>OZ020625.1:3460776-4660776 GCA_963971575.1 Liopterus haemorrhoidalis
CGCGGCGCCCCAAGTCATTGGTCTTTATTTTATTAGACAGGTGTCTTCATTTCTAAAATACAAAGTGATAACCAAAAAAAAAAAAGTCCTGACTTCTAAACTATAAAGTGCGATGACCAAAAGATCCTGGATCTTCGCGGAACACAGTTTGGGAAACGCTGGTATAACGTATTAAATTTAAATCTCTGAACAATTGGTCGCGTTACCATATGACAAACTTGTTAGTACCAATCAACAGTGCACAAGTCATAGCGTATATGATCTATTAAATTTAGAGATGTAAACGGTCGCTTGTGTTACTATATGACAAACTTGTTAGTGACAATCAACAGTGCACAGTCATAGCGTATATAGTATATTAAATTTAAAGCTGTGAACAGTCGCTTGTGTTACCATATGATAAACTTGTTAGTGACAATCAACAGTGCACAAATCATAGTCTATAGTTAGGGTGACCATTCGTCCCGGTTTTCCGGGATTGTCTCGGTTTTATGTAAATTATCCCGGTGTCCCGAAAAATGTTTTCGGGACAAAAAACACATTTTAACAAAAAATGAAATATTACAAGTCAGCTCAACCAAAAAATACCAATAATAAGTATCATTTAATGTACCTCTGATGATAATTCTATTCATTTACATTGATTATATTTATATTTAAGATTATTTAAGATATTAATACCGAATTATATTCACTAAAAAAATACTGTTTTTTTTTTTATATTCTTGTTTTGTAAGTGATCATGATGTGATTAACATTTTATTTAATAAATGACACTGAATTTATAATAGGAAGGAACAAAATTATTACCGTTTTTTGAATAGTACCCTTGGAAATCAGACCAAAACTCAACCCTGTTATTTTCATTTTATATTCATTTCGTTTTTACCGACCGCCAACAATGGAGGTATTGTGATCATACCGATTTTGACATTTCGAGATTTCGATGGATCTCCACGAATTGAGGTGACTATTTTTAGCATGATGTCTGTCGGTCTGTCCGTCCGTCCGTCCGTATGTCTGTCTGTCTGTCCGTCTGTCCGTACGCCCGTCTGTCTGTCTACACGTGCAGAGCAAATTCGGCTAAAAGAATTTTTATGAAACTGCATATTTAAGCTTTTGACATCAATGACACGAGTTGATCAACTCTTGGTAAAAATCGGTTGACTAGAAATGGGAGTTTACTCGTGTCGATTTTAAGATTTTTGCGAATATAACAAAAAATATTTCGAAAAAATATATTGAACAAAAGTTGCTATAAATGCAATAACTAATAACTTTTATTTGAGACGTTTTTTGATAAAACGAAAAATTTCGAAAATTTCTAGTCTCAATTTTTTCATACTTATATGTAACGTTTCCATGGTCATGATAAATAATATCTCTGTTAGAAAATATTAGGCCAAGTTATTTCTACTCTGCTGCTAGAATGTATTTTATACAAGTACTTTGTAATGGTGGTCGGTCCTGTGGTGGCCACAGCTGATTTTTTTACTCAGTCCCGGTTTCCCTTAACTGAAATCTGGTCACCCTAGCTATAGTCAACTAATTTAAGAGCTCTGAACACAGCTTTATGTTGGAAAATAAGTCGCATTTTGGAAATAAAAAGTCACTAACTTATCATAGACTCAGAGCCGTTGTAACGGCCTGGCATCGGAACACTTCTGAGGGGCGCGAGGTCTGATGAGGGGCGCGTGGCCTGATGAGAGGCGCCATTGTGTCTATTTGGTCATTAAAAGCATTGGGAGATGAGGAACTTTTTTTGCTCAGCAGTTGTATTTAGGAGATGAGAATCTTTTTTTTTGCTCATCACTTGTATTCTGGAACGGGAAGTGAGACGCTATTTTAAGTTAATTTAATTAATTTAATTTATTTGCCAAGGGCGCCGAAAACATTGCTACAGCTCTGCATAGACTCCTCGTAGATAATCTAGAAACTTTTATCTCAATTTTAATCAAGAACTTTACCCATTTAATAAAGTTCATAGGCCCCAATCCTAAGCATTTTAACGCACGCACCTGGCAAGATGAAGTTAAGTAAACATAACTTAACCATAATAAGTTAAGTAACAAATAAACTACTCTCTCTTTCAATACAACGTGTCAATACATTTATAAAAATGTTAAGTGAGATCCAATTGGATTTCAACAATGGGTTACATTCAGCCGTAAGGGCGTGTTGATTGGTACAAGTGGGGAGAGTAGACCAACGACATTAGCTCTTTTAACATCCACGGAAACGGACGAATAATTACGAATATATACGAAGTGTCGAGAGTGTGACGAAAGGATTGTTGATGATTGAGTCAGTGACGGAGAAAAGGACAATTTATAAAGGGTACTAATAATGTACAAACACAAATTTAAGCAGAGAATGTGAATAAATGATATGAAAGACATGGCCATACCGAGTTTAAGACGAGTGAGGCCAGAGCCGCAGTAGGGGGGGGGGGGGCTAGCGCACTAAGGAAAAGGGCGCCGATGAGCTTGACTAAGGGGCGCCACATTGCGAAAGTGAGGACCTTTTTTTTTGCTCTTCACTTGGATTTTGGGAGGTGAGGACCTTTTTTTTTGTTCATCATCTAGATTTTGGGAGGTGAGAATCTTTGTTGTTCTATGTTTTTATCACTTACATTTATTTGCCAAGGGCGCCAAAACGCAGTTTTGCCCCTAGCGCAAGTTTTCCTTACTGCGGCTCTGAATGAGGCATTCGATTCACCTTAAAGCCGCATTCAGACCTCTTTAAATTAACAAGTTATAGACTCTGCGTTGTGTCGCTCTGAGTTATGCTTTAATGCATTCTTTTAACGTTCCATGTACCGCTCACATCTGTTATAAATTAGTACGTTACAAATAGCCCTCCATCTGTGAATTTTGAAACCAACTATTTAGCTTCGTAAAATATTTTATAAGTATTATCGTTCTTATAATTCTGTTGTCTTAGATTTTAACTACCTAATTACCTAAATTGATCATATTTCCTGTCCGTTTTTGTAATTTTGAGCAAGATTTGTTAATGATGACATTATGTTAGGTTATGTAAAGACATTCGATAACTACGGTGTCTCTGATAGACTGCGATAGCCAATGTGTTTATATGTCTGTCTCATTAAAACATCTCACTAGCTATAAGTTTAGAAAATTATGCACAATCCACAACAAACAGCGTATTAAATTTAGAGGTCTGAACGGTTTCACGTCTTATCATATGACAAACTTGTTGGTGACAGTGAACAGTCCATAAGCTACAGTGCATAAGCTATTGATTTAAGAGCTCTGAATGCGGCTTAATACTTATACTTATAAATTAAAATTAAAAGTTTGTAAACTTCAAACTCTTACATTAATTTATAATTGACGAATTATAATTTCTATGACCATATTTTTTGTTTTTATCCACATCTTTTTGTTTTTTATGAGCATAAATATAAATTTTCACTCAAAAAGTCATTAACAAATATAATACTTTATTCACGCAATCAAAATTACAAATTAAACTATTAAATATAAGCTGTCAAATATCGATCGATAAAGTAGAAATCGATAGAAATTTCTCTCAGTGTCTTAATTTACATTGTGAACACATAATTTCTACGTACAAATTTTATATTAAGTACAGGTTATCCCCGATCTACGCGGGGTAGTAACTAGTTGCTAGTTACTAGCTCTTTTACTCTACCAATGTAAACCCGGCATTAAATTGTCGGTCGCATTATAACGAATCCGCACTAGCCTGGGTCGCAATGCACGGGGGTTACCTGTACTAATTTCACGTTAATTCTAATTTCTAATTTGGAGGTTCTGAACGAAGCATAAATCTTAAAGGCGAATATTTTGAAACGAATGAAACCAGTTTCTTTCTTAGTTTTTGTAAAAATTTGAAAGGTATTCCTCGTATGATTAATCGATTTACTAAAACAAAATAATCGATTTTTTTTTCAATCATTCGATTAATCGTTTCCAATTTTATCCCCAGTTACTACGCCCATGGTAAGTTATTGCAGACCTGTCCAGTGATGTCACCTGTTGTTTATTATCTCTGGAATATATATGATTAATAATTTTAATGTCTATTTCTTCACTTGAATATTTTATTTGATCAATTCGTAAAGAAATCATTATTTTGAAACATCAATTTTTAATCAACCAAACATCGTATCATCGTATCATCGCCAACCAGAATAAACCTTTATATTAAATTACACCCACTTACGAGCTATTAAATATCTGATAATTAAAAAATCAATTAACAAACCAATTAAGCCAAATATATGGTTGTTATAATACCAAATTCTTAAAGTGTTCAGGCATAACATAAAAACATAACTGCATTATTAATCATAAGGTTTAATGACATATTTTACATAATTTCTCGGACACCCTGTAGCTTTATCATTCTTTTATTACCAGTTTCTCATTTCAGAGTATTAAAACATCACGTTTATTAGTGGATGCTACTTATGACGCACCCTCTATGTGTAGTTAATTTTTAAATGTTTTGAATTTTTAGGAAGTTTTTAAAGAACAAAAAATATACAGACTAGCGTAATAAAAATTAAAAAATCAGCTGTGGCCACCACAGGACCGACCGCCATCACAAATTACTTGTTTAATTTATGCTGCTTTATCAAGAATATCTCCAGTAAAAGCTGTTAGTTATTGCTTTTATAGCAACTTTTGTTAAAATTTTTTTTTTCGAAATATTTCACTGTTGTGAAATATTAGCAAAAATCTTAAAACCGACACGAGTAAACTCCCATTTCTAGTTAACAGTTTTTTACCAAAACTTGATAAACTGATGCCATTGATGTCAAAAGCTTAAATATGAAGATTCATAAAAAACCTTTTAGCCAAATTTGCTCTGCACGTGCACACAGACAGACAGACCGACAGACATCATGCTAAAAATAATCAAAACATTATGTAGGGACCTCAATTTGTGGATATCCATCGAAATCTCGAAATGGCAAAATCGGTATGATCACAATATCTCCTTTATATACGAGGGATGTTTCCAAAGTTCTGGGAATTTAGCTATAATTTTTATTATTTTGTTAATTTTCGTCAATATTACAATGTGGTTTTTCAACATAATCTCCATTTAATTGAATACATTTATCCCAACGATAAACTAATTTATTTAAGCCGTCCTCAAAGAATTTTGAAATTGAGTTTCTGTTCTGGTCCCAATAGCTTTGGCACCCAGCGCGGCGAAACCTTGCTAACGCCCAAACAATCATGCAAGATGTCATGAACTTGTCGTGTACCTATCCCTAGGCGCACACTAATTTGACGAATAGTCATTCGCCTGTCCTCTTTCAGTAGGTCTTCGACGGCAGTAATGTTTCTTTCATTTACATACGTGCTTGGGCGCCCACTGCGTGGATCGTCTTCTAGTGATGTTTTAAAACGATCGATCCACCGATAAACAGTACTTTTGGATTCTGCAGACTCACCAAATAATCCTTGCAGACGCTGAATAATTTCTGATGTTTTCACACCTTCTTTCCACAAAAAGAAAATTATTGCTCTTTGAGATTTTGCTGCGTCTTCCATGGTTACAAAAACAGTGCTATGAAAACGTGTCTATATTAGTCGAACACCTAAATCAGACTGAACAATATTGCACTAGATAGTTGCATAAACATGTCAAGACTTGTCTGGCACCAATAACATTGCCTATAAGTTCTGCGTAATTTAATTATAGCACAATTCCCAGAATTTAGGAAACATCCCTCGTATATTGGCGGTCGGTAAAAAGGTTGGTTAAATTTTAACATTTGAACACTGATCTTAACAATCGCACAAAAATATTTTCCCCCTGGTCCCTTTTATTTATTCATCACCCCTCTGTAGCTGGTTAATCTAATAGTCCCTCAATAAATGTTATCTGTATAGTTGATGGTATCTTTCCATGCCTTTTAATCAAAAGCCAATTATATAGTTACTGGCCTGTTATTGTTGTATTTAAACTGACACATGCTCTGTGGTAGACTGTAGGGGTCCTCAAATAGGGGGCGAAACGCAGATTTAATTATCTTTGATAAAAACTGTGAGATAGTGTAAGGTAAACTTAAAGAGATTCTTTACTTCACAAATTATTTTATTGTCACTAGACGTACATTTCGGCTCGAAGTAGCCATCTTCAGTAGTTGAATAAAACTAAAAAAAACTTGGTTTTTTTAGTTTTATTCAACTACTGAAGATGGCTACTTCGTAGCCGAAATGTACGTCTAGTGACAATAAAATAATTTGTGAAGTAAAGAATCTCTTTAAGTTTACCTTATCCTAAACTTCACGTTAACTCAACAAATAATATTCTGTGAAAGAGTGCCGATTTTATTTGTTAAATTCAGTTTTTAATACGAATTAGTTAAAAAAAATGAAGCACAGCAATGATGGCTATTTGCGCCGAACACAGTCCATCTAAATTACTGTATTTATTAAAACGAATACATTAAACAATAAAGAAATAAAATCTTATACACATGCTCAATAAAAGACGCTTGCACGAAAAAATACAAATAAATAAAATAAATCTCGATTTTTAGGGTTTTGTAAGTATGACCAAAAAACCCTTATACCATCATTTTGTCGTCTGTCTGTCTGTCTGTCTGTCTGTCTGTCTGTCTGTAAAAATTGTAGCCAAACGGCTAAACCTAGAGAGTTGAAATTTGGCATGCTTATACAACTCTTTGACCCGCACATAGGAAAAATACTAAAACATCTAAAAAACATATCCCCCTAAAAATATAAACAAATATGAGCTCATCGAAAAAAAATTTTTTTTTTTATAATTCTGAGTAGGGTATCAAATGAAAGCCCTTGGTACGTGGATTAACGATCAAATTTTTATTTTTGCAAAATAAATTATTTTGAAGTTATTTTTGCCAAAATTGTGCAAAAATTTTTTTGTCCCACACCCTGTAGCCCAGATGGTTTAAACTAAAAATCTGAAAAAATTCTAAGTAATGTACATTGGTGTGAACCGGAATAGTTCAATAGGAATTTTTGATCAGATTAGGTTTTTGGAAAAAAATGCATTTTTTGTGATTTTTGGCTAATAATGTACACAAGTTATAGCTTTGTAACACACCACACTGTAACTTGTATGCTGGTCTAGTGGTATTTGACGCTGATTTTTCACCCAAGTAACCCGATCCGAAAGGGATCGAACCCTGTGAGAAGAGACTATATTATTTTTTGTTTTTTTTTTTTTTTTTAATTTTTATATTGTTTAAATTATTAATTTAAATTCTGGTTATATTTTGGCAAATGTTGCATTTAATTTTAGTAAATTTAATAGCCAGTGGAAATTGTTTAAATTATAATTTAATTCTGTTTCAATGTACACGAAATCAGAAGGGCGGAACTTATAACAACCAATGGAAGCCATAGGCGCAATTTTTAAAATTCTTAATGACCATTGCTATATAAAAAAAAATACTGCACATATTTAGAAACCTAAATAATGGTATTAGGCGTTCGAATTAAAATTAACAAAAAAATATTTTAATACAAAATTTGTTTTCGCATCCAAAATAATCATCATTCACTTACTAAATACCTGCAAAACCCTGAAATGTGTAAAAATTCACACTTCACATCCATTTTTTAGCAATACACTAATCGTTATAAATTTTATGTATCAAAAATATGTTATTTGATGTCTGCTCAAATAACCCGATATTCAGCAGAAGAGAAAAAGTTAAATAAACATTACTTGGATTTAATTTATTTTCTGTATATATGTCAAAAAACTGTCCAAAACTTTTCGTGGAAATCGGTAATGCGTGAGTGTGAGCCTAGGTGATAAATTAGGCGACGTGCCGGCACTAAGTTGTTGGTTTAAGGTTACAAGACATATCACACCCTGGGATATGTTACTCTACGTCCGAAGATTACAAAGCGTGACCATACGGTCAAAAGAAACCCGATACTTCTTACATGATATGAAATCTTAATAAAGGCTATCTATACTTGGATTATTTGATTTTATTACATTCAATTAATTGGATGCTCTAATATAAGAGAACGTGTGCAATACCTAGTAAGTGGAAAGGGAAAATAGTAATATGATATGATGCAGTTGTCATTTGTGTATTGATTGTTAATAAAACTACGGCTAAATCTTAACTAAACATATCATAACTAATTCCTAATGTTATAAATGTTTTGTATATTTTTTATCTTGGCGATCTTGGCGATCTTCTGTGTGAAAATTTATTTCAAAGTTAGAAAGACAGCGAAAACACTTGAACTTAAGGATGGTTTCCAATTGACGTAGATGTACAAGGTGTCTCAAAAGAAATTTTATATTTATTTAGCTTACTGCGTGAACGCAACGTATCCGAGGGGCGCGGGGGTTATGTCAATCGGGAATTTAGTCGCTATGGAGCGTTTCTCGGGAGAAGACCGCGCGTTATGCGTGCGAGAGTTTTACAAAAACGGTGATTCGGCGACTGTAGCACGTAGAAAATTCTGCAGTATTCGAGGTTTTCGCCACTTAAATGATGCGCCAAGCATTCCTCTCATTCGACATTGGGTTAAAAAGTTTGAATAGACTGGTACAACGCTGGATAAATCAAAATCCGGTCGACCTAGGTCATCAAGAACGGTAGAAAACGTGGAGAATGTTAATCAGTCTGTTCGTGACGACCCGAACCTTTCAATTCGGAAGCGCGCAAGTGCTTTAAATGTGCATAGATCATCATTACATCGCATTATGCACAAAGACCTAAAGCTGCACTCCTACAAAATTCAATTGGTGCAAGAATTAAAGCCCCAAGATGCCAGTGCAACGAATCCGAAAAGCAAACATCAGAAACCCCTACATTCGCCTAAAGTGACCGTATGGGCTGCGATGTCGGCGCGAGGAATTATCGGCCCTTACTTTTTTGAAGACGAAAGGGGGCGTGCAGTTACAGTGAATTCAGAGCGTTATGTGGAGATGTTAGACAACTTCTTGGTACCTGAACTGCAAAACTTTCCTGGCTATAACCAAAGAACATGGTTCCAACAGGACGGAGCAACTTCACACACGTCCAATATGTCTCTGCCACGTGTTCGTGAAATTTTCTCAGGCAAATTGATCTCCCGGAGAGGTGACATAAATTGGCCTCCACGCAGTCCAGATTTAACCCCTATGGACTTTTTCCTATGGGGTTATCTTAAATCTAAAGTTTACTCCAATAAACCGACTTCACTGGCGCATTGAAAGAAAATATCCGTCACGAAATGGCAGCCATCCCTGATGCCACCTGCCGAGACGTCATAAGTAATTTTACTGTTCGATTAAATGAGTGCCGAGAACGCGAGGGTCTACATTTAGACGACATTATTTTTAAGAAATAAATCCACAAAAAGTGTATTTTAATAATTAATAAACATTTTTTCTATATACGGCTTACTTTTTTTTTAAATCGATCCACTAAATATAAAATTTATTTTGAGACACCTAGAACACATAGAACGTAGATTTTGTTACTTTGGTTTCCAATAAAACCAATCAACACGAGCCTTTTTTTGAGCTTCGGTCCAAATTATGCGGGATCCATCGGAAACAGATCAATCTGCGATATGCCAAAGGATGCATCTATCACCCCTCGTATTTGTATACGGAACACATGGAAAAATCTGACACTTAATAGATCAAGGTGGTGTACTTATGTGAGACCAAAATACAACCCGACTGATAGTGCGCAAACAATAAGAAAAATTGTAAGATCTGTTCAAATAGTTCGAAGACAGGATGTTTTTTTCTTAAACATCCTGTATTAAAAATAAATTATTGATGATCTGTCGATAATTGATAAGCATCAGTCCAAACAATAACTTATTCAGTGAGGACAACGTGTTAACATTGCCCGTCCATCCACAATTATATTCTATTACTTTGTTATTTCGATCGGACATCTCGATAACATGATTAGCATTCATCTGAGACAACCAGTCTCTAAAATACTTTCAGATTTAAATAATTCTCACCGAATTTACCAGCTTTTCTTATCAACTAAATCACAAACGTGAAAATAGCCAAAGAGAAATTATTGTTAAAACCTAAACTTTAATGAAAACAGATCAACAACTCACTGAGAAAATTAAGTATGCAGGAATAGTATATTGTGTAACAAGCGCAGAAAGTATACATTTGCCGATTGAGAAAGATATTTACCACGCGAGCGCAGCGAGAGCGGCTATCTTTCGAAATCAGCAAATGTACTTTCTGCGCGTGTCACACATACTATTTTTTCTACGAACACCTATTTCAATTAAAAAATTCAAAAAATAAGAAATATAAATCATTATGTACGTTAGATTTATATATATAATAGGTGGCTTGTCGTTCCTACTATGTTTATAAACAATTAAACGAATGACAAAATAATTATTTTAAAATACATTGGTACAGTCTGTTCCAAACGGTTAAGCGGAACTAAATTTTGCAATCTAGTTACTTTCATCGTTTAAATCGTGCTTTTCGACAGTTTTGTTTAAGCTTTGTAAATCATACTTACAATACACATTTTTTGGTTAAGGTTAATATCATTTTAAATTGTCATTTTCTTTATATTTTGATTTTTTGTGTCATTCTTAATACAAATTTCCCATTTATTAATTTTTTTGTCATTAAAATATATAAAAAATAATTTAATTTTGACATATGTCATTCGTTTCAATGGTTTAATTGTTGGAATTTTAAATTGTGACTTTCCAACGTGAAAAATGAAATAACCCAAGCAAGATCCCTTCTCGGGACAACCTAAAAGAACGAAATTCCCATTTAGTTCTGCCTAACCGTTTGAAACAGACTGTATCTGTACAGTCTGTTTGTACAAAAGTTTGTGAAAAAATGGATATTACTCGTGAAAGTTTTCGTTGGATGATTTTTTACGATTTTAGTAAAGGCCTAACTCAACAACAATGGATAGATTCGTTTCATTCAGCTTTTGGTAATGAAGCACCATCAAAAAAGACTGTTTACAATTGGTTTGCAGAATTTCATCGTGGTCGTGCGTTCGTCAGTGATGAATCTTGTGAAGTCGACCAAAATCGGTTGTGATTCAAAAAAACATCGATACTGTGCGCAAAATGATTGAAGAAGTTCGACATGTGACTTACCGTGCGATAGAGGCATCCTTTGGAATATCGCAGACTGCAATGCATTCGATTTTGCATGAACATTTAGTGAAAAAGATCTGTTTCCGATGGATTCCGCATAATTTGACCGAAGCTCAAAAAAAGGCTGGTGTTGATTGGTGTAAGGGAATGCTAAAAAAAAATCAACCCAGGCACTGCAAAATCCGTATAGAACATCATTACAGGTGATGAAACTTGGATTTATTCATATGAAGCAGAAACTAAGCAACAATCAACTGTTTCGGCCTTCCAAGATGAACTAAAACTTCCAAGAAAATGATTGTTTTTTCGGTTGTACTGGACATGTCGCAACTATTCCTTTTAGAGGATCAGAGAACAGTTAATGACAACCAAAAACATCGCATCTTTCAAAATGACAATGCAAGCTCCCACACGTCAAACAATTGATTATTTGATGGAGAAACGACTAACGACTTTTTTTGTTCCCCAATGTCAAACAAAAAATGCGTGGATAGCGTATTTCATCACCTCAAGAAGCGGTTGAAGCCTTCAAAAACAATGTTTTTGATATACCAACTTGAGTGAAAAAAAAAATGTTTCGAGAATTGGTTTGAACGCATGCAAAAGTGTATAAATTTTAAAGGCGAATATTTTGAAAAGCAATAAAACAGATTGTTACAAAAAAAAAATCCTTTCTTAGTTTTTGTAAAAAGGTAGCCCTCGTATCATTGGTATACAAGATAGTTGGAAATGCTTGTCACTTAATAAAGTAGGTGTAATTGAGAAACAACCCGACTGACAGTACCTATGAAAAGTATAATCGAAATTCTAAACCGTCAGTCTCACATTTCAATTATGTTAACATAAAATGAAACCGTGATTACGTACCGTAACCAGTCGGAAGGTTTTGAACGAATCAATTATTTGGCAAGTCGAATTTACTTCTTGTATAGCGGCTACTCTGTAAATTTTCCGCTAAATTTACAAATTTCATGCTATAACACCTGAACAGCTTGCCTCTTACAAATATAAAGAATGCAGAATCCTTGGTTGAACGTTGCTTCGTGTTAAAATGGTTGTCAAAGGGTTAAACGGTTAAACGGCTTAACAAAACCTGAAGTATTTAAGGGCAAGGTAAACATAGTTCTCACAAATGTCTCATACAAGGTAGGGTTGTACATCGAAGGTAAAACATCGATGTTAACATCGACGCCTTACCATCGATGTTGAAAAAACATCGAAGGAAAAACATCGATGTTTTATTAATGTTAAAAAAAGCTATTTATTTATATTATATAGATTTTATTTAATAGTGTAAAGATAAAATACGAAAAAAGTAACTTATAATACACGAAAAGCATTTATTAGATTTTTAAATAGAAATATTCTTTTTTAATAGTAATTAATTTCACATTAACATTACCCAATATAATAATCCTAATTTGTTCCTACTATTTTTACATTTCTAAAATGAAATATTGCATTTTATTAAAATACTAATATATTAATCTTAATGTTAATTTTATATTATTTAACATAAAAATAACATACTGTCATACACATTTTTTTTCACTTTTTACCGACCGCCAACATATATAAGGGAGGTGTTGTGATCATACCGATTTTGACATTTCGAGATTTCGATGGATCTCCACGAATTGAGGTCCCTACATAACGTTTAGACTATTTTTAGCATGATGTCAGTCGGTCTGTCTGTCCGTCTGTTTATCCGTCTGTCCGTCTGTCCGTCTGTCTGTCCGTTTGTCTGTGTACACGTGCAGAGTAAATTCGGCTAAAAGGATTTTTATGAAACTGCATATTTAATCTTTTGACATCACAAAAAATGCGTTTTTTTCCAAAAACGCAATCTGATCAAAAATTCCTGTTGTACTATTCCGGTTCACACCAATGTACATTACTTACAATTTTTTCAGATTTTTAGTTTAAACCATCTGAGCTACAGGGTGTGGGACAACAAATTTTTTGCACTATTTTGGCAAAAATCGCTTCAAAATAATTTATTTTGCAAAAATAAAAATTTGGTCGTTAATCCACGTACCAAGGGATTTTATTTGATACCCTACTCAGAATTATAAAAAAATATTTTTTTTTCGATGAGCACATATTTGTTTATATTTTTAGGGGGATATGTTTTTTAGATGTTTTAGTATTTTTCCTATGTGAGGGTCAAAGAGTTGTATAAGCATGCCAAATTTCAACTCTCTAGGTTTAGCCGTTTGGCTACAATTTTTACCGGACAGACAGACAGACAGACAGACAGACAGACAGACAGACAGACAGACAGACAGACAGACAGACAGACAGACAGACAGACAGACAGACAGACAGACAGATAGACAGACAGACAAACAGACGACAAAATTACGGTACAAGGGTTTTTTGGTCATACCTACAAAACCCTAAAAAAGGAAAACATTCTCTATATTTTGCTAACTATTTTATCTGTTTCAAATCTCACACCAAAAAACTAAACATTGATGTATTGCCACCCTTAGTGACATAAGTTATGGGGTGTAAAATTCCCTATAACCTTGTATATATCAGCAGATGTTTCCCATTTTCGTTTGTCTTAAAGTGGCCGTTTCAATTTCGCATACGGTCCAATTCCTAATACTTGTCATATGACACAGTGATATATTAGAAGTAGAGAATTAGCAGATTTTAGTTTTAATTTGACAGGTTTGTATATTGGGGTATTTGTGGTTTTGGGTGGTAGAGATTACAATAATAATAATCTTTATTTATTTAGCATTAATTTATAAGGTATATTAATTCTTGCCATCATTGAAAAAAAAGACTAAATGAAGGAGTATTACAGATTATTTGGAAGACCAAGATGGTCTTTCAAAATGGCGGACAATAGTTTCCGGCTATACAGTGGCGTAGGGCAATTAAAATAATTGTTATCGGTACAAAAAGAAAAAATACTAATCTTAATATTTTCAATAAAACACTAATATGCATCCAGGCCCGTAAAGAGGGCGTGGTGAAAGAGGTGCCCGCCACGGGCGCAAGTAAGTTTGGGACGCCAAACTAAATTTTGATAACCATACATTTTTTTTTTTAGTAGCTGTGATATTTGTTATTTGTTTTCTTGGATTTTTCTCTTAACAGTTTTAGTTTCTTACGACTTAAATTCTCATTAAATATTAGACTTATATTAGAACTTACAGTCTGTTTCAAACGGTTAGGCGGAACTAAATGGGAATTTCGTTCTTTTAGGTTGTCACTAGAAGGGACCTTGCTTGGGTAATTTCATTTTTTACGTTGGAATGTCAAAATTTAAAATTCCAACAATGAAACCATGGAAACGAATGACATTAAATTATTTTTTTACATATTTTAATAATAATAATAATAATAATAATAATAATTCTTTATTAGAAGATAGACAATACATACAATTGCATTCCTCAAGTCATTACACAAATAATCTTAATCTATAACGGTATTAACATTTTTATTACAGGCTACACAGTCATTTATAATAAAAAAGTAACAACAGATAGTTATGCCTACGTAAATTATAATTCTAAGTTTGCACAAAGATATTCATCTACACTGTAGAAACTATATCTCACCAACAAATTCTTCACAGCTGATTTAAATTTATTAATATTTAGTTGTTTAATATTATTCGGTAGTTTATTATATAGTACCGGACCATAATAAGATGGACTTTGTTTAGTGAGATTTAGCCTCATTTTTGGTAGTAACATATTGGTTTTATGTCTTGTGTTATGCGAGTGCGTATCTGCATGTGTACTAAAAGTTTGTTCATATTTTCTTGTATACATAAGTATATTGTAAATGTAAACGCATGGGAACGTCAATATTCCTAGTTTCTGGAATAGTGGCCTACAATGATCCCTTCGTTTTGCATTTGATAATATTCGTATCGCTTTTTTTTGGAGAATGAATATTTTATTTGCATGGGAACTTACACCCCAAAGTACAACCCCATAGTTTATATGCGAATGAAATATTGCATAATAAGCCATTTTAGTTGCCTCCGGTGTAATTACAGAAGATATTTTCCATAATGCAAATATAGTCTGCGACAATTTTTTACATACAAAGTTTACATGTTCTTTCCATGATAAATTCGTATCTAAATAAACTCCTAAGAACTTACAACTACTATTTTGTTCTAGGCTAATATGCCTGGTAGTTATTAAAAGATGGCTAGTTTTTTCTGCATTAAGAAGTAGCTTATTTGCTGTAAACCAATCTTTTGCTAACTTTAAGCACTTGTCTCTTTGTTCGATGACATCATCTAGTGTGTTTGAAGAGCAAAGGAACGATGTGTCGTCAGCAAATAGTATTGTGGAAATTACTGGTATTGGTGAAGGTAATGATGGTAATGGTAACTCTCTAATATTTGCTGGTAGATCATTGATGTAAAGAACAAAGAGAATTGGTCCTAAAATTGAGCCTTGTGGCACGCCCTGTGTCACGAGACTGATTTGCGAAAATTTTCCATCCGAGAATACCGTCTGTTGTCTGTCACTCAAGTATGACTTCATAAGATTTAGAGCAATACCTCTCACCCCAAGGCACTCTAGCTTGTATAGTAGCAGTTCATGATCTACACAGTTAAATGCCTTCGTTAAGTCACAAAAGGAGACTGATATTATATTTTGTTTGTTTATATTATCGTAGATATATTCAAGAGCTTTTACTAAGGCATCGTTTGTGTTTCTGTTGGAAATGAAACCGAATTGTGATGGAGATATGACTTTATTTTTATTAAGAAAAATGATAAGTCTGTTTTTAATGATATTTTCTAAAATTTTTGATATAGTCGGTAAGATTGATATCGGTCTTTGATTCCCAGGATCTTTGAAATCCCCTTTTTTATGTATCGGTACAACTTTTGCTAATTTTAGTTGTGATGGAAAGGTACCTTCTTCGATACAAAGATTAAAAATGTGTGCTAAAGGCTCCGATATTACACTACCGACGTGCTTGATTATTTTAGTATTAAACCCATAAATATCACAGCTGTTAGTGTTTAATAAAAAAATAAATAAATAAATGGGAAATTTGTATTAAGAAAGACAGAAAAAATCAAAATATAAAGAAAATGACATTTTAAAATGATATTAACCTTCACAAAAAAATGTTTATTGTAAGTATGATTTACAAAGCTTAAAACAAAACGGCCGAAAAGCACGATTTAAACTATGAAAGTAACCAGATTGCAAAATCTAGTTCCGCTTAACCATTTGGAACAGACTTTATATTAGAATCTCATTAAATTTACCTTATCCTAAACACGTTAACTCAACAATTAATATTTAATATTTATATTTATTATTTTTTTATAACATTAACTGTGTACAGATTTAATAATATTATCATAATTCATTAATTATGATAACATTATCATAATTAATGTTTTTAGTTTAAATGTTTTTTTTAAATTTTATAAAATATCTCTTATAAAAATATTGTGTCAGGTGTGGGGTTCGAACCCACGCTCCCGTTTGGGAACCAGAGCTTAAATCTGGCGCCTTAGACCGCTCGGCCAACCTGACTTATAGTATAACCATCTGCGTCATCAGTGACCTTGTTATCTATCAGTAAATTCAATAAAATTGAAACTATTAGTGCTTATCTTAGTAGGGCGTGTGTTAAATTCTTTAGGGGTGCATAATAGTGGAGGCGTAACTGCTTTTAGCAACAGATGTGCAAAAGATTAGCTAATCTACATCAAAATTGTGTTAAATCCTAGATTAGAAAGTAGGGATGAATATTGATGTTCGATATTTTTCCACTAAAAAAATATTCCGAACTTTAACAAGAAAAATTAAAATATTTATTTCAATTTTAACATTCCCAACAATATTATTTTATTTAATATTCCCGCGATTTCTTCAAAACATAATTTGCCAAGTAGCCACTAGAAGCAGCACGTATCCTGCCGATTTGATAACTTAAGACGTCCTTATTTTAATAATATATAAATACGTAATAATTTTAATAGTTGTTCTGTGGTTCACATTTTTAAGGCGTGTCACACTTAGTGTTTCTGATTTCTCAACATATTTCATTTCTCGAAAAATGAAAAATTAGACATATTTTCTCGAATATTCTCGAGAAATCTCGAGAAAAATAATTATTAGTATATATATCTTTTATTAATGTTGAAAATATTGTAGAGGATAAAAACATGTTAAAATTATAGTCAACATTAAAGTACTAAAGTATTCATTTAAATAACATTAGAACAAATGGATAACGGGGCTTTAAAAATTATTATGAAAACGGCACGAAATTGCATATTATGTGAAAATACATATGTATAGAGAAATTTTCAAAAAATTAAGAAATTAATAATAATACTAATAATTATTTTATTTAACTTGTAGGTAATCTTTTACATAACAGTTTTAAAATGAACAAAAAAAAATGAAATGTAATTGATTATAATAAATAATACACTAAATTAAAATAAAATATTGTAACAATAAATGCTAATTAGCTAAATATTATAAATCGGTTGTTATCTGTTGCCACAGTTGCGTTGCGGGAGATAGAAGACAAATTTTATCAAAATTAAATTATCAGCGACTCTCTAAACATTATATTTTTTAAAATAGTTTTTTAAAAGCACAATGCGTTTAACGTGGCGTCGAGAAAAATTTACATTTCTCAAGAAAAAAAATTTACATTTCTTAAGAAATAGAAAATTATGTGAAGTGTGAATTTTCACACATTTCAGGGTTTCGCAGGTATTTAGTAAGTGAATGATGATTATTTGGGATGCCAAAACAAATTTTATGTTAAAATATTTTTTTATTAATTTTAATTCAAATGCCTAATACCATTATTTGGGTTTCTAAATATTTGCAGTATTTTTTTTATATAAAAAGGTTCATTAATATTTTAAAAATTGCGCCTACGGCTTCCATTGGTTGTTTAAATCATAAATTTCCCCCCCCCCCCCGATTTCGTATACATTCAAACATAGAATTAAATTATAATTTCAACACTTCCCACTGGTTATTAAATTTACGCTTTTAAAAATTAAATGAAACTTTTGCCAAAATATAACTAGAAATTTGACAAAATAATTTAAACAAAATAAAAATGCAAAAAAAAAAACAGAAAAAATAAAAATTGACGGGAATCGAACAGTAGTTTGCAACTTACGAAGCGAGAACGTTACCACTGGACTACGGACGTTCACTCGTTTACTTTGTTAAATAGCGGATTAAATATTTTACATATTTTAGTTAAAAACACAAAAAAATGCGTTATTTTCCGACAACATAATCTGATCAAAAATTCCTGTTGTACTATTCCGGTTCACACCAATATACATTACTTAGAATTTTTTCACATTTTTAGTTTAAACCATCTGGGCTACAGGGTGTGGGACAAAAATTTTTTTGCACAATTTTGGCAAAAATCGCTTCAAAATAATTTATTTTGCAAAAATAAAATTTTGATCGTTAATCCACGTACTAAGGGCTTTCATTTGATATCCTACTCAGAATTTTAAAAAAATATTATTTTTTTCGATGAGCACATATTTGTTTATATTTTTAGGGGGATATGTTTTTTAGATGTTTTAGTATTTTTACTATGTGCGGGTCAAAAAGTTGTACAAGCATGCCAAATTTCAACTCTCTAGGTTTAGCCGTTTGGCTACAATTTTTACCGAACAGACAGACAGACAGACAGACAGACAGACAGACAGACAGACGACAAAATGACGGTATAAGGGTTTTTTGGTCATACCTACAAAACCCTAAAAATGTTTTATTTAAGTACTTTGTGGTGACCTCAGCTGTTTTCTTCTATTCGTTACTTTTTATATTATTTACAAATTCAATGATTCCGTTAGGTAAACAGTGCAGAATCCTCTTAAATCCCAACTTTTTTGTAGGACTGTATTTTTGCTATCCATTTTTTATACCACCATATCAAATTACAAATCACAAAAGCTATCTATGTTATTCGAAAAATATAAAAAAATCCTATCATCTCCCCATTACAAAATCATATTCAAATTCGAACATTTTGTATTATATTGAAGTCAATTCGAATGACATATGTGAAATAGTGAACACATTGCATTGGTTATTTCCCAGAGGGCGCACAGATCGTTTTTACAAAATGACTTTATTTTCCTATCATCAATCACTCGATGATGTTTCATAAACCCTCTATAAGCGAGAAAAATATGCGAATCGATGATATTTTATACATATAGTAATGCCGGGTTTACATTGGTAGAGTAACAGAGCTAGTAACTAGCGCAAGTACTACGCGCTTTACTCTACTATCTTATTTTCAGGATAGTAGGTGTTCATACGCAATTGACATGCATATCTTATTTTCTGGATAGTAAGAGTCAAAACACATTTGGCATCTTCATTGTGATTTTGTAGTGAAACTATCTTTTTGCAAAAAATAGTTTATGAATGTGGATATACATCGTCGCCGGCGTGATGCCATTAAAGAAGTGGTATTTTGAATTACATCATTTCTTGTGGAGAAAATAATTGATTGTCTTATTGAAGAAATCGGTACAGAATATAAGCCTAAACGAAAATGGGTTAGAAATGGATTGATAGAAGAACTACCCATGGCGCATCAGTCCTTCTATTTCGTGAATTAGCCGTGGAAGATCAAAAAGAGTACAGACTGTATTTAAGAATGATACCAGATGATTTTAATAGGCTATTAAATTTAATTAGTCCATTAATACAACGAACTGATACACTAATAAGGGATGCGATTCCAGCAAAAATAAAATTGGAATTAACGCTTTATTTCCTAGCCACAGGAAATAGTTATTGTAGTCTACAACATCTTTTTCGTGTATCAAAGGCAGTTATTTCACAGATGATTTCAAAAATCATCAATTAATAAATCAATGTTACGTAATTTATGTAAATAAATTGTAACTTACTTGATATGGGTTTTCTTTGTATTTGTTATGACCTCGTTACCTCGGCAAACTCATAAACTAACAAAATCTTTTTGGATATTTGATTTCAGATCCAGTGAAGAGTTATGCTGGTCACCGCAAAATCTAATATTTTTCCCGGAGTCTGAGAAGATTTGCCACAACTGGCTCATTTCGCCATATTTTGCCTTCAAAATTTTTTTGTATCTTCTTCAAAACATACTTTATATATGTACTTAGTTTGAAAATGAATAAATTTAACCATTGATTTGAAAAAAATTCACAAAAAATGCTTAAAATGTGGTTATCAGACCCTACCCCCCCCCTTAAATCATGACAAAATAGATATATTATTACTATCTATGAATGCCAAGGTTCAACGTTTCCCTTAAACTGTCTCAGTTTCACATTTTGTATGGTGTCCATTTGAAAAATTTTCTCTTCCGCCTACCATTATTGGAATATCTGTAACAAAATTCGGATAATCAGCTTTTTCTGATTGCTGTTCCCCAATATAGTCCATAAAATTGAGAGTTTATAAGATAAATGTACACTGATAAAAGTTTTGGAAGCACTGTAAACTGGCAACATAACTTTATTTGTTAATTTAAAGTCCGATTAAAATGAAAATTAAAGTTGGCATATGTTACCTGATACTTTACAATGCGGTTCATTAAGACATTAAAAATTATATAAACTAACATTTAAATTAAATGTAACGTAAAAACGTATTTAAATATATAATAATTGTGTGTAAGAATGTAGAAGTAGTTCTTACAGCTGCCTCGGTTTACATTTCATTTCCCTACATGAATATTATAATTAGGAGATTTTAATTATTTTAAATTATTTTTATGGCAAAATTATACGGGGCCCCGTCAGAGAGCAAAATATGTTTGGGTATTACTAGATCGGATTAAGCATATTTGTATAGGGGAGACTGTTGTACCTTGGAACACTTTGGATCAGGAACTAAGTCATTAAAAAAAAATCAGCTGTGGTTACCACACGACCGCCATCACAAAGTATTTGTTTAACTTATGCTGCTTTATCAAAAAATATCTCAAATAAAAATTGTTAGTTATTGATTTTATAGCAACTCGTGCCATTGATGTCAAAAGATTAAATATGAAGTTTTATAAAAATTCTTTTAGCCGAATTTACTCTGCATGTATACACAGACAGACGGATGGACAGACAGACAGACGGACAGACCGACAGACAGACCGAAATTTTTCGTTTTATCGAAAATCGTCTCAAATAAAAAATATTAGTTATTGTATTTATAGCAACTTTTGTTCAATAAATTTTTTCGAAATATTTTTCTGTTGCTAAATATTCGCAAAAATCTTAAAATCGTCACAAGTAAGCTCCCATTTCTAGTCAATCAATTTTTACCAAAAGTTGATCAAGTTGTGCCATTGATGGCAGAAGCTTAAATATGAAGTTTCATAAAAATCCTTTTAGCCGAATTTGCTCTGCACGTGTACACAAACCGACAGACGGACGGACGGATGAACGAACGGAAAGACGGACGAACGGACAGACGGACGGACGGACGGAAACACAGACCGACAGACATCATGCTAAAAATAGTCGAAACGTTATGTAGCGACCTCAATTCGTGGAGATCCATCGAAATCTCGAAATGTCAAAATCGGTATGATCACAATACCTCCCTTATATATGTTGGCGGTCGGTAAAAAAACAACTGTAGCTACCACACGACCGCCATCACAAAGTACTTGTTTAATTTATGCTGCTTTATCAAAAAATGTCTCAAATAAAAGTTGTTAGTTACTGCTTTTATAAAAACTCGTGTCATTGATGTCAAAAGATTAAATATGAAGTTTTATAAAAATCCTTTTAGCCGAATTTGCTCTGCATGTGTACACATACAGACGGACAGACAGAGAGACAGACGGACAGAAAATCCATTGAACAAAAGTTGAAATACATTTGAAAAAAAATTAACTGTGGCCACCACTGAACCGACCGCCATTACAAAGTACTTGTATAAAATACATTCTAGCAGCAGAGTAGAAATAACTTGGCCTAATATTTTCTAACAGAGATATTATTTATCATGATCATGGAAACGTTACATATAAATACGAAAAAATAGATACTTAAAAATTTTTCGTTTTATCAAAAAATGTCTCAAATAAAAGTTATTAGTTATTGCATTTATAGAAACTTTTATTAAATAAATTTTTTCCAAATATTTTTCTGTTGCTAAATATTCTTAAAATCGACACGAGTAAACTCCCATTTCTAGTCAACCGATTTTTACCGAAAGTTGATCAAGTTGTGCCATTGATATCAAAAGCTTAAGTATGAAGTTTCATAAAAATCCTTTTAGTCGAATTTGCTCTGCACGTGTACACAGATAGACAGACAGACATACGGACAGACGGACAGACAGACAGACGGACAGACGTACAGACCGACAGACACCATGCTAAAATAGTCAAAACGTTATGTAGGGTCCTCAATTCGTGGAGATCCATCGAGATCTCGAAATGTCAAAATCGGTATGATCACAATAGCTCCCTTATATATGTTGGCGGTCGGTAAAAATTGTTTTCTTTCTCTACATAGGGCCGATAGTGTAAATCTATACCAACTGATAAAGACCAAAAGGTATTGAGATCTTTATTACCAAGAAACCAGAAACGAATTTCAATACTCCAAAACATAAACAAGTATCTTTTGTTTTTTCCTCAACATTTGTGTTTGTATCACAATAAAATTTCAACAAAATAACATGAAACAACCCTCGAACCCTAACCCGAATCACAATGAAATCTGATACTGTAACAAAGCCAATACTATATCTATTTTATTTGTCCCAATCCAATAGTTTTGGAAAATATAAATTGAATGCTGAAAACTACGATCGTATTGGGAAACATTTTCCAATAGGAAAAAACATAAGAAAACTTAACAAACTCTGTGACAATTATTTTCAATAGCCACAGATTTTTTAAGGTTATGTACTTTTTTACCGGAAACAAGATTCGATCAACCGGAAATGGTCCCTGGAGTCACTTTATAGCTTTAAAATAAATCCGGTGATTTTTAAAACTTTTTTCAATTTATTTTTATTTCAGATAAAAATTTACTTTAAAATCAATGGTGAATGGAGAATTTGCAAAATATGTATCAGGTCGTCAAGGATGAAATTTGTAGTTAATAATATTGCCAACTTTAACAGCTTATTATTTGACATTGGCTTCATATTTTACCGTTGTTTTTTTTGTTGGAAAGTTACACATCTAGCCTGTTTAAAGAAATAATTGTATACTCTAGAAAATATCAAAAACTTTTTTTTTAAATTAATTTTGTTGAAAATGGAACGGTCGGAAATTCGCACTATTATGAAGTATGAGTTCTTACGTGGAACTACGGCATTGTATTTGGCTCTAGTGTTACTACGCAGCAGACAATATCAAATTGGTTCGCCAAATTTCATACAGGTAACTTAAAAACAAAAAACAAACATCGATCACAGCAGAAATATACTGCAACCAACTGGACGAAATGATGCAAAATCTTAAAGAAAAACATCCTAGATTGGTAAACAGATTGACTCCTATCTTATTGCAGGATAACGCTAGACCACACACTGCACAAATGACTGTGGCAAAACTACAGGAATTCTAATAATATTCAGTCTATTTTTCGACTTCTGCAAAATATAAAAAGCATCATATATGCATACATATATTTGTATATAAATAACAAAGTAAAACCATTTTTCAATCTTCTGACTTGTTTGAAGACGGTGTTTCGGAGATAGATTTTTAAATAATTTAACGTAGAAAATAATCGTTCAGCAGTACGTTGTTTACTGGTAATGTTATGAATATTTGAGTTAAATTAATGTTCATTTAAATTAAACAGCTTTCATAGTAATATATCTGATTAACTTTCTTACACATCTGTAAACATCTATAACTGATTTTGGTGGCACATTTAGATATGCAGTGGCACCTTGACATATAAACTTAATTTGTTCCCGACTAGAGATGGGAATTTCGGCTCAGTTTGCGGAACCGGATCAGTGGAGGTCGTTCAGTTTGTTGAGCCGGTTCATTGATCCGGCTCAGTGATCCGGTTAAGTAAACATGTTTCCGAGACACAGGTCGGTCGTTAGTTCGTAGATAGAACGTCGCTTAGAGCCGGTTATTGCAATATATGAACTGTAAACATGATCCGGAGACACAGGTCGGTCAGTCGTTCGGTCGTAGGTAGAACGTCGCTTAGAGCCGTCTCTTGCTTAGACCCGGTCAGTTGTCGGTCGTTCGCTCGTAGGTGGAACGTCGCTTAGAGCCGGCTCTTGCTTAGACCCGGTCAGTTGTCGGTCGTTCGCTCGTAGGTAGAACGTCGCTTAGCCCCGGTTCTTATCTAACATTAACAAACAATTCACTTTATGTAGCTACTGTATTTTAAACCAGATGTGTTAAGTTTATGGCGATGTTTATTGCCCTTATAAATCGGAAATCTGGGATTTGGGCAATATTTTTAATATTTTTATATAGTATGGTTGTAAGAAAATACAGACTAAGCCTATTAGTTTCAAATAAACTGCCCTACAAATTGATGACAATAAATATGACACTTTATGATAATACATTACAAGCCGAGTTCTCGCGAAGTTCAACATGGCATCGATCCAGATCCGGATCACTCCGGTCACTGCTCACAATCGCCCGACCAATCGTATCCTTGAAATTTGAAACTATACAATGAGCCGTGAGCCGGCTCAATTCAATTTGGTGAACTGTGTCACTTCGGTCAGTGTACTAAGTCGGCTCAGTGAGCCGGTTCGTTCATGAACGACCCATCTCTATTCCTGACCACGGTTCGTATCTTCAAAATTATGTATCTAGAACCCAATGGGAAATCAATTAATCCGTTCCCAGATTAAAAAAAGAAGAAGAAAATCCAAAAAATTTAAATAACTATTTTCAACTATAGAAGAAAATGCAAAGAAATGGAGAAGAAGTGAGAAGAAGCATTTTTCCATTGTATTCACGATTGTTACATTGTTAAATTTTATTTAAGATTGTTAATTTAGGATGAGAAATTTGTAAGAACTATGGTTTTACCGTGCCCTTAATTGTACTTTGTTTAATTTTAGATAATCCGGCGCTGTTTGTGATCGAATTAATTATTTGATTGTGGCGGTGATGCTGGTTATTTTAAAGATGTCACCTGGTCAAGATTTCAATAACTAATTGACGGGAAGGTGGGACGCAAGCCGACGATTCGAGATTGGAGTAAGACGTTTAATTAAAACAGTGACTTCCAAAAGTTTAATCGCTTATTGAATTATTTTATGTTTAACCTTTGTCGTCCCAAAACGTGGTTTATCATGACCCAATACTAATGTTTTTTAAAATAACTTTTAATTTTAATTTTATTTAATATCATTTTGTTTTTTTTTTTTGTTTCTTACCGACCGCCAACATAAATAAGGGAGGTATTGTGATCATACCGATTTTGACATTTCAAGATTTCAATGGATCTCCACGAATTGAGGTCCCTATGTAACGTTTTGACTATTTTTAGCATGATGTCTGTCGGTATGTCTGTCCGTCTGTCCGTTCATCTGTCCGTCTGAGTTTACTCGTGTCGATTTTAAGATTTTTGCGAATATTTAGCAACAGAAAAATATTTTACAAAAGTTGCTATACATTTTTTGATAAAACGAATAATTTTTAAATTTTTTTTCTAAATTTCCCTACATCACGATTTGGCTATTTTTAGCATGATGTATGTCGGTCTGTCTGTCCGTCCTTCTGTCCGTCTGTCTGTCCGTTTGTCCATCCGTCCGTCTGTCTGTCTGTCTGTGTACACGTGCAGAGCAAATTCGACTAAAAGGATTTTTATGAAACTTCATCTTGTGCCATCAATGGCACGAGTTGATCAACTTTTGGTAAAAATCGGTTGACTAGAAATGGGAGTTTACTCGTGTCGATTTTAAGATTTTTGCGAATATATAGAAACAGAAAAAACCTGTGAGCCCCCCTCCCTCTGGATAAATGGTACAAAGACAAGTGTAAATTTAATCCTTAAAAACATTAAATCCATGTGTTTTTTAGGGGGAGGAGGGTTCAAACCTGTGAGCCAGTTTAAGGGTATCAAGGTTTTACAGTCTGTTCCAAACGGTTAAGCGGAACTAAATTTTGCAATCTAGTTACTTTCATCGTTTAAATCGTGCTTTTCGACCGTTTTGTTTAAGCTTTGTAAATCATACTTACAATACACATTTTTGTTAAGGTTAATATCATTTTAAATTGTCATTTTCTTTATATTTTGATTTTTTGTGTCATTCTTAATACAAATTTCCCATTTATTAATTTTTTTGTCATTAAAATATATTAAAAAAATAATTTAATTTTGACATAGGTGATTCGTTTCCATGGTTTCATTGTTGTAATTTAAAATTTTGACATTGCAACGTGAAAAATGAAATAACCCAAGCAAGGTCCCTTGTCGTGACAACCTAAAAGAACGAAATTCCCATTTAGTTCCGCCTAAGCGTTTGAAACAGACTGTAAAACTATTTTGCAAAGGCAAGAGTAAATTTAATTTGATTACTCCAAAATATTAGTAACTTTTTATCCTGTAATCGTCCTGTTTGGAAACTGGTGAATCTCCAGGGTTTCACCTTAAAACCACGCGTTACAAATTAAATACCTAACCTAATCTCTGTTTAACAAGATCCAGCCTCGTAGTGTTTTTCGTGGAATTTCTGTAATCTGATATAATGCGAGGCTAAAATTAATGTTTATGCTGCGGCAGTGTCGTCCATCTTGTCCATCTTTATCAAGATGTCCTTTTATTTAATGGCCAGCCTGTACCTTTCTATTTAGCCGACAATTGACGAGGAAACACGAAAATGTACGATCTTTGATAAGGTCTTAAAGCACAATAAGAATAGGCCATAGGTTGGTGTAATTTTGAAAAATTTTGTTTTTTTTTTTGTTTCTTACCGACCGCCAACATATATAAGGGAGGTATTGTGATCATACCGATTTTGACATTTCGAGATTTCGATGGATCTCCACGAATTGAGGTCCCTACATAACGTTTTGACTATTTTTAGCATGATATCTGTCGGTCTGTCTGTCCGTCCGTCTGTCTGTCTGTCTGTCTGTCTGTCCGTCCGTCTGTCTGTCTGTCCATCCGTCCGTCTGTCTGTGCACTCGTGCAGAGCAAATTCGGCTATAAGGATTTTTATGTAACTGCATATTTAAGCTTTTGAGATCAATGGCACGAGTTGATCAACTTTTGGTAAAAATCGGTTGACTAGAAATGGGAGTTTACTCGTGTCGATTTTAAGATTTTTGCGAATATTTCATAACAGAAAAATGTTTCGAAAATAAATATTTAACAAAAGTTGGTATAAAAGCAATAACTAACAACTTATTTCAGACATTTTTTGATAAAACGAAAAAATATAATATAACATTTATTTAATTTTTTGAAATAGGGCCCCCGTTAGGCTTTTTTTTTGTATAGATATATAAACTTTGTCTCTCATATAAGGAGCAGAAACTAATTCTATCTCCATGTATAAAATTTTAACAAAATTGGCCCATAAACATTAAAAATATTCTAATTTAAAAAAAATTGGACCCCCATTTAGGCCTTTTTGTACAGATACATGAATTTTGAATACCTACATAACAGGAGACACTAATTCTAATATTCTGTGTCAAATCCCATCGAAATCGGTCCATAAATAAGCAAGTTATGGCCGTGCTCTATTTTTGGCCAAAACTGGAGCAAATTTTTTTACCAACTTGCGAATTTGATGTTTTTGACTATACATTCAAAAGCCTCATGAACTCCTAATTCTAAAACTGTAAGTATTTTCAAAATCCGTTCATAAATAAGCGAGCTACAGTCATTTGAACTAGTTTCCATTAATCCGCTCTAATTATTTGGTCTAATTCAGTAATTAGTTCAGATATTTGGTTTAGTTTAGGTGTATTCCCGGGTTAGCAGCACTTGCCATACATTTCTGAATCAAATCAAAATATAAATATACGTCATTAGGATTACAATGTAATTTACTGGAAAAACGTATGTTTTAATTGTAATTTATGCAGATAACATTTGATCAAGGACTTTTTAATTAGGCCTTTTGATTGGCCTTAGGTACGTGTCGTCAACTGACGCTAAGTATCCGAAGATGGCTACCTATTTTTGTCTAATGATGACATTTGATATTTTTTAAGGAAATTAAATTGAAAATTTGTGCTGAAAAGTTGTAAAAAGGTAAGAAATATTTTAAAATTTAATTAGAATTTATTATTTATATTTCACAACAGAAAATTATTTCGAAAAAAAAAATATTTTACATAAGTTGCTATAAAACGAAAAAAAAATTGAAAAAAGTATTTATTATTTCATACTTATATGTAACGTTTCCATGGTCATGATAAATAATATCTCGGTTAGAAAATATTAGGCCAAATTATTTGTACTCTGCTACTAGAATGTATTTTCTACAAGTACTTTGTGATGGCGGTCGGTCCTGTGGTGGCAACAGCTGATTTTTACTAATATATTTACCATATTTTGGTTGATATTATATTGACAGATAGTCAAAAAGAATGCAATGATTGACAGTCAAAGAATTGCAGAGTTAATGCAATGATTTTTTACAAGAGTACCAGGTCTACAAGTATGAAATGCGGATTTTTTTCAAACTTGCCGCGCAAACAGAGTGTATAGTTCAAAGTTTCAACACATATGGCGTTTTTTTAAGTTATCATGAAGTGTCAAATGCGTATAGGTTATAATTTGAAAAGTGATCATATAGTTTTGTTTTACTGTGTTAAAAATGTCAAATTGTGTGCCAAATAAAGAGCATGCGCGGACGCTATTACTGTTTTGTTTTCATTTGAAAAAAACTGCTGCTGAATCATACCGACTGCTTCGAGAAGCTTATGGTGAATATACTCCATCGCAAGATACGTGTGAACGATGGTTTCGGCGTTTCAAAAGTGGTGACTTTGATCTTACAGACAAAGAACATGGAAAACCTCCAAAAAAATATGAAGGTACAAAATTGGAAACATTGCTACAGGAAGACGACAGTCAATCACAAAAACAACTAGCAGAGCAGTTAGGCGTTAGTCAACAAGCTGCTTCCAATCGCCTACGAGAGATGGGTAAGATCCAGAAAGTCGGCAGATGGGTTCCACATGCATTGAATGAGAGGCAGATGGAAAAACGCAAAAACTTTTGTGAAATTTTGCTTGCACGATACAAAAGAAAGTCTTTTTTGCATCGTATCATTACTGGCGATGAAAAATGGATTTATTTTGAAAATCCCAAACGCAAAAAATCATGGGTGAACCCAGGCTCACCATCCACATCAACTGCAAGACCGAATCGCTTTGGCAAAAAGACAATGCTCTGTACTTGGTGGGACCAAAAGGGTGTGGTCTATTATGAATTGTTAAAACCTGGTGACACAGTTAATACCCAACGCTACCAACAACAACTGATCGAATTGAACCATTCGCTGCTCATAAAACGACCAGAATACGAAAGAAGACAGCACACGGTAATCTTTCTTCACGATAGCAACAAATTGGAGGCACTCAAGTGGGAAGTGCTACCTTATGCCGCTTACTCTTGGCCCCTTCAGATTACCACTTGTTCGCATCGATGGGTCAGGCACTTGCCGAGCAGCACTTTTATTCATATGAAAATGTGAAAGAATGGCTAGATGAATGGTTTGCGGGGAAAGGGGAAGAGTTCTACTGGCGAGGTATTCACAAATTGCCTGAAAGATGGGAAAAATGTATAACTTCTAATGGAGCATACTTTGAATAAATAAACTTTTACTGTTCTTGTAAGTTTAATGTGTTTTATTTTTTAAAAAAATCCGCATTTCATACTTGTAGACCTGATATACATATATATTAAATATTGGTGAATTTGTTATAAATACGTGTCTGTTAAAAACATAATAGTTTTTGTGGGATTCCTGGTCGCGGTTACTGATGGTATCTGTCCGAAGATTCATGTTTAAGAACATTAAGGTAAAATGCCAGCCCAGAATTAATAGTCGTATCAAATAACTTGGTGTTTTATGTTAAGAAATGTCTGCTTTCAAACTGCTGATGACTCTTTTACCAGTTATTTATGTCCAAATTAAAACAAGAATTTATTTAAATATTCAACTTAAATATCTTTTTAAAGTGTTGTGCCTTTTCATTTTATTAATATATTTCCACTTTTTATTACACCCGTTCAAATATGTTCATAATTTTTTGTAAATTACTCGAAGACAGAAATTCGAGTGCAAAGATTGGGTATAAGAGGCTCCAGTGCCTCATGAGGCTCTTAGCTGACTTATCGTTTCTTACAGAGACTTGTGGAGTGATTTTTTACCGACCGCCAACATATATAAGGGAGGTATTGTGATCATACCGATTTTGACATTTCGAGATTTCGATGGATCTCCACGAATTGAGATCCCTACATAACGTTTTGACTATTTTTAGCATGATGTCTGTCGGTCTGTCTGTCCGTCCGTCTGTCCGTCTGTCTGTCGTCTGTCTGTCTGTTCATCTGTCCGTCCATCCGTCTGTCTGTCTGTGTACACGTGCAGAGAAAATTCGGCTAAAAGGATTTTTATGAAACTGCATATTTAAGCTTTTGACATCAATGGCACGAGTTGATCAACTTTTGGTAAAAATCGGTTGACTAGAAATGGGAGTTTACTCGTGTCGATTTTAAGATTTTTGGGAATATTTAGCAACAGAAAAATATTTCGAAAAAATTTATTGAACAAAAGCTGCTATAAATGCAATAACTAATAACTTTTATTTGAGACGATAACTTTATTTTAAGGGGCGGCTCAAGACGGTACGCAGACGGTATGCCGCATCGGGGCGCCTCGATCAAGGGGCGCCTAGCCGAAGAAAAAAATTATAACCTATTACAATATCAAAATAGCTTTAATTAAAATAATATTCATTTTTGTAATAAGTATTGTGATTTTTAATTAAATCTAGGAAAAACTACTTCTTTACTGGGTGGCCCTTCAGGCTTCTAGTAAAAGAGGGGCGCCAAAAAGGAAATTTAGAAAAAAATGACTTTTTTTTACTGTGCAGCACTTCAGGCTTCTAGTAAAAGGAGGAAGGTGTGTAAATTAAGTAACCGGACTGGCAACATAGCGTTTGATCTGGCAAGATTTGGGACGCGGGACTTGGAGGGGCGGCAGGTGAACATGTGATACACCTTTAGTACGAGTTTAAACTCGCTAGAGTAATTTTGTTGTCCGTAGCGATTTTTTTCGTAAAACGGTTTTTTCTAGTGCATTCTAAAAATGAGTGACATTCATTTCGAGCAACGGTGTGCTATCAGGTTTTGCTTCAAACCTGAGCACAGTGCTACGGAAACTTTTGCAAAACTTCAGCAAGCCTACGGAGACAGTGTTTTGTCAAGGACCCAGGTTTTTTGGTGGTTTAAGGCATTTTCAGAAGGAAGAGAGTTGATTCAAGATGAAAAACGCAGCGGAAGGCCTTCTTCTTCAACAACCGATGCAAAAGTCGACAGAATCCGGGATCTTGTGCGTTCAGATCGTCGGTTGACAGTCAGAATGATCGGGGAAAAGTTGAATTTGACTCACACTACCATTCATCAGATTTTGACCAATGAATTGGGGATGAGAAAAATGCGCCTTGTCACACAGCAATTTCAATAAACGTCTTTTTGGCCAGTAAAATCATTCCAGTGGCTCCTCAGCCTCCTTATTCGCCTGACTTGAGTCCTTGTGTCTTTTTCCTTTTCCCTAGATTGAAAAATCACTTCAAGGGACGTCATTTTGGGACACTCGAAAACATTCAAACGTCCGTAATCGACCATCTGAAAGCTATTCCAGTATCCGAGTTCCAGCACTGCTATGAGGATCGGAAGAACCGTCCGGTTACTTAAGTACATACCTCGTATAATGTCGGTTCGGTTTCAGGTTCAGGTTCTTCTTCTTCTTCTTTGGGCACTGTCATCGGGACGAAAGTTAGAAGTGGTCATTTTTAAAACTGATTTGCTGTTTATATCATGCCATTTTTTACATTTTTGTGATGTCGATATCGTTTCTTTGATGTCAAGTCAATAAATGCATATTTTTTTATAACAAATATAATTTGTTCAACATTTAGGATTTACAGTTAAATTAATTTGAAATTTAATATTTGATTAACATCTATAAAACATTTAATTATGACATAAAAATATCTAGTTTTGGAAGAATTTTTTTGAGGTGTCAACACAGCCAAAGAATGTAATAAAAACTTTGAAGTATATTAATTTTTATATTATATTTTATGTAAATATTTATTTTCAAAAAATTAACGGGTCTAATAAATAGGTCTGTATACATATATACAGGTCTCCCATGTATATACACAGCAAAAAATTCATGTTTAAAAACCTCTCTTACTAATGACTTAACAGCAAAAACTTACTAATGTACGAAAGTAACTAATTTTGTGCTGGAATTGTTGGTATACTGTATGAGTCACTAGGCTGGAGTGCAAAGGGTTAAAGAGCTTTGAAAGCAGCTTAAAAGCTGATTTTTAGGGTTTTGTAGGTATGACCAAAAAACCCTTATACAGTCATTTTGTCGTCTGTCTGTTCGGTAAAAATTGTAGCCAACGGCTAAACCTAGAGAATTGCAATTTGGCATGCTTATACAACACTTTGACTCGCACATAGTAAAAATACTAAAACATCTAAAAAACATATCCTCCTAAAAATATAAATAAATATGTGCTTATCGAAAAAAATATATATTTTTTTTAAATTCTGAGTAGGGTAATAAATGAAAGTACGTAAATTAACGATCAAAATTTTATTTTGGCAAAATAAATTATTTTGATGCGATTTTTGCCAAAATTTTGGAAAAATTTTTTTCCCACGCCCTGTAGCCCAGATGGTTAAAACTAAAAATCTGAAAAATTCTAAGTAATGTACATTGGTGTGAACCGGAATAGTACAATTTTATTTTTTGTTTTTTTTTCATTTTTATTTTTTTTAAATTATTTTGTCAAAATTCTAGTTATTTTTGGCAAATGTTTAATTTTTAAGAGCGTAAATTTGATAACCAGTTGGAATTGTTGGATATATATTTTCATTCTATGTGTCATGTATACGAAACCAGGGGGGTGGAGCATATGACTTAAAACAACCAATGGAAGCCATAGGCGCAATTTTCAAAATCTTAATGAACCTTATAAAAAAAAAATAGTGCACATATTTAGAAACTTAAATAATGGTATTAGGTATTCGAATTAAAATTAACAAAAAAATATTTTAACATAAAATTTGTTTTTAAAGCCTTTAGATTAAGAGACGATAAATTATTTTAAAAATATCGTTCATTTTGCCGTGATTACTACAAAGCAAAATTTGTCCTACACACTCAGCATGCCGCCTTCACTTATTATATACCTGCGAAATCCTGCAATTTTTTAGTCTACCATGAACACTACTATTTTTTAGAGTGTAGTAGAACAGATGGTCTAATGATAATAATAATAATTGTAATTTATTTATTGTAGAGCTATTTTTTTTGTGTCCTGAATTTGAAATACCAAACCATGAACAATTTAAAAGATAATTCGAAAAATTCAAATTACATTTTATCTCGGACGAATCTGCTTTAACAAAATTCCGAAAAACGTGAAACAAAATTCAAGAATCTTAATGATATTCTTTGAAAGATGCGCAAAACAATTCCTTGACAAAGGGAACGATGTATTTCGTATGGAAACAAAAATAAAAGATACGAGTGCGGTTTCTTTCACCCGAATTTTTTTTACTGTCGTCTGTTTTGTATCAATCAAAACATGATGCTCTAGTGTTGTGACTTTACACTTTGTATTCCCGAATACAGTGACACTCAAACTTTTATCAAAGTATCGATGTATTTCCTTAGTCCAAAAATTGAACATGGGACAAAAATTGTTATGAGGGTTATCTTTTATTGTAGTTGATTGGTAATGGGATTCGGACCAGTCCGAAAATAAAACAAAATTTATTAACTTCGCTAACGTTTCGATTTAATCATCTTCGAATAAAATTAAATCGAAACCTGAAAGGTTTTCGTTGGATGATTTTTTATGATTTTAGTAAAGGCCTAACTCAACAACAATGCATAGATTCGCTTCGTTCAACTTTTGATAATGCAGCACCATCAGAAAAGACTGTTTACAATTGGTTTGCAGAATTTAGTCGTGGTCATGCGTCCGTCAGTGATGAATCTCGTGAAGGTCGACAAAAATGAGTTGCGATTCAAAAAAACATCGATGCTGTGTTCAAAATGATTGAAGAAGATCGGTTCTCGATGGATTCCTCATAGTTTGACCGAAGCTCAAAAAAAAAGGCTCGGGTTGATTGGTGTAAGGGAATGCTAAACAAATTTAACCTATTCACTGCAAAATTCGTATAATAATATCGCTACAGGTGACTTGGATTTATTCATATGAACAAGAAACAAAGCAACAATCCACTGTTTGGGTTTTCCAAGGTGAACCGAAACTCACAAAAGTTGTTCGTTCACGAATCACTTGAAAATGATCGCTTGTTTCTTCGGTTGTATTGGACATGTCACAACCATTCCTTTAGAGGATCGGAGAACAATTAATGCTGAATGGTATACAATTTGTTTTTCAGAAGTCATCGACAAAATCAGGAAAAACAACCAAAAACTTCACATCATTCTTCATCATGACAATGCAAGCTCTCACACAAGACGTCAAACAATTGATTGTTTGAAGGAGAAAAACATCGAATTAATGTCTAATTGCCCGTATTTACCTTATTTATCCCCTAACAACTCAGTTTTACTTGCCCGACCTTAATATATAAGGGGCAAGTATTGTAATCGCGAAAATTTTCGATGTCGAGATTTTGACAGATGACCACGTTTCATGGTCCAGGGAATCCAAAAAACCTATTTTCGAAGTGCCGTCCGTATGTGTGTGTGTGTGTGTGTGTGTGTGTGTCTGTCTGTCTGTCTGTCTGTCTGTGTGTATACACGATAACTCAAAAACGGTTTAACTTAAAGAGTTCGTTCTGGTACTAAAAAATTTTCCTATTAAATGGGAAGAACCCTATTGTTTTTTATGAAAATCGGTTGACTAGAAATGGGAGTTTACTCGTGTCAATTTTAAGATTTTTGCGAATATTTAGGAACAGAAAAATATTTCGAAAAAATTTATTGAATAAAAGTTACTATAAATGCAATAACTAATAACTTTTATTTGAGACGTTTTTTGATAAAACGAAAAATTTCGAATTTTTTTTGTAAAATTATTTAAATTTTTTCATACTTATATGTAACGTTTCCATGGTCATGATAATTAATTCGTAACTAGTAAAGCAAGCCTTGGACAAAAATTTGTATAGAACATAATTTGATGTATTTTTGAAGATTTATCTAAATATTATTATTATTTTTTTTTTAAATTTACATTTTATTTTTAAATATTTTTTTATGGGAGGGCAAGTCTAGCGGGGGTTTCCCTTCGCCACTGGTTTGTTCCATGTTATGCAAAAAATGCGTGGGCAGCCATTTTTATCATCTCAAGAAGCTATTGAAGCCTTCGAAAACCATGTTTTTGAGATGTCAACTTTAGAGTGGAAAACATGTTTCGAGAATTGGTTTGAACGCATGCAAAAGTGTATAATTCTTAAAGGCGAATATTTTGAAAAGCAATAAAACAGTTTGTTCATTTCACAATCATTCACCCCTCATCCAGGTGTAGGAGCTCGCCCCCTGGCATCGGCGATTAGCATCGTTGCAAAAATAGGCCGATGTATGGTAAAATAAATAAATAAATGTTGAACCTCTACGTGTGTTTTCGGCATTAGCTGACATGTTTGGTACCACTGTAGCGCATAGAAATCTTTTGTTTTATGTTCGTGAAACAAAAGAACACGTGTATCAGAACACGTTTGCCATCATTAGATTGAATTATGTGAATATGTTGAATAACTTAGAGCACCAAATATCTATTATAGACTTTTTACAATAACCTCCATGGGACATCCATTTCAACCCGCACATATAAATTATGTATTATGTGGCTTTCCACAAATATACTAGGTCTACAAGTATGAAATTCGGATTTTTTTTTAAAATAAATCACATTAAACTCGAAAGAACAGTAAAAGTTTATTTATTCAAAGTATGCTGCATTAGAAGTTATACATTTTTCCCATCTTTCAGGCAATTTGTGATTACCTCGCTAGTAGAACTCTTCCCTTTTCCCCGCCAACCATTCATCTAGCCATTCTTTCACATTTTCATATGAACAAAAGTGCTGCTCGGCAAGTGCGTGACCCATCGATGCGAACAAGTGGTAATCTGAAGGGGCCAAGTCTGGTGAGTAAGCGTCATGGGGTAGCACTTCCCACTTGAGTGCCTCCAATGTGTTGCAAACTGCTTTTGCCTTATGTGATGGAGAGTTATCGTGAAGAAAGATTACCTTGTGCTGTCTTCTTTCGTATTTTGGTTGTTTTATGAGCAGCGAATGGTTCAATTCGATCAGTTGTTGGTAGCGTTGGGTAAACTGTTTCACCAGGTTTTAACAATTCATAATAGACCACACACTTTTGGTCCCACAAAGTACAGATCATTGTCTTTTTGCCAAAGCGATTCGGTCTTGCAGTTGATGTGGATGGTGAGCCTGGGTTCACCCATGATTTTTTGCGTTTGAGATTTTCAAAATAAATCCATTTTTCATCGCCAGTAATGATACGATGCAAAAAAGACTTTCTTTTGTATCGTGCAAGCAAAATTTCACAAAAGTTTTTGCGTTTTTCCATCTGCCTCTCATTCAATGCGTGTGGAACCCTATCTGCCGACTTTCTGGATCTTACCCATCTCTCCTAGGCGATTGGAAACAGTTGACTAACGCCTAACTGCTCTGCTAGTTGTTTTTGTGATTGACTATCGTCTTCCTGTAGCAATGTTTCCAATTTTGTATCTTCATATTTTTTTGCAGGTTTTCCATGTTTTTTGTCTGTAAGATCAAAGTCACTTTTGAAACGCCGAAACCATCGTTCACACGTATCTTGCGATGGAGTATATTCACCATAAGCTTCTAGAAGCAGTCGGTATAATTCAGCAGCAGTTTTTTTCAAATGAAAACAAAACAGTAATACTGTCCGCGAATGCTCTTTATTTGGCACAAAATTTGACATTTTTAACACAGTAAAACAAAACTATATGATCACTTTTCAAATTATAACCTATACGCATTTGACACTTAATGATAACTTAACAAAACGCCATATGTGTTGAAACTTTCAACTATACACTCTGTTTGCGCGGCAAGTTTGAAAAAAATCCGCATTTCATACTTGTAGACCTGGTATTGGCATCTGACACTACCGATAGAGGCGCTACTGCAGTCACATCATGGCTGAATTTGGTAGGATATTTTTGACAGGTTCAATGGTATCTTCATGTGATATTTATTGAAACACACGGGAACACACTCTAAAATGGTCTTTAACTGTCTTTCCACTTCTAAGAACATATTCCCATGCTTGTCACAAACTCGACTATCCTGCAACCTTTAGTTTCTCAAAATCTCACTAGAGGCGCTTCAGTTATTGTCAGTTGACAATAAACAAGTATCAAATCTAAGTCAGCAAAAAAAAAGTTTAAATTTGTTGACCTAATAGCTATATTGCTGAATAAAAGAAATTCACTGTATAATAAACTTTTCCTCTCTAAACACTATAACTAAATATATCTATTTCTGTCATTATTACTTCTAATCTATATCATCCTATCTCACCCCCATCTATCTTACTTCATGGTAATCATATTCGCTATCTCTATTACTAAGTTAACTAATATTACATTTACAAAATCACCCCAAAATTAAGTGAGCAGCCCTTTTTAACACCCCAACATTAGACTGTAACTCACTTAATAACCCCCTGATTCAAACCCCTGTTATAAAACCACTCTAACCTCACATTCTAACACAAAACATTCGACCCTTCCATTAAGCGCCGCGAATTACGTGGTTAGACTGTGAGTAACACTGGGTTGTTTTTAAGGTCTGAGGTACATTCTGATGTAGCTAGGGAGGATATTTAAACGTTTATTTGCCTCAGAGGAAATGGTCCGCCATTTTGTGTCGGTATAACAGAGCTCTATTATTTAAGTAATTATTCCAGGATATTAGAGAGTATAGCCACGTGGGTTATCTTTTAACTAAATGTTTTGATACTTTATCTTTGTCAGTTTGTTTCTTTGGTTGTTTTTTGTTAGTTTTTAAGAATGAACAACGTGTAATGTACTGTGAAATTACTTTCTTTAACGAAGATGTCATTTTTATTAATGACAAATGATTTAGTTGTTTTTATCGAAGTTTTTGTTACTACTGTAATTTTGCTCTTTATTAATTTAATAATATCGTGACTTGGTATTAATATTAGGTCGAAATTTGTAGAAAAAAAAGGCAAAGTTGGTTGATAACTTACAAATATGAGGAATTATTTTATTCATCAAAGTATTCACCCATGTTGTCTATACACTTTTGCCATTTAAGCGGCAGGTTGTTCAGGCCGGTGGTATAAAACCCTGGCGGACGAAACGCAATGAATTCCTGGAAGGCCAAGTTTACAGCATTGTCGGAATTAAACTGTTTTCTATTAAAAAGTTGTCCAAATTGCGGAAGAAACGGGGCTAGGTCTGGTGAGTATGGAGGATGATGAGTTAGTTAGTTAAATTTTTTGACGCACAGTAACAACGGCTATTTGTACCTAAAGTGGCGCGTGTGTTGGCGGTTTTTTCCCTGCGGTTAATCCTGCAGGAAGAACCCCATGGTTTATGGAGGATGATGAAGAATTTCTCCAATTCCTGTAGTTTGGCCACAGTAATTTATGCAGTATGTGGTCTAGTGTTATCATGAAATAAGATAGGAGTCGATCTGTTGACCAATCTAGACTGTTTTTCTTTATTTTTTTTTTTTCAAGTTTTTGCATCATTGCGTCCACTTGGTTGTAGTATATTTCTGCTGTGATCGATGAGCCATTTTTTGTTTTTTTTTGTTTTTAAGTTACCTGTACGAAATTTGGCGAACCAATTTGATATTGTCTGCTGCGTAGTAACACTAGATCAAAATACACTATTAATGTTTCGCGCGGTCTGAGATACTGTAGTTCCACATAAGAACTCATACTTCATAATAGTGCGAATTTCCGACCGTTCCATTATCAACAAAATTAATTTAAAAAAAATTGTTGATATTTTTTAGAGCATACAATTATTTCCTTAAACAGGCGAAATGTGTAACTTTCCAACAAAATTTGTTTTTTTTTTTTTTGATTTTTAAGTTACCTTTACGATATTTGGCGAACCAATTTGATATTGTCTGCTGCGTAGTAATACTAGAGCCAAATACATTGCGCGGTCTGCGATGTCGTAGTTCCACGTACGAACTCATACTTCATGATAGTGCGAATTTCCGACCGTTCCATTTTCATCAAAATTCATTTTAAAAAAAGTTTTTGATATTTTTTAGAGCATACAATGATTTCTTTGAACAGGCGAGATGTATAACTTTCTAACAAAAAAAAAAAAAAAGAAAACGGTAAAATATTAAGCCAATGTCAAATAACAAGCTGTTTAAGTTGGCAATATTATTAACTACAAATTTCATCCTTGACGACCTGATATATTCCTTTCATGTCTAAATTTTTTCAATGTCAGAAAATGTCTAGAAATATTTTCTGCAATAATTTGTTTATCAAAATTACATGTCTTCTTTGAACGTTATTGAATAAAACAAAACAAAAATTGAGTAAATCGCACCTGAAGGGAAATAACGATAGTGTTAAAAAATGTGTGTGCTATTTTATTAACATTTCTATACTGCAGCTTAGAAAGTCTTAGATTGTGAAAGGACGGTGGGTGCGGAATCCTCACATTTCACATTTAAACTAACGTGCTGTTAAGACGTGCTACAAACTATATACTTGAATATTTATATAATTTTCTCGACCCCTGAATTGTTTCCAAATTATTCTTATACATATATTCAATTAGATTTATTTTGAAAATATATATACAAGGTGTCTCAAAAGAAATTTTATATTTATTTAGCTTACTGCGTGAACGCAACGTACCCGAGGGGCGCGGGGGTTATGTCAATCTGTAGCCTGGCTCTTGGGAATGCAGTCGCTATGGAGCGTTTCTCGGGAGCAGACCGCACGTTATGCGTGCGAGAGTTTTACAAAAACGGTGATTCGGCGACTGTAGCGCGTAGAAAATTCTGCAGTATTCGAGGTTTTCGCCACTTAAATGATGCGCCAAGCATTCCTCTCATTCGACATTGGGTTAAAAAGTTTGAAGAGACTGGTACAACGCTGGATAAATCAAAATCCGGGCGACCTAGGTCATCAAGAACGGTAGAAAACGTGGAGAATGTTAATCAGTCTGTTCGTGACGACCCGAACCTTTCAATTCGGAAGCGCGCAAGTGCTTTAAATGTGCATAGATCATCATTACATCGCAATATGCACAAAGACCTAAAGCTGCACCCCTACAAAATTCAATTGGTGCAAGAATTAAAGCCCCAAGATGCCAGTCAGAGGCTTAATTTCGTAAATCAGGTGATTGAGCGATTTTCAACGTTTACCAACATTTTGTTTTCGGATGAAGCTCATTTTCATCTTAATGGCCACGTAAATAAGCAGAACTGCCGCTACTGGAGTGCAACGAATCCGAAACGCAAACATCAGAAACCCCTCCATTCGCCTAAAGTGACCTTATGGGCTTCGATGTCGACGCGAGGAATTATCGGTCCTTACTTTTTTGAAGACGAAAGGGGGCGTGCAGTTACAGTGAATTCAGAGCGTTATGTGGAGATGTTAGACAACTTCTTGGTACCTGAACTGCAAAACTTTCCTGGCTATAACCAAAGAACATGGTTCCAACAGGACGGAGCAACTTCACACACGTCCAATATGTCTCTGCCACGTGTTCGTGAAATTTTCTCAGGCAAATTGATCTCCCGGAGAGGTGACATAAATTGGCCTCCACGCAGTCCAGATATATCCCCTATGGACTTTTTCCTATGGGGTTATCTTAAATATAAAGTTTACGCCAATAAACCGACTTCACTGGCGCATTTGAAAGAAAATATCCCTCACGAAATGGCAGCCATCCCTGAGTCCACCTGCCGAGACGTCATAAGTAATTTTACTGTTCGATTAAATGAGTGGCGAGAACGCGAGGGTCTACATTTAGACGATATTATTTTTAAGAAATAAATCCCCAAAAAGTGTATTTTAATAATTAATAAACATTTTTTCTATGTACGGCTTACTTTTTTTTTAATCGATCCACTAAATATAAAATTTCTTTTGAGACACCTTGTATTTAATATTTATTTTATAATCAACTTAATTGAACTTATTTTGTGTGAAGAACGGGTATTCTATTGGTAATAATTATAAAAATAAGAACATTTAAAAATTAAGGGTAATGCTTTAGTTAGGGCGATTGTAGGACAAAGATGATGGTGTTACGGAGGTAGAGACACGCTGACTGGCTCGGTGTACGCGGTACTCGGAGAATTCTTGGGATCGACCACAACTGTAGTCAGAGATCTTATCTTTACGCGACAAATAACCAACCAGGACAACAAATGACACTTGAACATACACGTAGAATAAGAGACTTAATACTCCTGCGAGTCCTTCAAAAAATTGGTTATAAAGATTTTTTTTTTATACATAAATATAAAGATTTTTAAAATTTCAAGTACACTAATTTAAAATATGATTTCTACTATATGCAATTTTTTATTTCTACCAATAGTTCTCAAAGTACATTTTGCAACTTTGTTATTTTAAATAGGAACACATTTTATTTTTACTTATTCGATAGAGCAGTGGTTCACAACCTTTTTTGTGGTGAGCAACCCTTTGAATGTGAAAATAAGCTACCGCACCCCCATAAAAAATGTGTTCAGATTTTTTCAGTTGAGTCATATTTATACCGGCTGAATTATTTAAGAAGCAATATACATGTTTCACATATAATGTTAATGAAGCGAGTTATTTCATTTGCAACATAGCAAATTATGAAAGCAAGCTCATATCCATGGCAACAGATATGCAGTGTTGATTAAATACAATAGTTAGTTGACATGATAAAGTTCCTAGACGGCTAAAAAATAGTAAATTAAAAACAATAAATGATTTTTTATTAGTTTGTTTATATTTACATACAAACAAAAATAATAATGTCCTTAGTAGAAAGTCCACAAAATATTTAAAAAAATAATATTTTGTCTTTTCTATGGATACGATAAGCATTTGTTTTATGGCTATGTTGCTTTTGAAATAACTCACTTCATTAACATTATATGTGAAACATGTTGCTCCTTAAATAATTCACCCGGTATGTCAAGTTGATCATAATAAAAAGTGAAGAGCAAAAAAAAGGAAATCGCGTGAATATTTCTTTAAAATTGATCATATTAATTGATGTAGCATTCAGCGGTTCTTAACCTTAATAAAATTATAAAGAAAATATACTCATTGAAAAATAATTTTTTATTATTATTACAAAAAAAAAAAAAAAAAAATACAGGGAAAAGATATATAATGATTCTTATTCTGCCCAAAAACAATAAATAATACAATAATACTAATCTAGACTATTTAAAATTTAAATAAACTACATTTTTTATATCGATTTTATAAATTTCTATAAATCGTCTCGCACCCCTGGGGGTGCCGGCACCCCCGGTTGGGAACCACTGCGATAGAGTATTCTATTCTAATTTCAACGATATAGACAAATCATAGCCTTAAATCACAAAATAATCGATAAAAACGCAAATTAAATTTCTTTGAATTTGGAACTCGAAGTTTAAAAAATAACCAAAAATTTCAAAACCTTACGAATAGGGATATTACAGTAATTTTAAAGTGTCCCTGTCAAAAATGACTTGTTTTAAAACCAGTTTTATTTACGATTTAAAATTTTGTGGACAATATGCTGATTTTAATAAAGATAAAAAAATAATATTTAATGTGTCAAATAACCTGAAAGACAAGCAGTAAAATTTGAATGTGTACTCATAATAATGATTTCATGGAAAATAGCTACTGAATTACTTCCTGGAATATTCTGAAACCATGAAAAAATTTTGATTATGTTGTAAGTTTCGACAATTGTTTAAACAACTGTTGTTGGTTTAATTTAATATAATATATGGACTTTTCACTCGTGACAATGAACAAAATTTACTTAGCTTAAACTATTAAACAAAATAAACACAATATTTGCGAAAGTCTAACAGGTCTATTCAGAATAGGGTTGTACATCGAAGGCAAAACATCGATGTTTAACATCGATGTTAACATCGGCGCTTACTATCTATGTTGAAAAAACATCGAAGGAAAAACATCGATGTATCGGAAACATCGATGTTTTATTAATATGAGAAAAAGCTATTTATTTATATTATATAGGTTTTATTTAATAATGCAAAGAGAAAATACGAAAAAAGTAACACATAATACACAAAAAGCATTTATTAGATTTTGAAATAGAAATATTTCTTTTTAATAGTAATTAATTTCAGATTAATATTATTATACCCAATATAATAATCCTAATTTGTACCTACAGTCTATTCCAAACGATTAGGCGGAACTAACCGCAATTTTCATTTTTGTAATTTGTCATTAGATATTTTTTTATATATTGAAGTTAACTTTTCCTGAACAAAATGTTCAAAAGCTTCAATCAATCGGTAAAAGTAACTAGAATTGAAAATCTAGTTCCGCCTAAACCAAAGGAACAGACCTTACTATTTTTACATTTATAAAATGAAATATTGGATTTTACTACAATACTAATATAGTAATCTTAATGTTAATTTTATATTATTTAACATAAAAATAACACTGTCATACACAATTATATTTATACTTTTTTAAGTTGAAATAAAGTCTGTTTCTTTGGTTTAGGCGGAACTAGATTTTCAATTCTAGTTACTTTTACCGAATTGAAGCTTTTGATCATTTTGTTCAGGAAAAGCTAACTTCAATATATAAAAAAATAGCTAATGAGAACTTACAAAAGTCCAGGGATTGGAGGAATAACAACTGGGAAAGTGTCAACAAGACTCAAAAAGAAAAAGTGTGTTGGCGTCGTTGGTCGTTCGCATTGTTTGCAAAAATTAGAATTTTCTTCTTATTTTTTCGTATTCTGCTAACTGCTAAGAAGAATAAGAACTAACACTATTAGTATTATTATATCACAATAGATGGCGCTTATATTTTGTGTACTAATTTTAATAAAAATTAAATTTTTAAGATTCCAGCGCCTCTAGCGGTAGTTTCTGAATTTCAAAGTTTAAACATCGACTTCAGTAGTAGACATTGATGTTTTATCGATACTATCGCCAGCTGACCATCGATGGTAAAAACATCGATGTTTTTAAAACAAACATCCATGTTTTCGATACATCGATGTTTTTTTCCCATCCCTAGCTTAGACGAGGGCTACCTTTTAAGTTTTTACAAAAACTAAGAAAGAAAAAAAATTTTTTTTTTGAACAAACGGTTTTATTGTTTTTCAAATTATTCGCCTTAAAGATTTACACACTTTTGCATGCGTTCAAACCAATTCTCGAAACGTTTTTTCCACTCTAAAGTTGATATCACAAAAACATGGTTTCAACAGCTTCTTGAGATGCTGAAAATCTTATATTAGGTGCACCGGAAAGTATTTCGTTTTTGTTATTAGTTGCATTCTTATTAAACTCTGTAATCTTGAGTACCTAATTATTGGTTTCGTTTCATTTTAAACCCTTGCATTTTAAAATGTAAGTACTTTCTGAATTTCAAAGTTTAAACATCGACATCGGTAGTAGACATCGATGTTTTATCGATACTATCGCTAGCTGACCATCGATGGTAAAAACATCGATGTTTTTAAAACAAACATCGATGTTTTCGATACATCGATGTTTTTTCCCCAACCCAAATCCCAAGCTATCCCAATAAAACATTGGAAAAATTATCACAATCGAAAGAACCAAAATTTCATCACTTACTATCCAGTATTTTGTTATACATCCCTATGGAATATTCCCCAATTTATTAATCTATGTGATAAATCCCCCGCTGGGTGGAGGCGTCGGCTGGTGCGACGGCAGCGTCTATCGATTACCGTTGCCAAGAGACGCCGGCGTCGCTAGGCAACCGACGCATGCGTCCCGCCCCCGGTTTAATAAACGTATTATTGAAGTTAATGTATATATTGTGTCTGTTTTATTATTGTAAGGATGATACTCTATGATAATAAACCGTTACACATTCACGAAAATCTATTGAATTTGGTGAATTTTTCGAAATAATAGACTCATTTAAATCTGGTAAATAATAATATTACTAGAATCGAACAAATAGAACAATGATCATACATTAAATTAAGTTTATCTGGAATATTTAAAGATTTATTATGCATTATGTAATTATTGTCCCGAAGAAAAAGTATATCACACTAGGGATGGGAAAAAAACATCGATGTTTGTTTTAAAAACATCGATGTTTTTACCATCGATGGTCAGCTGGCGATAGTATCGATAAAACATCGATGTCTACTACCGATGTCGATGTTTAAACTTTGAAATTCAGAAACTACCGCTAGAGGCATTGGAATCTTAAAAATTTAATTTTTATTAAAATAAGTACACAAAATATGAGCGCCATCTATTGTGATATAACAATACTAATAGTGTTAGTTCTTATTCTTCTTAGCAGTTAGCAGAATACGAAAAAATAAGAAGAAACTTCTAATTTTTGCAAACAATGCCAACGATCAACGACGCCAACACACTTTTTTTTGAGTCTTGTTGACACTTTCCCAGTTGTTATTCCTCCAATCCCTAGATTTTTGTAAGTTGTCATTAGCTATTTTTTTATATATTGAAGTTGGCTTTTCCTGAACAAAATGATTGCTTCAATTAATCGGTAAAAGTAACTAGAATTGAAAATCTAGTTCCACCTAAACCAAAGGAACAGACTTTATTTCAACTTAAAAAAGTAAAAAATAATTGTGTATGACAGTGTTATTTTTATGTTAAATAATATAAAATTAACATTAAGATTACTATATTAGTATTGTAATAAAATCCAATATTTCATTTTAGAAATGTAAAAATAGTAAGGTCTGTTCGTTTGGTTTAGGCGGAACTAGATTTTCAATTCTAGTTACTTTTACCGATTGATTGAAGCTTTTGATCATTTTGTTCAGGAAAAGTCAACTTCAATATATAAAAAAATATCTAATGACAATTTACAAAAATGAAAATTGCGGTTAGTTCCACCTAATCGTTTGGAATAGACTGTAGGTACAAATTAGGATTATTATATTGGGTATAATAATGTTAATGTGAAATAAATTACTATTAAAAAGGAATATTTCTATTTCAAAATCTAATAAATGCTTTTTGTGTATTATATGTTACTTTTTTCGTATTTTATCTTTACATTATTAAATAAAACCTATATAACATAAATAAATAGCTTTTTTAGGGTTTTGTAGGTATGACCAAAAAACCCTTATACCGTCATTTTGTCGTCTGTCTGTCTGTCTGTCTGTCTGTCTGTCTGTTCGGTAAAAATTGTAGCCAAGCGGCTAAACCTACAGAGTTGAAATTTGGCATGCTTATACAACTCTTTGACCCGCACATAGGAAAAATACTAAACATCTAAAAAACATATCTCCCTAAAAATATAAACAAATATGTGCTAATCAAAAAAAAAAAATATTTTTTTAAAATTCTGAGTAGGGTAGCAAATGAAAGCCCTTAGTACGTGGATTAACGATCAAAATTTTATTTTTGCAAAATAAATTATTTTGATGCGATTTTTGCCAAAATTGTGCAAAAAAACATGTGTCCCACACCCTGTAGCCCAGATGGTTTAAACTAAAAATCTGAAAAAATTCTAAGTAATGTACATTGGTGTGAACCGGAATAGTACAACAGGAATTTTTGATCAGATTATGTTTTCGGAAAATAACACATTTTTTGTGTTTTTAACTAAAATATGTTAAATATTTAATTCGCTATGTAACATTTCAGATCAGAAACTCTGGTAGCTCAGATGGTTTCGTAATGTACTTTGAAATTTGCAGTGCGAACGTTGCAGAGTTCGAATCCTGTTAATTTTATTTTTTTCGGTTTTTTTTTTGCATTTCTATTTTGTTTAAATTATTTTGTCAAAATTCTAGTTATATTTTGGTAAATGTATTTATTTTTTAAAAGCGTAAATTTAATAACCAGTGGGAAGTGTTGAAATTATAATTTAATTCTGTTTTAACGAAATCAGAGGGCGGGACTTATGATATAAGCAACCAATGGAAGCCATAGGCGCAATTTTAAAAATCTTACTGAACTTTGCTGTATAAATAAAATACTGTACTTATTTAGAAACTTAAATAATGGTATTAGGCATTAGAATTAAAATTCATAAAAAAATATTTTGACATAAAATTTGTTTTGGCATCCCAAATAATCATCATTCAGTTACTAAATACCTGCAAAACCCTGAAATGTGTGAAGATTCACAATTCACATAAATTTTTTAATATTAATAAAACATCGATGTTTCCGATACATCGATGTTTTTTCTTCGATGTTTTTTCAACATCGATAATAAGCGCCGATGTTAACATCGATGTTAAACATCGATGTTTTGCCTTCGATGTTCAACCCTATCTCTTACGGTTCACGAGATCTCAATGGTTAATCTCGAGAAACGGGCAACCTGTATATTTTTTGTCCTGTGTCAACTATTTTGGTTTTAAATATTTTTATTGTTAATATTTTGGAACACATGTTCGTTATTTCGTAATTTCGTAGTAGTGTTATTAAGAATATAATGTCACGTGCTGAGTTTATAGGACAAGAATGTTAAAGGTAGCTGTCCACTCCATATTACAACAGAAACAGGTCTTTTAGAAATTATAATAGAAACGATCCTCTTCCTAGAATTTACTATATTATCATAAGTCGACAAAACTTTATAAAAAAACTGTAAAAATTGTGTAATATAAAAAATATTACGCTTTAAAGGAGCTGTCGTGGTTCCTTGTAAGACGATTACCTATGATTTGGCTACGAAATTCAGTACAAATTTAAAAAGGACTAAGTGAGTAGGAATTGAAATGCAGACAGAAACACGGGTTTTCTCACGAATGAACAAACAAATCTCACCTTAAAACAACGCCGCTTATAGCTGACCAAACAAATATTCAAAACAATCAATATATTATAATAAATTTTCTTTAGAATTTAGATTTGGTTCTTAGTAATCTGAAACAGGACACGACCCGATAGAATGAAATTTTAAAGAAGGACCTGGAAGTATATACCCATAGACTTTATAGTGTTATGCATCATTTTCATGGTAGTGTCAAAGGCGCGACAGGGGTGAGAGGCATTGTATTTACAAGTTCGAATTTCATGGTGGGGTTGGAGGCGTGATAAGTGCGCGTTTTCGGTTTTGACAGCATTTGTATCTAACCCAAATCTAACCTAAAAGTTTATACAAGTATTTGGAGTAAACGGTTATTCAATTTCATTAAATATGTCGTCAAATCGAAGGAGACATCTAGCTCTTTTTTATGTATATTTAGACTTATTGCGATATGAAGAAAAGCGATGGTGGGTACGTCCCATATATACATAGAAACAGAAGGCAACAGGGAGATTATTTTAACTTGTTGCAAAAAATGAGACACAAAAAACACAGTTACTTCAATTACAAGAAAAGAATTTAATACACAATCTTTTTTACTTGCCATCACAGTTTAGAATGAAGATTCTGTTGGCCCCTGCTTGGGGGTGTATTATTAGTATACCCACTGCATGACATTTCTGCAGACCAGATATTTAAAACCGAATCCATAATAATAAAGTTTATGACTGCCGACCACATTGTAAAAGTCGCTATTTCGCTACATCAATTTACATTTTAAAAATTTTTTTTAGGAAATTAATATAAGTGTCTCGCTAAAGATCTCACCATTCCGAAAAAATATATCTGTTTCTATGGTTTCGACGGTGCGGCCAGCGCTAGAGATGAAATTTCTGAACTTGCGACACCGCGCTTGTAACACCGTGCCTACGACACCATGGTACGGGTTTTTTCAAAATAGAGCGATCCTATTGGTTGAATTTCTTGTTCCACGCTTCCAACACCAGAATGAAAATGATACATTATACGGAACAGAGTGGTTATTTTGTTGTATTACATTAAAGAGCATAGTAATTAGCATAGCATAGTACATGATACCTTCTTTAGGGTTTTGTCAGTGGCGTACCTAAAGGGGGGGGGGGGGGGTGCGGTCCACACCGCAACTTCAAAATGGACCAAATTTTCTTGATCTCTGACCAAAAATGTATATTTGTACCAATTTTCAATAAAATTGGAGACAAAATTTTTGTACTTCAAAATCACGATTTTTTTAAGGTCTACCCCTTACGATTTTTTCGATTTTTGGCCATTTTTAAGGATTTTGGATTACTGCCTCTACAAAACTTAATAATATGTTTGTTTAAGCCCAATTTTTTTTTTAGAGTAAATAGTGTAGTAGAATTTTAAAAGTTCAAGCCGCATATGTAATATAATATAATATAATATAATATAATATAATATAATATAATATAATATAATATAATATAATATAATATAATATAATATAATATAATATAATAAAATATAATATAATATAATATAATATAATATAATATAATAAAAAAATTGTTTACAAATCTGGATGCAAGTAAATAAGGACCTCAAGATTTCAAAAATTTCAACCGGAGGTCTTTATTGCATTTCGTTTTTGAGATATATCCATGCGAAGATGAATATTTCTATAAATTACGCCATATTAAAATTGGTCATAATTTTAAAATACGCAAAACGAGTAAGACCTCAAATTTTTTCTAGACTTAATAAACTACGAGGAATCCAAAAATTCTAGCGTCAGGCTGCTTTCTCTAACCGTTTTTGAGTTGTGATTTCTTTAATCTCACAATTTTCACAAATTATGTAAATCATGCCATAAAAAAAATTGTCACAATCTCAAAACACATCAAACGATTAAAGCCCTAATTTTTTTTAGACTAAATAAACTACAAGGAGTCCAAAAATTTCAACCTCTGGTCGCTATCTCTAACCTATTTTGAGTTATGATTTTTTTAATTTACAATTTTCACAAATAATGTAAATTATGCCATTCAAAAAATTGTCATTATCTCAAAACGTTTTAAACGATTAAAGCCTGAATTTTTCTCTAGACCAGTGGTTCCCAACCTTTTTTACTTGCGGGGCCCTTTTTAGAATCAATTTCTAAGACGGAGCCCCTAGGCCTACCCTATGTCTTACAATGGTGTTTAGCAGTAATGTTACGGGGGAGGGGGTAGATTTTTTAGTTAATATAAATTCGCTTTTCTCTTTCACAGCTCACATATTGATAGATAGACAGATTTTTATAAAATGAAGCCAATAATCAAAATACACGCAGATTATTCAAACAAAAATGCATCTCGCCGATCACATTCTAGTCATAGAGTCATAAACCGGCTAGAGCAGTAGCGAATTAAGTTGCTTGGGGGCCCTGGGCGGTAAAATTAAAATGGGCCCTCTATTATTTTAAATAGAATGGAAATATTTGTATATAGACTTCGGTAGGCCCCCCGGTTTCGTGGGCCCCGGGCGGCCGCCCAGTCCGCCCACCGCTTAATTCACCTCTGCATCCAAGTAAAGAATTATTATTATTTCTATAGATGTTCACAAAAATTTTGCTCGTGTATAAAGTGTTGAATTGAACATCTGGTCCACTTTAGAACTATTTAAATTTTCGATTTATAATGTTGGTAGAAACGATTTTAACTTTTATTTTTTAAATTCTTTTGTTTCTCTTTGCGGCCATTTTGTCCAAGATTTCACGTCAATCTGTTCAGATACAACGGGTAATAAATTTTCGTCAACGAATGCTAAGATAAAAAACAATTTATCTCTACTTTTTACATCAGAATGTTACTTTTTTCTTAAGAGAACGGTGTTTAGTTATGGCTGAATTGTATGTTGGTCATGTTCTCATGTATCTATATGGTATTAACAAGTATTTTGTTCGCTTTATTTAAATTAAGACAAGTGCAAAAAGGAGACGCGAATGGTTCGTTTTTTGTTACAGTTTTAAGTTCGTTCGTTTGGATTTTTGGATCCTTTTTTACATTGCGAACAAATTGCTTTCAACTGAACGTTGCCAGTATATATATTAACGCATTAATCTTAGATTAAAATACGGATTAACAAATTAACAGTTTTGGCAAATACTTGCCAAAACGACGCGTTGACTGACCGACTAGCCTATATTAACATATTGAAAAAAATTATGTGATTTAATGTTTATTTATTAATACATATTAATCATAATCTAAGTCTATGATTGTTTTTTTAAAGAATATTACAGCATTTTTTCTCTTTCTTCGCCAGTCCTGCTCCTTGGAGTGTTTCATCTGAAAAAAAGAAATCCATTTTTTATAAAAAAAATTTAAAAAAGATATGCGAGACTGATTTTAAATCATAACTCGCATTAGGCGGACGAGTACAATGCATTATGGGCAACCTTTATCATAACCAATTTCCAGAAATAATAAATTTTGAAAATTGGGATATAATGAAAACGGGCGAAAGCAGAAATTTCAAAAATTCAAGTGTGGAATGGGAGCAGAAATTCAAAATATCAAAGGTGAGAGGGAATACAAAAATTCAAGGTAGAAAATTCAAAAATTAACCTTAAAGGGGGCCTAAGTCAAAGTTCCGCATTTTTACCACACTGATGATAATTATAAGAAATAATATTTTTTGACCGTGATGAAAATTTTTGAACAAATTATCGACAAGTAGATAAAGCCTATAATAGGGGATAGGCATGATTTTTTTTTATTTTTTTATTATATTCCTCTTGTTGTATATAAACATAAAAAACAGTTTTTAATTTTTTTTTTTTTTAATTTGAAGGCTTTAAAAAATCAAAAATGTATGTAGCGCGCGAAAACGACGTGTGACGTCATAATCCTTTCTAACTGACGCATGAGACTCCTAGCCAATCCAGCGAACGGTTGTTTATGCAGCGAACATAGTCTGTTGTGAATTATTTGTTTGTGTAACTTTTATAGGTTATGTAAAGGAGAGTGATTTTAATTAAAATAAAGTTTAATTCTATAAAAACAATTTATACATGTTTACCGAATTAAATTTTATATTAAAATATGGAAGATCCAGGGCCCCAGTACTTCGAAACATTGTCGAAAATATTGTTCAGTACTGATGTGCACAATTAGTTCAACTAGAAATCCAAAAAAACTATTTATATCATTACCTAATGGCGAAAAACAACAGAAAAGGCGAAATTTGTGGCTGAAAACTATGAGGCGAAATAAAACCGATATTTCAGAAAAAAGTAAACTTTATGTTGTGTGCATAAATGCATCAATGTTGGGTAAATTATCACTCTGAGCCCTAACAAAATCTTTATCTGCCATTTTAATAGTAAATACGTGAAAAATTGTTTAAAAACAAATACAAAACTCTCGAACAATACAATACACACACGTGTGAAGATTATGTTGTAGCTGTCTGTATCTGTGATGTGAAAACCCTATCGTTTGACGTCATACTCAGTCGTTTCTACTCGGCAACCTTCGCCCCGTGCTCGGAATATTTCAAATTTACAATATTTTAATTAAAAAATTTGGCTATAATGTTAATTAAAATGTGATTTTTGTTTTGTTAGGTGACATAACTAACATTAACATATCAAAATAATGTAGTTTTAAGGAAATACAAATTTTATGCGTATCCCCTATTGAACAAACGTTAGATGTGTCGCAAAGCGGTTTCAGAAAATAATGCATCCAAGATCATACCTTCACCATAAAACAAATAATAGAGAAATAATAGAACAAAACTCAAAAGTATTTCTAGATTTTATCAACCTAGAGAAAGCTTTTGATAGAGTCCCACGTAAGACAGTCGAACATATTTGAAACTGCAGAGATTAAGACAGGGAGGAGGAGTAGGTCCTATACTCTTTATAACATTTATGGACAAAATTATAAAAAGGAATAAAAACGAAACGTCGAAATTCAGGATTGGATACAGGAATATGCCAATAACAGGAATATCGGAAGGAGTATTTAAAGATGACGTAGTAATAATAGCAAAAGGAAGAAACGAATTAGAAGAAAACTTAAATATGGAATAAAACACAAGACAAAAGTTATGGTTATTGGAGCAGATGAAGTTCTAAATATAAAAATAGAGGATATAAACATAGAACAGGTCAAGAATTTCAGATACTTAGAAGTAGATATACGAGATGATGGAAAACAGGAAATGGAGATAAACACAAAAATTGAGAAGACAATGAAACTTTATAGACCGGGAGCTCATGACATTTTTGGTCTCCGATTTCATACAGCATGCCTTTTGGAGGAGAGAATATTTACCCTGTGACAACAAAAAAGGGATGGTACTAAACCCCTGCACGCTTTCCGGTCATAGGGAAAATTGCATTTCCGCTTGCACAAAATTTTTGTGTTTTTCTCTGATTTAATATTGATTGCCCTTTTGTCAAAAGAAAGTTATAACACATTTAAAGTCTTTTAATTATAGGCATGCTGTATGAAAACGCGGAAAATCATATTTTTTTATTACAATATCACATGACCGTTTGAGCCCTTTGGGACCCTCCGAATCGCATGCATATATTTAAAAGACTTTAAATTTGTTATAACTTTCTTTTGACAAAAGGGCAAGCAATATTAAATCAGAGAAAAACACAAAAATTTTGTGTTTAAGTGGAAATGCAATTTTCCCTATGACCGGAAAGCGTGCAGGGGTTTAGTACCATCCCTTTTTTGTTGTCACAGGGGAAATATTCTCTCCTCCAAAAGGCATGCTGTATGAAATCGGAGACCAAAAACAGTCATGAGCTCCCGGTCTATTACTGTGATATAAACAGTACTCTTATTAACAAAAAGAAATAACAAAAGAGACAAAAATAAACATATATAAAGCAATATACAGACCGGTAATGACTTTCGGATGTAAAACGTGGACACTTTCAAGAAGAGGAAAGAATAAAATACAAGCTGCAGAAATGAAGTACTTAAGAGTAAAAAGAGTAAATGGAGTGACGAAATTGGAGAGAATTAGAAGTATGGAGATAAGAAAATAACTTACCATAGAGCCAATAGATAAATTCATAGAAAATAGACAACTAAGCTGGTGGGGACACATGCAAAGACTACAAGACACAAGAAAAGTGAAACAAGTCTAGGAGACAAGAACATACGGAAAGAACAAAATAGGAAAACCAAGAAACACAAGGGATGAAACATTAAAAGAGATACTAGAAGAGAGAGGGAAAATGACTACGGAAGCCAAAAAAATGGTAAGGAATAAAAAAAATTGGACTAAATTCGTATATAAATTCTTAACGCCATAAAAAAGAAAAGAAAAAAGAAAGAAATGCTGCCTACACCATATATGGAAGAAGTTAGTTAGTTAAAATTTTTGGCGCACAGCAACAAAAGCTATTTGCGCCTAACGCAGCCCATCTAAATGACTACACTACATATTAAAAACAATAAATTAAACAATAAATAAATAAAATCAATAAAAATACGCATTAAAGAAATCTCGCACCAACAAACACAAATATTTGAAACTGCAGGGATTAAGACAGGGAGGAGGAGTAGGTCCTATACTCTTTATAACATTTATGGACAAAATTATAAAAAGGAGTAAAAACGAAACGTCGAAATTCAGGATTGGATACAGGAATATGCCAATAACAGGAATATCGGAAGGAGTATTTAAAGATGACGTAGTAATAATAGCAAAAGGAAGAAACGAATTAGAAGAAAACTTAAATATGGAATAAAACACAAGACAAAAGTTATGGTTATTGGAGCAGATGAAATTCTAAATATAAAAATAGAGGATATAGGGTAACTGCAGCGAATTTCGACTACCAAATTTATTTATTTCTTAATTTACGTACTATTCAATATTTTGGTAGGAAAGTGGTCCCAATTGATACCTCTTTCACTTATCTTTAGGTGCTAAATATTTTCACGATGAAATAAGCTGTTATTACAAGTTTAAGGTCGACATAAAAAAAATATGAAAAAAACGTTGATTTCAAAAAAGTGATGTTAATATCGACTACCCTAAAATTTTAAGATAATCAAAGTTTCTTGTCTCTTTTACATTTTATTTAGGTAAAAGAATAATAGAGACTTTTAGTAAGACGTGATTTTAATTGTCGTCAAATTAGGTAAGTGAAACATGCATGCATGTAATATCGACTAGTCCGTAGTAGCTTCATTCCTCTAGTCGATATTACCTGCAATCAAATCTGTTTTATTTAGCCTGTGATATTGTAACAAAATATTATGAAAATCAATAAACAATAAATAAATAAAATCAATAAAAATACGCATTAAAGAAATCTCGCACCAACAAACACAAATAAATGAGATAAAAAGTCTGTTCGAAAAATTGAACAAACTCAGGGTGATATTAAGAGGCTGTAAACGGACCAATTACCATCGAATATTACAGTCTCTAAATAGAACACATTAAAATAAGGTGTAAACCCTAACAAATAAAACAGTTCGATTCTCTCATGCAGAGTAACAGCCTGTCCATAAGTACTCTGTCGTCACGTAGAGCAGTGTTTCTCAACAGGTGGTCCGCGAACTACCAGTGGTCCCCAGAAAAATTTTAGTGGTCCGCGAAAATTTTTATGTGTTTTTTGCTTTTTTTTATCTTTTATGCACATTTTTATGTTAATAATTTATATTTTGTTTATTTTCTGTAAACTTTCTGTGATTTTTTACATATAAAATAAATGTATTTAGTAGCACATTAAATATATTTGTTTTCTTGCAAAAAAATGAACCAACAATTATTATTAGTGGTCCGCGTTAGAAAATTATATATTACACTGGTCCGCGGTGCGTTTTTGATTGAGAAACACTGACCTAGAGCAACGGACAGGTCATAGCACAGGCCTAACCTCTCCCTGACATCCTTGAACTGTACAATATATGGTAGTCTTTTACATATATAATAATATTTTTTACATACCTATCTCATTTTTGTTTTCCTCCTTATCCTGACCCTTAATACCCATTTCTTTATGGCTATCTTTCTTCTCCTTTTTATTTACTTCTTCCTCCACAGACTTTTCTGAGTTTTCTTTATTATTGTCTCTATTCTGTTTCGATTCATCCTCACTATTTGGTTTAACAATTCCTTCAACTGCTGTATTTACTTCTGTTTCTTCTTTAATTTCATTCTCAAGTACAGTGTTTACTTTCTCGTCATTATCTTCTAAATTATCAGAATTTTCTTTTGTTTTTTGTTCATTGTAGTTTATTTCAAGAGTTTTATCTAAATATTCATTAAAATCATCAAGTTTCTCCTGAATTTCTTTATCAGTATTTATTTCATGGTCTTCGTCTTTATTTTTTTCTTCTTCAATATTTTCTACTATATGTTCTATTTTGTCCATTTTACTTTCATTGTCTATACAATTTTTTACTTCTTCATCATTATTTATGTCTTTTGTTTCCTCTAAAACTTCATCAATTATATCTTTAGATATATTGTCGTCAGAATCCTTACTTTTATGTTCAACGATTTCATCAAAATGTTGTTGGTTTTCTTCCATTTTATCTTTTACGTGTTCTTCTACTTGATCCACTGCTATATTTACTTCTTCAATTTTGTTGTCTTCAACACAATTGTGTTGTTTTTCATCATTTTGTATGTCTTGTACTTCTTCTAATGTTTCATCAGGTCTATCGAGTGCTACCTTTTCTATAAATTCCTCAGTTTTGTTTTCCAGGTCACAATTTATTTCTTGTTTTTCATTGCTTATGGCTTCTGGTTCTTTATCTTCATCAACTTTATCTTGTAACAAAATTTCTGTAGAGTCACTATCTTTGCTAACAGTGTCTACAAGATTATTGTTAAGGCTTTCATCTCTTGTGTGGTCTTCAGTGTCATTATGAAACGTTTCTTCAACTTTGTGCTGTTCTAAATTTTCTTTTAAGTCTTCAAGTTTGTTTTCAATGACTTCATCACTATTTCTTTCGAGGTTTTCATTATTATTGTCGTCTTTTGCATCCATTGCCAATGTTTCTTCAATTTTGTCGATTGTAAAATTTTCTTTGGGTTCCTCTTTATTGCTTCCAGTGTCTTCATCAGTATTTCTTTCAGATTTATGTTCATTTTTGTCTTCTTCTAAGGTTTCATTAACTGTTTCTTCTGTTATTTTTCCAAGTCTTTTGCCAATGTAGTTAGTTTCTACCTCTGTGTCTTTTAAATCTGTGTCATTATTATCTTTTATACCATTTTCGTAAGATTGGTCTTGTAGTGGGTTTCCACATACTATTTTTTGGTATACTGCCAAAAAATCGTTTTCATTTGTTTTAGTTTTGTTAGATTCGGGGTCAGATTTTTCATTAATATTTTTAGTGTTTTTATTTGGTTTTTTGGCTAAATTATTGAAAAATGCTCTGCTTTTCCGAACAGATATATTTTCTAATACGTCTATTTCTTCCTTTCCTGCCATGATGATCTAAAAATTCAGCTTATAAGGTTTTGTAGGATTTTTATTCAAAATTGAGGGTATTTGCAAATAACTTTTAGTTTTAAGGGTAGGTTAATCTAAAGTCACTGGATTATACAAAGTAACGCAAGCCTTTGAAGAAGCCGACAGACCACAGGGTTTGATTGGCAACATTGCTTCCCCTATTAAGCAAACTAAAGCAGCAATTTTTACATTCTTAAGTTTGTGTCTGCGCTGTCACATCTCTCTTTCTCGCTCTAATTTAATAACCTCCTTTGTCAGCGGTTTGAATATTTAAGGTTAAGTTTCATTTAAATTTATATATTATATCCATTTTATTAAATAAAAATAAAAAAAAAATAATTGAAATTGTACCACAATTTTGTTATAGTGCATCTTTGATTTAAAAAATCGTGATTACAATGTTTAAAATAAAAGTTTTGGTAGTACTAGTTTCTTATTTTTTTACTGTTGGAATCACTGAAAATCATTTGTGTTGGCGACATTGTTAGCCCCAGTATGGCCGCCGTTGCGCTACTTTATATAATATGGTGACTTTAGGTTAATCACTACAATTCTCATAATATTATACAAAATTTACAATATGAAATAAAATTAGTAACAATCTATATATCAAAATTTGCAGTAATTTTTTATCTATCTAATGGGGTATTATTAATTGTAAAAATATTTGTTGTAAAAATTTTATCGCTTAATAACTTAATAATAAGTATCAGACAACAATTAAGATAAGATAAAAATATTGCTGCAAATTTTTATATATACATTGTTAAATAATGACAATAAACTTTCCTTCAATACTTTATTTGTAACACTAGATGCACATTTTGGACTGTTAAGCAGCTATCGTCAGTAGCAAGTGACAAATTTTTTAAGGTTACATTGTTGCTTTATAAATAATTCTTAATTGCTACTGACGAAGGCTGCGTAGCAAACCGAAGTGTTCATCTAGTATTACAAACGTTGGCACCAGCATATTTTTTCAAGGAGGGGAGCAAAGTTTGAAGTTTTATTTTTGAAAATATTTAGTAATTTATTAAATAAACTTTAATAATTTAGTAATTTTTGTAAAAAATTTAAGGTAAATAAAGTTGGTTTCTTTGGTTTAAGCCGAACTAAATATTGAAATTTACTTTTTTTGTACTAACTTTTAACGATTAAATGAGTCTTTTTATCATTTTGTTTAGCAAAAGCCCACTTCGATCGTTAAAATGTGAGGGCGTGAAATTCCATTTAGTTCTGCTTAAACATTTGGAATAAACTTAACGGTTTACGGGTGAAAGGAGTTGGGAGTCAGAGTCGGGAGTTAAAAGTCGGAGTCGGGAGTCGGAGTCGGTAGTTGGATTCGGGAGACGGAGTCTGGAGTCAGAGTCTGTAGTCGGAGTCGGTTTTCAAAAATACCTACTCGGTAGTAATTTATTTTTCAACCCACGCCCCATCTTTGGTTCTGTAGCGGCAATGGTTTATGACCCTTGCATGTTTCAAAAGTATTTTTACAATTCTATTTATTTTACAATTTTATATTTTACAAATAGTCACGTACCTTACTTTCCATTAAAACTTTATTTTTACCCCAAAGGGTCATAAACCATCTGGCTGCTACGGTTACTCAGCCCCTGAGTTATAGACCGGGAGCTCATGACATTTTTGGTCTCCGATTTCATACAGCATGCCTTTTGGAGGAGAGAATATTTACCCTGTGACAACAAAAAAGGGATAGTACTAAACCCCTGCACGCTTTCCGGTCATAGGGAAAATTGCATTTCCACTTAAACACAAAATTTTTGTGCTTTTCTCTGATTTAATATTGCTTGCCCTTTTGTCAAAAGAAAGTTATAACAAATTTAAAGTCTTTTAATTATAGGCATGCTGTATGAAAACGCGGAAAATCATATTTTTTATTACAAGATCACATGACCGTTTGAGCCCTTTGGGACCCTCCGAATCGCATGCATATATTTAAAAGACTTTAAATTTGTTATAACTTTCTTTTGACAAAAGGGCAAGCAATATTAAATCAGAGAAAAGCACAAAAATTTTATGTTTAAGTGGAAATGCAATTTTCCCTATGACCGGAAAGCGTGCAGGGGTTTAGCACCATCTCTTTTTTGTTGTCACAGGGTAAATATTTTCTCCTCCAAAAGGCATGCTGTATGAAATCGGAGACCAAAAACTGTCATGAGCTCCCGGACTATTAGTAACATTAATCAGTTACCGATACATCTCCGAGCACTTAACTCAATAAACTCATATCAATCTCAAATGCAAATTATTTGAACTCTGGCATTTTAATTTAAAATCCAGCAGTCATAATAATCCTACAGTCTTAATAACTACACAGGTCAAACAAATACTATCTCCCTTACACACTGTATTCTTATTTGAAATTAACCATAATAATAATATTTTATGTATTACATAATATATATATGTACATACCTGCTGATAGATATTTCAGTTTCACTTCGAAGTAACAACTAACTGTGAAGAAACTGATATTAATTAAAGATTATATATCTTTAGATAATTGGCTTTAAGGAAATATTGTTATCAGTGGTACAAAAACTTTTATATAAACAAATCATATCCATTTTTAAAGAACCTATAAGTGTATCGACAATATATACTATTGTATTATACTTGAAATACATTTTTTAAATTATGATACTCTAGATATATGTTTTTAAAATTTATTATTAATGTAAAATAAACTTTGATTTTTCCTCTATTAACTACCCAGCAAACATTCAACTAACGGCCGAATGCCGGCAAACTGCTTTTATGCTGGTAAAGTACTGGCACCAAAAGTAAGTGCAATGCCAGTATTAATAATGTACTTCACATTTGTATTTCGCATTCCGCCTATACGAAGTACTTTACCAGCATCTTATAAGCACTCTTCTTCACTCATACTTTTTACTTAAAACCATCAGAAATAATTCTTGCAAATAATGCGATTATTTTGCACTTTACCGTTGCTGGGCCGGCAACTGATACATCAATGGGCCAGTAACGGCCACGGGGACACCGGGGTACTGGCCCATTACTTTCAATGCCGGGGAGTATGTGCTTTACCAGTACTGGCCCGTATAAAAATGTTTGCTGGGTAGTGTATTTTTTATTTTATTATTTCCTCCTCTTAATTATTTTTTAAAATTATTTTCTGAACCTTTGCAAAGTGTTCTATGGTACAAATGGTCGTGTACTTTGGAACATAGCCTCTTGCACATTCAAACATTCATTCATGTTAATTACTATTGAAATTAATAATTAGTATTCATTATTTATAACAGTGTAGAAGGATTAAATAACTCATAATAAAATATTTAAAATTTTATTTAAAAAAAAGTAATATTTTCATGAAAAAATAACATAACTCATTTTCATTAAATAATTTTTAATAAATCAAGTTCAAAAACAAAAGTTTTGTAGTTGTTTACAAAAGTACGATAAATGGGGGTTACCTTTTAAGTTTTTACAAAAACTAAGAAAGAATAAAAAAAAAATTATCGAACAAACTGTTTTATTTCTTTTCAAAATATTCGCCTTTAAGATTTATACACTTTTGCATGCGTTCAAACTAGAGATGGGTCGTTCATGAACGAACCGGCTCACTGAGCCGGCTCAGTACACTGACCGAAGTGACACGGTTCACCAAATTGAAATGAGCCGGCTCACGGCTCACTGTATAGTTTCAAGTTTCAAGGATACGATTGGTCGGGCGATTGTGAACAGTGACCGGAGTGATCCGGATCTGGATCGATGTCATGTTGAACTTCGCGAAAACTTGGCTTGTAATGTATTATCATAAAGTGTATTTTGTCATCAATTTGTAGGGCAGTTTATTTGAAACTAATAGGGTTAGTCTGTATTTTCTTACAACCATACTATATAAAAATATTAAAAATATTGCCCAAATCCCAGATGTCCGATTTATAAGGGCAATAAACATCGCCATAAACTTAACACATCTGGTTTAAAATACAGTAGCTACATAAAGTGAATTGCTTGTTTCAAAAATGTTAGATAAGAGTCGGGGCTAAGCGACGTTCTACCTACGACCGGACGACCGGCAACTGACTGACCTGTGTCTCGGGATCATGTTTAAAAGAACCGGCTCTAAGCAAGAGTCGGTTCTAAGCGACGTTCTACCTCTAAGCTCTAAGCGACGTTCTACCGAACGACCGACCGACCTGTGTCTCGGGATCATGTTTACAAGAACCGGCTCTGAGCAAGAGTTGGTTCTAAGCGACGTTCTACCTACGACCGAACGACCGACCGACCTGCGTCTCGGGATCATGTTTACAGTTCATATATTGCAAGAATCGGCTCTAAGCAAGAGCCGGCTGTAAACGACGTTCTACCTACGACCGAACAACCGACCGACCTGTGTCTCGGGATCATATTTACAGTTTATATATTGCAAGAACCGGCTCTAAGCGACTTTCTACCTACGAACTAACGACCGTCCTGTGTTTCGGAGACATGTTTACTTAACCGGATCACTGAGCCGGATCAATGAACCGGCACAACAAACTGAACGACCTCCACTGATCCGGTTCCGCAAACTGAGCCGAAATTCCCACCTCTAGTTCAAACCAATTCTCGAAACAATTTTTCCACTCTGAAGTTGGTATCTCAAAAAACATGGTTTTCGAAGGCTTCAACAACTTCATGAAGTGATGAAAATCGCTGTCCACGCATTTTTTGTTTGACATTGGGGAACAAAAAAATTCGTTAGGGGATAAATCAGGTGAATACGACCAATGAGATATTAATTCAATGTTTTTCTCCTTCAAATAATCAATTGTTTGACGTACTGTGTTGGAGCTTGCATTGTTATGAGGCGACGTTTTGGTTGTTTTTCCTGATTTTGTCGATGACTTCTGGTAAATAAATTGTTGTATACCATTCAGCATTAATTGTTCTCCGATCCTCTAAAGCAGTGGTCGGGGAACATTTTTACCCATTACCCCAAAGATATATTTCTTTACACCGACGTTACCCCATTGGCTTAGGCAAAAATTTAAGTGACAAGCAAAAAAAAAGGTCCTCACCTCTCGAAATCCAAATGAAGAGCAAAAAAAAGGTCCCCACCTCTTAAAATCCAAATAACGAACAAAAAAAAGGTCCTCACCTCTCGAAATCCAAATGAAGAGCAAAAAAAAAGGTCCCCACCTCTTAAAATCCAAATAACGAACAAAAAAAAGGTCCTCACCTCTCGAAATCCAAATGAAGAGCAAAACAAAAGGTCCCCACCTCTTAAAATCCAAATAACGAACAAAAAAAAGGTCCTCACCTCTCGAAATCCAAATGACGAGCAAAAAAAAGGTCCTCACCTCTCAAAATCCAAATGACGAGCAAAAAAAAGGTCCTCACCTCTTAAAATCCAAATAACGAACAAAAAAAAAGGTCCTTAGTCAAGCCCCTCAGCACCCTTTTCCTTAGTGCGCTACTAACACGTTTATAAAATAGCAAATTGGAAAAATTACCCCCAAAAATTTCATTTTTACCCCTTGGGGTAATTTACCCCGGTTCCCCGACCGCTGCTCTAAAGGAATGGTTGTGACATGTCCAGTACAACCGAAGAAACAAGCGAAGTCAGGAAAAACAACCAAAAACGTCGCATCATTCATCATGACAACGCAAGCTCCCACACAGCACGTCAAACAATTTAATATTTGAAGGAGAAAAAATCGAATTAATATCTCATTCCCGTATTCACCTGTCTTATCCCCTAACGACTTTTTTGTTCCTCAATGTCAAACAAAAATGCGTGCACAGCAATTTTTATCGCCTCAAGAACTGTTGAAGCCGAAAACCATGTTTTGAGATACTAACTTCAGAGTGGAAAAAATGTTTCGAGAATTGGTTCGAACGCATGCAAAATTGTATAAATCTTGAAGGCGAGTATTTTGAAAAGCAATAAAACAGTTTGTTCAAAAAAAAAAATCTTTCTTAGTTTTTGTAAAAACTTAAAAGATAGCCCTCGCAGTAGGATAACCAGGGTTCAGGGTTTCACCCGGAGTCTAAGGGTTTCCGGTCAGAGTTTCCGGGTTTTGTTATAAAATCTCTGGGTTTATAGTTTGGAGGTAAAGACCTTTTTTTGCTCATCACTTGGATTTTGGAGGTGAGGACCTTTTTGTTTTGCTCTTTGTTCATCACTTGGATTTTGAAGATGAGGACCTTTCTTTTGCTCATCACTTGTATTTTTTGGAGATGAACAAAATTGAAAAAATATACTGTATTTCCAATTTTATTTTTTTTTCAGTCTTAGGGTTTACCTCAAATGAAATCTGGTCCCCCTGCCTCGCAGAATAAGAAGACTGTTAAAAGGTGCCAGAATATTTTATTCGCTTTTTACAAATGCAAAGCAAAAAAAAAACAAATTATTGCCTTCTTTTCAAAATTGTCGACAGTGGTCCGAGAAGACCTTAAACTAGAGAAGAAAATGGCACAGGTGCCAGTAGTTTATTATGCAATATTTGTAGTACCACTTGTATTTTAACGTGTTTAGTATTGCAAATTCTGATAATGCATTAAGTCTTCTAAGTAAAGATAAGTGTAGATTTTATCATAAAAGAAAAAGATAAGGTATCAAAATGTACTAAACAAATTGAAAATAAAAAATATATTTCTTAGTATTTTGTAATATAATAGAGCTTACTGTTTCATCTCAAATATTCTTGGGAAGGAAAAATTTGTAACTTTATGGCCTATATAGGGTAACCATCCGTCCCGGTGTCCCGGAAAAATCTTTTCGGGACGGTCGATTGTCCCGGTTTTTACATAATTCTGCATTTGTAAGAAAAGAAATATTACAACTAGTCAAAGTGAGAGGTGAGAACCTTTTTTTTTGCTCTTCACTTGGATTTGGGAGATGAGGACTTTCTTTTTTTCCCCTGTGTCCCGGTTTCCCTTCACTGAAATCTGGTCACCCTAGCTATATATATATATATATATATATATATATATATATATATATATATATATATATATAAAGCGTTGTTAACCATGTCGTCAGTTAACCACGCCGTCAGCTGACGAAAATGTCATGATGTAAAACAATTTATTGTGTACTTAGCAATGCTTTCTGCAACACTTGACGACATGATGCATAGTTAACTATTTTTTTTTATTTTCTTTATTTTCCCCTAGACCTTGCGCCGTTTAGGATATTACTATTAGGTCGTCAAGGATGAAATTTGTAGAAAAAAAGGCAAAGTTGGTTGATAACTTACAAATATAAAGAATTATTTTATTCATCAAAGTATGCACCCATATTGTCTATACACTTTTGCCATTTAAGCGGCAGGTTGTTCTGGCCGGTGTTATAAAACCCTGGCGGACGAGAGTCAATGAATTCCAGTTTTACAGCATTGTCGGAATTAAACTGTTTTCCTATTAAAAAGTTGTCCAAATTGCGGAATAAGTGGTAGTCATTGGGGGCTAGGTCTGGTGAGTATGGAGGATGATGAAGAAGTTCCAACTCCAATTCCTGTAGTTTTGCCACAGTCATTTGTGCAGTGTGTGGTCTAGCGTTATCATGCAATAAAATAGGAGTCGATCTGTTGACCAATCTAGGCTGTTTTTCTTTTGCATCATTTCGTCCAGTTGTTTGCAGTATATTTCTGCTGTGATCGATGAGCCAGGTTTTTTTGGTTTTTAAGTTACCTGTACGAAATTTTGCGAACCAATTTGATATTGTCTGCTGCGTAGTAACACTAGAGCCAAATACACTATTAAGGTTTCGCGCGGTCTGCGATGCCGTAGCTCCACGTAAGAACTCATACTTCATAATACTGCGAATTTCCGACGATTCCATTTTCAACAAAATAATTTCAAAAAATAATGTTTTTGACATTTTTTAGAGCATACAATGATTTCTTTAAGCAGGCGAGATGTGTAACTTTCCAACAAACAAACAGAACGGTAAAATATTAATCCAATGTCAAATAATAAGCTGTTAAAGTTGGCAACATTATTAACTATAAATTTCATCTTTGACGACCTGATACAAAGAAATATAATAAAATAAAATAACTTTACGAGGTATGTAAATTAAGTAACCGGACTCATCTATATATATATATATATATATATATATATATATATATATAGATATAAAATGTTCTTCTTTAATCGTCAGTATTAGTTAGGAAAATTAAAAAACAAGTATCATGGTACGTTTCGCGTTTTATTAGTTAACGCATCTTCAGCCAGTAGATAGAAGCAATCATGGTACACAGTGGTCAGATGGTAAAAGTCCAAATTTTTTGTCAAAAGTTAAAAAATTGGAAGTCAAGATTTAAAATAATAAAATTCACTGTGTACGTGTAATGTATGTCAGGTGACTGTACAGTATTAGCTCCTAACTAATACTGACGATTAAAGAAGAACATTTTATATCTGTATATTACTCGTCAAGAATTTACATCTATATATATATATTTATATATATATATATATATATATATATATATATATATATATATATATATATATATATATATATTAGTGGTTGATCTTGAGGAGTCGGTATGATATTAGTGTTTCTTTTTTAAATCGTCATGTGGGTGAAATAAATAAATAAATTAAATCATGGAACGTTTCGCATTTATTTCAGTAAATGCATCCTCAGCCTGTAATTACATGGTAATATATATATATATATATATATTAAATAAAATTCTTATGTTATACTCGTCATATATTTATTAAAAAATGTTTATCGAGACGTTTCGATTGGTAATCCAATCATCCTCAGTCCAATATTATTGTCAAATGTATTTATACATTAAAATGTTTGGAACGGACAGGAACGGTTAATCATAGTCTAGCCAAATATATATATATATATATATATATATATTTAGCTGTAAAATTATTGGGAAGAAAACGGTTAGGAAAGTAAAACTCAACTTTTACTGATGCCCAATATTTCGGTCTGATATTCAGACCATCTTCAGGGGCTGGAAATATATTTTGTTATGAAACAGTGTTATCGATAAAAATACAAAAAAACTTACAAAGTTAAAATTTAAGAGTTTTTTCCTTTGTTGCACATTAAAATCAAGACTAGAATTATTATTATCACAAACATTATATATCACAACATCAAAAATTAAAAAATTAAAAAAACTGAAAAAAACCGTTACAATCTGTTACATGGCGGTAATTTCAATACTTGATATCAGCATGTACATTCTTCTTTCTGCTACAAGTAAATTCGGGAGCATTATGTGGAGTTGATATCTTGAACTATTTTCTTTTACTTTCCTAACCGTTTTCTTCCCAATAATTTTACAGCCAAATAATTACTGGAACGGAATAATTTTTTAATCTATATATATATATATATATATATAAATTATTCGTAATGAATTTCAATTCAATATTGTCTCCCTCAAAATAACTTCCTTGGGAAGCCACACAGCGCTAGAGACGGTTCTTGCAATCCTCATAGCAGTGCTGGAACTCGGATACTGGAATAGCTTTCAGCTGGTCGGTTACAAACGTTTAAATGCTCTGACGCTTGGTTTCTAGGTCAAACTCAAACACTCCAACACCCCAGTCTCGTCACCAGTAGTGACACGTTCCAGAAAATGGGATCATTTTCAATCGATTCCAAAAAGTCAACGCACCTTTACCTCCTGATGTTCTTTTGGTCCTGTGAAAGAGTTTTGGAACCATTTTTCCAATTCTTCTACTATATCTGTTCCTCTGTTTCTCTTTATCTCTGCTTCTTACATCCATTCCACATCCCAAACGTACTCTTTTCTTGTCTTTCCCCATGCTGACAATTTACCTTTTTGTTTTTCTTTCATTCTTTCTTCCCAGCATTCTCTTAGTATCTTTCTATTCTCCTCCCTTCTGATTTTCTCCTCATATGTCACTGCCCTCGCTCTAGCACCCACTCTCAGCTTTTCCCTCTTCGTTTTCTATCTCTCTCATAAAATTAAGACATATTAATTTCTTGTGCAGATTTCGTGGCTGATGAAGGTTAAATAAAAACAAAAGAATTCATGTCACAAATGCCGACATGTTTTTCGAGTCATCCAGTGGTGTTAGATATTGCTACTTGGGGCGCTGACAATCATTTTAATAACTAAATTAAGAGAGAAAAAATAAAGAATGCGTCTTTTTGTTATCAGAATTTATGGGTTGAATTCTGATCTATAAAAATGAAGTGAATAAATTTTATAAATATATTAACTTATATTGAACACCGTAGCTCCGTCGATAAGACAGTTGACTATACAGCACACGGTGGCGGGTTCGATTCCTACTGATGTCAGGTTTTTGTCTTTTGAGCATTATTTTTTACTAAATCAGAGATCAATCAGAATAACTGAAATGCAAATTTTCTAGTGCCTACGTAGAAAGATACTGCAGTTAATGATAATGGAATGCCATTTGGCACACGTGTTCTTTATTAAAATTAAATCATTTTGACCCGCAGCACCTATTTGTGAAGAGCCAGATTCAAGATGGCCAGATTCAAGATGCCAGATTCAAGATTGCGACGAGAAAAGTGCACCAAGTACAATAACGATAACTAAATTTTATGATAGAACAAAATAGCTAAATACATATTTGTAGATTGGACCTTTAGTTACAATTTGCCGCGTCGTACGCAAATATCCGTTTCTTAGTTCACGAGATATCGTCCATAATTCATTCACAGACGCAAAAAAGTGATTTCCGAAATGGCTAACGAATTTTTTATGATATGACTCGTTTTATATTAATTTAATATTGTAGATTACGAATCTGTTTTCAAAATGGCGAAAATTTTAAACTTTGATAGATTTTTTTCCCGAATTCGAGACATGATGATATAGTCTTTCACTACAAATCTGTGTATATTAACATTTTGTTTCAATTCTTTCTAAATCTGTAGGGAATATCCTTGGCTATAAGAATATGCGCGGAATTTTTCTCTGAGAGGCGCCGAAATTAAGATAGCGGCCGAAATGTGTAAAGTCTCAACTTAGTATTATTTTGACACTTTTTATATCGTTCTCGACCAACTCGAACCTGTAAATTACAAAAATAAAATAAAAAAGGCATATGACTTGTTATTATTCGGGTTTTGCCCGAAATATAAATATAAAATCTAACATATCCGGCCGAAACGGCTGTAAATTATGACATTTAAGTAAGATGCTCCACGCAAATACCGAATGTATTTGCTTACGTTTTTCCGCAGCACCTGGTCTCAAATGAAGCCGTTTTCGAAATAACGCTCGAAAATTAAATTTAGCTATTTATATCAAATTTGTTGAGTTGTATATCACTTTCGGGTATATAGAAATCGTATATATCGAAAATGGAGTTAATTTAAAGATTTGCTGCATTTAAGATTATATTTTGCCCGAAAAAAATAATTACTACATTTATTCTTTACATAACAGTGAGATTCATTACACGACAATTAAGTGCTTCCCCATCTAAAAGAGTAGTAGATAGCAATTCTGACAAAATAATATAGACTACTTCGCATTAAATACGATTCTAATGGTGGCCGAAAACTATTCTTTCGAAAATGGTTAAAATATTCTCTGATATTTTTACTAGTTATCAGGACAACATTGTAATTTGTTGATAGTTCCTCTATATGTGCCAATTTTACACAGGGATAGTAACTAGTTTCTAGTTACTTGCGTTAGTTACTAGCTCTTTTACTCTACCAATGTAAACCCGGCATAACCGACCAGCTGAAAGCTGTTCCAGTATCCGAGTTCCAGGGGGTCTATTCTGTAAGCATTTCGACAATCGCTTTTACAGTATCGTGTTGAAAGTGCCAATTTTCAACACTTCGCGTTGGTATTCTGTAACTTATCGATAGTGCACTTATTGTGTGATAGTGCAGTATTGTGTTGATTTTGAGACGACACGTACGAACGTGTCGTTTTTGGAAAGAGATATTGTTTTTAGACTTTTGAAAGTTGTTTACGTTTAATTTGAATATATTGATACTTATTTTGAGGTTAGTATGATTTAAAATGTGTTTTATATATGGAAATAAGTATAAATTTGTTGTTTTTTATCTTAAATGTTGTAGTTATGGCCGAAGGACTTATTATATTTGAAGTTGGATGAATTGGAAGAGGAAGCGACAAGGGGATATGTCAATGAATATTTTAATTTATAAAATAAAAATAAAATACATGTCATAAAATATATTATAAAATAAAAATCCTAATAAAACCATAAAAACAAAAACAAAATTAATCTAAATATACCGTCGTGCGGTTTTGCACAATTTTTTGTTGGGGGTAGAGAATGTATTCATTGAGTAAATGTTATTTAGGGGATTAGATGGAAATTCCAAATTTCTATGAAGGATTAGCATGACGTCATGAATTAAGAGAAACAAGTCAACCTTTTGAATAATACCTGCTGGAAGGGAAGTTTGCATAAAATCCTGCTACAATAATTATTATTAGAGTTATTGTAAACAAATTATATTAACTCAGAATATGTCATAATATGTCCTATCTTTTAGTAGGTATACCTGGCCAGATTTGTAACATGACAATATTAACTAATATCAATGTATATACTGTGTTATGTACATATATGTGCATGGTATATACTGTCAAGTATATAACCTCAAAGTTTATTCTGTCACAGTACGTCAAAATTTCAAAATGGCCATATTTACTTTCGACACTTTCAAACACAAAGTAACACTATACGATGACAGTGTAATGTGCATAGGCAACACGATACTGTGCATGTGACTGTCGAGAAGTTACAGAATAGACCCCCAGCACTGCTATGAGGATTGGAAGAACCGTCTCCAGCGCTGTGTGACTTCCCAAGGAAGTTATTTTGAGGGAGACAATATTGAATTGTAATTCTATTCGAATACAAAATTTTAAAAAATCAACCCGGTTACTTATTTTACACCTCGTATTTCATCTTAAAAATGGAATCAAATTAATAGAACCTCCACCAATTTTAGTAAAAGTTAAAAAATGGTTAAACCAATTATAGTTAGCCCTTTAAAATTCTCTTGTATCTTATCTGGATCAAAAATTCATCGCCGACAAACAGAGCATGAGTATCTAGTGATGTCCACATGTCGAGTTGACATTTCTATTAAATTGTCATCCAACTTTACATTTGGTCATTTTACCTGACGACATGAATACCAGTTCTTAAATATTTCAAGAATGTTTTCTACGAACAGCGGAAATAAATATAGAGTTCACTATATGCTAATAAGATTAAGAAGGGTTGAAATTCTTACCAAAAATTATTTCTAGATGATTTTTTGTGGCTATAAAAGAACACTTGTTTTATACATGTACAATGATAAAAATTCGGTTTGTAATTTTTTTCTGTTTGTTTCTGAATTATAAAAAATATACTAAAATTGGGGCTGTAATTTATTAGCTAGTAAAAGGATGATTAAAACTTATTTGAAACTCAGTTTACACGTTAGATCCTAGAACAGAAATGTTCGCTTATTGGGGGGGGGGGCACAGACAGGCGCGCACCCAAGAACTATTCTCAGGTGGGGGCTTAAAAAGAAAAAAAAAAATAAAACACCTTTAAAAAATAAAAAATTTCAAGAAAAAAGTGGCCCTCAAATGCCCCTTTAGTGGGCTAAAGGGGCATCTTTAAGCGGGCTTATATCATTAAAAAATGGTGGATGTTTGAAAGAACGAACAAAAAAGCATTTTTGTTTTCTACATTTGCTTCGTAATCAATCCTTCTAAAAAGTTATTATAAACATTTTTATTCTCTATTTAATAAATATTAAGTCGTCAACCGGCGTAGCGTAGTGGTAACACATGTGCTCTGCGTTGCTAAGGTCTCGGGTTCGAATCCCGTTCAGGCATGGACATTTTCTCAAATAAAAATTGTCCTGGCTAACTGCCATAGCAGTAAAGGCCATTAAAATAAAATTAAAAAAAAAAAAGTCCTCAAGGATGAAATTTGTAGTTAATAATATTGCCAAATTTAACAGCTTATTATTTGATATTGGCTTAATATTTTACCGTTGTTATTTCTTTTTTTTTTTTTTGTTGGAAAGTTACCCATCTCGCTTATTTAAAGAAATCATTGCATGCTCTAAAAAATATCAAAAACTTTTTTTAAAAATTAATTTTGTTGAAAATGGAACGGTCGGAAATTCGCACTATTATAAAGTATGAGTTCTTAAGCCTGTAATACATGATGCGATTTCTCGTTTTGAATCTCGTACGATTTATCGTACGATAATTATTCCTAACGTTATCGGTCACGTGGCTATGCGCAATAATCTACTGCGTCGATATCTGTTCATTTCTATACAATATTTTAGGTCTGGAGCATAAATATTGGATGGTTTTCAATATCGTACAAGATCTCGTACGAAAATCCTGTAGTACACGATACAATAATTCTTGTACGATAAATCGTACGAGATTCAAAACGAGAAATCGCATCATGAATTACAGGCTTTAAGCCTGGAACAGAATGCACAGCGCGCTATGCCGTCAGCGCGCCGTCATTTGCGACAGCGTTGCGTTAGCACCGTTGAGAATTTTCGCCTGCACACATTGCAATAATTTTTAACGCCGTCAAAGTGTCACTTGACAACCTATATCTGTGTTTATACATGCGCTTTCTTTTATTAAAAGTATAATGGATGATGAAGACTTGTGTGTGATGTTATTTATGTTGTATGCAAGTTATTTATACATACAAACACTTTACCATTCAGTAAAAACTGAGGTTAGGTGTTCTGCGTCAACGTTCAACGGCGTCAAAAGTTGGAAGTTGACGAACATTCAGTATCAACGGCGTTCGATCGCCGTAGGACGTTGTCCATTCTGTGCACTTGCGTACGACAGCTTGGTTTTAACTTTCTTCTGACAGATAGCGCCGTACGAACGGCGTCGACGCGCCGTCAAACTCGTTGCATTCTGTTTCCCACTTTACGTGGAACTACGGCACCGCAGACCGCGCGAAACATTAATAGTGTATTTGGTTCTAGTGTTACTACGCAGCAGACAATATCAAATTGGTTCGCCAAATTTCGTACAGATAACTTAAAAACCAAACAAATAAAAACCTGGCTCATCGATTATAGTAGAAATATACTGCAACCAACTGGACGAAATGATGCAAAAACTTAAAGAAAAACAACCTAGATTGGTCAACAGATCGACTCCTATCTTATTGCATGATAACGCTAGAGCACACACTGCACAAATGACTGCGGCAAAACTACAGGAATTGGAGTTGGAACTTCTTCATCATCCACCACACTCACCAGACCTAGCCCCCACTACCACTTCTTCCGCAATTTGGACAACTTTTTAATAGGAAAACAGTTTAATTCCGATAATGTTGAAAAACTGTCCTTCCGGGAATTCATTGACTCTCGTCCGCCAGGGTTTTACACCACCGGCCTGAATAACCTGCCGCTTAAATGGCAAAAGTGTATAGACAATATGGGTGCATGTTTTATGAATAAAATAATTCCTTATATTTGTTATCAACCAACTTTGCCTTTATTTCTACAAATTTCATCCTTCACGAACTGATAGTTTTCTTATATATAATGTTTATACTCTATCTCTGAAAGACTGATAGTAATAATTCATTTTGCCAGGCAGTTACCAGTGGCATGCACATTTTAAACACGTTTAAATTGGTTTTGTGTATTACTATATTACTATTTATCATTTTATTAAACGCACGCCTGTGACCATATTTATCATATCATTAAACACACCCCTGTGACCATATTTTTTCTCAAAATTTTAGGGTCAAAACTTTTATGATCTATTGTGTTCTATTGTTTTTTAACCCTAGTTCGTATTCCCATACAATATGTGCGGCACACTCGGTTGTTTTTAACAATATTTCGTTTCGAACTATTCATATTTTGTTTTGCCGTTTCTGTGTGATAAAACAATAACTTTTTACAAATAATAAATTTTATTACTATCAGTCTTTCGGAGATAGAGTGTAGCTGTTTGGCTACAATTTCTACCGTACAGACAGACACACAGACAAACAGTCACATGAGTGATGTTATAAGGGTTTTTTGGTGGTCATACCTATAAAACCCTAAAAAGATCCTTTTTTTAAGTTTGATCCCGAAATTGACACCATATACTTAACGAATTATATATCCAATGTTGACGATGATGATCTTAACCCTTTACCGCATAGTGTGCCATTAATGGCACATTCCGATTTTTATTTTTTATTTTACTTTTAAAACTGAATCAGAACGTTACTTCATGAATGTTCATATATGCCACATACACAGCAATGGATCCTGCAGTATCTCAAGTAATGGGCTGCAAATAGATTTGAGGATAACAAGCGGAATTTGCACTTCAACGATAACTCTGAATTTATTGAGAAAGGACAAGTAAAAGATACGAGCTTTTCTTTCAAAAATTTGAGGGCGACTGCTTTTAATCCCTAATCAAGAACACCTAGCAATTGACGAGCAAATAATACGGAATCATTTTCTTTTGTAACATTATGTGGAATCATAATGTTCCATGTATGGCACAAACCCTAAATTATTATTTTAACTATTATTTTTTCATAAAAATAATGATTAATATTTTAAATATATTTTTTTAATTAATTTTTCTATCAATAAGAACCAATTCCTAATGCTCATGAATTATTTCAGCCAAAAATATAAATTCATGCAGTAAAGGGTTAATATTTTCCATGAATTTACTAATGCTGTATAGGCTATTCCAAATGTTTAGGCGGAACTAACTGGAATCTTCATTTTTGTAAGTTGTCATGAGTTCTTCTTTTATGGTTTGAAGTAGGCTTTTATTGAACAAAATTATCAAAAGCCTCACTTAACCGCTTAAGGATTACGTCCGAGTATACTCGGGCGACTATTATGTGTTAAAATTCCCACACCCGAGATAACTCGGGCAAGCTTTACCTGCAGAAAAGATCATTCCCGAATGTACTCGGGCGAAAATAAATACGATTCATGGTATGTGGAAGCGAGAAAAAAGACAGCTACGATGATTCAAACGAGGTACGAGAGAAAATTAATATTTTTTATGAATTTCTTTTATTTCTCGACCCATACTATGCACCATAATATCAACTTTCAATCCCATTTTGGGCCCGAAATGGCTTTTATGGCCCATGAATTATTTCAGCCAAAAATAAAAATTCATGCAGTAATGGGTTAAATTAGTATTAATTTAAATAATGTGTACAGTTGAAACTTATTTTCCCAGAAATTATACGAGTTTGGTGAAATCATAGACCGCTGTAAACTGTCCAACTGTCTTAGTTACGTATTCATTAAATTAAATATCTAAAAAAGAACTGAAAGAAATCTAAAATTAATTGGGACATTTAACAATTAACTAAGTCGGCGTGTTTAGTGCCCCGACAAGATAACATAGACGTTAGCATTCATGTTGAACTGTTGAGACTTGGAACAGATGAGACTGAGATAGGGAGCAGATAGAAGACAATCCAACCGATGACTTATTATCAATTAGCATTTTAACGATCTTTAAACACTAAGTTATTCCTAGACTCATAGATTTGATGTTCAATCAAGAAAACAATTTTGGTATTTTGGATCTAGGCAGGTCTAATAGGCGAGATAGAGAAGCACTCGCTTCAGGAGGCCAGATTAAAAAGGTGCCTCATTGAAAAACGTGCAAAATTGGAATGACATCAAAATGAGGCTCTAATTAAAAAATCATCTGTGGCCACCACAGGACTAGAATATCGGGAAAACCGCATTTTTTGAAAACCGCGGTTTTCGGTTTTTAAAAATCAAAAACCGCGGTTTCGGTTTCGGTTTTTCAAGTTTTAAATTTTTTCTACTATAAATACTCTAAAATAAATCAATAAAGTTTTATTATATGTTGATATACACTATTCGTAACTCCAAATAACAGTGAGACATCTGGTGGCGGCTGGCTTAATTAAACAGAAGCGTATATTTGTATAATATTTGTAGTGTGTTGTGCTGCAGTTTATGTGAATTAAGTCGAATTTTTAAATATAGTGACTTAAATACAGTGTTTTTTTGCCGAAATATTGTTTGAACAGATAAATATTAAGAAAAAACTTCTGACATATACGCTTCTCGTTGGCCATCAACTGTCGTACGCAGCGCCGCCAACGTTAGTTTGAGTCGCGAATTATACTTTACAATAAAAAAAACTCATATTAATAAGAAACCATACAATAATTATATACTACAACCTACGTAGCATACTATCTTAAGGTTTATTTAAATTTAAATAAAAGGCTTTTAAAAACACTATTAAATGTTTATCGTTTAAACGTGAACGCAATTTGGTGCAGAAGTTTGCGCTTAATGAAAATGTTCTTTCGGCATAGGTGGATGTTGCTTTAATAGTGAATAGTGCACTCTGGCGCACTGACTTTCCCTTGCGCATTGCGTCTGGCGCCAATACATTTCTATATGTTTGATATCTAATAAAAAAGAAAAGTCTAGTTGGTAGCATACATTATGCACCGATCTACTGATATTTTTTTTAAATCTAATAAAGCCTTTATTCAAGAATAATACATTTGTTGCCACATTTGAGAGATTTTCTTCTTGCCTTTGTATCTTTTTTCTTAAGGATTAATTTCTTAAGGATAAACCGAAGACCGCGTTTTTTTGCGGTTTTGCGGTTTCGGTTTTTGCACTGAAAACCGCGGTTTTGGGGTTCGGTTATAACCGTTTCATAAACACTACACAGAACCGCCCGCCACCACAAAATACTTGTATAAATACATTCTAGCAGCAGAGTAGAATAACTTGGCCCAATATTTTCTAACAGAGATATTATTTATCATTACCATAGAAACATACATGAGCATGAAAAAATCAGCTGTGGCCACCACAGGACCGACCGCCATCATAAAATACTTGTATAAAATACATTTTAGCAGCAGAGTAGAAATAAATTGGCCTAATATTTTCTAACAGAGATATTATTTATCATGACCGTGGAAACGTTACATGGTTAATCATCATAGGTTCAATTATTTTTGGAAACCAGTTCTAAAGTTGAAATCACGCTATTTTCATTCTCATTCATTTTTAAAATTTATTTATTTATTATTATTTTTTTTTTCCAAAATTCGCCCCTTACAATCACATAAATTTAAGAAAACGTAGCGAGTAAATTATTATCAAATATACTAATAAAGCATTATTTTAATAATGTAATTATTAAAACATCGAACATACGGGGGATGTTTCCAAAGTTCTGGGAATTTAGCTATAATTTTTATTATTTTGTTAATTTTCATCAATATTACAATGTAGTTTTTCAACATAATCTCCATTTAACTGAATACATTTATCCCAACGATAAACTAATTTTTTTAAGCCGTCTTCAAAGAACTTTCCTATTGAGTTTCTGTTCTGGTCCCAACACCCTTGGCACCCAGCGCGGCGAAACCTTGCTAACGCCCAAACAATCATGCAAGATGTCATGAACTTGTCGTGTACCTATCCCTAAGCGCACACCAGTTTGATGAATAGCCATTCGCCTGTCCTCTTTCAGTAGGTCTTCGACGGCAGTAATGTTTCTTTCATTTACCGACGTGCTTGGGCGCCCACTACATGGATCGTCTTCTAGTGATGTTCTACCGGTTTTAAAACGATCAATCCACCGATAAACAGTACTTTTGAATTCTGCAGACTCACCAAATACTCCTTGCAGACGCCGAATAATTTTTGATGTTTTCACACCTTCTTTCCACAAAAAGAAAATTATTGCTCTTTGAGATTTTGCTGCGTCTTCCATGGTTACAAAAACAGTGCTATGAAAACGCGTCTATATCAGTCGAACACCTAAATCAGACTGAACAATATTGCACTAGATAGTTGCATAAACATGTCAAGACTTGTCTGGCACCAATAACATTGCCTATAAGTTCTGCGTAATTTAATTATAGCACAATTTCCAGAATTTAGGAAACATCCCTCGCACATAACCTTTTAATAACACAGAACTACAAACAAATGTCAAAATAAAGCACTCCGACTGATAATTAAAACTACGGACAAAATATGTTTTGACCCACTAGCAATGGCTAGTTACATACTATTGCTCGTCCTTCGCCCTCGCTTATACCCTGCATCTACACTCGTACAAAGATTTGAGACATTCGCTCTTTTGCCCTGCCTGGCGTATGTCCATTCTAAAAACATTTGTTTTAGGAAGCGAAAGGCTTCGGAAGCATAGGCACAAATTCGCATCGCGCCGATGTGAATTTGTGTTATAAACATTTCAATATAACTAAATGTTAACTTAAAATGGGCAAAATGAAAATTATACATGTTACTATTATTATTTTTTATTAAAGATTTTCATCTTTTTCAAAATTAAATAATTGGGAGGGCATTGCCCCGTTGTCCTCCCTGCACCAGCCGCCACTGCATTAGAAAACATTTCCCCGTCTTGTTACACCCTGTATATATAAATTAATTAACAAATCATCGATGTAGATACGCCATATGTGAAAGAAAACACTAACTAACTTCCTTTAACCCTTTAATTTGAATATCTTAATAGGTAGAATTCCAAACCATCAACACATTTTGAAATATTTGTTGAAACAAGGTAAGAAGCAGATGTGTTTTACAACATTCTGACTAATACGAGCTATGTTATTCAGGTGTTCGCGTTAAAAACACTTAACCAGTCCAATTACAACCAACATACCTGCTAAAAGAGTCATTATTTTAATTTTTTAATTAACACAAAAAAATGACAGGTTTTTAGTGACATTTTATTTACGAAAATATATTTTTATGTATGTGATTCATTTTTTTATCGTCATCAGGGTTTTTTGGCAGCTGAGTAGAAATAACTTGGCCTAATATTTTCTAACAGAGATATTATTTATCATGTCCATGGAAACGTTACATACCTATAAGTATGAAAAAAAAGATACTTAGAAGTTTCATAAAAATCCTTTTAGCCGAATTTCCTCTGCACGTGTACACAGACAGACGGACAGACAGGCAGACAGACAGACAGACAGACCGACAGACATCATGCTAATAATAGTCAAAACGTTATATATAAAGTCACTGGATTATACAAAGTTGCGCAAGCCTTTGAAGAAGCCGACAGATCCCAGGGTTTGATTGGCAACATTGCTTCCCCTATTAAGCAAACAATAGCAGCAATTTTTACGTTCTTAAATTTGCGTCTGCGCTGTCACATCTCTCTTTCTCGCCCTAATTTAATAACCTCCTTTGTCAGCGGTTTGAATATTTAAGGTTAAGTTTAATTTAAATTTATATATTATATCCACTTTATTTAATAAAAATTAAAAAAATAATTGAAATTGTACCACAATTTTGTTATAGTGCATCTTTGATTAAAAAAATCGTGATTACAATGTTTAAAATAAAAATTTTGGTAGTACTCGTTTCTTATTTTTTTACTGTTGGAATCACTGAAAATCATTTGTCTTAGCGACATTTTTAGCCCCAGTATGGCCGCCGTTGCGCTACTTTGTATAATCTAGTGACTTTAGTTATATAGGGACCTCAATTTGTGGAGATCCATCGAAATCTCGAAATGTAAAAATTGGTATGATCACAATACCTCCCTTATATATGTTGGCGGTCGGTAAAAAATACTGCGTTACCCTACTAATAAAGCATGGAAGTTAAATCGTTTTTTATTTCTCCTGAAAATTTTCAATAAATGTACATGACCCCTTTTCAAAATGACCGATTCAATTCTTCAGTGGTTATTTCTGCTATTCTTGTACGTGAATTGTCCCCGAGCGAAAGCGAGTGGAGCAGCTAGCACCTAATAATTGATGTAAAAGACATGCGATACTTGATACGATTATTTGTCGAATAAAATCGTAAAATATGGCAGTTTAATTAAAATAAAGTGACGGCATCTTTGTCGGTGTACCTACAAAGTATTTACACATGTATTTCGCCGGTAATGTGACGCGGTACAAAGGATTATTATTATGTTCCGTACAAAATTCGACTTATAATACATAATAAAACATTATTACAAATTAATTTAGAGTTACATAATTTAAATAACGGGTATAGATGAAAGGAAACAACATATTGTTCTGACCGATTCATTGATACCTGCCCACATTTCTTATTTAACAATTGGATAATAAACGGCCTACAGTAGCTCAACTACACCTACGTCACAAAATTACTTAGTTAATTACTGATATAAACGATATAAAAAACTATTGTACCCAAGGACGGCTTTTATATAAGAGCAAATGAGCAAGACCCTGTGGAGACGAAAGGGGAATTTGCCCCGAAAAGTATAACAAGTTACCTAATTTACATTTATTTTATTCAACTATTACTAAAGTTAGTTTTACACAGTTTAATTAATTGATCAACAAATTGATCAAGTTTTTTGTCAATTAATTGAAAAATTTATTGGTAACCTTGGGAACAAAAACATCAATTTATTTATCAATTTATTTGAAAATTTTTACATTACCAAGTGTAAAACATGTTGACATATTTATCAAAATGAAAATATTGAAAAAATCTTCACAAAATTACGAGCTGTGAACAAAAACAAAAGAAATAACCTAGATGATGATAAATTAGAACGTTTGAGGTTATGTTAGATTTGAAACCGAAACAAAAATAATATGTTTCGAGGTTATGCTGCAACTAAACAGTTGGCAATATCTTAACAGATAAAAATATACCTAGAATTCCCTAAAAAATTGATGAAAAATTGACAAAAAATAGAACTTGTTCTATTTTCAAAATAAATTGATCAAATTTTTTGTCAATTAATTGATCAATTAATTGTAACGTTTTATATGTCATGATAAATAATATCTCTGTTAGAAAATATTAGGCCAAGTTATTTCTACTCTGCTGCTAGAATGTATTTTATACAAGTACTTTGTGATGGCGGTCGGTGTGTGGTTGCCACAGCTGATTTTCATATTTATATGTAACGTTTCCATGGTAATGATAAATAATATCTCTGTTAAAAAATTGGGCCAAGCAATTTCTACTCTGCTACTAGAATGTATTATATACAAGTACTTTGTGATGGCGGTCGGTCCTGTGGTGGCCAGAGCTGATTTTTTTATGTTTATTTAATTATAATTTTTGCAGACTGATGTTATTATTTATTTCCAAAACTAAAGAGTTCGTCAAAAGTGCAACATTTTCAAACATTTTAATTAATTTAAAGTGATATCTGTATTTCCAAATGCCAGTCTTGAAATTTCATAAATATCAGATAAGAATGTTGATAAGATATTACTTATATGATTGACACATTTCTAATAGTCTATCTAAACTTTGTAGACTATCTGTCAACAAATATCGAATCAAATGATAAAGATCTTATTTCTATATTTGACAATGTTGTAACCAACAAGACCGAAATAAAAAAATAAGTAAATAAATAGCTTACTTAAGGAGAGGCTAGACAGCACAGATTATAGAAGTTACTCATGCATCTCCGAGAAAAAAAAAAAAAAAACCGACTAGAAAAACTCAAAAGCATTTTCCATTTGGGTCGCAAGTATGTATGTAAGTAGTACGCGACCCAAAGACGACATAAAAACGGGGCACCGTGAGACAATAATATTGCTGGCATAGATTGCCAACAATATTTTAAAAGCAATATATAAAAGGCAATGTACTGACTGACTCGTCACCGTCCAGCCCGAACCCCTGGGCCTAAAAACTTGAAATTGAGTATATTCCCTTCGCAAAAAAAAAAAAAAAAATCGCAAGTAATAAGATTAAGCGTATACATATTATGTACAGTAGTGGACTGCCAAAATTGTAGCAACCAGTTCTTTCAAGAGGAAATTTCACTGATTAATAACAGGAGTATTTTTTTCAGTGTATAACAACATTAACAACCAGTTCGCATTTTGAAAAATATATAAATAAATAACAACCGGTTCATTCGAACAGGCTCTAGCTATGTGTACATAGTGTGGAAGGGATGATAGTGGCCAGTTAGATTCAAAGCGCTCAAAGTGCTAAGAACATATTCCAGCGGTAATCGACTGCTACTGTTCATTGCTACGCTTTTAAAAAATAAATAAAATTATTATTTCACAACTGCTTGTAATCAAAACTGCTGAACAAATACATGGATAACGAGGGATTACGTACTATTATTATTTCGTATGGCAATGTCTAGGTTTTAGAGATTTTAAGGTCGCGACTAGCGTCCTCTGACATGACGTAACGATTACTTTTTACAGTAGCCAAGACCACCGTGCCCTGTGAAGCATGCCCCATATTTCCGAAAATTAATTCAGAGATACAGGCACTCATTGTAAAGAATGAGCCTATGGTTGCAACAGCCAAGTTTTTTTTTAAATCTTTTTGCCCATACTAGGTCGATCTCATGATTCTACAATTTCAAAGCAAGTGAGCTAACCACTACGCTGCTGCAACCACAATTATATAACTGTAATAAAAAATCAAATAAAACGTTATAATGTGCCATTTATCATATGTCAATTTAATTTTTTACCGTTGCTGGGTAACAAATACTTATTCGCCAATCAGAGCAAAGGAATAACTTATACTGCCCTTTATCTGAAGTGTCGTTGGCCAGATAAGATATTCTGGTGTTTATTCCGATGTTTATCCTATCCGAGCATTGTAAAAGCGATTTTTTTACTTTATACCGGGAATAGCGTCAGAGCTTTATCCAACAATTGTAAAAGCGGCCCTAAATCGGGCACGTCTTTAAAGTTACTTTAATATAGTATTTAAATATTTCTTCAAATTTTTATCTAAATTTAGAAATAATAGATTATTAGATATCAATTGTGTTATTGTCTGGACTATTTAGAACAATCTGTAAACATTGCTTAAAGCAAACACTTCAGATCGGTATATAAATGGTAAGAAACGAAAAAAGAGAACAGTCTTGAATCAAATCTAGAAAACAAAATGTTTGGAAAAATTGTACTACTGTGTTTCTTGGCCATCCATGTACAAGTAAGTATCCATTTAATTGGTCGAGCCGAAATCCCTCTAAAAATATTCAAATTGTTAGGAGGTTCCATTGAAAGTAGGTACAACACTTTAGGAAAATGTCATTATTAATGAAAACTAAGTTTTTGAATAACTATTGTTGCTATTTTGATGAGCAATTTACTAAAAACATATGAAAAATTATATCCACACAACTGGTTTGGGAGTGAACCGTGGTTTTATTGAAGCTCTGGACAAGACAAATTAAGGCCCCAAGTATCCAGTGATTGAAAATACACTTCAATTAGGGCTAAAATTTGATTGAAAGGAACATCCTCTTAACAAGAACATAGCTGCGTATGTTAAGACTAACATTAGTCCTGTAGATACGCAGCTCATACGTTAGCACAAATGGCTAATATAATACATACGTTATTTAGTACAAATTTATTCCGCAGAATAGTGTTTTACCTTGAATTTAGTGAGCTTTTTGTGACATCACTGTCATTTTAGAACAGCCTGTAAAATACTGATTAACATGTATTGTTTGTTTTGCAAAAATATGGTATTTTCATTTTTCAGTGTCTTTTCAAAAGTATCTATGGTCTATTTCAAATTAAAAAAAAGTAGATAGCGCTGCGCACCGAGTACGATTTACACTGGATAAATAAAGTATAGCGGAAAATTTAAAATAAGTTACAACTAGGGCATGGGCGTAGTAACTGGGTTAACAAGTGATTTTTTTTTAATTTAAAAAAGGTTAATAAGATATTGAAATAACAAGACAGATAATACACTTATGTTATTTATACGACATAAATTCAGTTTAATGGGAAATTTGAAAAAGTTAAAAAAATTATAATTTGAAAAATTATTTACTATATATAAAAAGAGAGATTTGGCTAAAAGAGTTTAAATAAAGCAATAAAACAAACAATATAACTTCAGAGCTAAAGTTTCTTATTTAAATAATTGTTGTAAATAAAAATTAAAAATATATGTATATATGAAGGTCTAAAAATTATATCAATAACTTCTTCTTTGGGCACAATCAGCTGGGCTGTTTTTTGGCCTCACATTAGTCCTCTCTCTTGATCTGTTAATTGTCAAGTGTCAAAAAATATTTATATGTCAGATAACCTAAAAAATATATAACTGCGTAAAAACAAATTACAAGGAGAATTTTGTACATAAAATCTACGCCAAGAATATAAATAAAAGTCTAAATTTGTAAATAATAACAAAATATATGAAAAAAAATTAAATAATGTAAATAATATATATTTCCAATGTACGACATTGAACATCTGTCAACTTGGACTAAAAATAATATTTTAACAGTGTAATAGGGATGACGACCTAAACCAAGGACATCAATCAGAATTTTGAATCCGAAGCAAGGACAAACAGCTCCTATCTTCTTACACACATTTTTCTACTTTGAAATAGACCATAGCTGTATCTAGATACAAATATTTTTGGCATGTATCGGTATCTAGATATTTTTTATAATTCTGTATCTGTATCTGCATCTACATACAATTTTTCTTACGTATCTGTATTTGTATCTAGATATTTTTTTAAGTGTATCTATTACAACACTGGTATATACAACGTCACACTGCAACTAAAAAATTTGCAGAAGCAGCAAAGCCCAAAAATTAAAAAAAAAAAAAAAAAAAAATTTTAAATTTCAGGCTCTGCCAAATACAAACTTTGAAAATCCTGATGACTTAATTCAACCCATTTTAGACCAGATACAACACGCAATAAAAATCTTACAAGAAGCCATTAATAGAATAGAAAATGAATTACCAGACTTACTTAAAAATCTAACTCAAAAAATAGCAGAAATATATTTGCAATTGGACTTAAATAAGATAATTGAAAATATTATTGATGAAATCAATTCGGAAATTAGTAATCGTGAAAATGTTATTACATGTATTGAAACAGAGGTCCCAAAAATAAGGGCATTAGCCATTAAGGAACATGAGGCTTTAAAAAAATGTGTTCAAGAGGCTGAGACTAAGGTGCAAGTGCTGAAGCAAGAAGCTGCAAATATTGTCAAAGAAGCTAAGAACTTGATAGAAAATGCAAAAGATGGTTTAGGTAAGTTACTTTACTAATTTTAGAACTGTAAACGCAGTTTGAAAATCACAGTAACAAAATGTATTTTTTTCTTCAAGCGGATTATAATGCTAACATTACATTGTTCAATACATTCGGTAGAAATGATAGGGTAAAGGTGGGATAGATGCCCCAGTTATAGAAAAACAATCGTGTTGCATTAATCTTAATTATTAAACTGTATCTGTTACTTTGTTATAATTCTTAGATAATCTTACTACACAATAACATAAGATTAAAACACTTATAATTATTCTAAATATATAAAATTAATGATTTAAAATAGTACTGTAATTGGCCATATATCCCATATCGATGGGATTTTTGCCCCATATGGTGGTATTTATGCCTCACTAAAATTATACATTTGATTTTGACCAACAACTTTAATATTTTTTTAAAATAACAATTAAAAATTACAATTTAATCAAAAATACAATTTATTATTATTTTTTTTTACCGACTGCCAACATATATACGGAGTGGTCATACCGATTTTGACTATTTTTAGCATGATGTCTGTTGGTCTGTGTGTCTGTCGGTCCATGGAGATATGTAGAGCAATTTTGGCCAAACGGATTTTTATGAAACTTCATATTTAAGTTTTTGACATCAATGGCACCAGTTGTTCAACTTTTGGTACAAATCGGTCAACTATAAATGTAAGTTTACTGGTGTTGGTTTTAAGATTTTTACGAATATTTCACAACAGAAAAATTTCTAAAACATCTATTCTACAAAAATTACTATACAAGTAATATTTAACAACTTTTATTTGAAACATTTTTTGATAGGACTTAATAAATTTTTAAAACTTTTCATATTTTTGCGATATTTTTTCCAAGTATCTATTTTGGCATATATGTTGTTGTGTGTCTTTGGGAAAATGTTAGTATAAGATTATATATATATATATATATATATATATATATATATATATATATATATATATATATATATATTTATATATATTTTATTATAAGATTATATATACAATGTCCGAGCCATATATCCCACATTTATTGCGGCCTTATATCCTTTTTCTATGGGATAGATGCCCCATCTGTTTATTTCGAATATATACAGATTGAGCATTATTTTCTACTCTATAATGTGAGGTTAAGTGTCTTCTGATACCTAGTAATGAAACTAATTTTGTTAAAGTTTTAGTTACGTCATAAAACCTTAAGACAAAATGTCGTAATTATTGAAATACAACCACTCATATGAGCACCTACCTTTACAATTTAATTTTTCATAAACTATTAACATTGATGATAATTTAAGACATTTATTTCAGAAGAGTGTGTTTCTCGTACAAAATGTCAGTACTGAAATGATACAAACACACACCGTTATGGATATATGCGAAGTGGGGCGTTTATCCCACTGGGGCATCTATACCAACTTTACTATACATTATTTTACTTGTAAAATAATGTGTACATTATTATATTAGTAAACAGTTCATATAGTTATCAACAGATGGCACTGATGGCAGCAGTCGCCATAAACAAAACATCTGTCAATTTAATATGTTTCTAGCGTGGTTTGTAGTGAATTCAGAAATTAGTTACGTTATTAGTGAGTTACTTTATTATTATTCTGTGATCATTCTGTGATTAGTTACAAAATACACAATATAAAGATAAAATTAAAAAATATCTCAACCAATTCAATGTACACCGCCGGAATTAGCAGCAATAGCATCTGAAACTATAAAGTCATAAGTATTTATGGTTGCAAATTTTTAATACCAACGCTTGAAGAAAAAATAGTATATGTCACTCGGGGTAGAACGCCTTTTTTGTGTTTCGCTCAATATGCAAGCCTTGGCTGCGCCTCGGCAGCAACATTTGAGCTCAGCACAAAAAAGAGCGCGTTCTAATTTTAGTTTAAATGCTATTTTAATTTATATTTTGTATTTTGATTGGCCACTGTGCTATTAAATAAAAATATTATTATACTCCTAGTAACATAATATACTATTTATTTATTTATTTTTTTCAGCTAAATGTCTTAAGAATCCCGTTACAGCTTTACATTGTTTAAAAGATCTGTGGGAGAATTTGACAACACAATCTGAAAAAATTCATCAAGATGTACAAAAACTAATAGAAGATGCTAAAAAAATTGTCCCAGTCGTTCAAGAGGAGCTTCAAGTTTGTGTACAGGCAATAATTGAAGATGCCAAAGTAGAATTTAAAGCCATTGTTGATGAAATTAAGACTTGTGTTGATTCATAATAACAAAAATTTTAAGTTAAGTTAGAATATTAAAGATATTGTTTTTATGTTTAAAATATGTACTTATTTCAATAATTTCATAGTATGTAAACTTTATATTTGTTTCTTCATTTTTCTTTCTCTACTTTATTCTATACGAGGGTGGATCAATAAGTACCCGTGTTTGAAGACAGGTGGCGTTGCTGAAGGAAATTGGCATTACCGTCGTGTTCTGCCATCTGTCAAACGACACCAAACTAAATTTCAGACTGATTCATAGGTTAGTTTTTATTTGGCAGCTAGTTGTACCATACGTGTTTCTCGATAAAATAGAAAAGGAGCAATATCGATCTGTAATTAGCTTTTTATTTTTGGATGGCAAAACAAGCGAAGAAATAAAATCGAAGTTGGATACTGTCTATGGGGACTCTTCACCATCTTTGACAACCGTGAGATATTGGTTCAACGAATTTAAACGTGGTCGTACATCTGTTTTTGATGAGGAACGGCCAGACATACGTGTTTACCGAGGAAATCGTTAAAAAGGTCCACGACATGATTCTTGCCGAACTAAAGTACGTGAAGTAACAGAAGCCGTAGGTGTGTCTTACGGAACGGCAATCAATATTTTACATGATAAGTTAAGTATGAAAAAGGTGTCGAGCGGATGGGTGCCGCGATTGCTCACGGTGGACAACAAGCGGATACGGCTGTCAATGTCGAAGCAGTGTTTGGACCTCTTAAACCGAAATTCGTGTTTTTGCGTCGAGTCGTCATCGTTGATGAAACCTGGATACATTATTATACGCCAGAGACCAAGCGACAGTCAAAACAATGAATTTTTCTGGTGAATCTGCTCCGAAGATGGCAAAGACGGTCCCAACAGCCGAAAAGGTCATGGCCACGAATTTTTGGGATTCGAAGGGAATAATCCTCATAGACTTTTTGCAGAAAGGAAGAACGATCACGGGACAGTACTACAGTGAATTGTTGGACCGATTCGATAAGAAATTGAAGGAGACACGGCCCTATTTGGCTAAATAAATGGTGCTGTTACACCATGATAACGCACCAGCATATTTATCCGGAATTGTCGCGGCCAAATTGCATGAACAGCGCTACGAATTGCTGCTGCACCAACCATACTCGCCCGATCTGGTTCCCTGCGATTTCTTTTTGTTCCCCAACATGAAAACATGGTTCGGAGGAAAAAAATTAGCTCAAACTAGGTGGATATCGCGTATTTTGAAGAATTTGACAAATCGTATTTTTTGGAGGAGTTAAAGAAATGGCAGAAACGTTGAGAAAAGTGTTAGAAGATTACGTTGAAAAATAAAAAATTGTGAAAAACTTTCGTCTTCATTCCTAACACGGGTACTTATCGATTCACCCCCGTAAATTGGCAATTTTTAAGGGAGGCCTATATCCAGCAGTGGATCGAATACCTAAAGCAGGGGTCGGGGAACATTTTTACCCATTACCCAAAGATATATTTCTTTACATCGAGGTTAATCCATTGGCTTGTAAAAAAAAATTTAAGTGACAAGCAAAAAAAAAAGGTCCTCACCTCTAAAAATCTAAATGACGAGCAAAAAAAAGGTCCTCACCTCTCAAAATCTAAATGACGAGCAGAAAAAAAGGTCCTCACCTCTAAAAATCTAAATGATGAGCAAAAAAAAAGGTCCTCACCTCTAAAAATCTAAATGACGAGCAAAAAAAAGGTCCTCACCTCTCAAAATCTAAATGACGAGCAGAAAAAAAGGTCCTCACCTCTAAAAATCTAAATGACGAGCAAAAAAAAGGTTCTCACCTCTCAAAATCTAAATGACGAGCAAAAAAAAGGTCCTCAACTCTCAAAATCTAAATGACGAGCAAAAAAAAGGTCCTCACCTCTAAAAATTTAAATGACGAGCAAAAAAAAAAGGTTCTCACCTCTCAAAATCTAAATGACGAGCAAAAAAAAAGGTCCTCACCTCTCAAAATCCAAATGGCAAGGCAAAAATAAGAATGGTTTGTAAAAATTGTAAAAATACTAACACATTTATAAAATAGCAAATTGGAAAAATTTTCTTATTACCCCCAAAAATTTAATTTTTACCCCATTTGGGGTAATTTACCCCGGTTCCCCGACCGTTGATCTATAGGATGATGATATAACAAAAAAAAAAAAAAAAATACCAAAGAACTGTTTACAAGTTAACAGATAAGTATCCTTTTTATCTTATCACAAGTTTAGAAGTCGATAATGTCGATGGTTCGGTAATTTTAGTCGCGAATAAAGACCGCAAATTATATTTGATTATTTATTTGAAGATTTTATTTCCTTTATACCAGTCGACCTAACAATTTCGCTTCCCTTATGTTCAAGAGAATTCCCGAAAAGGTTATGCGTTTTGTTGCATAACAACACGCCAAAATCTACTGAAACATCTTATCACTTTATTTACCAATTAATTTTCTTTTCTTTTTTTTTTTTGAGTGGATGTAGGTATTATTTTTGTGATAAGATATAGATAAAATTTGTCATTTATGTTCTAATGTAAACAATATTCTTTGCTATAAATACAGAATTTTGTCAGAAAGAACAGTTGTAAATTGAGACTACTCAAAATGACGAAGAAAATGATTATAATTTGGCTATTGGCATTAATTTTTACAGCAGTAAGTAATTTTTGAGTCAATAATTTTTGTTATACAATAGTTATTTATGTATAGACTAGCTGGAGTACCCGTACCTCGTACGGTTTTTGTAATGTATATATTTGCTGTAACGTAAATGAAAATGCCGGGTTTACATTGGTAGAGCAAAAGAGCTAGTAACTAGCGTAAGTACTACGCGCTTTACTCTACTGTCTTATACTGTTATTTTCGGGATAGTAGGTGTTCGTACACAATTGGCATACTATCTTATTTTCTGGATAGTAAGTGTCAAAACACATTTGACATCTTCACTGGGATTTTGTTGTGCAATTATCTTTTTGCAAAAAATAGTTTATGAATATGAATATACATCGTCGTCGGCGTGATGCCTTTAAAAATGGTATTTTGTATTACATCATTTCTTGTGAAGGCAATAACTGATTGTCTTATTGAAGAAATCGGTACAGAATATAATCCTAAACGAAAATGGGTTAAAAAAATTGATGTGAAGTGTGAATTTTCACACATTTCAGGGTTTTGCAGGTATTTAGTAAGTGAATGATGATTATTTGGGATGCCAAAACAAATTTTATGTCAAAATATTTTTTTATTAATTTTAATTCGAATGCCTATTACCATTATTTAAGTTTCTAAAGACGTGCAGTATTTTTTTTATATATCAAGGTTCATTAAGATTTTGAAAATTGCGCCTATGGCTTCCATTGGTTGTTTTTAGTCATAGCTCTTCTCCCTTTGATTTCGTGTACATTCAAACAGAATTAAATTATAATTTCAACAATTTCCACTGGTTATTAAATTTACGCTTTTAAAAATTAAATGCAACATTTGCCAAAATATAACTAGAATTTTGAAAAAATAATTTAAACAAAATAAAAATGCAAAAAAAAAATAAAAAATAATATTGTCTCTTCTCGTGGGATTCGAACTCATTTTCTTGGGCAGAACGCTAGTACCGTAACCATTGCATCAAGATAAACGTTGCAGTTTAGTGTGTTATATAACTATAAGTTTTCAACATTATTAGCAAAAAAACACAAAAAATGCTTTTTTTCCAAAAACATAATCTGATCAAAAATTCCTGTTGTACTATTCCGGTTCACACCAATGTACATTACTTAGAATTTTTTCAGATTTTTAGTTTAAACCATCTGGGCTACAGGGTGTGGGACAATTTTTTTTTTGCACAATTTTGGCAAAAATCGCTTCAAAATAATTTATTTTGCAAAAATAAAAATTTGATCGTTAATCCACGTACCAAGGGCTTTCATTTGATACCCTACTCAGAATTTTAAAAAAATATATTTTTTTTTCGATGAGCGTATATTTGTTTATATTTTTAGAGGGATTTAGATGTTTTAGTATTTTTCCTATGTGCGGGTCAAAGAGTTGTATAAGCATGCCAAATTTCAACTCTCTAGCTTTAGCCGTTTGGCTACAATTTTTACTGAACAGACAGACAGACAGACAGACAGACGACAAAATGACGGTATAAGGGTTTTTTGGTCATACCTACAAAACCCTAAAAATGGATTTATTGAAGAGCTACCCATGGCGCATCAGCCCTTCTATTTCGTGAATTAGCCGTGGAAGATCAAAAGGAATGTGTTTAAGAATGACACCAGATGATTAGGCTATTAAATTTAGTTAGTCCATTAATACAACAAACTGATACACTAATGAAGGATGCGATTCCAGCAAGAATAAAATTGGAATTAACGCTTTATTTCCTAGCCATAGAAAATAGTTATCGTAGTCTACAACATTTTTTTCATGTATCAAAGGTAGCTATTTCACAGATGATTTCAGAAATTATCAATTAATAAATCAATGTTACGCAATTTATGTAAATAAATTATCACTTACCTGATATTTTTTTTTTCTATTTGTTATGACAGGTTACCGCTTGCCACCAATTTGAAATGAATAAATTTTGCGTAGTGGGGGAAAGACAGTAGCTAGTAAATACGTGGACGAGCTAGCTGCTATCCTAGCCCAACTACTAGAAGCTAGTACTCCACTAGTCACATTGTCAACTGTTTACACAAGGATAGTAACTAGTTGCTAGTTACTTGCGCTAGTTACTAGCTCTTTTACTCTACCAATGTAAACCCGGCATCAAATTTGCTTTTATAAGGCGTTTTCTTACAGTTGATGCAGAAATTGTCAGGTCTAATTCGTTATTTATTTGTGTAGAAGTAATAAAAGGGTTTAACTTTGCTCACCTTACAAGGGTGTTATGCTGTAGCATACAAAAACAAATGATTTTAACTTGAGTTAGAGAAAACTCTTACGTTAGCAACCCGCCATAAGAGGCTTAATTTGAAAAAAAAGCTGCACATAAACTTATTGGTTTACACTTTTTTTTTAGGCCAATTCATCAGTGATACAACCCAAATTCCAAAATCAAAACAATGTTGGAGAAACTATTGAGCAGCTCAAAACCATAAAATTTCCAGTTCAGGACTTCCAAGCACAAGTCAATGGATTATCTCATGGATTAGATCACTATAAACTGCTCAGAAATGTATTTGCTCAAATAAATGAATTTGAGACCCGCAAAGACGTTAATGAATGTGTCGTTGTTGCTATTCCAAAAATAAAAGAAATAGTTGTTACGGCAGATAAAAGTCTCAAAGAATGCAAAGAAACTGCTCTAACGCATGTGAATATTTTGAAAAAAATGGAAGAAAATATTGAGACCGAAATGGGTGCTATGATACAAACTGCTAAGGATGGGCTGGGTATGTTTTTGCAAGTAGTACAATAATTATTTTATTATTATTACAAAAAGAGCTCAAGCCAAATTGCTTATTAAGCTTAAAATATACCGTGAATTTATTTTTTAATGCAACATGTACTATGTCATTAACATGAATACAGTTTTTGACAGCAATATAAATCGTGTTCAGTTTCATTTGCAACATAGAAAAAACCATATTTATTAGCAAAATCAAAATATTTTATTGAAAATACAAATAAAAAATAATAATAAATAAATAACTAATAAAATCTTATAATAAATGTTAAAAGTTTCTCCGTTTACTTGCATACAAAATGTTAAGCGATCATAAAAATGATTCAAAACATTCAGCAATTGCTCTTGAGGTATATTGTTGGATGCTTGAACAATTTTGTCTTGCAGTTCAGCAACATCTCTAAGTTCTCCATTATATACTTTAAATATCCCCAATAAAAAAAATCATTGGGTGCCAAATCCGGATATCTCGCTGGCCAATTCATCGACCCTCCTCTTCCAATCCAGCTATTTGGGAAAGTTCTATGTAAATATTCTTTAACTATTCTAGAGTAATGGATTTGTGCGCCATCATGTTGAAACCATACTTGTCCATTAATATTCAGGTTTCGCAACGCAGGTAATATTTGATTTTGCAAAAGGGCTAGATATTTTGCGGCATTAAGGTTACCGTCAATAAAAAAAGGCCCTATAATATTGGTTCCTATTATCCCTGCCTAAACATTTAATTTTTGCGGCCTTTGAGTTCAGGAGGAATGAAAGAAATGTAAATTTTCACGACTCCAGTACCTAAAATTTTGTCTGTGCACTTCATTTAGAGTAAACGTTGCTTCGTTAGTAAATAAAATTCTTTGAAGCATTGTTGGGTCGTAATTAATTTTTTCAAACATTTCAAAACAAAAATCTATACGTACTGCTGCGTCCCTTTCTAACAATTCTTGATGATTTTGAAATTTGTATGATCGAAACTTTTTTTAAGAAGTTAAAAACAGATCCAATACTGACACCAACGGTTTGTGCAATTGATCTTAAAGTATTTTGATTAATTTCTTCCACTTGTAATAATATTTCCAACTGCTTCTTTTCTGTAAGCACGTGGGATGTTGTTCTTTTTTTATTATGTTTTGACTTAAGACATCCTTCACGATGAAATTTATTAACTAATCTTGAAATTGTAGAGGGATTTGGTATTGGCCGATCTGGATAAGTTGCAATAAATACAGCAGAAACTTCTCTTAAACTCATTTGGGAGTTATACCAAATTATCATCATTATTTTTTCTTCATCTGTATACATGTTGATTAATTTTTAAATCAGCAATGAGCAAAAGTATACACACTAATTGTCTATGTTGCAAATGAAAATGAACACGATTTATATTGCTGTCAAAAACTGTATCCATGGTAATGACATAGTACATGTTGCATTAAAAAATAAATTCACTGTGTATAAAACAATTAATGGTCGCCGATACAGTTTGGGAAACACTGGTGTAATCCAATTTTTAACTATCACCTTTTTTTTAGATAAATGTGCTCAGGATGTCAAAACAGCTCTCGATTGTCTGAATCAATTGCTTGGTGTAACCGTTTCGAACGAAATAGTGAAAATTACGGGCGATCTTAAGAATTTTTTTACAGACGTAGAGCAAATTTTACCAGTTGCTGCTCAAGAACTACAGTTTTGCCTAACATTAGTACTAGAAGACGCTCAAAAAGCTATAGCAGAGATAAATCAAGAAATATTGGCCTGTATTACGCAATGAAATAAAATAAATTTTGTAATTAGATAAAATTTTGTGCATTAGGAAATAATTATATGAAAAATAAATCATAATTATTTCATCTAATATTGGAGATGCTTCTAGCTGCATTAAAAATCTTAATCAGCTAAATTTTTACCGACCGCCAACATATATAAGGGAGGTATTGTGATCATACCGATTTTGACATTTCGAGATTTCGATGGATCTCCACGAATTGAGGTCCCTACATAACGTTTTGACTATTTTTAGCATGATGTCTGTCGGTCTGTCTGTCCGTCCGTCCATCTGTCTGTCTGTCCGTCTGTCTGTCCGTCCGTCCGTCCGTCTGTCTGTGTACACGTGCAGAGCAAATTCGGCTAAAAGGATTTTTATGAGACTTCATATTTAAGCTTCTGCCATCAATGGCACGAGTTGATCAACTTTTGGTAAAAATCGGTTGACTGCAAATGGGAGTTTACTCGTGTCGATTTTAAGATTTTTGCGAATATTTAGCAACAAAAAAATACATAATATCAAAGTGATAATTAATGCGATATTTGATAATGAAAATTCGCGGCCAATTCGTTGTAATGTGGGACATAAGTAGAATTTCCAGTTCACAGGCATTGGTCCAAATGAGCGTCAGTGAGGCCTGTTCGGTATTTTGATTTTAAGTATTTCATATTAGAAAACATACATTCACAAGCATATGTCGACGCGCAGAGAGACTGCAATTTTAGAGCACATTTTCTCAATAATGGGTAGTTATTCCCATTCACCAAGTTCCAGAATTTTTCTTCTTTACGATGTGATTTTAATTCAATGTCATTTGTTATATTTATAACTTCCAATTCTAAGTCCTCCTTATTGGAAATACCGAAATATGTTGCGATTTTATTAGTCACATCATCCTCTCTTTGAGAAAAAGGACTAATAAAAAAATTTAAAAATGCCTCAAATTCGTAGAATTCTTTAAATCTGGTATTAAATTCTTCCGATAATGTATCAAAATGTTTGGCAAATTGATGGGTGGTAGCATTTCCATCGCAATAATTTTCTATTACCATTTTTATAATTGCTTTCTTTCATATTGGGTCTATATTGGGAATAGTTTTAAAATTTAGTTTTACAATAAAATTTAATGAACATTAAATTATATTTATTTATAAAACTATAAGGCTCGGTCTTTCCACCTTCAGATAAAGTCCCAGATAACTATCTGACAGATAAGGTTATTTGTAATTTCATCTGCTGAGTAAATGTCATCCCTTCTTTCTATACAAATGTATCTATCGGATAGTTAACTAACGGATAATGAGACTGACGTATTGGATTCACTGACTGGTATTGACATATATTCAGCAGATGAAGTTACAAATAACCTTATCTGTCAGATAGTTACCTGGGACTTTAACTGAAGGTGGAAAGACCGGGCCTAACACTTCTAGTCTTCTTGACAGTACTTTTATTACTAAAAGCGGCTCGGAAATAGAATTTCGCATGGTTAGGAGGGCACCGCGTTGCCGACCCCTGTGTTAAGCCATAATTTTCTTGTGATTGTGTAATTCATAAAAAGATAGAAAGTGAAACCAGGAGATAAGAAAAACGAAATGCATTTCATTTTCATTCTATGCATTTAGGAACAGGTTTTCTTGGTACATCGGTATTTCGTTTTAAGGTATCTTATTATCTTTTTTGAATATTAATGTCAAATAACCCAACTAGTTATCGGGAATGGTAGTATAAAAGGGAAATTTTCTAATTCTCTTTTACATTTTCTAAACAGCTTTCAAACTGAAATAGTAACATTTTAAAATGATGTTCAAAATTTTAGTTTGTCTTCTGGGTTGTGCAACAGTTCTGGTAAGTTAAATTAAAATTATATTCATATAAATTTCATGATTATAACCAAATTCATCCTCATGCAATATACAAATCAATTCTGTAAAACGTTACTGTGTAGTAACGTTACTACAAGATAAAATATTATAAAATGTATGATTTTCATTCATGATAGTAACTGACCTTGCTCATAGTGACATATTTAGTTATTATGATCATAGTAACTGAGTTACAGAATTGGTCTGATTGCTTCTATTATACAGTCTGTTCCAAACGGTTAAGCGGAACTAAATGGGAATTTAGTTCTTTTAGGTTGTCACGAGAAGGGACCTTGCTTGGGATATTTCCTTTTTTCACGTTGGGATGTCAAAATTTAAAATTCCAACAATGAAACCATGGAAACGAATGACATATGTCAAAATTAAATATTTTTTTTTAGATATTTTAATGACAAAAAAAAAAATAAATGGGAAATTTGTATTAAGAATGACACAAAAAATCAAAATATAAAGAAAATGACATTTTAAAATGATATTAACCTTAACCAAAAAATGTTCATAGTAAGTATGATTTACAAAGCTTAAACAAAACGGCCGAAAGGCACGATTTAAACGATGAAAGTAACTAGATTGCAAAATCTAGTTCCGCTTAAGCGTTTGGAACAGACTGTATGCTTCTTAAATAAAATACTATACGCGGGCAACCTTTTAAGTTTTTGTAAAAACTAAGAAAGATTTTTTTTTTGAATAAACTGTTTTATTGCTTTTCAAAATATTCGCCTTTAAGATTTATACACTTTTACATGCGTTCAAACCAATTCTCAAAACATTTTTTTCACTCTGAAGTTGGTATCTCAAAAACGGTTTTCGAAGGCTTCAACAGTTTCTTGAGGTGATGAAAATCGCTGTCCACACATTTTTTGTTTGATATTGAGGACCGAAAAAAGTCGTTAGGGGCTTAATCAGGTGAATACAGGCAATGAGACATTAATTCGATGTTTCTTCTTCAAATAATCAATTGTTTGACGTGCTGTGTGAGAGCTTACATTGTCATGATAAAGAATGATGCGACGTTTGTGGTTGTTTTTTCTAATTTTGTCGATGACTTCTGGCAAACAAATTGTTGTATACCATTCAGCATTAATTGTTCTCCGATCCTCTAAAGAAATGGTTGCGACATGTCCAGTACAACCAAAGAAACAAGCATCATTTTCTTGGAAGAGATTCATGAATGAACAACTTTTGTGGGTTTCGGTTCATCTTGGAAGACCCAAACAGTGGATTGTTGCTTAGTTTCCGGTTCATATGAATAAATCCAAGTTTCGTCACCTGTAACAATGTTGTATGCGGATTTTGCAGTACCTAGGTTGAATTATTTTAGCATTCTCTTACACCAATCAACACGAGCCTTTTTTGAGCTCCGGTCAAATTATGCGGAATCCATCGGGAGTAGATCTTTTTCACAGTTAAATGTTCAAAATCGAATGTATTGCAGTCTGCGATAAGCCAAAGATGCCTCTATCTCACGGTAAGCCGATCTTCTTCAATCATTTTGCGCACAGCATCGATGTTTTTTTGAATCAAAAAAAGAAATTTTTTTGAATCTTCACGAGATTCATCACTGACGGAGGCACGACCAAGACGAAATTCCGCAAACCAATTGTAAACAGTCTTTTCTGATGGTGCTTCATTACCAAAAGTTGAACGAAGCGAATCTATGCATTGTTGTTGAGTTAAGCTTTTACTAAAATCATAAAAAATCATCCAACGAAAACCTTCACGAGTAATATCCATTTTTTCACAAAATTGTTTTATTTTTTTTTTAAACTGTCAACAAACTCCTCGGTCAATTTATAAGTTGCCACTGATTTCACAATAAAAAATGTCAAATTTTACGCAACTGAAACCAGTCCTTTAGAGGATCTGAGAACAGTTAATGCTGAATGGTATACAACAATTTGTGTGTCAGAAGTCATCGACAAAATCAAGAAAAACAACTAAAAACGTCGCATCATTCTTCATCATGACAATGCAAGCTCCCATAGCACGTCAAACAATTGATTATTTGAAGGAGAAAAACATCGAATTAATCTCATTGCCCGTATTCACCTGATTTATCCACTAACGTGGGGGGGGGCGACGGCCCCTAGCGCACCAAGGAAAAGGGCGCCACATTTCGAAAGTGAGGACTTTTTTTTTTGCTCATCACTTGGAATTTGGGAGGTGAGGACCTTTTTTTTGCTCATCATCTAGATTTTGGGTGGTGATAATCTTGTTTTTGCTTACATTTATTTGCCAAGTGCGCCAAAACACAGTTTTGCCCCTAACGCAAGTTTTCATTACTGCGGCTCTGCACTAACGACTTTTTTTTGTTCCCCAATGTAAAATTTGACGAATATGGTAATGGCACATTTCAATATTGCCATCTAGTGGTCGTTTGTAAAAACATAGAAGGTAACCCTCGTATTAACAAAGCACCATTGTTGACTTTCTACGTGGTTGGATATAATACAAGATCATTTTAATATATTTTGACTTTTTTAGGCTGTTCCAGATGAAGGTAAAGCTCTTCTATCCATCCTACCAATAACAGTAACAGATGTTCTCCAACTCTTAAATAACATAACCACATCTTTGTACAAAATTGTCGAAAGTGTTACCCAAGTTATAAATGGTGTTACGGATAAAGTTGATTCAATTATAGATGGCAGTATCATTCCTGATCTTGTGCAATCAATAAGTGATACTGTCACAAAAGCTACGGGTACAACAGCCGCAGCACTAAGTTGCTTACAAACGAAACAACCAGACATTTTAAATATAGCTACAAATGAAGTAGAAAGTCTAAAAAATTGTGCAGTGATTGCACAAACTGCTGTACAGACCTTAAACGATGCTTTGAACAAATTTCAGACAGATACAAAGAATATAATAAGCCTAGGTCAAGACAGTATGGGTAAGTGTATAATATTTAAATAAATTGTCCTTATTAGGGTTTTGTAGGTATGACCAAAAAACCCTTATACCGTCATTTTGTCGTCTGTCTGTCTGTCTGTCTGTCTGTCTGTCTGTCTGTCTGTCTGTCTGTTCGGTAAAAATTGTAGCCAAACGGCTAAACCTAGAGAGTTGAAATTTGGCATGCTTATACAACTCTTTGACCCGCACATAGGAAAAATACTAAAACATCTAAAAAACATATCCCCCTAAAAATATAAACAAATATTTGCTCATCGAAAAAAAAATATTTTTTTATAATTCTGAGTAGGGTATCAAATGAAAGCCCTTGGTACTTGGATTAACGATCAAATTTTTATTTTTGCAAAATAAATTATTTTGAAGCAATTTTTGCCAAAATTGTGCAAAAAAATTTTTGTCCCACACCCTGTAGCCCAGATGGTTTAAACTAAAAATCTGAAAAAATTCTAAGTAATGTACATTGGTGTGCACCGGAATAGTACAACAGGAATTTTTGATCAGATTATGTTTTTGGAGAAAAACGCATTTTTTGTGATTTTTGGCTAATAATGTACACAAGTTATAGCTTTGTAACACGCCACACTGGAACATGTATGCTGGTGTAGTGGTATTAGTCGTTGATTTTTCAACCAAGTAACCCGATCCGAAAGGGATCGAACCCTGTGAGAAGAGACTATATTATTTTTTGTTTTTTTTATTTTAAATTTTTATATTTTTTAAATTATTTTTTCAAAATTCTAGATATATTTTGGCAAATGTTGCATTTAATTTTTAAAAGTGTAAATTTAATAACCCGTGGAAATTGTTTAAATTATAATTTAATTCTGTTTCAATGTACACGAAATCAGAGGGACGGAACTTATAACAACCAATGGAAGCCATAGGCGCAATTTTTAAAATTCTTAATGAACCTTGCTATATAAAAAAAAAATACTGCACATATTTAGAAACTTAAATAATGGTATTAGGCGTTCGAATTAAAATTAACAAAAAAAAAATATTTTAATATAAAATTTGTTTTCGCATCCAAAATAATCATCATTCACTTACTAAATACCTGCAAAACCCTGAAATGTGTGAAAATTCACACTTCACATAAATTTTTTTTCACTTCGCAGTTATTTGATCATAATTAGTGGTGTGTTGGAGCTCCGTATCCGTATCCACGGATGATCCGTAAAAAAAAAAATCCGTATCCAGGTCCGTATCCGTTTTTCTAAGGGGAATCTTAAACGGATCTTATACAGGGTGTTTGTTTGAAACGGTGCACCCCGAAAATCTCCTTTATTTGTAAAGATACAAAAAATCTTCAGAACAAAAGTTAAACTAGACAAAAAGGCCCATTTAAAGGTAACTATAAGAATTCTGAAGCACTTCCGGTTTCACCGGAAATGATGTCAACTTTTGATCTAGCATAGGGAATCGATAATTTTATATTTTTTTCCTAAAAGTACATTAAATTAGCTTTACAATGACACCAAAAAATCATATTTTTATGTTAACCATTTCAAAATGGCGACCATTTATTTACAAAATAATAATCAACATAAGTTTTATAAAGTTGAACGTAGCAAGCTTTGAAAACAATAAAAAAAAAGAAACAAAATATCGAGAAAGAAAGAAAAAAAAGAAAGAAAGAAAACCATTCGAAACACACAACTACTGTAACAGAATATATAAAAAGTTTAGAAATAATTATTTTTCGTATTTCGTCTGAGATTGTATGGACTTTCTCGTATTAGCCCCCAAATATAGTCCCCCATCATACTCTCATTGTATTGCCCCTGATAACGACGTTCAAAATCCATCACGTCTTGATGAAAACGTTCACCTTGTTCTTCCGAATAGGCTCCCATGTTATCTTTAAATTGGTCCAAGTACGCATGTAACATGCACTTCGGGACATTCTGCAACCCATGAGTTTAAAGTTATCAAGCATAGTTGCAATAAGCTCTTTGTAATTGTCTGCTTTGTTGTTTCCGAGAAAACCATGAACCACTGCTTTCAGGCTTTCCTTTTATGAGTAATGAGTATCTGTGAAAATTCGTCACTGGCCATTATTTTCTTTATTTGTGGTCCGACAAAAATAAAGGTAGCAAGCATATTTAGTATAACCGCCTATGCAAGGCGGTCGGAATCTCATGCATTTCTTCTGACTGGCGTCTTTTCATAAACAGTTCTACAAAAAGTTTAAAAGCTGTCCTTCTTCACAATGGAAATAAATTTCCATCTCTTCCTTTGACTCATTCCGTAATGTTCAAAGAAAATTACGAAAGTGTGAAAATGGTGCTTGAGAGTTTAAAGTATGATGAGTATACCTGGCCAGTGATAGGGGATTTTAAGATGGTTCGATTTCTGATGGGATGCAATCCAACCATTCTATTGTTTTGATAAATTCGCCGCAAATATAGCAGGAAGAGTCTACCTCGTGTTTACAACTTTTTGACGCCATTTTTTGGATCTGCCGCCACACAAAATGCATTGTATCGCTGCAATGCGCATGCGCATATCCACTATGAACCACGTAAGCGAAATGCCACTTGCTTTCCACCCGCTCGTCCCCACCCTTACTTAATATAATGCGCTTCTCCTTATATGGTCATAAAAATAAATAAATATATATTGATCGTTGTAAAATATACAAAAGCGAAGTTTTTCAAAAATAAACGAAGTTTTTAGTTATTTTTCGATATAAAGAATCAGAAAATAGTCATTAAAATAAAGACTCAGAAAAAAATATTTTTTTTGTTGACCTGTGCAGTGTTGTAATAGATACATTTGAAAATATATCTAGATACAGATACAGATACTTGAGGAAAAATGTATCTAGATGCAGATACAGATACAAATTTTAAAAAGTATCTAGATACAGATACATTTTTTTTACAATGTATCTAGATACTTCAAGATACTTTTAAGATACTTTCGGAAAAATGAAAACACCACAAAAAAAAAGAAATAACTAGAGCAAGGAATATATTTGTTCACAATAAAAAATAAGTTACGAACTATTATTACTCTTAAAATAAACACAAACAGCCTTTGAAGCTGTGTGTCAGAAATATTAACTAACTATATACCTATGTAATCTTTAAAAAAATCACTTTTTTATTCCAATTTCAGCGGATATCTCGAACATTTTTTGTTCGCTAATAAATTACTGATTATTAAATGAGTATTTAGGATGACAAAAATAAAACAACAATTTTATTTATTATATTTCTTTATTTAATTCACATTTATAAAATTAATTCTTATTCATAGATTAGATAATTACTTAATGGTTGTTTTACTTAACCGTTGTTAATAAAATTATTTATTTATTTTTTTTTATTTATAATTTTTTTAAATTTATTCAGAGCTGGGAATACAATTACTCTTTATTAAAATTTTATAGATAAAAATAAATTAAATAAATAAATAAATTATAAGTTTGACAATTATGATAAAATACAAGTTCTATATATAATTAATTAAATTTTGGAAAACATCCTTTTATTTTTTTCCATTTTTTTTAAATAAAAAAAAAAAATAAATAAAATAAAAGAATGTTTTCCAAAATTTAATTAATTACATATAGAACTTGTATTTTATCATAATTCTCAAACTTATAATTTATTTATTTAATTTATTTTTATCTATAAAATTTTATTAAAATGTAATTGTATTTCCAGCTCTGAAAATGGCTGAAGTATGTTTTTACTCCCACCAAGCAAAAAAGAGTTTACTGGTCGCTGATTGGTTAATTTAAACTTAAAATTCAAATATCTGAATGATGCTAAATGTATTACCAACTTGAAAAATCGAAAGGACATATTTTGTAAAAAGACCTTGAAAAAGACAAAATAGGAAAGTATCTGAAAAAAGTACCTGAAATACAGATACTTAGATACTGATTTAAATATCTAGATACAGATACAGATACATATTTTAAAATGTACCTAGATACAGTAATGTACGTAGATACTTGCACAGTATCTAGTTACTGTATCTAGGTACAAATACCTAGATACATTACAACACTGGACCTGTGTAATTTGCAACTTCAAAGAAATTTTATTAATAACTATCAAAAAAGTCAACAAAACACCATAAAACTGATTGTCAGCTTCTGGTAAGTTGATAAATAATTATAGTTGAAGGTAATGAGATTCGGACCAGTCAGAAAATAAAAACAAATTTATTAACTTCGCTAACGTTTCGATTTTATTTAAATCTTCATCAGAGCTACAAAGATATATAGAAAAATAGAATTATTAAATTGGTAAGTTTATATGTATAAAATTATGATAGTGTTCAAATTTAACAAGTCAAGTAGTTAAAATAAGCATTACAAAATTGTCGGAATTTAAAATATAACATAAAATAATTATTAAATAATGTTTAAAAGATTCCTGTTACTCATCTTCGTATATTGCAAGCGCCAACAAGCGTTCTACGTACTCGGGTATAATTGAAAGTAAAGCAATCTTTATTCTCGTTGGTCGGCGCAGTTCACCAGCGCTTATAGGCGCCGGTAGTATCTTTCTACGTGTTCATACCCTCAGTTTGCATGCTTTGGTTTGTAGCGGATCTAGCCCATTGAACGACCCATCCCTCGGGCTGTATTACGTCGCTCTTCCGGCGTAATCATCTATTAAATGTCTTGACTAATATATATTTTCTTTTACAGTCAAATGTGCTACTGATCCACTGCAATCCTTAAAATGCCTTAAGGACCTTTTCGATAACCTCAAAAAACAGGATCTAAATGTAACGACTTTAGGAGAAAGTCTTCTTACCGATATCACAAATAAAATCGCTGCTATTGATACGGCTCTAGCCACTTGTTCCAACTCAGTTAGAGACGCATCTCAACAAGCTATCCAAACTGTTATAAATAATGTTCAATCTTGTATAAATTTAGGGTAAAGAATTATGTAATTATAATATAATAAAAATCGTAGATTCCATAATAACACATGTATATATACGAGCCCTGTCCACTATCAGTTGGCCCAGCTACGAAATTTTTACTTATTGGTGTTCAATTAACAGAATGCGAATAGCTTATGAAATTTAGGTAATATTTTATTTTCAATTAAACATTTTAGAGATTTACGATTAATATTTACAACTATTAAAGTAAATTAATAAGAAAAAAATAATATTTCCATTGGAAAGCCATTAACTTGGAAACCTATTTCAGAAGTTACCACTGGGTAACGTCACCTTTCATTTTTATAACGGCATTAATCCTTCTAGGCATAGTATCTACAAGGTCTTGGCATTGTCGAGGAGTAAAATTATCCCATATTTCTTGAAGCTTTAGTCTTAATTCTGGAATTGTTCTAGACGGTGTTATACGCAATCGTTTTTTTATTTCGTGCCAAAGTGTCTCGATGGGATAAGTCTGGGCTACTTGAAACCCACTCTAAAAGTGGAATAGAATGATCACGGAACCATTTCAAAGATTTTTTTGACGTATGGCAAGCGGCTCCATCTTGTTAAAAAATAAAATCCTCCCCAGAGATGAATGCATGTTCCATAGTTACCAGCAGAGACTCCTCTAAAATACTTAAATATTTGGCTGTGTTACAATGCCATCGATAAAGTGAAGTTTTACTACACCTCTTGCAGACATTGAACCCCACACCATGACAGATGCTGGAAATTTCATCTTCCTTTTCAAGCAATCGGGATGATATGCTTCATGTTTCTGACGAACAACTCTGCTCCGGTTGTCCCCTATACAGACTTCAAACCTAGACTCATTGCACGCTGTTCCACTTTTCACAATTCCATATTTTATGTTCTTTTGCCCATTTCAACCTGTTTTTCTTTTTTTCTTTTAGACATCAACAATGGTTTTTCCTTGGCCTAAGAAAGTTTTATAAATTTCTGTAAATATACATTTAAGAGTCCGATTAAAAAAATATTACCTTATAGGTTCCAAATCCTAATTTTTTAGCTTCCTTATGACATGTAGACCTTGAAACACGTCTTCCAACAACATCGCTCCACAGTACACTCAATTGACTGTAGTTAGCACGTCTGTTATCCTTAATAATTCTTTTCAATGCACGTTTGTCATTGTCCGTCAGTTTAGTTTTCTTCACGTACTGGGACTTTGGGGCAACTGAACCACTTGTTTTGTACAATTTTACAATATTTCTAATACTGTATCTTGACAAACCTAATAATTTTCCGATTTCGGAATTGGTTTTTCCTGTTTTTGCTAAGTTCACAATGATTAACCGAATTTTTTCATCAATAGCTTTGCCTCTTCCCATGTTTTAAAATTATTTAGACTTAATACTTTTAATACATCACAGTCAATAAACAAACTTTGTTTTCCAACGCCTTCTACGCATAGCTACCGCAAAAACCCAGTTATTTTATATACAGTACAAGAATACATGAACTCATAAAATACGTTTGTTTTACGAAAATTATTTTTATAATCACAAATTAAATATTACGGAATAAATTTTGACCCCTTTGCTTCTAATATGATTATATTGTCAAAAAATGTACAAAGCAGCATTTACTTTTACTTATTATTTAATAATTTCTAAAGAAACTGAAAATTTCATAGCTGGGCCAACTGAAAGTGGACAGGGCTTGTACTAGCCCAGGTCCATAATAGTTTCAGCAGTTTAATTGCTGAAGTATATGACTTCAAATTGAAGAGTGGACATACCATAAGCACTGTGCCAAAAATAATTTTCTTTAGATATTTGCTTAAAATGGTTATACATGTCATCGCCAACACACTGTTTATTATAAACTGATGTTTTAGAAATTAAGATTAAATCTATAGAAATAACTTAGAATAAATTATTTTATATAAATATACATTTTACATATTGCGCTCTCTAAAGATATGTTTGCGTCTCCCAGTTTGGAAAACTAGGATTTACGATGAGCAGTCTCCCAAATCCTTAAGGATTGAAAACATAGTTATTACTGCGTCTGAAGATAATTCTTCCAAATATGATTCAATTGAATCATACCTGCTTTTGGCTTCGACGAATAGATGAGCAAAGCAATCAAGTGGGTCTTCACTGGTGAAGCATTTTAGACCTTCGGAAGTTATGCCCGCAATGATATCTTCAGATTCTACAATTAGAGTTTCAAATTTACTTTTTAGATTTATCATTTCGGATATTTGTTTAATGAAACAATGTTTTTCTTCGATTAGCAACTTTTGGGCCAACAGTCTGATTACATCCTAAAAAATAAAATGTTATTAGTTTTATAAGAAATTCATAGAAATGAGATTTTTGAAAAAAATATCGGGAAAGATTATTATGGACCAAATTAGAAACGCGACGTGTATGTAGCGGATCTAGAAGAGAATATGAGGAAGGGACAAGATGGTGGGGAGATGAATTTGTGGACATTGGGGTACGCGGACGATATTGTATTGATGCCAAAGGGGGAGCAGGAGCTGAAGAGAATGATAGAAAGAGCAGATATTTCAAAAGAAAAAAACTAGAAGTAAACAGAAATAAGAAGAATTCGGTAAAGGAGGAGGGAGAAGAAATAAGATAAAATGGGAATGGGGAGGCAGAAAAGAGGTGAAGAGTTTAAAATATCTGGGTTATGTACTAACGAGGAACAATGGGGCTGAACTACACATAAGGGAAAGAGTAAAGAAGGCAAGAGTAGTTATGGGGAAGATGTGGAGTATAAAAGAGAGGAAGTATAATTAGATGGAGACTGAGGCTGTTTGACGCCGTGGTGAAGAACATCCTGCTATATAGGGTGGAAATATGGGCATGGAAGGAATGGGAGAAGGTAGAATAGGAGAGGTATTTGAGATGGATCTTAGGGGTAGATAGAACAACACTAGGGTATATTGTAAGAGAGGAACTGAAAAGGGATAAGATCAAAGTGGGTACAGGAAGGAAGGCGGTTAAGCACGAGAAAGTTATAAGAGAAACAGACAAAAGAAAAGTGAGGGAATACTGGGAGGAAAGAGCCAGAGAGGAACAGAAAGGAATATGGTACGCATGGGGGAGATGAGAAAGGACTATTACTGGAGATGCGGAGTGGATTGGACAGAGGTGGAAAGGAGAAGAAATGAAGGGATAAGCGTGATTGAGATGTGGAGGAGGGATAAGGGAGTAGGGGAGGAAGAAAGGACAGTCAGAATAGACAAATCAAGGAGCGCAGGGAGATATACGGAGGTCAGAACTATAGGGGTACCAAGCTACTTGAAGGGAGAATGTGGAAGGTCAGGAGGGAGGGTTATGAGTTCCAATTAGCTGTCAAATTCAATTTACCCGTGCTAACCTCCTCTATCAGCAATCCATTAATCCTAGCAATCTTGCCAGATCATCGGATTACTTGGAAACGTTCGGATTGCTTCAGCTAGTGTGTACGCTCCGACTGATTTAACGAACGGATCGGGAGCACTCGGATCGCTCGGATTAATTTGACTGACTAAACGTAAACGCCTATAGACTTACCTCATCTTGTTCTATAATTTCCTCAAGTATGCCATATTCTCCATCTAAAACTGCATCGTTGATTTCTTCATATTTTGAGTTGATATCAAGGCTATCGATATCATCTTCTATAATTTTGATACCCTTTGTCAACTGGTTAACAGTTTTCTCTTTAATTTTATCAATTTTTGTGACGATTTGATTCTGAATTATTTTTATTCTGCTCCATATCACAGTCTGTGAATCGTTGACATTTGAACCCTGCAACATAAGCTGTGGTCAAAATAATATATATATATATATATATATATATCAGTAGCGCAGCCAGGATTTTTTTTTTGAGGGGGCCCAGAAGATAGTTTTATTTTAATTGCAAATAATGTTCTAATTTTTGATTGTCTGCTAAAAAATGTCTTCACCTCCTAAATTCAAATGAAGAGCAAACAAAAAGGTTTTTTCTGAAGAATTTTTTGTAGCTCTTACGATAAAAGAGTTATTCTAGGTGCGGCGTTTCAAACAAACACCCTGTATACGTCTTTAAGCTACATGTATGCCAATCCTAAGATCGTTTCTTCAAAAACAACAAATTATCGACAAAAAACAAAATGGGGACCCATATAAAGGCCTTTTCTTCTATTATTGACGTCATTATTGACATCACACTCTTTTGGCCAGCTATGTCACTAAAGGTCGGCGTTTGAAACTATTTAATATTTAATAATTAATAACTTTTTTATGGAATAAGATATTAAATTTCATTCAATACAATTTTACAAGTCTATATATAGGTATTTCGTACATTTAGATAAGATAGTATCTTGATTACTGATACATATGATTCACACCGATTTTAAACCATTGAACTGGTAATCAAAAATGAAAACTAATCTAAAGGAAGATCTCAAAATTATTTATCAAAAATTCTTGTTTTACTATTTTTTTTTTTTCGATTTCAACTATTTTGTAAACATCAAATAGAGCCCTGCGCGGATACGTTTTTCTGTATCCGCATCCGATCCGCATCCGCATAGATAATATCCGCATCCGATCCGCATCCGCAGCCTTTGTAAATATAAAAGCCGCATCCGATCCGTATGCGCACAATCCGCGCAGGATTTTCTGTCTGTTTGGAAATATCTAACATGTTTCGCCTTATTTAGCATATCGCTGTTTTAAAACACTACTAATTTTTTTTTAAATTTTATCACATTAAATATTACTTGGTCCAGAAATATATTTTCTATCTAACTTCGTACTGAGAATATATAGATTAAAAAATAAAGATGGATATTACAATTATTCTATTCTTAAACCAAGTTTATATAAATTGTAAAACTTTAAACAGCAATATCTCAGAAAATTAGTTTTTTAAGATATCTCACTATTATTTTAGGAAAGTCCTATTAGACCGGGAGCTCATGACATTTTTGGTCTCCGATTTCATACAGCATGCCTTTTGGAGGAGAGAATATTTACCCTGTGACAACAAAAAAGGGATGGTACTAAACCCCTGCACGCTTTCCGGTCATAGGGAAAATTGCATTTCCACTTGCACAAAATTTTTGTGTTTTTCTCTGATTTAATATTGCTTGCCCTTTTGTCAAAAGAAAGTTATAACAAATTTAAAGTCTTTTAATTATAGGCATGCTGTATGAAAACGCGGAAAATCATATTTTTTTATTAAAAGATCACATGACCGTTTGAGCCCTTTGAGACCCTCCGAATCGCATGCATATATTTAAAAGACTTTAAATTTGTTATAACTTTCTTTTGACAAAAGGGCAAGCAATATTAAATCAGAGAAAAGCACAAAAATTTTGTGTTTAAGTGGAAATGCAATTTTCCCTATGACCGGAAAGCGTGCAGGGGTTTAGTACCATTCCTTTTTTGTTGTCACAGGGTAAATATTCTCTCCTCCAAAAGGCATGCTGTATGAAATCGGAGACCAAAAACTGTCATGAGCTCCCGGTCTATATAAGATCAGCAAATTTAAAAAAATAAGTTCTTAATAATAAAACTAAATTCTTAAATTCATCCTATTATTAAAATATGAAAGTTATATGACGATTTCAAGAATTTTAAGATATTTTTATTATGTTTTTAAATGTGGCAAATTACCACGGTTAATTTTTACTAATATTTCCAAAAATGCAAAATAAGACAATACATAATTATTTTAAAATTAATAAACACAATAAATCCAAAGAAATTTTTGTATCTACGACTGTTATATAAATTCTACTATATTTTTGGGAAGAGTAAAACAAGTAAAAAGTGCCGTAACGTATTATTATTTTCTCTTGCCATTAGCACAATACAAATGCCAGCGATAGATTTTTGGGGTTCTAAATGCGTCTTCCGTAGGACGAGGCGTCCAACTGGAGATTTTAAGTTCACCCGGATATTGCGGATAAGCGGATATGATATATAATCCGCATCCGCGCGATTTAAATGATAATTTATCCGCATCCACAGAAATATGGCGGATATCCGCGGATTTGCAGGGCTCTACAAATAGGTATACAAAATAGTTATTTGGAATAAAGCAGCTAATAAGCCTATAGTACACCATGCAATTTCTCGATTAGAATCTCGTACGATTTGTCGTACGATAATTATTGCATTCAAAATTTTGTTCAGAATTATCGGATGTAAAATTGCTGTAGTATACCATCCAATATTTATCCCTTTGAATCTGTACCAATTAATGCGCACTACGTCTATTTTTGTAAGTTGACAGAATTCAAATAATTGTACTTAACCTCAAATGGACAGATAGTTTACCAATTTTTAAAAACATAATATTAATCTTTGTCCCAAATCAGTAAATCTCCTGGATTCGCAAAGCCGTACCGTTTTCTGTTCTAATTTATTACATTTGAATTTGTAGGGAATTATTATTTTATTTATTTTTTGTTATTATTATTTTTATCTATAAAACTACGATTTTACTAATATTATTGTTGTCATTATTATCGTTATAAAATAAAAAGAAAATAAATAATAATTTAAAGAAAATAAAAACATTATATTAATAATGATTACGTTGAATTTGTTTTATGCATAACACCCAACTAATAAATAAATGAGAATTATAAAAATAGTAATTAAGAGTAGTTCGTGGACAAGAAATGTTTAAAAGAAATCTATAAACATATTAAAAAAAAAAAAAAATTAAATAATTCCCCCCGTACTTTTTTTCCGGATTGGAATGTTTAATGGTCATCGTAGATAAGTCACTAGTTAAGTATGTTGGATAATAAGATGTTGAAAAATCCAAACGTATATATAAATAACCTAAGAATGTGAACAGCTAAATCCAATTTATTTTAAACAAAATAAGAAAAAATATTGCTAAAGTTGATATTAAATAACCTCGAAATATGTTTGACAGATGAACAATTGTTCGCTACGGTCACATGAATATGCGCATCTTATACTGCGCCATTATTGGTTCATTCTGTCAAATATTTTAGGTCGAGACAATAAATTGTTGGTTTTCAATATCATACAAGATCTGGTACGAAAATCCTGTAGTACACGATACAATAATTTGTGTAATATAAATCGTACGATATTCAAAACGAGAAATCGCATCGTGTAGTACATGCATTAGGTATTTTGTCTTCTACTTGAAATTGCAATATCTCACTAATACCCTTTTCACACTAGATCTTTAAGATCGGATGTTAAAGTGAATGTATCTTTAAACGCTAATGTGAAACCGTACGGTCTCGTCTAAACACAACCGATGTTTAAGACAGAGATCTGCGTCTTAAACTTCGTACGCATTGCCAACTTAATTTCTATTATAAAAAAATACTCCTTGAATTTGTGCTGTCAACATTTTATATTATCATAAACAAGAATACTGTATTATATCGACGTTATAAGAAGTTTATACTTATTGTTATAATAAAATTATTTATTTTAATAATGTGTTTAATAAAATACAGAGCTACAATAATTGAGATAAAATGTATCGACTTACATGTTAATACAGGTGTAATATATTCTTTATTATAGTGCCTTTATTGTAGAATGAAATGAAATATTCTTAATTGTTTATAATAATTCAAAATGTGCGTCTGCGCAGACAGTTCAAAACTGGTAATTTCATGACGGTAACTTAAGGACAAAATTACTGTAGCTGATGACAGCACCAGAGATTTAAACATCAAGTGTGAAAGCATACCGATCTTAAACATCGGGGAACTTTAAGTTCACTCGTCTTAAAGATCTAGTGTGAAAAGGGTATTATCATGTTACAGCAAAATATATAGATTAGAAAAACCATAGTACGGGTAGTACAGCTAGTAATTCAATATTATTAGAAAAATAATTTTTAGTCTTACCTGGACAGAAGCAAATGCCAACAGGCAAAGAAAACCCACTTTTCCGATCATTATTACACAAGCAAATAAGTTTATATATTGTGTTGCAAATATATCTATCCTTATCTTTAATCAATTTAGTTAAGAAAAATTAAAATATTGAACTGTACTGATAAAAAGAAATTGAAATGAATAATTGGAAGATTATACAGTCTGTTTCTTTAGTTTCAGCAGAATTACATACTGAAACCGCCAACGGAAAGCTGGTATAAAGCAGTGCGGTCGGTAGTTCGATTCTCCGTTGGTGATGTTATTCGGGCGAGAATAATATGTTTACATTACTCTCATTTCACAATCATTCACCCCTCATCCAGGTGTAGGAGCTCGCCCCCTGCCATCGGCGATTAGCCTCATTGCAGAAATAGGCCGATGTAAAATAAATAAATAAAATATATTGTGAAATATATCAGGTCGTCAAGGATGAAATTTGTAGTTAATAATATTGTAGTTAATATATTACTTTAAAGATTATTACCAGGTCTACAGGTCTACAGTCTACCTCCAAAAAAATATGAAGATACAAAATTGGAAACATTGCTACAGGAAGACGATAGTCAATCACAAAAACAACTAGCAGAGAAATTAGGCGTTAGTCAACAAGCTGTTTCCAATCGCCTACGAGAGAAGGGTAAGATCCAGAAAGTCGGCAGATGGGTTCCACATGCATTGAATGAGAGGCAGATGGAAAAACGCAAAAACGTGAAATTTTGCTTGCACGATACAAAAGAAAGTCTTTTCTGCATCGTATCATTACTGGCGATGAAAAATGGATTTATTTTGAAAATCCCAAACGCAAAAAATCATGGGTTAACCCAGGCTCACCATCCACATCAACTGCAAGACCGAATCGCTTTGGCAAAAAGACAATGCTCTGTACTTGGTGGGACCAAAAGGGTGTGGTCTATTATTAATTGTTAAAACCTGGTGAAACAGTTAATACCCAACGCTACCAACAACAACTGATCGAATTGAACCATTCGCTGCTCATAAAACGACCAGAATACGAGAGAAGACAGCACAAGGTAATCTTTCTTCACGATAACGCTCCATCACATAAGGAAAAAGCAGTTTGCAACACATTGGAGGCACTCAAGTGGGAAGTGCTACCCCATGCCGCATACTCACCAGACTTGGCCCCTTCAGATTACCACTTGTTCGCATTGATGGGTCACGCACTTGCCGAGCAGCACTTTTGTTCATATGAAAATGTAAAAGAATGGCTAGATGAATGGTTTGCGGGGAAAGGGGAAGAATTCTACTGGCGAGGTATTCACAAATTGCCTGAAAGATGGGAAAAATGTATAACTTCTAATGGAGCATACTTTGAATAAATAAATTTTTACTGTTCTTTTGAGTTTAATGTGTTTAATTTTTAAATTTTTTTTTTAAAGATTTAAAGATAATTAGATTTTTACGCATATGTCTGTACAATTAGTAAATTTGTATTGTTTAAACCAATATTGCCTTGGATCATAGTGCCTCCATCGGTAATCTCACTTCTCAATAAACTTAAAATAAATTATTATATTTTTTAATTAATTTATTGTAAGATTTACATATATACATGTACATTAATATTATGTGCTGGCGCATTCCATAACATCAGCAATTATTTTCTGTGTTCCCTGTTGCATTTCAGTCATCATATTAGCAGAGCAACTTGCTAAATCTCCACTAATCTTTGGAATTAGTAAAGTTGTATCTGAAACTAATTTGCCAGCGTCTGATGCAATTGTTGCAAACTTTCCTGTGACTTCATTGAAGAGATCGGTGAAACACTTAATCATGTGTATATTGGTGAAGCATTTTAAACCTTCTGAAGTTGAAGTCGTGATGATGTCTTCAGCTTCTTGGATAAGAGTTTTAGCTTGATTTTCCAAAGCTGTAACTTCGGACATTGCTTTAGTTGCGCATTGCTTGATGGAGTCAATGTACGTTTGGGCCAATTGTATAATTACGTCCTAAAAAAATATATTGTTTTAGAAATAGTTTTACACTTTCGAGGATTGCCTCTTATATTTCAGGATTGCGCTAAACTAGTGCTGTCATTTGGCAACTGACGCTTCTATTGTAGACATTTATAACGGTACTAGCAGTATACCCGCTACCGAAAAAAATAGTCGTAGCCCGCTTATATCGGGTCCATTTCGAAATCGGTTAAAGACTGGTTGCTGCGAATCGTTTTACATTCAAATATATTTATTTGTTTTAATCTACCATTGTATTAATATGTCTTCAGGGATGGGAAAAAACATCGATGTATCGAAAACATCGATGTTTTTACAATCGATGGTCAGCTGGTGATAGTATCGATAAAACATCGATGTCTACTACCGATGTCGATGTTTAAACTTTGAAATTCAGAAACTACAGCTAGAGGCGCTGGAATCTTAAAAATTTAATTTTTATTAAAATTAGTACACAAAATATAAGCGCCAGCTATTGTGATATAACAATACTAATAGTGTTAGTTCTTATTCTTCTTAGCAGTTAGCAGAATACGAAAAAATAAGAAGAAACTTCTAATTTTTGCAAAAAATGCGAACGACCAACGACGCCAACACACTTTTTCTTTTTGAGTCTTGTTGACACTTTCCCAGTTGTTATTCCTCCAATCCCTGGATTTTTGTAAGTTGTCATTAGCTATTTTTTTATATATTGAAGTTGGCTTTTCCTGAACAAAATGATCAAAAGCTTCAATTAATCGGTAAAAGTAACTAGAATTGAAAATCTAGTTCCGCCTAAACCAAAGGAACAGACTTTATTTCAACTTAAAAAAGTATAAAAATAATTGTGTATGACAGTGTTATTTTTATGTTTTTTTTTTTTTTTTTTAATTAAATTTATTTTGGACTGCCAGGATCATTACCCATATTTTTATGTTAAATAATATAAAATGAAAATTAAGATTACTATATTAGTATTGTAATAAAATCCAATATTTCATTTTAGAAATGTAAAAATAGTAAGGTCTGTTCCTTTGGTTTAGGCGGAACTAGATTTTCAATTCTAGTTACTTTTACCGATTGATTGAAGCTTTTGATCATTTTTTTCAGGAAAAATCAACTTCAATATATAAAAAAATATCTAATGACAAATTACAAAAATGAAAATTGCGGTTAGTTCCGCCTAATCGTTTGGAATAGACTGTAGGTACAAATTAGGATTATTATATTGGGTATAATAATATTAATGTGAAATTAATTACTATTAAAAAGGAATATTTCTAATTCAAAATCTAATAAATGCTTTTTGTGTATTATGTGTTACTGTTTTCGTATTTTATCTTTACATTATTAAATAAAACCTATATAATATAAATAAATAGCTTTTTTCAATATTAATAAAACATCGATGTTTCGATACATCGATGTTTTTCCTTCGATGTTTTTTCAACATCGATAGTAAGCGTCGATGTTAATATCGATGTTAAACATCGATGTTTTGCCTTCGATGTACAACCTTAGTGCTTTTTATACAAATAATTTAAGTACGAACTTCTTTGTAAACATTGGTAGTATAGACATTTAGTAACTACACGTATAAGTGTCCCGTTATGCTAACCCAAGAAAACGCCATATAAAAAGCCCATGTGAGAATCACTCATCGCCAAAGGCAGCGCCGGTCACGTGAAACATTTTATCTTGCACCTTACGAAATTATTTATTATAATTTTTATGATATTTATTATAATTACTCAGTGATTCTTACTGATTTATAAATCGTATAGGTCGGAGCACTTTTTTTCGTTAGCAAATATTCTTGCCAATCAATTAAGTTTTTTTCTTTGTATTGCTTTAGGGGGTTACAATAATGTTCAATAGCGAATTTAACGTTATAATTGTCAAAAATGAAAATAAAAAAGTTTGTGATATATATCCTCGGGAACATTTTTGTAGCAATATTAAACCCTAAAATTCGTTAATATATATTTTGAATATGTGTATCTTTTATAGTTTTTTATAATATGGAAGATTTTTTCAACTTTTTTCTAAATATTTCTTAATTGATCAGGAGCCTGGTGTCCTACCGCGATGATATATAGCTTAAAATCTTTCCAGACAAATTTGCAATACACTGTTGCAAATAGCACTAAAATCGGTTTAGCCGTTTTTGAGTTTACATATACAGATTCTAAACAGACGCCTATGTGCCAAAAAGAAATAAAACACAAGCCATCCGAAGGGTTTTATAACTAACTTTGAATCTAGATTTGCCGTTTATGGTCTGATCAGAGCAAAATACTGAACTTCGTTGCTGCCTACACTAATCATAAATTTTAATAAATAACTGAATAAAGAAATCTTATCACCTAGAGCAATGATGCATCGCGCCGAACGACGTTGGCCGATGTTCCACGAACTTACTATAGTTGTCCAAACAACTATTGAAACGGAATTCCCGCGTTCTCGCTGAATGCGGATAATTGTTTTTGATCTCAAATCCCGAAATATAAAAGACAACCATCATATAAGAATAGCTAAATGTAGATAACTAGAGAAATATACTTACTTCTTCTTTTTCAATGCAGTCCTTAACTTGGGCACCTTCTCCAACAGAAGAAGAAATTGCATTCTTAATTTGTTGTATAATTTTGTTGATATCGAGGTTGCGAATGTCATTTTCTATAGTTTTCATCAAATCTGCCAGTTTATTTACAACTTTTTCCTTGATTTCTCCAATAATTGTCTTGAATTGATTTAGGATTTCTTTTATTTCACTCCAGCTCATACGAGCTTGAATATCCTGGATGTCATTTGGGTAACACTGCAACAAAGTTAACTATTAGACCAGGTTAGAAGCTTGGTTAGATTGGGTCACCGCGTTAACTTGGACGTCATTACCTCGGCAAACTCATAAACTAACAAAATCTTTTTGGATTTTTGATTTCAGATGATCCAGTGACGAGTTATGCTGGTCACCGCAAAATATAATTTTTTTCCCGGAGTCTGAGAAGATTTGCCACAGCTGGCTCATTTCGCCATATTTTGCCTTCAATTTTTTTTTGTATCTTCTTCAAAACATACTTTATATATATACTTAGTTTGAAAATGAATAAATATAACCATAGATTTGACAAAAATTCACAAAAATATGCTTTAAATGTGGTTATCAGACCCTACCCCCCCCCCTTAATGCAACATGTACTATGACATTACCATGGATACAGTTTTTGACAGTAATATAAATCGTGTTCATTTTCATTTGCAACATAGACAATTAGTGTGTATACTTTTGCTCATTGCTGATTTAAAAATTAATCAACATGTATACAGATGAAGAAAAAATAATGATGGTAACTTGGTATAACTCCCAAATGAGTTTAAGAGAAGTTTCTGCTGTATTTAGTGCAACTTATCCAGATCGGCCAATACCAAATCCCTCCACAATTTCAAGACTAGTTAATAAATTTCATCTATGTCATGTCTTATCATGCGATGTCTTAAGTCAAAACATAATAAAAAAAGAACAACATCCCACGTGCTTACAGAAGAAAAGCAGTTGGAAATATTATTACAAGGGGAAGAAAACAATCAAAATACTTTAAGATCAATTGCACAAACCGTTGGTGTCAGTATTGGATCTGTTTTTAACTTCTTAAAAAAAGAAAAGTTTCGATCATACAAATTTCAAAATCATCAAAAATTGTTAGAAAGGGACGCGGAAGTACATATGGATTTTTGTTTTGAAATGTTTGAAAAAATTAATTCCGACCCAACAATGCTTCAAAGAATTTTATTTACTGACGAAGCAATGTTTACTCTAAATGGTAAAGTGCACAGACAAAATTTTAGGTACTGGAGAAAATTTACATTTGTTTCATTCCTCTCGAACTCAAAGGCCGCAAAAATTAAATGTTTGGGCAGGGACAATAGGAACCAATATTATAGGGCCTTTTTTTATTGACGGTAACCTTAATGCCGCAAAATATCTAGCCCTTTTGCAAAACCAAATATTACCTGCGTTGCGAAACCTGAATATTAATGGACAAGTATAGTTTCAACATGATGGCGCACAAGTCCATTATTCTAGAATAGTTAAAGAATATTTACATAGAACTTTCCCAAATAGCTGGATTGGAAGAGGAGGGTCGATGAATTGGCCAGAAAGATCTCCGGATTTGGCACCCAATGATTTTTTTTTTATTGGGGATATTTAAAGGCCAAAGTATATAATGGAGAACTTAGGGATGTTGCTGAACTGCAAGATAAAATTGTTCAAGCATCCAACAATATACCTCAAGAGCAATTGCTGAATGTTTTGAATCATTTTTATGGTCGCTTAACATTTTGTATGCAAGTAAACGGAGAAACTTTTGAACATTTATTATAAGTTTTTATTAGTTATTTATTTATTATTATTATTATTTTTTTTAAATTTGTATTTTCAATAAAATATTTTGATTTTGCTAGTAAATATGGTTTTTTCTATGTTGCAAATGAAAATGAACACGATTTATATTGCTGTCAAAAACACCCCAAATAAAATCCGTGCGATGTTTTTTGAACAAAGCAATATTTTTAAAAAGATAATTGATTATCTTACCTGCACAGAAGCAAGTGCCAATAGGCAAAGAAGAGCTACTTTCCCGATCATTTTTCACACTTAACACCTAAGCAAATAAGTAAAAATCTTGCAGCTCAATTATTTATAAACTTTTCAAGTGCTTTTTTTATCTGACCTTTAAAACATTAAACAATATTGGTAACGTGTATTTCTATCTTATCATTTAAGTTAAGATCAATTATAATATGCAGGTGTTCTGATAAAAAGAAATGAAAGTGCACAATTTGAAAGATAAAGCAGTGGAGGAGGGATAAGGAAGTGGGGGAGCAAGAATGGCCAGTCAGAATAGACAAATCAAGAAGCGCAGGGAGATATAAGGAGGTCAGAACTATAGTGGTACCGAGGGAGGAAGAGGAAGGTCAGGAGGAAAGGTTAGGATGATTGCGAAGTTAAGGTGCGGGAATGAAGAGAGAGGAAATAGATATTGGAGGAAACAGGAGGATAAGATGTGCAGGATGTGCGGGGAGGAGGAAGAAGATATAGAGCACCACGCGAAGAGGTGTAGGGAGATGAGAGTGTGGTCGGGGAGCACAGTAGACCTGTTACACGAAGATGGAAGGTGGGAATTAGAGGCAAGAAGGATTGAGATTGGGGCAGGATAACAGGAAGGGGTAAAGGAAGAAAGGAAGGGGGCTGAGGTTACCTGGGAATGGGGAGGAAGGAAGGGACATAGGAGGAAGGGTGAAGAAATGGTTGGAAGGGAATAAAATAAATAGTAATACAAGGTGTCTCAAAAGAAATTTTATATTTAGTGGATCGTTTAAAAAAAAAGGTAAGCCGTATATATAAAAAATGTTTATTAATTATTAAAATACACTTTTTGGGGATTTATTTCTTAAAAATAATATCGTCTAAATGTAAACCCTCGCGTTCTCGGCACTCATCTAACCGAACAGTAAAATTACTTATGACGTCTCGGCAGGTGGACTCAAGGATGGCTGCCATTTCGTGACGGATATTTTCTTTCAAATGCGCCAGTGAAGTCGGTTTATTGGCGTAAACTTTAGATTTAAGATAACCCCATAGGAAAAAGTCCATGGACTGCGTGGAGGCCAATTTATGTCACCTCTCCGGGAGATCAATTTGCCTGAGAAAATTTCACGAACACGTGGCAGAGACATATTGGACGTGTGTGAAGTTGCTCCGTCCTGTTGGAACCATGTTATTTGGTTATAGCCAGGAAGGTTTTGCACTTCAGGTACCAAGAAGTGTTCTAACATCTCCACATAACGCTCTGAATTCACTGTAACTGCACGCCCCCTTTCGTCTTCCAAAAAGTAAGGGCCGATAATTCCTCGCGCCGACATCGCAGCCCATACTGTCACTTTAGGCGAATGTAGGGGTTTCTGATGTTTGCGTTTCGGATTCGTTGCACTCCAGTAGCGGCAGTTCTGCTTATTTACGTGGCCATTAAGATGAAAATGAGCTTTATCCGAAAACAAAATGTTGGTAAACGTTGAAAATCGCTCAATCAGCTGATTTACGAAATTAAGCTTCTGACTGGCATCTTGGGGCTTTAATTCTTGCACCAATTGAATTTTGTAGGGGTGCAGCTTTAGGTCTTTGTACATAATGCGATGTAATGATGATCTATGCACATTTAATGCACTTGCGCGCTTCCGAATTGAAAGGTTCGGGTCGTCACGAACAGACTGATTAACATTCTCCACGTTTTCTACCGTTCTTGATGACCTAGGTCGCCCGGATTTTGATTTATCCAGCGTTGTACCAGTCTCTTCAAACTTTTTAACCCAATGTCGAATGAGAGGAATGCTTGGCGCATCATTTAAGTGGTGAAAACCTCGAATACTGCAGAATTTTCTACGCGCTACAGTCGCCGAATCACCGTTTTTGTAAAACTCTCGCACGCATAACGCGCGGTCTGCTCCCGAGAAACGCTCCATAGCGACTGAATTCCCAAGAGCCAGGCTACCGATTGACATAACCCCCGCGCCCCTCGGATACGTTGCGTTCCCGCAGTAAGCTAAATAAATATAAAATTTCTTTTGAGACACCTTGTGTAAAGTAATGTAATGTAATGTATAGTTAATATGACGCCGGGATGTTGATAGGAGATATCACATTTTGTAATTGTGGAAAAAATGTTTCGAGAATTGGTTTGGACGCATCCAAAGTGTATAAATCTTAAAGACAAATATTCTGAAAAGCAATAAAACAGTTTCTACCAAAACAAAAACCAGAAGTGTTCAATAAATTGTATAGAAAGGAAGGAAATAGAGTATTGAAGAGCAGTTTTGGTTTTTGTTGAGAAAATTATAATCCTCTGAAAGCTACAAAAATTACAGTATCGCAATACATTTTAATGATTATTAGAAAATATATTTGATGACAATGATAATGAAGATCACAACAATGTTATTTCACATAATCCAAGTAGCAATTAATTTGTTTTGATTTTTTTTATATTTTAACTGAGTGTGTACAGTTCGAGGATGTCAGGGAGAGGTTAGGTCTATGCTATGACCTGTCAGTTGCTTTAGGTGACGACAGAGTACTCCTGGACAGACTGATACTCTTCCTGAGAGAATCGGATTTGTTGTTTTATATATGAAGTTATATATAAGTACTCAGTCCGGTACTGTTCTCAATGGTTCTAGACGACGCCATAAAAGAAGTGAGACAAAATATTAAAGAATATTGTGTGGGCTACTGGAAAATGGAAAATGTGAAAGTAGCAGAACTTTACTATGCGGATGACATGGTCATAATAGCAAGGAACGAGGACGAACTACAAAACAACCTGAACCAATACAATAAAGAATTGAAGAAAATAAATATGAAAATTAGCACACAAAAAACAAAAACAATGGTAATAAGCTGGACAAAAATGCAACACAAGATAAAAATAGATGACAAAATAATAGAACAGGTAGGAAAATTCAAATACCTAGGCACAGTTTTCGCGGAAGATGGAAAAATGGATGAAGAAATTATGGAAAGAGTAGGCGCAGCAGGCCGAATGTTCAACAGCATCAAATCACCGTTCTTAACTAAAAAAGAAATACCAACTAACATCAAGGTAGAGATCTTCAAAAAAGTGACAGTACCAATTTTGACATACACCTCAAAATCCTAGACCACTACAGAGACGCACAGGTCTAAAATAAGAAGCTCCGAAATGAGATTTTTAAGGAAAATCGAAGGTAAAACAAAATTGGACAGAATAAGAAATGAAGTATTTAGGGAAAAACTAGGCACAAAACCAGTAGGGACTATAATAGAAGAAGGACAGCTAAGATGGCTGGGACATATACACAGAATGAGTGAAGACAAAATAGTAAAAAGAGTTTATGAAGCAAGAACAGTGAAGAAAGTTAGACCAGGAAGACCGAGAAAAACCTGGTACCAAGAAACAAAAGAAGCTGCAACGAAGAGAGGAGTAAATTGGGAGGAGATAAGAAAATATACAAAGGACAGAACACGATGGAAAGAAGTATGGAGGACAACACCAGAAAATAAGTAACTCGACTATAGCCTTACACCGCAGGGTAGAAAGGCTTCAGGATTAAGTAAGTATATATGAAGTTTTGCAATTTTTTTGATAGGCTTTATTAGACGCAAGTAGCCATTGTTGATGTGGGCTATTAACTTTTAATTAACTAACTTAACACTCAAGATATAAGAATTTTACCAAATCAAGATGTACTCACAGCAATTTATCATAAACTTTGGTACAATTCTAATCTAAGATCTGATTTTAGTTTGATTAGATATTATTGTAAGCAATATTTAAATAAAAATCTTTGTCATTTGATAAACAAAGTTCTTGAAGTTTGATGGTCATATAAATAGCAGATTTAAAGTTTTTAGAGATTATTTACTAATTTGAGTTGGAAGATAAACTCAAAATGTTTGGAAAGATCGCTCTATTTGTTGTTTTGGCGTTAGCTGCCGCACAAGTAAGTACTTATTATTATTATTTTTCTACTAATTAAAATTAACTTTCATTCCTTTTTACCGACCGCCAACATATATAAGGGAGGTATTGTGATCATACCGATTTTGATATTTCGAGATTTCGATGGATCTCCACGAATTGAGGTCCCTACATAACGTTTTGACTATTTTTAGCATGATGTCTGTCGGTCTGTCTGTCCGTCCGTCTGTCTGTCTGTCAGTCAGTCTGTCTGTCTGTCTGTCTGTCTGTCTGTCTGTCTGTGTACACGTGCAGAGCAAATTCGGCTACAAGTATTTTTATGAAACTTCATATTTAAGCTTCTGCCATCAATGGCACGAGTTGACCAACTTTTGGTAAAAATCAGTTTGATTAGAAATGGGAGTTTACTTTTGTCGATTTTAAGATTTTTGCGAATATTTAGCAACAGAAAAATATTTAGAAAAAATTTATTTGACGAAAGTTGCTATAAATGCAATAACTAATAACTTTTATTTGAGACGTTTTTTGATAATACGAAAAATTTTTTAGTCTCAATTTTTTCATACTTATATGTAAGGTTTCCATGGTCATGATAAATAATATCTCTGTTAGAAAATATTAGGCCAAGTTATTTCTACTCTGCTGCTAGAATGTATTTTATACAAGTACTTTACGATGGCGATCGGTCCTGTGGTGGCCACAGCTGATTTTTTTGGAATTAAAAAAATTATTCATTTCGAAAACAAAGGTATTCAGCTTTTTTGTATTTATGACACATGCCTAGGGCTCATATTCGAAGAGGGGACTCAGAAAAAAATATATTGGCATAATAAGTGAGGACTATTTTTAGCATGATGTCTGTCGGTCTGTCTGACCGTCTGTCTGTCTGTCCGTCTGTCCGTCTGTCCGTCTGTCCGTTTGTCTGTCCGTCTGTCTGTTTGTCCGTCTGTCCATCTGTGTACACGTGCAGAGCAAATTCGGCTGAAAGGATTTTTATGAAACTTCATATTTAAACTTATGCCATCAATGACACGAGTTGATCAACTTTTGGTAAAAATCGGTTGATTAGAAATGGGAGTTTACTCGGGTCAATTTTAAGATTTTTGTGAATATTTCACAACTGAAAAATATTTCGAAAAAATTTATTGAACAAAAGTTGCTATAAAAGCAATAAATAATATCTTTTATTTGAGACGTTTTTTGATAAAACGAAAAATTTCAAATAACTTTTGTAAAATTTTTCGAAATTTTTTCCAAGTCTCAATTTTGTCATACTTATATGTAACGTTTCCATGGTCATGATAAATAATATCTCTGTTAGAAAATATTAGGCCAAGTTATTTCTACTCTGCTGCTAGAATGTATTTTATGATTTTATGATGACTTTATGATGACGGTGGGTCCTGTGGTGGCCACAGCTGATTTTTTAAATTCATTTTAGAGTCATAAAATGCCAAATTCTGTTGTCATATAAAGCTTATTCGTCCGTATCCATATGCGTAATAGTCTGTATCATTCTTTAGAATTTTGGTTTGGACGAGGTAGCTCGAGGTCACGAAAATATGGTACGCCAACATCAAAGGTTCCGACACGAGTGGGCTTACTGATTATACTGTAGTACTAGTCCAGAGCCCCACAATATCGGATTGGGGGATTTGAATCCGCGTCTCTGTACTCCGTAGGCAACCGTCTTACCACGGAACCACGGAAATTTTACTGAACTGTTTGTAGAATATGTTATTTATCATTGGATTACATTCCATTTTTTTTCCAGGCTTATCCAGAAAGCACCAGACTCACCGACATCACTATCCGAGGTGGTCTGATTGAAGACATCAAAAACGTCATCCATCAAATCCAAGAAAACATTAAACATTTCAACGAAACCATCCTTAAAGCAATCAACGACTTCATCGACCAGATCAAAAACTCAATCCACAGTGCCCATGAAAGCAAAATCCAACAACTAATCGAAGAAGAAATAAATAAAAATTTAGAAACCAGAGAAAGAAAAGGTATTGCTCAATGCTTTGAAGATTCCAAACCAGACATGGCGCAACTTGCTAAAGATGCTGGTGAAGAATTCAAGCAATGTGGTATCAACGGTTTGAAAGTTGGAAAAGTTTTGGTTGATGAAACCAAATCCCTTATCCAACAATGTTTGGATCTGGTAACCAAAACTACGATGCAATTTGCTAAATGCATCCTTGATTTTCTGCAGTATGATAAGTGTTTCAAAGGAGCTATTGCTGATGCACAGAAGAGAGCAGCTGATATCAAAACGGCTGGAGATCAACTTGGAGTTGATATCAAAGTCAAGGTTGAACAAGGAGCTGAAGATTTTAGAGTATGCTGGAGAGAAGTTTATGACTTTATCTTTGCGGGAGTTCAAAAAATTACCCAGGATATTGAAAAATGCTCTGGATTGCAATAAATAATTACATAACTCTTAATTTGTTATGTATATATTGTGATTGAAAATTATAAAACATATCTTAAAATTATTTTTTTATTTTTGTTGTTTGTTTTGTAACATATGGTTTATAAACATGTTTTCCTTTCTAGAGTTTTGTAGGTGTGACCAAAAAACCCTTATACCGTCATTTTGTCGTCTGTCTGTCTATCTGTCTGTGTGTCTGTCTGTCTGTTCGATAAAAATTCTAGCCAAACGGCTAAACCTAGAGAGTTGTGCCTTCTCCAAGTACATAAACCTGTCACTGGTTAAAGAATGTTTGTTTTATAAAGGCACCAACTTCTTGTAAATGCTCAAATATACTACGAGGGATGTTTCCAAAGTTCTGGGAATTTAGCTATAATTTTGTTTTTCGTCAATATTACAATGTAGTTTTTCAACATAATCTCCATTTAACTGAATACATTTATCCCAACGATAAACTAATTTTTTTAAGCCGTCCTCAAAGAACTTTTTCGGTGTCTCCTATTGAGTTTCTGTTCTGGTCCCAACAGCCTTGGCACCCAGCGCAGCGAAACCTTGCTAACGCCCAAACAATCATGCAAGATGTCATGAACTTGTCGTGTACCTATTCCTAGGCGAACACTAATTTGACGAATGGTCATTCGCCTGTCCTCTTTCAGTAGGTCTTCGACGGCAGTAATGTTTCTTTCATTTACCGACGTGCTTGGGCGCCCACTGCGTGGATCGTCTTCTAGTGATGTTCTACCGGTTTTAAAACAATCGATCCACCGATAAACAGTACTTTTGGATTCTGCAGACTCACCAAATACTCCTTGCAGGCGCTGAATAATTTCTGATGTTTTCACACCTTCTTTCCACAAAAAGAAAATTATTGCTCTTTGAGATTTTGCTGCGTCTTCCATGGATACAAAAACAGTGCTATGGAAACGCGTCTATATCAGTCGAACACCTAAATCAGACTGAACAATATTGCACTAGATAGTTGCATAAACATGTCAAGACTTGTCTGGCACCAATAACATTGCCTATAAGTTCTGCGTAATTTAATTATAGCACAATTCCCAGAATTTAGGAAACATCCCTCGTACATTAAAGCTATGTACACGGCTATAAAATTAGTTGACTATATAGTGCTACTATAGTTGTGCGTAGTGGATAAATTTAATAGACAGTTTTAACGTTTAATGACAGCGCTCACCAGAGCCGTAGTAAGAGCCTGGCATCGGGGTAATTCCCGGGGCGTGAGGCCTGATGAGGGGCGCCATTGTGTGTTTTTCTTTGTTTTTTTTTTTGTCACTTGTATTTCAGAGCTGAGGGGACTATTTTTTTTGTCATCACTCGTAATTTGAACCAGAGGACCTTTTTTTAGGGTTTTGTAGGTATGACCAAAAACCCTTATACCGTCATTTTGTCAAAATCTCAGCATCGAAAATTTTCTAAAAAAATCTATTTCCTCTCTCTTCATTACCGCACCTTAGCCTCACAATCCCTTACCCTTCCTCCTGACCTTCCTCTTTCTCCCTTCAAGTAGCTTGGTATCCCTATAGTCCTGACGTCCTTATATCTCCTTGCGTTCCTTGATTTGTGTATTCTGACTGTCCATTCTTGCTCCCCCACTTCCTTATCCTTCCTCCACAACTCCTCAATCACGCTAATCCCGTCTTTTCTTCTGATTTCCACCTCTGTCGCATCCACTCCGCATCTCCAGTAATACTCCTTTCTCATCCCCATGCGTGCCATCTTCCTTTCTGTTCCTCACTAGCTCTTTCCTCCCAGCATTCCCTCATTATTCTCCCCTTATATATTAAGGTCGGGCAAGTAAAAAGAAATAGGAAGACCGTAAACAGCCTGTATAATAAAGAAGATATTCTTAGTTATTTTGGAACCAGATTTAACCCCAAAAATCTTCTTAAAATAAAATGTTTGCGATACAAATAGCCTGTGTTCGAATTTAGGTACCACTCTATCATCTTCCCAAATTTCTTTAAATCATGTCCAACCGTTTCTACGTGAATCTTGTACAAACAGACAGACAGAAACAAATTGATTTTTGTGGAATTGTCTGCAAACATGAGGACAGCAAAATAAAAATAAACAGATAGCTTCCAATTTTATTAATATAGAAATATATATTTTTTTTCAAGAAAATAACAAATATAAATTTAAAGTTATATTTATTATTGTTATCACAAGATCGAGTACATATATAATCTTAAGTGCTGGTACTTTCAAATATATTAATAAACAATAATATCATTTATTCCACTCCAGCGCATTTTTCGATATCCTGGGTAATTTTGGTTACACCAGCAAAGATAAAATCATAGACTCCTCTCCAGCATACTCTAAAATCTTCAGCTCCTTGTTCAACCTTAACTTTGATGTCAACTCCAAGTTGATCACCAGCTGTTTTGATATCAGCTGCTCTCTTCTGTGCATCAGCAATAGCATCCTTGAAACATTGGTTGTAGTGAATTATATCGATAACGCATTTGGCAAATTGCATCGTAGTTTTGGTTACCAGATCCAGACACTGTTGGATAAGGGCTTTGGTTTCATCAACCAAACCCTTTCCAACATTCAAACCATTGATACCGCATTGCTTGAATTCTTCACCAGCATCCTTAGCAAGTTGCTGCATGTCTGGTTCGTGGTCTTCAAAGCAAGCAGCAATACCACGTCTGCTGTTGGTTTCGATATTTTTGTTTATTTCATCTTTGATTAGTTGTTGGATCTTGCTTTCTTGAGCACTGTGGATTGAATTTTTGATCTGGTTGATGAAGTCATTGATTGCTTTTAGGATGGTTTCGTTGAAGTGTTTAATGCTTTCTTGGATTTGATGAATGACGTTTTTGATTTGTTCAATTAGACCACCATCCAGGGTAATATCAGTTAGTTTGGTGCTTTGAGGATAAGCCTGGAACAAAATATTATAATAATAATAATAATAATATCGCCAGGGTTTGGGATGCAGTCGTGTGTATTTAGCTCCACTAGTCTCTAGTATGACGTGGCTCAAAAGGTTGCTGAAGTTTGAGATTAGTGGACGCTTGTCAAGACCTGACAAACCCCATAATAATAATATTTATTTCCATATTGATGAGTATTTTTAGTGTACAATTTGATTTGAGCTTAACAAAATATGAAAAAAATAATATCACTCATAGCGGGTTGCTAACGCAAGAGTCCCCCCCAACCCAAGCTAAAACCATCCGTCTTCGTCCGCTACAACATACAAAAACAAACGATCCCAACCCGAACTAGGGACGACCCTTTGTATAATAAAATGTAAAAAAAAAATAAATAAATCATAATAAAATGTAACTAACTAAAATATTGGTGTGGTGTGTAAATTTTTACATATTTCGGGTTTCGTAAGTATCTAGTCAATCACAATTTTTGGGTACATTTTTCAGTGCAATTAACACAAAAAAATAATTTTGAAATTTTTTTTTTTGTCAAAAAGTCGAAGCTTACTATTTCAGTTCACAACAGTGAGTTGTATTTTAAATTTGTGCAGATTTTTAGTTTCAAATGGATGGGGACCAAATATTTTGGAAATATTTTTGACTTTTAACATTTAATAGTGGAGAAGGTCCTAATATAGGCCTCCAAAGAAAATCTGCTAATATAGCTAACACAATCTTTCGGCAATAGCTTAAAACACGCCTACCTTTCGTTCAGCAATTTTACAAATTTAATGCAATTTAGTTCTTGTTCCGTTAGAAACGAATTACAGTAAAGTTGTTTGTTTAATTTTGATTCTTTTATTAAGGTAAGTTGTTGTTATAAGAATGGGCAAGATTTTTATTCGATCCGCTTGTGATTTATGCTTGAAGCTGTTGTATTGTGAACGAGGTATATTATGTTACTAGGAGCTAGTCAGATCAATTCTGTAAAAAGTTACTGTGTACTAACGTTACTACAAGATAAAATATTATAAAAGTACAATGACTTTCATTCATGATAGTAACTGACCTTGCTCATAGTGACATATTTAGTTACTATGATCATAGTAACTGAGTTACAGAATTGTTCTGATTGTCTCACTTAATCTCAAAACAGTTAAGGCTGCGTATAACCCCGAGTGGTTACTAATTTCTTATACAAAACTAAAAATCTAAAATAAAATTAGTATCAACCTATACATCAAATTTTGCACCGAATTTTTATCTATCTAATAAGATATTTTTAATTGTAGAAACATTTATTGTAAAAATATTATCGCTCAATAACTTAAAAATAGACATCAGCGATATTGTTCTGTAATTTTTTAAATCTATTCGTGGGTTTCGAATAACTTTTATATTTATATAGTTTTGTGTAGAAATGTTCAAATAATACGCCAACATTTTTTTCGACTTGATTCCTTATAGTTTAGAACCTTCGTCGAAAAATATTATACTTGATGATAATGGAATGTCACTTGGTACACGTATTCTTTACGAAGATAAAATCATTTTTCTTGTAACACCTATTTTGAAAACCTCGGCAGATTCAAGATGGCGGCAAAAATAGACTACCAAGTATAATAACTATAAGTAGTTTTCACAATAGAGCAAAATAGCTATGAACATATTTATAGAATGAATCTTTAGCTACTATTTGCCGCATCGTACACAAATATGCGTCAATTGGTTTACAAGATGGCGTCTATAATGCAATTTGCTTATTTACAATTACATTACAGCTTTTGCTACAATTAAAAATATCCTATTAGATAGATAAAAATTCGCTGCAAATTTTGATATATAGATTGTTATTAATTTTATTTCCGATTATTAGTTTTGTATAAGAAACTATTGAGAACTATAGGGTTGTGCGCCGCCTTAAACATTAATTTAGATTGCCATGTGCAATGTTGGAAATATCACAAAATACTTGTTTAATTTATGCTGCTTTATCAAAAATTGTCACAAATAAAAGTTGTTAGTTAATGCTTTTATAGCAACTTTAGTTAAATAATTTTTTTCGAAATATTTCTCTGTTGTGCAATATTCGCACAAATCTTAAAACTGACACGAGTAAAATCCCATTTCTAGTCAACCGATTTTTACCAAAAGTTGATCAACTTGTGCCATTGATGTCAAAAGCTTAAATATGAAATTTCATAAAAATCCTTTTACCCGAATTTGCTCTGCACGTGTACACGGACCGACAGACAGACAGACAAACCGACAGACAAATGTTAGTCAAAATGTTATGTAGGGACCTCAATTCGTGGAGATCCAACGAAATCTCGAAATGTCAAAATCGGTATAATCACAATACCTCCCTTATATATGTTGGCGGTCGGTAAAAAGTGGAGTGAAAGTTAATTTTAATCCTATTTGTAGAAAAATAATAATAATAAGTACTTACTTGGGCGGCAGCTAAGGCCAAAACAACAAATAGAGCGATCTTTCCAAACATTTTGAGTTTATCTTCCAACTCAAATTGGTAAATAATCACTAAAAATTTTAAATCTGCTATTTATATGATCATCAAACTTCAAGAACTTTGTTTATCAAATGACAAAGAAAAATGTTTTAAATTTGCTTACAATAATATCTAATCAAACTAAAATCAGATCTTGGATCAAAAATTAAAAAAAATTATCAAAGTTTGATTGATCGTTATGAGTACATCTTGATTTGGTAAATTTGTTTTATCTAGAGTGTTAAGGTACAGGTCCAAGGATCTCTTAATCTGACGATCTCTCTAAAAATATATATATATATATATATATATATATATATATATATATATATATATATATATATATATATTTATTCTGAAGAAGTTAGCAATAATTGTCGATAGACCGATTAAAAAATCTAATGATAGTAGTAAAGATCATAATTGTTCAATGTATTAGCCGTAATGATTGGTCCGAGAAGACCTTAAACTAAAGAAGACTTTGGTCCATTGAAGTTTAATATTTAGCAGCCATTCTTCGTCTCGTATTTATGTAGACAAAAAGAGGAAAGGTCTACCATATATATATAAACCAAAGTTCTGACTGACTCATCAACGTCCTGCCCAAACCACTGAACCTAGAATCATGAAATTCGGGGAGTATATTCCCTCCATGACTTAAGCACTTCAGGATTTTGTCCTAATCAACCCCTAAAGGGTTGAATCTACGATCGGGGTGTATTTTAGAACCCATCGTATTTCCCCTTTGTTAAGTTATAACATTCCTTTTCCAACATAGCTGTCTCTTCAAAATCTTTAGAATTTTTTTTGATAGTTTTTTTTAAATTTTACCCCTCAATGGGTAAATTTTTTATTCGATAGAACGTTCTTTGAACATAGAGACATGAAATTCAGGAACCGTACCTTCCATAATCTAATATAAAAGGACCCACTGCCAATCTAATATAATTGGACCCACTAAGGGATTTTTCTAAATTTGACTCCTAAGAGAGTGAAACGGGGTAAAATGTGATTTCACGGATTCCTTAGTATCTTTTAGGACCAATGAGATATTGACTTGGTTTTTGCTTACAAAGGTTACACATACAAATATTTAAAAATGTTGTTCAGGATCTTACCCCAAACAACTACTAAAGGGGTGAATCTACATTCGGGATGAATTATGGCAGCCTTTATATTTCCTATTTTTGTTGAGCGTGTGGCTTCAGAGACTTAAGAGCTGTGTAAAGGTCAGAAGTGGATATTTTGAAAACTGATGGGTATTTCTTATTTAAGCTGCATCTATGTATTATGTACTAAAATAAAATTAAAATTGCTTTAAGCATCTTGTGAAATTTCACTTAAAACTTATATTTGTGGTTTATGGTGTTATCCTGAACAGTTAACATTAACATAAAGAGGTAAATTTACAATCGGGGTGAACTATAGAATCCGTCGCATTCCTTTATTGGTTGAGTTATAACCTTCGAATATAAACAGGAAGAAGTCTAAATGCGATCTTGAAGAAAACTAAAGAGCTTTTGGTAGTAGAGGATGTTTACGAAAATTTGAACGGCCACAAACTTTTCAACCAACCATTTTAAAATATCTGACTCAGTCTTTCAATATAAAAATCATGTGTGTTTACATCCGCCAATAGGACGCTCATATTGTAGCTCTTAGGAGTGGGGGTTTTGGTTGGACGGTAGAATTGTGATTGTAGAAAATACTTTCCTTCCTCTGTCCTTTTATTCAAAAGTTATAACAGTTTTTTAAAATTTTACCACTAATGGGATAAATTGATATTTTTATTCGATAGAACGTTACTTGGACACAGAATCATGAGATTCGCAAAGTATATTTCTTCCATGATATAACGGGTGTTTTTTTTAGAGGTATAGAACTTTAAATTGCAATAAAACAACGATGGATTATTCGATTGACATGAATTTTTTTTTATTCGAAAGATAATTTGTGGCATTACATTAAATCATACCAACAAGACGGCGCAACATGTCACACAGCTCGTGCCACAATCGATTTATTGAAAGACACGTTTGGTGACCGCCTAATTTCACGTTTTGGACCTGTGAATTGGCCTCCAAGATCTTGTGATTTAACACCGCTGGACTACTTTCTGTGGGGCTATGTAAAGTCATTGGTCTATGCGGATAAGCCACAAACGCTTGACCATTTGGAAGACAACATTCGCCGTGTTATTGCCGATATACGGCCACAAATGTTGGAAAAAGTCATCGAAAATTGGACGTCCAGATTGGACTACATCCGAGCCAGCCGTGGCGGTCATATGCCAGAAATCATATTTAAAATGTAATGCCACAAGATTATCTTTCGAATAAAAAAAAATTCATGTCAATCGAATAATCCATCGTTGTTTTATTGCAATTTAAAGTTCTATACCTCTAAAAAAAACACCCATTTCTTTCGCAATACTAATAATTTTTCATGCTCGTTTTTTCTAACCCATTTATTATTTTTAAAAGAATGTCATCTTCCAAAAAAGAAGAGATTTAACATATTTTCGGTGAAAATCCTATAAAAGAATAGATTTTTAAAATAGACGCATTAAAAGATTCCATTTGGTAACTCATTCAAATTTTTTAAAAAATATACTCCCTCCGATTCAAAATAAGTGTCCGATTTAGGAATTTTATTTGTTCCAAAATAAGTGTCCAATTTCATAAAAAAATATGCAAAGGGATATATAACGTATATTTTCACGACTAAACTAAATGTGAGTTATTTTTCCATTAAATACATATTTGTTTATATTTATCCCACGCTGTATTTTTTGAACTCTCTGTATATTTTCTATATATGGGTCAATGAGTTGACAAGCATACCAAATTTCAATTTTCTATGTTAAGCCATTTGGCTACAATTTCTACTGTACAGACAGACAGACACATAAGTGACATTATAAGGGTTTTTTTGGTGGTCATACCTACAAAACCCTAAAAATATGTATTTTTTACTTCATAAATAACTTAAATATTCCACGTTTTATTCAGCAATGTCCAACATTAAGGGCCGGTTTCTTTTAGCTTAGTTAAATATAACCAAATGGTCAAAAAATCGTTGTTATGGTTACTTATGGCATTGGTATATTGTAACCGAGTTTAACCAAATGGTTAAACTCGGCTAAGCTCTCAGAAAACGGGCGTGTTCCTTCTCGAGTCCACTTTACAATGATCGAACAACGGCCGCTTAGCATTACAGCGGCATACAACGGTCTTACAGAATCCAAATGACTCTTCAAAAACTTTAAAGATCGTACACCTAGACAACGGCGCCCAAATTTTAAGAAAAAGATGGAAACAGCCGTACACTCGGCGTACAGCGGCCGTGTAAATTGATAATTATTAAGCCTCAGCTATAGCTGAGGCTTACAACCGTCAAACAGTTTGACGGAAAAACTCGAATTTACAGAATTTCATTATAAACATTCAAAAGGTGACCATTGTCCGACTGTTGTACGACTTCGCTTCAGATATTAGATATTTTTACTTGGGTTTTTAAACATATAAAAATAAAATTATTATCCTTTTTCTGCTCCTAACTAGGAATTACGTATTGGAAGGTGGAAGGGATTTTTTAGTGGTTATACCTACAAAACTCCATCTTCCGAAACACCTTGAAAATCCCTGTTCTAATATATTGAAAAAGAAGAAAATGTGGAACTATTTTAACATTTTATTGAGAAATCATTTAATCATATTTTTTCTGATACATAAATCACATATTTCATATTGCCAATATTTAAAAATTACTGGATACCAGCACAAGTCTTGATATCTTGAATAATCTGTTTAATACCAGCTTCCAAGAAGTCATATCCTCCTCTCCAGCAAACTCTGAAGGCTTCTGCAGCCTCAGGAACTTTAGTCTTGATATCTACACCCAACTGATCACCAGCTTGTTTGATATCAGCAGCCCTCTTCTGGGCATCAGCGATAGCTCCTTTGAAACAGGCATCATAATGCAAAACATCGAACAAACATTTTCCAAATTCCAAAGTACAATGACCAACAAGATCCAAAGATTGCTTGATAAGAGCTTTGGTTTCATCGACCAAATCTTTTCCAACTTTAAGAGAATCTGCACCACAACCCTTGAAGATATCAACGGTATCGTTAGCGAGTTTTTGGACTTTAACCTTAGCTTCTTCGATGCAGAATAAAATGAATTTTCTTTCTGTTCCAAATTCTTGTTGGATTCTGTCATCTATCATCTTTTCTATTTTGCTCTCGTGATTTGCTTTCAATGCATTTTTAATGTCGTTAATGAAATCGTTGATAGCTTTAAGGATGTGTTGGTTAAAGTTTTTGATACTTTCTTCGATGTTGTGGATGACGTTTTTAATATCTTCAATAAAACCAGCTCTTACGGTGATTTCATTGAATTCTGGAAGTTGGGAACCCTGCAAAAAGATATTTTATATTAAGATTACAATAAAAGGCAAATTGTTGGCATGGGGAGAGATAAGAAAAGAGTATTTTTGGAGGTGTGGAATGGACATAATAGAAGCAGAGAGAAAGAGAAACGGAAGAACAAATATGGTAGAATTGGGAAGGAGGGATAAGGAGATACAGGAACAGGAAGGAACAGACCAGTTATGTCACCTAACAAAACAAAAATTACATTTTAATTAATATTATAGCCAAATTTTTTAATTAAAATATTGTAAATTTGAAATAAGCCGACCACGGAGCGAAGGTTGCCGAGTAAAAACGACTGAATATGACGTCAAACGATAGGGGTTTCACATCACAGATACAGCTACAACATAATCTTTACACGTGTGTGTATTGTATTGCTCGAGAGTTTTGTATTTGTTTTTAAACAATTTTTCACGCATTTATTATTAAAACGGCAAATAAAGATTTTGTTAGGGCTCAGAGTGATAATTTACCCAACATTGATGCATTTATGCTCATGGAATATATGAAAAATAATGAATACTACAGTGCTGAAGAAATACGTGGTGTCAAAGTAATTTTTATTTTATATTCTATAACAAACGCTGCAACTCTGTAAAATGTAAATATTTATGTAATTTAGATGTCAGAATTTTACTACATTGTTTACATGAAGTTACAAAACGTTAGAGGCATAATTGAAATACTGCAATATAAGTTATCTATTTTAATATAAAATTTAATTCGGTAAACATGTATAAATTGTTTTTATAGAATTAAACTTTATTTTAATTAAAATCACTTTAACTTTACATAACCTATAAAAGTTATACAAACAAATAAGTTCACAACAGACTATGTACGCCGGTAAGCTAGTAGTGTCATGCGTCAGTTAGAAGGGGTATGACGTCACACGTCGTTTTCGCGCGCTACATACATTTATGATTTTTTTAAGCCTTCAAATTACAAAAAAAAATTAAAAACTGTTTTTTATGTTTATATGCAACAAGAGGAATATAATAAAAAATAAAAAATAAATCATGCCTATCCCCTAATATACAGACCAATTCTGTAACTCAGTTACTATGATCATAGGAACTAAATCTGTCACTATGAGCAAGGTCAGTTACTATAATGAATGAAAGTCATTATACTTTTTATAATATTTTATCTTGTAGTAATGTTACTACACAGTATACAAAATTGATCTGTTAGTCAGCTATAAAATATCAATTTTGATCAAGACTAAATTCAGTAATAAACATCTAAATTATTATTTTAAAATGTTTGAACTTAAAATTAAAAAAATACAGCCTTTTGTGGCTTTTTGCCTTGGGGTTCCAAAGAAATAGCATTTAAACTGTAGGGTTCCACAGATGTAAGAAGGTTGAAGACCCTGTTAGAAAGAAAGAGAAGAAAGAACAGTGAAGCTCTATCCAGACTTGTAACGTTTTTTATAAATTGATTATAAATTTTAATAAAAAATATTTATAAATATTTAAAATAAGGATAAGATAGAATATAATAAACTTACTTGTACGGCGACCAAAGCGGCCAATATTAAAGCAATTTTTCCAATCATTTTGATTGTTGCTCAGCTTGAGGTACAAATGATTCTTATTTTCAAAATTCTTCTATTTATATTAATCTGAAGTGTATTTTGTTTATCAAATCGCAAAAAGAATCTCAAATTTACGTACAATGGTACTAAGTAATCTTATCGAATACTTTAGTCCAGATTTGAATCAGAAATTGGACATTATCAATAATGAAATCAATTAGCAAATTCAATTATTTGATATCAAATTTATTTTGATTAATGTGTTTAGATAAAACTTATTGGGCATTGGTAATTGGACTTTTGGATTTCATCATACCACCATATCTGTTAAGTGATGGACTTCCAATCTTGTATCTGAAACATGTTGAAATGGCAGCATGAATAGAACATTATATTAAAAATTAAGTTATGACAGATTAAGGGAGACGTTAAACCATGGGGTTCATGCAGGATTAACCGCAGGAAGGAAACCGCCATCACACGCCTCCGTATAGGACAGTGTTGGTGGACCCATGGACACCTTCTTTGAGGTGAAGAGTCCCCTATCTGTGAGACGTGTAACACAGATTTGTCTGTGTTACACATTTTAACTGAATGTGTACAGTTCGAGGATGTCAGGGAGAGGTTACGCCTGTGCTATGACCTGTCAGTTGCTTTAGATGACGACAAGGGGCTTTCGGTTTTGATTAAAGAGCAACCCACTGGTTTGTCTCATTTGGCTGATATTATATTTCATGTATAAATGTCATGCTTTCTACTTTTATTATTAATAAAATCATTTTTCCATTCAACAAGAATTTTGTATTTTATTAATCAGTAAAAAAAGACGCTCAATTTGAAAGACCCTTTACAATGAACCATTTATTTTATATAAATGAAGAATTAATGAAAAAATCTCATGAACTTTTGCAACAGCCTAAAAGTCTAAATATTAATGTAAAATGGGTTGGAAATAAAGAACTAGCAATAATAATAAAGTTTAGGTGTAGACAACTACAGCATAATAAAAAAAAAATGATGTGAAGTGTGAATTTTCACACATTTCAGGGTTTCGCAGGTATATAATAAGTGAAGGCGGCATGCTGAGTGTGTAGGACAAATTTTGGGAGTGAACCCTAGTTTGCAGCGTAGCAAACGAGCAAGCTAACCATTAGACCAGGATACGCCTTCTAGTACCATGAGTTCAAAAAGTAATTACATAAGGGTTGGCTATGGAAAAATGAAATAATGTCTACTGCAAGTTTTAGAATTAATTAACTGTCATCACTGTTGTTTTATGTCGTAAGTTTATATTGTTATATAAAGATTGCAGTAGACATTATTTCATTTTTCCATAGCCAACCCTTATGTTTCCCGAGTTTTTATGAGACCCGGCATTTCGGAAACCCTGGTTTATTGTATCGATAATAGCCGACTCAGTACACTGACCGAAGTGACACGGTTCACCAAATTGAAATAAGCTGGCTCACGGCTCACTGTATAGTTTCAAGTTTCAAGGATACGATTGGTCGGGCGATTGTGAGCAGTGACCGGAGTGATCCGGATCTGGTTCGATGTCATGTTGAACTTCGCGAGAACTCGGCTTGTAATGTATTATCATAAAGTGTATTTTGTCATCAATTTGTAGGGAAGTTTATTTGAAACTAACAGGCTTAGTCTATATTCTTACAACCGTACTATATAAAAATATTAAAAATATTACCCAAATCCCAGATGTCCGATTTATAAGGGCAATAAACATCGCCATAAACTTAACACATCTGGTTTAAAATACAGTAGCTACATAAAGTGAATTGTTTGTTTCAAAAATGTTAGATAAGATCCGGGGCTAAGCGACGTTCTACCTACGAACGAACGACCGCCCGTTCGACAACTGACTGACCTGTGTTCAGTTCATATATTGCAAGAACCGGCTCTTAGCGACGTTCTACCTACAAACGAACGACCGACCGACCTGTGTCTCGGGAAAGTGTTTACCCGGCTCTTTATATAATGCAAGAACCGGCTCTAAGCGACGTACTACCTACGAACGAACGAACGACCGACCTTTGTCTCGGAAACTGAACAACCTCCACTGATCCGGTTCCGAAAACTGAACCGAAATTCCCATCTCTAGTAGTCTGTACTTTCTTACAACTACACTATATAAAAATATGAAAAATATTGCGCAAATCCCCGATGTCCGATTTATAAGGGCAATAAACATCGCCATAAACTTAACACATCTGGTGAATTGTTTGTTTACTATTAAACCGGCAAAAATGTTAATTTCATTTTACAATTGTTAAATGTAAAATGCAAAAAAGATAATTCACTTCTATAGATTTTTATTAATTTAACTTCATTATTTCTTTGTACCAAGATAATGAGGAGAGAGAGAGAGAGAGAGAGAGAGAGAGAGAGAGAGAGAGAGAGAGAGAGAGAGATGGGAGAACTGACGACTGACCGACCTCTTTCTCAGGGACACGTTTACTTAACCGGATCACTGAGCCGGATCAAAGAGCCGGCTCAGCAAACTGAACGACTTGCGCTGATCCGGTTCCGCAAACTGAGCCGAAATTCCCATCTCTAGCACGTAATACTCCTTTCTTTAGTCTTTTTATGGATTCGTAGATGGGTATCATAAAATTGTTTCAGCTTATTATTAACAACACCAAATTAAAAATATATTTTATTTTAAAAATTACAATATTCAATATTTATAAACATTTAATAAGTAATACCAGCACACTTTTTGACATCATCAATAGCTCCCATTACACCTCCTTGCATTATACCACCAACTGTTGACAAACAAATCTGTTGTTCCATAGCAACTTGGGGTAGATTCATTTGGACATCTTGAGCCAAAGCATCAACCTCCTCAGTCAATTTTCCAGCCTCCGTGATTAACGAAGTTTCCAAATCTTTCAAGCATTGAACAATATTAACAGGATGGTTTAAGCAGTTAGTTAGTCCAGTTGTGGCGCTACTAATAGCATCGGTAGCTTCCTTAACCAAGACCATAGCACGATCCATCAATGGTTGTACTTGGGCCAATGCATCGTTACTACATTTGATTACACCATCAACTTCTTGTTGAGCAATCTTTTCAATTACTGGTTCCTCTTTGGCAATGCATTCGATGACTTTTTCGCCATCACCTACTGTTGTTTTTATGGCATTTTTGATGTCTTCTATTAATTGTTTAACATCTGTTTTGTCCATGGCAGATTTTATTTGGTCGATGAAGTCTTTAAGGGCGTTAACTATGTTTTGTTGAAGGTCATTTAAGGTGTTTGTTATTTCTTGGATAACACGTTTGATGTCTGATACCAAGTCGTAGGTGGAAATGTCATTTTTTGGAAGGGCCTGTAAAATAATATCAATATTAATATACAATTAAAAAATTGATGTGTGAATTTACAAACATTTCAGGGTTTTGTAGGTATGGCAAGTGATAAAAATTTGTAGGTATATATTAGGTCATCAAGGATGAAATTTGTAGAAAAATAAAATCAGCTGTGGCCACCACAGGACCGACCGCCATCGTAAAGTACTTATATAAAATACTTTCTAGCAGCAGAGTAGAAATAACTTGGCCTAATATTTTCTAACAGAGATATTATTTATCATGACCATGGAAACGTTACATATAAGTGAGAAAAAATTTCGAGAAATTATTTGAAATTTTTCGTTTTATCAAAAAACGTCTCAAATAAAAGTTATTAGTTATTGCTTTTATAGCAGCTTTTGTTCAATAATTTTTTTCGGAATATTTTTATGTTGTGAAATATTCACAAAAATCTTAAAATCGACACGAGTAAACTCCCATTTCTAGTCAACCGATTTTAACCAAAAGTTGATCAACTCGTGCCATTGATGTCAAAAGCTTAAATATGCAGTTTCATAAAAATCCTTTTAGCCGAATTTGCTCTGCACGTGTACACAGACAGACGGACGGACGGACGGACAGACAGACAGACAGACAGACGGACAGACAGACAGACAGACAGACAGACAGACAGACAGACAGACAGACGGACGAACGGACAGACAGACACAGAGACAGACGGACGGACAGACAGACCGACAGACATCATGCTAAAAATAGTCAAAACGTCATGTAGGGACCTCAATTCGTGGAGATCCATCGAAATCTCGAAATGTCAAAATCGGTATGATCACAATACCTCCCTTATATATGTTGGCGGTCGGTAAAAAATTATTGAACAAAAGTTGCTATAAAAGCAATAACTAATAACTTTTATTTGAGACGTTCTTTGATAAAACGAAAAATTTCGAATAATTTCTGTAAAATTTTTCGAAATTTTATCTAAAGTTAGTTTTACACAGTTCAATTAATTGATCAACAAATTGATCATGTTTTTTGTCAACGCCTACGTATGTTTTACCAGCAGACACTAATTCTAATATTCTATGTCAAATCCCATCGAAATCGGTCCATAAATAAGCGTTATGGCCGTGCTCTATTTTTGGTCAAAAATGGAGCAAATTTTTTTACCAACTTGTGAATTTGATATTTTTGACTATACAGTCAAAAGCCTCATGCACTCCTAATTCTAAAACTGTAAGTATTTTCAAAATCCGTTCATAAATAAGCGAGCTACAGTCATTTGAACTAGTTTCCATTAATCCGGTTTAATTATTTGGTCTAATTCAGTAATTAGTTCAGATATTTGGTTTAGTTTAGGTGTATTCCCGGGTTAGCAGCACTTGCCATACATTTCTGAATCAAATCAAAATATAAATATACGTCATTAGGATTACAATGTAATTTACTGGAAAAACGTATGTTTTAATTGTAATTTATGCAGATAAAATTTGATCAAGGACTTTTTAATGAGGCCTTTTGATTGGCCCTAGCGACGTGTCGCCAAGTGACGGTAAAAATCCCAAGATGGCTACCTATTTTTGTCTAATGATGACATTTGATATTTTTTAAGGAAATTAAATTGAAAATTTGTGCTGAAAAGTTGTAAAAAGGTAAGAAATAGTTTAAAATTTAATTAGAATTTATTATTTATATTTCACAACAGAAAAATATTTCGAAAAAAATTAGTAACAAAAGTTGCTATAAAAGCAATAGCTAATAACTTTTACTTGAGACATTTTTTGGTAAAACGAAAAAAAATTGAAAAAGGTATTTACTTATATGTAACGTTTCCATGGTCATGATAAATAATATCTCTGTTAAAAAATATTGAGTCAAGTTATTTCTACTCTGCTGCTAGAATGTATTTTATACAAGTACTTTGTGATGGTGGTCGGTCCTGTGGTGACCACAGCTGATTTTTTTTTTTACAAGCCAATGGGGTAACGTCGGTGTAAAAAAATATATCTTTGGGTAATGGGTAAAATGTTCCTCGACCCCTGGTCTATACACTTTTGCCATTTAAGCGGCAGGTTGTTCAGGCCGGTGGTATAAAACCCTGGCGGACGAGGATCAATGAATTACTGGAAGGACAGTTTTACAGCATTGTCGGAATTAAACTGTTTTTCGAATAAAAAGTTGTCCAAATTGTGGAAGAAGTGGTAGTGGGGGCTAGGTCTGGTGAGTATGGAGGATGATGAAGAAGTTCCAACTCCAATTCCTTTAGTTTTGTCACAGTCATTTGTGCAGTGTGTGGTCTAGCGTTATCATGCAATAAGATAAGAGTCGATCTGTTGACCAATCTAGGCTGTTTTTATTTTTTGCATCATTTCGTCCAGTTGGTTGCAGTATATTTCTGCTGTGATCGATGAGCCAGGTTTTTTTTATTTGGTTTTTAAGTTACTTGTACGAAATTTGGCGAACCAATTTGATATTGTCTGCTGCGTAACACTAGAGCCAAATAAACCTTTTAATGTTTCGCGCGATCTGCGATGCCATAGTTCCACGTAACAACTCATACTTCATAATAGTGCGAATTTCCGACCGTTCCATTTTCAACAAAATTGATTTTTGATATTTTTTAGAGCATACAATGATTTCTTTTAACAGGCGAGATGTGTAACTTTCCAACAAAAAAAAAAAACAACGGTAAAATATTAAGCCAATGTCAAATTATAAGCTGTTAAAGTTGGCAATATTATTAACTACAAATTTCATCCTTGACGACCTGATATTAAAAATTAATGTAAAGTGTGAATTTTCAAATATCTCGCGCGCCGGGTACGGCCACTATTTGCCAGACCTGAGTTAGTTATATGAACACAAGTATCAAAACACATCAGAGCGTATTATAAAATGTCAAATGTAAACATTGTTTTATCTAGCGATACCAATACAAATGTCCCTATATTAAATAAATACTTTTGAAGAGCAATATTAGTCTATAATTCACATGCAAAAAAATAGATTTAGTTATTTTTTGCCACTAAGTTTGTCATTGCAGTTATGACGCATAATGACCAACTGCGTTGATTGAACAACTGACCTATAAAACATCACATGTATAGTACAGTCTGTTCCAAATGGTTAAGCGGAACTAGATTTTGCAATCTAGTTACTTTCATCGTTTAAATCGTGCCTTTCGGCCGTTTTGTTTAAGCTTTGTAAATCATACTTACAATAAACATTTTTTGGTTAAGGTTAATATCATTTTAAAATGTCATTTTCTTTATATTTTGATTTTCTGTGTAATTCTTAATACAAATTTCCCATTTATTTATTTTTTTGTCATTAAAATATCTAAAAAAAATATTTAATTTTGACATATGTCACGCGTTTCCATGGTTTCATTGTTGGAATTTTAAATATTGACATCCCAACGTAAAAAATGAAATAACCCCAGCAAGGTCCCTTCTCGTGACAACCTAAAAGAACTAAATTCCCATTTAGTTCCGCTTAACCGTTTGGAACAGACTGTATATACAGTACACAAAAAATCTTGAAATAGCTTAACTGTTGGCCGAACATATTGAAAAATAATTAAATAAATTATTAACTAACAATTACTATAGCTCAGTCGCTGAAACAGCGCAGTTCGTCATTTTGCGTCATAACTTCAATAACAAACTTGGTGGCGAAAAAATAACTAAATCGATTTTTTTGCATGTGAATTATAGACTAATTTTGCTCTTTACTCTTATATTTTACTAAAGCATACCTTTTGAAGTCATATTTAGTTTGTGTTCGATAGTCATTTTGAAGATTTACAAATTTTAAAAGTGTTTATTTAATATAGGACCATTTGTATTGGTACCCCTGAATAAAACTATGTTTACATTTGTCGTTTAATAATACGTCTGTTGTGTTTTGATACTGACTTGTGTTCAAATATCTAACTTATAGTAATTTCTAAAAACCTTTTTTATTTAGTTTGTTGTTTATTTAGCAGTTTTGTGTTTAGTTATATATTTTCTTATAGATTTTCTTATTTGATTTTGTGTGTAGGTACTGCATAGTTTTTAGGTTATATTCAACTTATTTTTATTTTATTTTCTTTGATCATATTTTTGGATCACATCAGTCCTTTGTAGGACTATTTAGCCTATTAGAATAGTTTATTTGTTTCTATTCTGTTCTTATTCTTATATTTTCATTTCATTTCGATACAAGTGACAGCGTACAAATATTACATTCGTTAAATAGATGCATGTAAACGAACTAAACCTGACGTCACATTTTTTTGTGACGTTTTAAGTGACGCAACTGCACTGTTTCGCCGATTTCCCTATATCAACTCTAGGCCAGTATTTCTCAACAGGTGGTCCGCGGACTACCAGTGGTCCCCAGAAAAATTTTAGTGGTCCGCGAAAGTTTTTAGATATGTTTTTTGCAGTTTTTTTTTTAATTTTTGTGTTTTTTTTTAAGTAAATAATTAATATTTTGTTTATTTTCTGTAAACTTTCTGTGATTTTCTACAAATAAAATAAATGTATTTAGTAGCACATTAAATATATTTGTTTTCTTGCAAAAAATTATTATTAGTGGTCCGCGTTAGAAAATTATATATTATACTGGTCCGCGGTGCGTTTTTGGTTGAGAAACACTGCTATAGGCTATGTAAACTTTATGTCAAACATCCATGCTCGTGAGCATCAAAATCACCTCAAACAGGTCCAACCAAATTCGCCGAACGCCTTTGGGTTCACGACAAAAACCGACACAGAACGATTTAGGTCGAGCGCTATGCGCACCACTAGCCTTGTGCACGCTATACCGCCAAAACTAGAAAAAATAATATACGGCCTGTTGCATTACGCGGTACATTACAGGTTCGGCTCGTCAATCTGGAAGCAGCTTTACGCACAAGCACTTCACAGTTTGTTTTAAAAGTTTATTTTTTTGAGTTACTGTACCGCACGAGTGCTACACAAATACCAACGACGCTCTTTTCTATTTTTCTGGTTACTGCGCAACCGACCAGCTTAAGATGGCAGGATTGTACATACAGACATACACACAAATAAACTAATTTATATATTTGTAGAGATTAACATACCTGTACGGCAACGAATGCCAAAAAAGCGAAAAGAACTACTTTTCCAATCATCTTGAAAATTTCAAACAAGAATGATATTTAATTATAAAATATCAGTATTTATATAGTCTTTCAAGTGTTTGTTTCCTAATTTAGACATAATAGAAAAAAATTTGGAGATAAAATCTTATCAACAAAATTTCCTTTGCCAAAAAAAAGACCTTACATATCAAAAACCAAAGTGCCAACTTATTGTTTATTTATTATTTTTGGCTTATCATTTAGATAAGTAATCGTCAAAAATCATTAGTATGTTTTTAATTTTGGGTCCTTGAAAATATTAGTAGCAAGTTTAATCAATAATCTTGAATAAATTATTGACGTTTGCAGACTGCAAAATTGTTAATTAATGATTTTAAGCTACTGTCATTATTCATTCATACATCATTTGAATTAATTCTGTCATTCGAAGATGGATCGATTTCCGATTCAACAGTTGTTTTGAGGAAATATATAGTAGGCGTTTTTCAGGTTAATTATTACGTTCTATTATAAAATTATTAAGAAACTTCTTACGACTTACCAATCGACTTTTCACATTAGAACTTTAAGATAGGCGAACATAAAGTCCATTGATGTTTAAGATCGGTTTGCATTCACACTAGATGTTTAAATCACCGGTGCTGCCATCTGCTATGATAATTTTATTCTTAAGTTGATGTCACGAATTTACTAGTTTATCTACGCAGACACATTGTAAATTCTTATTATACACTGCCCAACAAAATACATTTTTACTTGCCCGACCTTAATATATAAGGGGCAAGTATTGTAATCGCGAAAATTTTCGATGTCGAGATTTTGACGGATGACCACGTTTCATGGTCCAGGGAATCCAAAAAACCTATTTTCGAAGTGCCGTCCGTATGTGTGTGTGTGTGTGTGTGTGTGTGTGTGTGTGTCTGTCTGTGTGTATACACGATAACTCAAAAACGGTTTAACTTAATGAGTTCGTTCTGGTACTAAAAAATTCTCCTATTAAATAGGAAGAACCCTATTGTTTTTTATAAAAATCGGTTGACTAGAAATGGGAGTTTACTCGTGTCGATTTTAAGATTTTTGCGAATATTTAGCAACAGAAAAATATTTCGAAAAAATTTATTGAACAAAAGTTACTATAAATGCAATAACTATTAACTTTTATTTGAGACGTTTTTTGATAAAACGAAAAATTTCGAAATTTTTTTGTAAAATTATTTAAAATTTTTCCAAGTCTCAATGTTTTCATACTTATATGTAACGTTTCCATGGTCATGATAATTAATTCGTAACTTGTAAAGCAAGCCTTGGACAAAAATTTGTATAAAACATAATTTGATGTATTTTTGAAGATTTATCTAAATATTAAAATTTTTTTTTTTAATTTACATTTTTTTTTAAATATATTTTTTATGGGAGGGCAAGTCTAGCGGAGGTTTCCCTTCGCCACTGGTTTATCTTGGTGTCGGAAAAGTAAGAACTGATTTTGGATATTTTTGATGTGCTGATTCCAAAAATACCTGACTCTTTTTCGTAGCAGCTCTAGTTTTTGAGATACAGACTAATTGATTTTAGTTTTTTATCTAAAAACGGTAAACTTCCTCCTTGGACAGCAAAGTGGATATACAAAATATCCTTGTTTTTTATATCTTTGGGACAGCAGAGCTAAGGATCAGCACTGGGTTAACAGAAATTGGATGATTTCCATTAAGAAATGTCATAATTCAAGAAAAACAAAACGTTGTCAACGAACCTTTGGTTGCGAGAGAAAAAATTATATTTCTACACTTGCATATCAAGTTTGGGTTTATGTAGCAATTTTTGAAGGCTTTAAATCGAGATGGACTTTGTGTAGGCTACTTGACACGTAAATTTCCTGGGATTAACTCTGAAAAACTGAAAGCCAGAATATTTGATGGTCCTTAAATTAGGTAACCTACTGAAGATCCACAATCCAATCCAACTGCATCAATGAACGAGATTGAATTTAATTCTTGGTGTTCATTGATTAAAGTAGTACAAAATTTTCATTCCTTTTTGGCAAATAGGTATCTTTTTAAAATATCTCGACATGGTTTTGACAGTTTTTCTAAATTGACCCTTAAAGGGTTAAATGTATAATTTTTATTCGAGAGAACGTTCCTTTGACATAGATACATGAAATTCGCGTGTTTTTTTCACGGATTTCTCAATATCTCTTAGGACAGATGAGATATCGACTAGGTTTTTGCTTACAAAGGTTACCCATACACAAGTTTAAAAACAAACTGAGGATTTTACGCTAATGAGTATTATAGTGTTAATATAATACAATATCCTTGTTTATCTTTGTACATAAAAATCAATTTCTGTTTGTTTGTTTGTTTGTTTGTTTATCCTTTATGCAAAGCCAAATAAATAAACCATTTTTCACCAAAATTTAGTACATAGTGGTAAAATAATCCGAAGAAGGTTTTAGTAAGGGTTGCAACTTTGTCCATGTCCCCCTAGGGCAGGGGTCGGCAACCTTTCAGTGACAAAGAGCCAAATCTATATTGAAAACAAAAACAATAACATGGAAGAGCCGCTAAAAAATATATGCTATATTTAAGAAAAAAACGTAAAAAATGTTATTAATGTATAATGTATAAATAAATTAATATTTACTTATACATTTAGTTTGTGATACCTATTGCACTTGCCAGTATATTACAATATAATAAGTTTTTTACTGGGACGATTGCTACTTGCATAGTGTTCGATAAGACTTCAATATTTGGTAAATATTCAGTAATCTTTAACTTAAGGCAGCACTCAAGTTTCAGGTCAGTAAGATTACTTAACTGACTATTAATGTGAAAAGATTTGCTCACAGTAATGTGTGAATCCAAAAATTGTCAGTAGTCCAAAAGCATAATTTTTTAAATGATTGAACGATTCTGACGATTCCAAGCTTCGAAAACAACTTTATCTACATCTTGAAGATTACGAATTTCGGTCCACTTATACTGGATAAAATGAACTTTTCTCTTTCTAAACTTTCCAGTTCATAATTAAGTTTTAAGAATATATTATTCCATAAATCTTTGGATTTCAAATCCAATAATTGAAGTTTAAATTGTGCCTGATTAATCAATGGGAATGGTGATAAATGTAATTGCTGCATATCTGCTTCAATTGGTTTTATCAAAAGAGCTAGTGTAGCTTTATATTTTCTAAACTCTTTAAATCTTTCTCCAAAAGCTTCTTACATGTTAACAATAGTTTGTGCAAAAAAAAATTGCATTAATAACGTTGTTATTGTCCTTGTTTTTGAAAATTAATAAAATGTAAAAATGTTTCTGCACGTATATCATTCATCAGAAATTACTTCTTCTAAAAGGGAATATGCAGCAACTCGGGGAATTACCGGGCGTGAATTGCACCGTAAAACATCCTGAACAATACAAAACCTGTATAATACAGGCAGAAAGTTGAAAATTACAAAATAAATTATATTAAAATAAAAACCAGCCAATTTTCAAAGAGCCACAATATTTCTAAAAGAGCCGCAGGTTGCCGACCCCTGCCTTAGGGGCGTTATGAGGAGAAACCATAATTTTTCTCCCTCCATGCAGTTTAAATTGATTGCGTAGGCTAAACCTTAAGAGATATATCGATATAATATAGCCAAAAAATGTAGACCTTAACTTAATCTAAATAAAAGTCTTGAAGCCACTGAGCACCCCCCCCCCAACCAAGTGTATGCCTGTCCTAGGTACCTATACAACGAAATTACGGTAGCAGCATATTATTAACTTATAAGAATAATTTTGTCAAGAGACACAAGTTTAATTAGCACCTAGGTTTTATAGGAGTAATTGAAAATTGATAATTAACAATTTGCTGTATCGGCTATTGGTGAGAATAATTGGTTGCGATAGTGTTAAATGGTGGTCAGAATTAACAGGTAGTAAGTGCTCGATATTGTTGGTTATAATATTTTACGATGCCATGGGAGATTTAACACAGGTTTATATATTCGCCATTGATTTTACGGACTTGTTACGACACGCCAATTAAAGGTTCCCATACTATTTTACATTTTGCCATGGTAAATTACAATCGTCATTTTAATCTACACTGCGAACCAGGATCATTTTATTTAAATAATCTCAATATATACTCACCGACAAAAAATAATTTGAATGGTAGATTGCGAAAATGCATTTTTTGTTTGTACATTATTTTTGGAAAACTATTCATTTTAACCGACCGCCAACATATATAAGCGAGGTATTGTGATCATTGTCTGTCCGTCCGTCCGTAAGGCGCATTGTCATCCCCAATTCATTGGTCAAAATCTGATGAACGGTAGTGTGAGTCAAATTCAACTCTTTCCTGATCATTCTGACTGTCAACCGACGATCTGAACGCACAAGATCCCGGATTCTGTTGACATTTTCATCGGTTTTTGAAGATGAAGGCCTTCCACTGCGTGATTCATCTTCAATCAACTCTATTCTTTCTGAAAATACCTTAAACCAGCAAAAAACCTGGGTTCTTAACAAAACACTGTCTCCGTAGGCCTGCTGAAGTTTTGCAAAAGTTTCCGTTGCACTGTGTCCAAGTCTGAAACGAAAATTTCGATGGATCTCCACGAATTGAGGTCCCTGCATAACGTTTTGACTATTTTATGCATTATGTCTGTCGGTCTGTCTGTCCATCTGTCTGTCTGTCTGTCTGTCTGTCTGTCTGTCTGTCTGTCTGTCCGTCCGTCCGTCCGTCCGTCTGTCCGTCCATCCGTCTGTCTGTCTGTCTGTGTACACGTGCACAGCAAATTCGGCTAAAAGGATTTTTATGAAACGTCATATTTAAGCTTTTGACATCAATTGCACAAGTTGATCAACTTTGAAACAATGAAAATACCAGTTAGTTCCGCCTAAACGTTTGGAATAGCCTATAAGGTCAAGAAGGGTAATAAGGCCAGGGCGGAAATAAGGCCCACTTTTGAATTTGGCGCCTTAGCAGTGAAATTCAGAATTCACATGTTCACAGTATATTAGTATGTGCTATTGCTATATATTAACAGGTGGCAGTACTTTGTTTTTTTTAATGTATAGAGATATACACATGTAAACAACAACAGCGCGGTGTTTGCTTCTCTACTGTAAGTGAATTTAACTGTGAGTATGTTTTTTACTTATATGCCATTATTTAAATATCATGCATGTTTATTGCAATAACTTGCTAGTACATAATAGTACATTCTATATTATTTTATTTTTCATAACCTACAAATTAGTCAATAAAACTATGGTGTAAACATTTAACCGCCAAGCTGATAATAAGGCCCACAGTGTAAAATCGTTGGGCCGACATGCGTTGCTGCATAAATTGCCGTCTTTGGGTCCACGAAGACTGTGTTGGACTGACGAAGGAGGACAAAGATGAATTTATTTGTCCAAATTGCATGAATTAAATAATTGTTTGTCTTATTTTTATTTGTCCATTATTTAATAATTTTTGTTGTCTAATTTTCAATTTATTTGCCATAATTGCATGAATTAAATAATTGTTTTGCCATAATTTTTCAAAATAATTTAAAAATAAAACAATCAGACCAATATTCCGGTGTTTTATACGCTTTTTTATACCCTAATTTATATTTGCTATATGGGCCTTAATTAACGACTTTTCTATAAATAAGGCCCGATGCAGACATTTTTTTAATTGCATAACTTAGTGATTCGTTTATCAAATACATATGTAATAAATTATTATATTATAAAAATATGTTCAAATTATTATTTAAAAAAAATTGATGTGAAGTGTGAATTTTCACACATTTCAGGGTTTTGCAAGTATTTAGTAAGTGAATGATGATTATTTGGGGTGCCAAAACAAATTTTATGACAAAATATTTTTTTATGAATTTTAATTCGAATGCCTATTACCATTATTTAAGTTTTTAAAGATGTGCAGTATTTTTTTTTTTATATATCAAGGTTCATTAAGATTTTGAAAATTGCGCCTATGGCTTCCATTGGTTGTTTTTAGTCATAGGTCCTCCCCTTTGATTTCGTGTACATTCAAATATATAATTAAATTATAATTTCAACAATTTCCACTGGTTATTAAATTTACGCTATTAAAAATTAAATGCAACAATTGCCAAAATATAATTAAAATTTTGAAAAAATAATTTAAACAATATAAAAATGCAAAAAATAAATAAAAAATAATATTGTCTCCTCACGTAGGACTCGAACATGAGTCCGATTACGAATTCTTGGACAGAACGCAAGTATCTTAGCCACAGCACCAAGAACCACGTTACTGTTGAGCGTATTATATAACTATAAGTTGTCAACATTATTAGCAAATAAACACAAAAAATGCTTTTTTTTCCAAAAACATAATCTGATCAAAAATTCCTGTTGAACTATTCCGGTTCACACCAATGTACATTACTTAGAATTTTTTCAGATTTTTAGTTTAAACCATCTGGGCTACAGGGTGTGGGACAAAATTTTTTTTGCACAATATTGGCAAAAATCGCTTCAAAATAATTTATTTTGGAAAAATAAAAATTTGATCGTTAATTCACGTACCAAGGGCTTTCATTTGATACCCTACTCAGAATTAAAAAAAAATATTTTTTTTTTCGATGAGCACATATTTGTTTATATTTTTAGGGGGATATGTTTTTTAGATGTTTTGGTATTTTTCCTATGTGCGGGTCAACGAGTTGTATAAGCATGCCAAATTTCAACTCTCTAGGTTTAGCCGTTCGGCTACAATTTTTACCGAACAGACAGACAGACAGACAGACAGACAGACAGACAGACAGACGACAAAATGACGGTATAAGGGTTTTTTGGTCATACCTATAAAACCCTAATAAATTTATAACAAAATTGTTATTGTATAAATTTTAAAAAAATAAAAAGTGTTAGGTGGGCCTTATTACCCTCCTTGACCTTATATCATATATTAGATTTTCTCTAGCAAAAACAAAAAGTACATCAATACGCCACTGGTTCCTGGTATGGCTGTCTTCTGTAACGCGATATGTCGAGGTTCAATCTACAACTGTATAAAATCATTTTGGACGGCTTAATTCGCGGATGATTATCGTTGGCCATTTTCAAGCTCCTTTAAAAATATTTTTTAGTATTTGTTTTGATTCATGTCAGCAGCGTAACAAGCTAGTTAGCATATTATATGCCGCATGCTTTGTAAATTCTACACACTTAATAACGAAATCGCTACTGCCAAAATACAAATTACAAAAAAATCAAAAATACTCGCTCAACGAAAACATGAACCTTAACGAAGTGGGATCGACAACTCCTTATGGGGTTTTACACAACCAGTAATACGGTCAGTACATGCCGTCGCATAGGGGGCCGTCTTATGCCATGCAGGGGCCCTTGGGCACACAGACTTTGGAGCCCTTTTAAAAAGTCACAAAAAAATGTGAATGAAAACATTAGTTTGTACTTTTATTTAATGACTTCATTGGTTATTATGGTTAGCTTTATACAAATCAAATATAAGTGAAGTGATTACTATTATGAGAATTGGACTTACGTTAATGATGATGGTTTCTTATAGAGATGGGAATTTCAGTTCAGTTTGCGGAATCGGATCAGTGGAGGTCGTTCAGTTTGTTGAGCCGGTTCATTGATCCGGCTCAGTGATCCGGTTAAGTAAACATATTTCCGAGACACAGGTCGATCGGTAGTTCGTAGGTAGCACGTCGCTTAGAGCCGGCTCTTGCTAATAGCCGGGTCTTGCAATATATGAACTGTAAACATGATTCCGAGACACAGGTCGGTCGGTCGTTCGGTCGTAGGTAGAACGTCGCTTAAAGCCGACTCTTGCTTAGAGCCGGTTCTTGCAATATATGTAAACATGATCCCGAGACACAGATCAGTCAGTTGTCGGTCGTTCGCTCGTAGGTAGAACTTCGCTTAGCTCCGGCTCTTATCTAACATTTTTGAAACAAACAATTCACTTTATGTAGCTACTGTATTTTAAACCAGATGTGTTAAGTTTATGGCGATGTTTATTGCCCTTATAAATCAGACATCTGGGATTTGGGCAATATTTTTAATATTTTTATATAGTATGGTTGTAAGAAAATACAGACTAAGCCTATTAGTTTCAAATAAACTGCCCTACAAATTGATGACAAAATACACTTTATGATAATACATTACAAGCCGAGTTCTCGCGAAGTTCAACATGACATCGATCCAGATCCGGATCACTCCGGCTCACAATCGCCCGACCAATTGTATTCTTGAAACTTGAAACTATACAGTGAACCGTGAGCCGGCTCATTTCAATTTGGTGAACCGTGTCACTTCGGTCAGTGTACTGAGCCGGCTCAGTGAGTCGGTTCATTCATGAACGACCCATCTCTAGTTTCTTCCGGGATTTATGTTGTGCAAAATCTTCTATTATGTCCTCAAAGTCTAATTTTTGAAGAATATCATTTTCTATACACATGATTCACTGATTTTGTAAGTATGACCAAAAAACCCTTATTTATTCATCAATTTTTATATTGTCCCCTTCAAAATGGTCCCTTTCGGATATAATGCACTTATACCACCGTTTTTTAGGATTTTGTAGGTATGACCAGAAAACCCTTATACTGTCATTTTGTCGTCTGTCTGTCTGTCTGTCTGTCAATCTATTCGGTTAAAATTGTAGCCAAACGGCTAAACCTAGAGAGTTAAAATTTGGCATGCTTATACAACTCTTTGACCCGAACATAGGAAAAATACAAAAATATCTAAAAAACATATCCCCCTAAAAATATAAACAAGTATGTGCTCATCGAAAAAAAAAATATTTTTTTTAAATTCTAAGTAGGGTATCAGATGAAAACCCTTAATACGTGGATTAACGATCAAAATTTTATTTTTGCAAAATAAATCATTTTGATGCGATTTTTGCAAAAAAAAAAAAATGTCCCACACTTTGTAGCGTAGATGGTTTAAACTAAAAATTTGAAAAAATTCTAAGTTGGGGTTCTTAATATTATGTAGTCCGAGGACCCCCTCATGAATAACCTTTTTTTTGCGGACCCCATCCCAACCCTCATAGGCACTACGTTATAATAAATATTGGTAAAAATGTATCGCTGGTTATTTTAATAAATGGTCTTGCGCATTTATAGAGATGAACATTTTTATTAGCATATAGAATAAAAAACATAAAATGAATAAAAATAGTAGTAAAAAGAATTAAAAAAGTTACAAATTATAAACTCATAGAAATATTTCAATGGTGAAATATAATAATATATAATAATTTTTATTTATATAGCTTTTAGCTAATAATAGAAATTTACAAAATATTACTTATATATAAACAACTTTACAAAAAATATATTTACATGGTTAATGAAAAAACACAATTATAGCCTATATTAATTATTACACTCTAAAAATATTCTTAAATTCTTCTTAAATATAGTTAGTGATCCTATTGATTTTAATTCCCCTGGTAAACTATTATATTCTAAAGCTCCTCTATGCATTATGTTTTTTTTTGTGCTTACTTTCTTTGTAGCCGTTATGTAAAATGACCCAATCTGTCTCGTATTATACGAATGTATTTCCTCAATCCTTTTTAAATTTGACCCCAAATACTGTGGCAATAAACCTTTGTCCAATTTATACATAAAAATCATACCATTACATTTAATAAATTGTTTAATATTTAACCATTTTAAATCATTTAACATTTTTGTTATACTAGTGAATCTGTTACATTTTAGGATGATACGCATCGCTCTATTTTGTAGTAATTGTAATTTATTAATGTCACTGTTGTTAGCTAAATACAGAACAGTGTTACAATACTGAAAATGGGGCTTTACGATAGTGTTAAATATTTGTAAAGCACACCATTTTGATATTTTATTTCGGATTCTACGTAAATAGTTCAATTTTTTACTTATTTTTTTTTATATAAAATTTATATGTTCTGTACCTGTTAAGTTTTTATCCACTATAATGCCTAAATATTTTATTTCGTTAACATATTCTATGTTTTCCCCACCTATATTTAACTTCGTTATATTTTGCATCAATTGATTTTTGTTATACATTTTGTTATACATATTGGTCAAAATAGATTTTATTATAATATGTTTTCTGTAAATAATTTGCAGTTGAATAAAAATTATTAAATTTTTACTAATTATTGTTTAGTTATGTCAATAATTAGTTAGGTAACAACAAATACAAAAAGTCTTAACCATGTAGGATTTTTATTAAATGAGTTATTTGAATAAAAGCGAAAAGTTGGGGGATGTAAAGTTAATGTCAAAATAGTTTCGCGAACCCCCGGTACGCGGACCCCGAAGCGTTCCGTAAAATGACAACTGATCAGTCAAAAGTATTTCCGGAAACCAAATGTCTTAATTTTTTGTTTGATCTAATTAACATCCGTAGAAGTTTACTTTTTCAATGCGGTCTTCATTTACAGTTTTTTGCTATTAACACTTGTAAGATAGCTTTATTGCGAATTTAATTAATTGGACTAATAATTAAATATGGAAATTATGCATAAAAACCAGTTACTATAATATATTAGATCCGGTTACTATGTTTAAGTTAAAAAAAGTTTACTTACAAACAGTAAATTGATGTATGAGTTGTATATAAGTTCATATTACTCCTATGACGAGCATAGGGTCCTTACAAAACATTTCGGTTTAACCCTGCTTTTCTTTAAGTGCCTGAATATGTTAAATATTTTTGAAAACTTGTATGTACGACTCTGTATTGTCCAATTCCCATGATCAGGTCCGTAACAGGGCAGAAGCAATGGCCCGTGAAATTGGCCCGGCGGTCAAAAGGCTAAATTACTCAAATCAATAGTGATTTACGAGTATTTCTGAATGTGACACTGAAACAATTTGAGGACAAATCTTATAAGAAAAATTTAAATAGATTTGATTGTTTAGATCTGTAAGAGATGTATATAGGGTAGTAGGCGAATCAGTGCAGTTGCGTCACTGGAAACGTCACATGTTTTTGTGACGTCATATTTAGTAAGTATACATTCATCCATTTAACGAATGTAATATTCGTACTCTGTCACTTGTATCGAAATGAAATGAAAATATAAGAATAAGAACAGAATAGTAACTATTCTAATAGGCAAAATAATCCTAAAAAGGGCTGATGTGATCCAAAAATATGATCAAAGAAAAGAAAATAGAAATATGTTGAATTTAACCTAAAAACCTATACACTACACATAATATCAAATGGAAATCAATAAGATATCTATAAGAAAATATATAACTAAACACAAAACTGCTAAATAAACAATAAATTATATAAGAAAGGATTTTAGAAATTACTATAAGTTAGATATGTGAACACAAGTATCAAAACACATCAGAACGTATTATAAAATGTCAAATGTAAACACTGTTCTATTTAGCGATACCAATACAAATGTCTCTATATTAAATAAATATTTTTAAAATTTGTAAATCTTCAGAATATCGAACACAAACTAAATATGATTTCAAAAGATATGTTTTAGTAAAATAAAAGAGTGAAGAGCAATATTAGTCTATAATTCACATTGTAACGGGACGCCACTATGCCCAGTTTTGTTAGTGTGAAGGGATGAGGGCTGTTATGGTTACGAGGTTGTTGATTGTGCGTTGAGTGTTAAAACGTCAAACTATAGAAAACTATTTAACTTTTTTATATTCTATTATAATTGATTTGTTACTATGTGTCGTGGATAGTGTGGCGTAATTAATTATGTAGTTTGTTCTACCCTTAAGAGATCTTAATAAATATATTTTTTGCAATAAAATGCTACAACATGAAAAAAAAAAAAAAAATCAGCTGTGGCTACCACAGTACCGACCTCTATCATAAAGTTATGTAGGGACCTCAATCCGTGGAGATCCATCGAAATCTTGAAATGTCAAAATCGGTATGACCACAATACCTCCCAAATAAGAATATTAATTTGAAAAAACATTTAACATTAAATAAACCATATTTTGCAGTAATAAATTTAAAAATAAGTTATTTTTCGACATTAATTAAACAATCTAATTGTCACAAATTTCCGCGAGCATCGAATTTTCTCTTCCAACCGAGTCACAGACCCTACTTTCTCCACGACCACTAGAAAGAAAGAAAAAATTAACAAATAATTATTTTAACAAACATTTTATAACAAATAATATATATTACATAACAAATTAATCGATTTATTAAACTTATTTTTTTATTTATTATTTGTTTAATTTTAGTTTAATTTGCCACACATCGGCCATTATTTTAGGGCTTTTTAGGAAGTTATGTTGCATTTATTTAATGTAAACATTGCATATATTTTATTGTAACCCTACAAAAACAAATGACAACATGGAATAGTTATTCCTTAACAAGTGATGGAATGAAATACACGCAAAATGCATAAGAAGATAAGTGCTTTAGAATAACATTCCAACTCTTGTGTTAGAATATTAACTTTCTGTAGTCAAAATTGGTTTTAGAATTGATGAATTCTATAGTGGTCGTGAAGAAAATTATTTTATCTACGCTACTTAGGTACGTGTGTTCTAACGTTCACCGTCTATTATTTCATTAACAAATTTCTTAACTAATAAGATTCATTAATGACTGACAATATTAAATAAGAAGACAATGGAAGGTAGTGGATGTATAAAGATAGGTTCATTATTTACTAATGTACAGCATGATGTATCGGTGAGGTGGTGGCTGGGCAAGAGGCGAGAGGAAAGAGACAAGAGGCAAGGGCAAGAGGCAAGAGGCAAGGGCAAGGGAATGCCGGAGCAGATATTTGATGCGCGTCTCGAGCTGGAGAACTGGCGAGGACCGGGTTACCTGTTGTGAGATGGACGTTCAGCCTGGTGCTTGTTTAACAAGTTAATAAGCTTCTACAATCATTTTAAACATCAATCATCAACTAACAGAGAATGCTGCTCTACAGGGCTGGAGTTAAAACAATATTAAATAGAGTGTCAATTTGTTTTTTCCAGCGGATGTACAGAAGTTAATAGTTCAGCGGTGGGCAAAGCGCGACCCGCGGGCCGCATGTGGCCCTTGTAGACATTATATGCGGACCGTCAATATCCGCAAACAATTGCTTTTTAAAGTGAAAAAATTTGAAAATAGAGGCGACATCGTGTTTTTATCTCTGGTCTTTAAAAATAGACGTGAGACCGTTGTTTTTGCTCTTCAGTATCATATGGAGAGGGCACCAAAATATTTTGTGCGGTCTGCGCCATCCTGGTATAAGGTCAATGTGGCCCGCGGTCCAAAAAGTTTGCCCACCGCTGCTTAAAAGTTTCTTATACGAAACTTATACCCTTTTCACACTAGAACTTTAAGACGAGTGAACTTAAAGTTCACCGATGTTTAACATCGGTATGCTTTCACACTTGATGTTTAAATCTCCGGTGCTGTCATCAGCTACAGTAATTTTGTCCTTAAGTTACCGTCAGGAAATTACCAGTTTTGAACTGTCTGCGCAGACGTACATTTTGAATTATTATAAACAATTAAGGATATTTCATTTCTTTCTACAATAAAGGCACTACAATAAAGAATATATTACACCTGTATTAACATGTAAGTCGATACATTTTATCTCAATTATTGTAGCTCTGTATTTTATTAAACACATTATTAAAATAAATAATTTTATTATAACAATAAGTATAAACTTCTTATAGATAGAACTTTATTATTCTTGCCATAAGGCTTCGAATCTTACATCGAATATTACAATTTTACAAAATTTAAACAAATCTAGTTATGTATGTTTTACATTTTTTTAACAAAAAATTATATTGTTGCCAGACCCTTTAAAAAAAAACAAATAATAAAAATAAATAAATACATACATATACATATACATACATACATATATACATACATATATATATATACACATGCATATATATACACACATACACACACATACACCCATACATATATACATTCAATCTTCTTTCTTTTATCATTGACTCTTCATTCTTTTTAATATATTTCTCATTATTTCTTCTCCTGATCCCAGGTCATCTAATAATTCTGCCATACTTCTGCTCTCTTTTCCATTTTCGCATTCATAGAACAAATGCCACATTGTTTCTTCTTTTTCTTCGCATATTTCTTATACTTCTTATAACGTCGATATAATACAGTATAATTGTTTATGATAATATAAAATATTGACAGCACAAATTCAAGGAGTATTTTTTTATAACAGAAATTAAGTTGGCAATGCGGATGAAGTTTAAGACGCAGATCTCTGTCTTAAACATCGGTCGTGTTTAGACGAGGCCGTACGGTTTCACATTAACGTTTAAAGATACATTCACTTTAACATCCGATCTTAAAGATCTAGTGTGAAAAGGGTATTACAATCTATGTTAATAAAATTTGAGGTAAAATCCAGGGCCGTATTAAATTTTAGGCGCATGAGGCGATAGCTGGGGTCCTCTTTCGATAAGGATTTGTTAGACTATCTCCAAAATATTTGTTAAAATCACATACACATGTATTATACCTTAAAATATTTTCACCAATATAACGAATCTATTCTATAGGTATATTTATAAAATTGGAGACTATACGAGTAAATTAAGTAACAAGACTGAGTTCTAATTTTTTTTTTATTCGAATAGCATTTCAATTCAATATTGTCTTCCTAAAAATATCTTCCCTGGGAAGCTACAGAGCGCTGGAGACGATTCTTCCAATCCTTATAGCAGTGCTGGAACTTGGATACTGGAATAACTTTCGTTGCGGACGTTTGAATGTTTTCGTGTGTCCCAAAATGACGTCCCTTGAGGTGTTTTTTAAATTTTGGGAAGAAGAAAAAGTCACAAGGACTCAAGTCAGGCGAATAAGGAGGCTGAGGAGCCACAGGAATGTATTTACTGGCAAAAAAATCGTTTATTGAAATTGCTGTGTGACAAGGCGCATTTTTCTCATCCCCAATTCATTGGTCAAAATTTGATGAACGGTAGTGTGAGTCAAATTCAACTCTTCCCCGATCATTCTGACTGTCAACCGACGATCTGAACGAACAAGATCCCGGATTCTGTCGACATTTTCATCGGTTCTTGAAGATGAAGGCCTTCCGCTGCGTGATTCATCTTCAATCAACTCTCTTCCTTCTGAAAATGTCTTAAACCACCAAAAAATCTGGGTCCTTAACAAAACACTGTCTCCGTAGGCCTGCTGAAGTTTTGCAAAAGTTTCCGTGCCCAAGTCTGAAACGAAAATTTCGATGGATCTCCACGAATTGAGGTTCTTGCATAACGTTTTGACTATTTTTAGCATGATGTCTGTCAGTCTGTCTGTGCGTCCGTCTGTGTCTGTCTGTCCGTCTGTCCGTCCATCCATCTGTCTGACTGTCTACACGTGTAGAGCAAATTCGGCTAAAAGGATTTTTATGAAACTTCATATTTAAGCTTTTGACATCAATTACACTAGTTGATCAACTTTTGGTAAAAATCGGTTAAAAATGGGAGTTAAATTGTGTCGATTTTAAGATTTTTGCGAATATTTAACAACAGAAAAATATTTAGAAAAAAATTATCCAACAAAAGTTGCTATAAAAGCAATAACTACAACTTTTATTTGAGACATTTTTTGATAAAACAAAAAAAAAATTGAAAAATTTTTTGAAATTTTTTCCAATACTTATTTTTTCATACTTATATGTAACGTTTCCATGGTCATGATAAATAATATCTCTGTTAGAAAATATTAGGCCAAGTTATTTCTACTCTGCTGCTAGAATGTATTTTATACAAGTACTTTGTGATGGCGGTCGGTCCTGTGGTGGCCACAGCTGATTTTTATCTTATTTTTACCAGTGGGGTTTTACTCCTAATTTCCCGTTCTCATCTACGCCAATGGTTTCTTCCCCCTCTTTCAATCCATACCCCTTCACCCCTATATTAAATTTACTATTAATACTCAATGTAATATTATTTAGTCTATTTTTTATATCTTAATTGTGTAAAATTCACACGTTTATTTATTCATGGGTTGGCATCCCTGCTGTTCTCTTCAGGTTTTAGTTTTTTCTTTTATGTTGGTAACTCTGATGTTGTATTTTGTTTTTCAAAGTGTCAAGGTATGAGCTTTGATTTATTGTAAAGAAATTTATGAAAGAATTAATTAATATATTCACTAAATGAAAGTTGCTATATTAAAATATGAGTTTGGTCAGTTAATTTTTAAAATAAATATCTGACCAACATGATAAATCATATAAATTTGATTTAACGATGAAATCAAAAACAGTATTCAAGCTGATTGCTTTTCGTGAGGCCCAAACAAAACTAGATAATAATAATAATAATAATAATTATTATTATGCTTTTTTTTCGGTTTTCTTTTTCGGTTTTTTTCGGTTTTTTTTTTCGGTTGAGCGCGCTAAATCGTGCAGTTTCGACTGGTGGAAACAGTCTGGATTGTGTGGTCGGTAGTTCGATTCTCCGTTGGTGATATTATTCGGGCGAGAATAATATGTTTAAATTACTCTCATTTCACAATCATTCACCCTTCATCCAGGTGTAGGAGCTCGCCCCCTGGCATCGGCGATTAGCCTCGTTACAGAAATAGGCCGATGTAAAATAAATAAATAAATAAATGTTTTTAAAAAATCTGTTAATATCGTTATTTTGTTTTCGTTCTCGGTTTGTTCTCAAAGTGACAAAAGAGTCGAGAGTCCATAGTTTTTCCAACTCTCGACTCCTCCAAAAAGCTTTGACTTCTCTACTCCCAACTCCAGACTCAGATTCCGACTTCCCATCCCTGGTGGACAGACGTGATACTTAGCAGAGCAGGATGTAGGACCAGAAGACCCATCTAGCAATAACCAAGAGAATACATTGTTGTGTGACAAGGCACATTGTCTCATCCCCATTTCACTGGTCAAAATCTGATGAACGGTAGTATGAGTCAAATTCAACTCTTCCCCGATCATTCTGACTGTCAACCAACGATCTGAACGCACAAGATCCCGGATTCTGTCGACATTTTCATCGGTTTTTGAAAATGAAGGCCTTCCGCTGCGTGATGAATGGTAGTGTGAGTCAAATTCAACTCTTCCCCGATCATTCTGACTGTCAACCGAAGATCTGAACTCACAAGATCCCGGATTCTGTCGACATTTTCATCGGTTCTTGAAGATGAAGGCCTTCCGCTGCGTGATTCACCGAATGACGTGATACTTAACAGAGGATGTAGGTTGCACCAACAGACCCATCTAACAAAAACCAAGAGAATTCATAATGAAACCACAAGTAAGAGAACTTATTGCTCTGAGGGAAACGGCTGGTAATCTGTTTCTTTGTGGTTTTGTTTGAACACTTTAAAGGTTTAATGCTGGTCTGGTGAGGTGCGTGATTCTCTGTTAACAAGTCAGTTTGCACTATGTAAGTGTTGTTTAAATACTACCAAGTACTTTCGCCTCCAGTTACTTTCAAAACGATTTAACAGCACCGTATTACATTATTTTACTCTTATAAAGATATTCAATAAAAATATCCAAGTTGCATAAGAAAATGTTTCAAAAGAGGTTAACGATATATCTAACAGTTGGGGAAAATGATACCCTGTGAGAAAAATAAAAATTAATTAAATAAAAAGGTGAAAAGAAATGATATACGTAATAGGCTTGTAGAAATTAGGTGTGTGTGAATTAATACTCTTCTTAATACTTTAGTCTCTCTATCATATATTTCTACTGATGATATAGAAAACGCTATTAAATAAACTATGAAAAATAACTTATCATGCGGTCCAGACCTTATTCCAAATTTAATAATCAGAGACTGTGCCACACCTTTTTCAGAAGCACTCTGCCACATTTTTAATTTATCTATAAAAACCAGTACTTTTCCTTCTAATACCCTTTTCACACTAGAACTTTAAAGCTGCATTCAGAGCTAAGTAAATTAACACGCTGTGCGTTATGGACAGTTAGTAAACGAGGTCATTTGGTATGATCGGACATGCTCGTGCTTTGTCGTTGCTATACTACTGTTGAGCGATATAGTACGAGCTTGTCCGATCATACCAATTACACTCGCTTACTAACTATCTATTACGCACAGCGTGTTAATTTACTGAGCTCTGAATGCAGCTTAAGACGAGTGAACTTAAAGTTCACCGATGTATAACATCGGTATGCTTTCACACTTGATGTTTAAATCTCCGGTGCTATCATCAGCTACAGTAATTTTGTCCTTAAGTTACCGTCATGAAATTACCAGTTTTGAACTGTCTGCGCAATCGCACATTTTGAATTATTATAAACAAATATGGATATTTCATTTCATTCTACAATAAAGACACTACAATAAAGAATATATTACACCTGTATTAACATGTAAGTCGATACATTTTATCTCAATTATTGTAGCTCTGTATTTTATTAAACACATTATTAAAATAAATAATTTTATTATAACAATAAGTATAAACTTCTTATAACGTCGATATAATACAGTATTCTTGTTTATGATAATATAAAATGTTGACAGCACAAATTCAAGGAGTATTTTTTTATAATAGAAATTTGGCAATGCGGACGATGTTTAAGACGCATATCTCTGTCTTAAACATCGCTTGTATTTAGACGAAGCCATACGGTTTCACATTAGCGTTTAAATATACATTCACTTTAACATCCGATCTTAAAGTTCTAGTGTGAAAAGGGTATTAGAATCTTTTTCAAAACAGGTTAATCTTATATCTAAAAAGCCTTTTCTTTGAGTTTGGGTCAAATTATGCGGAATCTATCAGGAACAGATCTTTTTCACAGCTAAATTTTCATGCAAAATCGAATGTATTGCAGTCTGCAATATGCCAAAGGATGCCTTTATCTCACGGTAAGTCACATGCCGATCTTCTTCAATCATTTTGGGCACAGCATTGATGTTTTTTTTTAATCACAACCGATTTTGGTCGACCTCCACGAGATTCATCACTAGAGCCCTGCAAATCCGTGGATATCCGCGGTTTACCCGCTTTGACAGTACTAGTGTTGAGAGTAGATCAAAATACAGTCGATTCCGCTTAATTGGGACACATTGGGACTTAGACATTTTGGCCCAATTAAGCGGCTGCCCCACTTAAGCGAATTTCACATACAATTAAACAATGCATATTTTTCTTTCAATAATTTTATTTTATAAACTCTTGGACAAAACTATAAATTACATATAACCAAAAAATATAAACTTTTAAGAAAAAATAATAATAACTTCCAAAATAAAATAATAAATAGGTACATACAATTTAATTCAATGCAAAAATGCGTCAAGTGTAGTCTGTCTTTTGTTTTTGTAACATTTCACTTCTATAAAATCAGCACAGGTATTCAGTGCGGATGTAGGGCTCCCTTCATTTCCTTCCTGCATAAAATAACGCTGTAATATTAAATTCTTTGTACATATTTTTTCTTGAGAATATGTGTAACATAATATGTACTGTGATCTTAAATTTACTGTCCCAATTAAGCGGAATGTTGTCCCAATTAAACATATATATTTACTGTTGGTTCCTTGGTTTGGTTTCTGTTCTTTGAGATTTGGCCCAATTAAGCGGCTGCCCCAATTAAGCGGTGGCCCAATTAAGCGGAATCGTCTGTACCTAGATTATGTAATGTTTCAGTTTTATTATTTAAAATTCGTTTATGAACTATAACAAATGCAATGTTTTGCCTAGGTAAACAATGCAGGATTTCCTTAAGGAGAATGTGTGCAGTATTTTATTGAAATAAATAAACCTTTAAAAACTGATCCACACCCACACCAGGATATTACTTTCAAATCAAAATGTATTTTATTTTAAAAATAAAATGTTTAAAATTCGTTATAGACATTTAATAAATGATATGCGTTATAAGTAACAATTTACAAGTCTACAAACACCCGAGCTATCATCAAATATTTTAAATAAATAAATTAATAATATTAAAAAAGAAATTTCCATCACACCTACAAACATGTGTTGCTGAAGAACTATCATAAATCCTTTTAATACTATACTGTTTGGAAACCAGGGGCGTACCTATATAAAATTATTTAAAATATATACACGAAATCGAATATCACGAAATGACAGAGTGTTGTTACGAGTGTAGATCAATAAGTCCTTACAATATCTAAGAGAGCGCGCTAGTAGTATCGAAACAAGTTTGTTTCTGAAAAGTACCATTTGGCAATACACATCATCAAATTTTCAGCCATATTCATCTCGTGGTTTCATTTTTAGTGTTTTGTAGGTATGACCAAAAAACCCTTATACCGTCATTTTGTCGTCTGTCTGTCTGTCTGTTCGGTAAAAATTGAAGCCAAACGGCTAAACCTAGAGAGTTGAAATTTGGCATGCTTATACAACTCTTTGACCCGCACATAGGAAAAATACTAAAACATCTAAAAATCAAATCCCCCGAAAAATATAATACAAATATGTGCTCATCGCAATTTTTTTTTTTTTTTTAATTCTGAGTAGGGTCAAATGAAAGCTCTTAGTACGTGGATTAAAGATCAAAATATTATTTTTACAAAATAAATTATGTAGACGCAATTTTTGCTAAAATTGTGCCAAAAAAATTTTGTCCCACACCCTGTTGCCTAGATGGTTTAAACTAAAAATCTAAAAAAATTCTAAGTAATGTACATTTGTATGAACTGAAATAGTACAACAGGAATTTTTGATCAGATTATGTTTTCGGAAAATAACGCAATTTTTGTGTTTTTTTGGTTGACGATGTACAAAAGTTATAGTTATGTAACACACTATATCAGAAGGCGTATCCTGGTCTAATCGTTAGCTTGCTCGCTTGCTACGCAGCAAACTAGGGTTCGCTCCCAGGCAGAGGAAACAATTTTATTTTCTGTTTATTTTTTCATTTTTATTTTGTCAAAATTCTAGTTATATTTTGGCAAATGTTGCATTTAAAGAGCGTAAACCTAATAACCAGTTGGAATTATATTCTTATTCTATGTGTCATGTAAACCAGAAGGGTGGAGCATATGACTTAAAATAACCAATGGAAGCCATAGGCGTAGTTTTCAAAATCTTAATGAACTTTGATATATAAAAAAATACTGCATATATTTAGAAACTTAAATAATGGTATTAGGTATTCGAATTAAAAAGAACAAAAAAATATTTTTATATAAAATTAGTTTTTAAAGCTCTTAGATTAAGAGACGATAAATTATTTTAATAATATCGTTCATTTTGCCGTGATTACTACAAAACAAAATTTGTCCTACACACTCAGCATGCCGCCTTCATTTATTATATACATGCGAAACCCTGAAATGTGTGAAAATTCACACTTCAATTTTTACAATCGATTGTAGCGAACAACTTTTGTTATTTTGGAACAATGGGGAAAACGAGTTTCGTGCGGTGATTAAACACTTTCATTTGAAAGGAAAATCACTAAAAGAAATCAAAGCTGAGCTGGGTGAAGTTCATGGCACATCTGCACCAGCGTTTAAAACTGTTTACAATTGGGTGAATGAGTTTAAACGTGGTCGTAGATCCACAAGTGATGAACATCGTTCACGACGTCTACTTGAGGTGCCTACGTCAGAAATGATTGACAAAATCCACGATATGGTCTTCAGTGATCGACGAGTCAAAATGAACTTGTAGAGGCCATAGGCATACTACATGGTTCAATGATTTCAATTTTGCACGAAAAATTGGATATACAAGGTGTCTCAAAAGAAATTTTATATTTATTTAGCTTACTGCGTGAACGCAACGTATCCGAGGGGCGCGGGGGTTATGTCAATCGGTAGCCTGGCTCTTGGGAATTCAGTCGCTATGGAGCGTTTCTCGGGAGCAGACCGCGCGTTATGCGTGCGAGAGTTTTACAAAAACGGTGATTCGGCGACTGTAGCGCGTAGAAAATTCTGCAGTATTCGAGGTTTTCGCCACTTAAATGATGCGCCAAGCATTCCTCTCCTTCGACATTGGGTTAAAAAGTTTGAAGAGACTGGTACAACGCTGGATAAATCAAAATCCGGGCGACCTAGGTCATCAAGAACGGTAGAAAACGTGGAGAATGTTAATCAGTCTGTTCGTGACGACCCGAACCTTTCAATTCGGAAGCGCGCAAGTGCTTTAAATGTGCATAGATCATCATTACATCGCATTATGCACAAAGACCTAAAGCTGCACCCTTACAAAATTCAATTGGTGCAAGAATTAAAGCCCCAAGATGTCAGTCAGAGGCTTAATTCTCAGGCAAATTGATCTCCCGGAGAGGTGACATAAATTGGCCTCCACGCAGTCCAGATTTAACCCCTATGGACTTTTTCCTATGGGGTTATCTTAAATCTAAAGTTTACGCCAATAAACCGACTTCACTGGCGCATTTGAAAGAAAATATCCGTCACGAAATGGCAGCCATCCCTGAGTCCACCTGCCGAGACGTCATAAGTAATTTTACTGTTCGATTAAATGAGTGCCGAGAACGCGAGGGTCTACATTTAGACGATATTATTTTTAAGAAATAAATCCCCAAAAAGTGTATTTTAATAATTAATAAACATTTTTTCTATATACGGCTTACTTTTTTTTTAATCGATCCACTAAATATAAAATTTCTTTTGAGACACCTTGTAGAAAAGATATCGGCAAGATGAGTGCCGCGCAAAATATATAAAACAATTCTCATAGTTTAAAAATAGACTATAGTATTTCCTTTAATGTTTCCTACCCTGTACCTCCGCCTATGGTTCTTATATAGATATCCTATCTAGATGATTTACTGTCTCGGGGCAACAGAACAGGTTCTATTAAAATTTAAACACTTATTATTTTATAATGTGTTCGAGAGTTAATATTTATTTTTAAAGTTCTGTAGGCTCTGTAGCTTACAGAGTCTACAGAAGTGCTGTTATGGACGTGGAACTGGCGACCCGCTGCTAACTTCAAGTTTTAACGCAGCCTGTGATACTTCTCAGAATTGGGCAGTACCGAAATCATTTTTAATTGAACAACATTTTTTTCTTGAACAATGTTATTTGGTACTTTTGGTTCAAGTGTCTTGCATAGCAATACTAAATCTTTTGGAAGCTAATTAGCAAAATGGTTACTTGTAATTTGTATGAATGACTTAAATAGTATTCTATGGTAAATATTTGTTTAAAAATGTTTAGTTGTAGGTTGTATACGGAAGTTTTAATTTATACTGCCCTGGATTCGATTCACTAAGACTGAAAGATCTTTCTTGATATTATCCCTCCATCTCATGGTCTCATATACCCTTTTAACACTAGATCTTTAAGATCGGATGTTAAAGTGAATGTATCTTTAAACGCTAATGTGAAACCGTATGGCCTCGTCTAAATATAAGCGATGTTTAAGACAGAGATCTGCGTCTTAAACTTCGTCCGCATTGCTAACTTAATTTCTATTATAAAAAAAATACTCTTTGAATTTGTGCTGTCAACATTTTATATTATCATAAACAAGAATACTGTATTATATCGACGTTATAAGAAGTTTATACTTATTGTTATAATAAAATTATTTATTTTAATAATGTGTTTAATAAAATACAAAGCTACAATTGAGATAAAATGTATCGACTTACATGTTAATACAGGTGTAATATATTCTTTATTGTAGTGTCTTTATTGTAGTATGAAATGAAATATCCATATTTGTTTATAATAATTCAAAATGTGCGTCTGCGCAGACAGTTCAAAACTGTTAATTTCATGACTGTAACTTAAGGACAAAATTACTGTAGCTGATGACAGCACCAGAGATTTAAACATCAAGTGTGAAATCATACCGATCTTAAACATCGGTGAACTTTAAATTCACTCGTCTTAAAGATCTAGTGTGAAAAGGGTATTACTATTGTCTGGATAATTTAAGCTGGTCGGTTGCGCAGTAGCGATAAAATAGAAGGGGTCGTCATTAGTTTTCGTGTAACATTCGTGCGGTACAGTCTGACAAAAATGAATTTTCAGAGTAATCTGGAAAGCGCTCGTCCATTAAAAAGTCAATCGCGCGAAATTATAAGCAATGCTGCTAAATTTGCAGAGGCTGAAAGAAACGAGTTCAAACCTCAATGTAATACAGTGGATATTAATTACCTAATATACCAGGTCTACAAGTATGAAATGCGGATTTAAATAAAACACATTAAACTCAAAAGAACAGTAAAAGTTTATTTATTCAAAGTATGCTCCATTAGAAGTTATACATTTTTCCCATATTTCAGTCAATTTGTGAATACCTCGCCAGTAGAACTCTCCCCCTTTCCCCGCAAACCATTCATCTAGCCATTCTTTCACATTTTCATATGAACAAAAGTGCTGCTCGGCAAGTGCGTGACCCATCGATGCGAACAAGTGGTAATCTGAAGGGGCCAAGTCTGGTGAGTAAGCGGCATGGGGTAACACTTCCCACTTGAGTGCCTCCAATGTGTTGAAAACTGCTTTTGCCTTATGTGATGGAGCGTTATCGTGAAGAAAAATTACCTTGTGCTGTCTTCTTTCGAATTCTGGTCGAGCAGCGAATGGTTCAATTCGATCAGTTGTTGGTAGCGTTGTGTATTAACTGTTTCACCAGGTTTTAACAATTCATAATAGACCACACCCATTTGGTCCCACCAAGTACAGAGCATTGTCTTTTTGCCAAAGCGATTCGGTCTTGCAGTTGATGTGGATGGTGAGCCTGGGTTCACCCATGATTTTTTGCGTTTGGGATTTTCAAAATTAATCCACTTTTCATCGCCAGTAATGATACGATGCAAAAAAGACTTTCTTTTGTATCGTGCAAGCAAAATTTCACAAGTTTTTTTGCGTTTTTCCATCTGCCTCTCATTCAATGCATGTGGAACCCATCTGCCGACTTTCTGGATCTTACCCATCTCTCGTAGGCGATTGGAAACAGCTTGTTGACTAACGCCTAACTGCTCTGCTAGTTGTTTTTGTGATTGACTATCGTCTTCCTGTAGCAATGTTTCCAATTTTGTATCTTCATATTTTTTTGGAGGTTTTCCATGTTCTTTGTCTGTAAGATCAAAGTCACCGAAAACGAAACCATCGTTCACACGTATCTTGTGATGGAGCATATTCACCATAAGCTTCTCGAAGCAGTCGGTATGATTCAGCAGCAGTTTTTTCAATAACTCTATCTGAATAAATGAAGATGTATACGGCGATTTAGTTAAAAATAGTGAATTTTATATTAATGAAAATTTTAACTCTAAAATTTATGATTTTTTTGCTGTGATGGGTTTCATTGTCATGCCTACAAATCCTTAATAAGATCTATCTAAAATATGGCCAGGAACTGTGAGAGCAAAAGAACGTTAATCAAGATATTGCTGTACTGTAATAATTAACAGTATAGCTCGGTGAGACTGTGGGATGTGTATGTACAAAATGCGCTTCATATATTGGCCATTATTCCGTTTCCCATACCATAATTTCTTTAATCCGATTTATATTTTCCAAGAAATTGATCTTATTATAACTCTTAAAATTCATTCTGGTGTAAACTACCACCCACGTTAAGCGGTAAATTCAAAGGTTTAAGCCCCCTATTTTGTCAAATCAAGGACCGTAAACTAAAGTTTATTTTAAAAATATTTACAAAACAGAATCTAAACACTTGACTTTAAAGTCGTCAAGATTCAGTTCTATTCATAATAGATCCAATTTTCTGATATTATTGTAGTATTCTTATTTAATTTTACGCTGAAATGACACTTGAGTAGTGTATAGTGTCACCACCAGGTGTCAGGATTGTGAACTATTGTTGGAACTAAAGTGATTATTAGAAGATACGATCATAGAGAAATATTAATTTTTTGATGATATCTGCCCACCCACGTCCTAAATTTGAGGGACATTTGGACATTTTACAATAGGAGAGAGTCTCTTTTTTGCAAATAACCATTCCCAATATGTGAAAAAATTGATGTGAAGTGTGAATTTTCACACATTTCAGGATTTCGCAGGTATTTAGTAAGTGAATGATGATTATTTGGGATGCCAAAAAAAATTTTATGTCAAAATATTTTTTTATGAATTTTAATTCGAATGCCTAATACTGTTATTTAAGTTTCTAAATATGGGCAGTTTTTTTTTTTATATAGCAAGGTTCATTAAGATTTTGAAAATTGCGCCTATGGCTTCCATTGATTGCTTAAATCATAAGCCCCGCCCTCTGATTTCGTATACATTCAAACTTAGAATTAAATTATAATTTCAACACTTCCCACTGGTTATTAAATTTACGCATTTAAAATTTAAATGCACCATTTACCAAAATATAACTAGAATTTAGACAAAATAATTTTTAAAAAAATAAATAAAAATGCAAAAAAAAATTAACAGGAATCGAACTCTAGTTTGCAAATTACAAAGAAACGACGAAACGCACTACGCTACGAGCGCTTACTTATCTACTGTGTTACATAGCGAATTAAATATTTAACATATTTTAGTTAAAAACACAAAACATGCGTTATTTTCCGAAAACATAATCTGATCAAAAATTCCTCTTGTACTATTCCGGTTCACACCAATGTACATTACTTAGAATTTTTTCAGATTTTTAGTTTAAACCATCTGGGCTACAGGGTGTGGGTACAAAATTTTTTTTGCACAATTTTTGGCAAAAATCGCTTCAAAATAATTTATTTTGTAAAAATAAAAATTTGATCGTTAATCCACGTACCAAGGACTTTCATTTGATACCCTACTCAGAATTTTAAAAAAATATATTTTTTTGCGATGAGTACATATTTGTTTATATTTTTATGGGGATATGTTTTTTAGATGTTTTAGTATTTTCCCTATGTGCGGGTCAAATAGTTGTATAAGCATGCCAAATTTCAACTCTCTAGGTTTAACAGTTTGGCTACAATTTTTACCGAACAGACATACAGACAGACAGACGACAAAATGACGGTATAAGGGTTTTTTGGTCATACCTTCAAAACCCTAAAAATGTATATTACTCGTGAAGGTTTTCGTTGGATGATTTTTTACAATTTTAGTAAAGGCCTAACTCAACAACAATGCCTAGAATCGCTTCGTTCAACTTTTGGTAATGAAGCACCATTAGAAAAGACTGTTTACAATTGGTTTGCAGAATTTCGTCGTGGTCGTGCATCCGTCAGTGATGAATCTCGTAAAGGTTCATCAAAATCGGTTGTGATTCAAAATAACATCGATGTTGCGCGCAAAATTATTTAAGAAGAGTGGCATGTGACTTACCGTGAGATAGAAGCATCCTTTGGCAACCAAATGACTACGAAATCCAAAAACGTATAACAATTGTTCTGATAAATTCTTTTTATTTATTTAAAGATTTAAATTTCTTAGAACACATCATTACTCATAGAAATGTGTCAAAGAATCTGTTGTGGTTATCCATTATCCAATATAGTTAAGTTTATTCTTCCATGAATAAATTCCAATGTCATAGATTAGTTCTAAATAATTTTTGAGTCGTTCCGGTGGTCACCTAACTCATGTAAACAGTGGAGGGTTTCTATTGGATCCAGTCCCTAAAGGGATTTCATGCTAGTTTACCCCTGGAATTTGAACTGACATTTGGGAATTGGTTAAATTGGTGAAATTTGATCTGGGGTTGTAAACATTTTTCTACAACACTAAAAACTTGTAAGGGTAAAGTGGGGAGTAAATTTAGTTGTTCAAGTGTTATGCTTCGTTCAGAACCTCTAAATTATAAATTAGGATTAATGTGAAATTAGTACTTAACATAAAATTTGTACGTAGAAATTAAGCAGCATTCACAATAAAAATTAAGAAATTAAGGGCAAGTTACACCGCTTTGTAATAAATCTAACACTGAAATTTAAGTGACACTTAAAAAAAAAAAATTGATGTGAAGTGTGAATTTTCACACATTTCAGGGTTTTGCAGGTATTTAATAACTGAATTATTATTATTTGGGATGCCAAAACAAATTTTATGTCAAAATATTTTTTTATGAATTTTAATTCGAATTTTTATTCGAAACCATTATTTAAGCCCGCATTTTTTTTACATTAGCCCCGCCCTTTGATTTCGTATACATCAAACAGAATTAAATTATAATTTCAACACTTCCCACTGTTTATTAAATTTACGATTTGAAAAATTAAATGCAACATTTACCAAAATATAACTAGAATTTTGACAAAATAATTTAAACAAAAGAAAACGGCAAAAAAAAAATTTAAATTGAGAGGATTCGAACTATAGTTTGCAAGTTACCTGTTTAACAAATTAGGAAACCAATGACTAAACTCACATCGCCATGAGCGCTGACGTATCAACTTGGTTACATAGCGAATTAAATATGTAACATATTTTGGTGAAAAACACAAAAAATGCATTATTTTCCGAAAACATAATCTGATCAAAAATTCCTGTTGTACTATTCCGGTTCACACCAATGTACATTACTTAGAATTTTTTCAGATTTTTAGTTTAAACCAGCTGGGCTACAGGTGTGGGACAAAAATTTTTTTGCACAATTTTTCAAAAATCGCATCAAAATAATTTATTTTGCAAAAATAAAATTTTTATCGTTAATCCACGTACTAAGGGCTTTCATTTGATACCCTACTCAGAATTTTAAAAAAATATATTTTTTTTCGTTGAGCACATATTTGTTTATATTTTTAGGGGGATATGTTTTTTAGATGTTTTAGTATTTTTCCTATGTGCGGGTCAAAAAGTTGTACAAGCATGCCAAATTTCAACTCTCTAGGTTTAGCCGTTTGGCTACAAATTTTACCGAACAGACAGACAGACAGACAGACAGACAGACAGACAGACAGACACACAGACACACAGACAGACGACAAAATGACGGTATAAGGGTTTTTTGGTCATACCTACAAAACCCTAATAAATGCATTGCACCGACTACTTTTGAGGAGCGCTTTATTAAGGAATGGTTTAAGGTGGTGAAACACGGAATAATTTAAATATGTAACGTTTTTATCAAGAATAACTGTCACTTGTTTTTACCAAATTCTAATTTTAACATTTAACGTGGTAAATAATAGACAGCTACGGTTGTTGCATGACAACTAGTAGAGTAAAATCGTAAAGTATTCAAAATTTCTTAAATTGGTGAAACTTTAAAATTAAAATATGTATGTAAATACAAATAAATATAAATAAAAGTAAACTATAAATTACTTTAAATAAAACTGAAATACAATGTAACTTGTTTTTTTGGTTTAAGTGGAACTAGATTTTCAATTCTAGTAACTTTAACCGTTTAAATAAGGCTTTTGATCATTTTGTTTAGCAAAAGCCCTCTTCAAACCTTAAAAGGAGAGCTTATGACAATTTACAAAAATGAAAATTCCAGGTAGTTCCGCGTAAAGGTATGGAAGAGCCCATACCTACTCACCAAAGTCGGCCCTATTATATATGGCTTCCCCAGGCAAAAGTGAAAACGTCTGTTATAAAACGTAATAAGAAATTATTTATTATTACAAATACCTAATACTAGTACAATGCATAAACATCAAAAATTAAGTCTTGCTATTTGTTCTAAATAATTTTATTTTCAACAACAACTACAGTCTGTTCCAAACGGTTAAGCGGAACTAAATGGGAATTTAGTTCTTTTAGGTTGTCACGAGAAGTGTCCTTGCTTGGGTTATTTCATTTTTCAAGTTGGGATGTCAAAATTTAAAATTCCAACAATGAAACCATGGAAACGAATGACATTGTCAAAATTAAATATTTTTTTTAGATATTTTAAGGACAAAAAAATAAATAAATGGGAAATTTGTATTAAGAATGACACAAAAAATCAAAATATAAAGAAAATGACATTTTAAAATGATATTAACCTTAACAAAAAAATATTTATTGTAAGTATGATTTACAAAGCTTAAACAAAACGGCCGAAAGGCACGATTTAAACGATTAAAGTAACTAGATTGCAAAATCTAGTTCCGCTTAACCGTTTGGAACAGACTGTATGTATTTAATATTAAATAAAATTATTTCGAGGTTAATTATATTAACATTTAGTTTCTGTAGATGATGCCCACAGATCTTCGTATAGCTGTCATTTAAAATTTTCAATCCAATTTTTCTAATAACTGGCACACAGTATCTTAATTTATCGAAATATTTTCGAAATGTTCATCCATTATTACAAATAATTTTGTCCTTCATACACTTTTTTCGATAAAACCTAAATATATTTCCAAAATATCTTGTTCATCGTCCACAATTACTTCACCATCCATTATTATAAATAAAAATGTTAATACAGTCGATTCCGCTTAATTGGGACACATCGGGACTTAGGCATTTTGGCCCAATTAAGCGGCTGCCCCAATTAAGCGAATTTCACATAAACTTATACAATGCATATTTTTCTTTCAATAATTTTATTTTATAAACTCTTGGACAAAACTTTAAATTACATATAACCAAAAAATATAAACTTTTAAGAAAAAATAATAATAAATTCCAAAATAAAATAATAAATAGGTACATACAATTTAATTCAATGCAAAAATGCGTCAAGTGTAGTCTGTCTTTTGGTTTGTAACATTTCACTTCTACAAAATCAGCAAAGGTATTCAGTGCGGATGTAGGGCTCCCTTCATTTCCTTCTTGCATAAAATAACGCTGTAACACGGCCATACATTTTTTTGCGTCTTGGTTGAGAATATGTGTAGCATAATATGTACTGTGATCTTAAATTTACTGTCCCAATTAAGCGGAATGTTGTCCCAATTAAACATGTAAATTTACTGTTGGTTCCTTGGTTTGGTTTCTGTTCTTTGAGATTTGGCCCAAATAAGCGGCTGCCCCAATTAAGCGGTGGCCCAATTAAGCGGAATCGTCTGTACTTATATTTTCAATAACTGTCAAAATATGACATTTGAGTTTCACTTAAATAATAAGCCCAACCTAATCTAGGGCTTAATTTAGGTTTCACTTAACAAAAAATAAGTTCCACTTAAACAGCGGTGCAATGGAATAAACGTCACTTAACAGTTTTAAGTTATACTTAAAGTTTAAGTGTTAGCAGTGCAACTAGCCCTTATTGACCTATCCTCGTAACATAGACGATTATATGGCCTACATTTCGTGTTACATCCTGCAAAGTAAGAACAGTATTTCTATAAAAATGTGTACTGCCACAGCCCCTTCCTGTAAATCCCCATCTTCTACGCCTCTCAATTAACTTCTTCACTAGCTTTTTAGCAGTGAATTAATTCAATCATCTTGGATATTAGTTATTTGGAGGTTAGAAACACATTTCCTAAACACCTAAGGCGATGTTTCATAAGAAGAACAGTTAGAACTTTGAGATGTTAATATCTTTTATAGACTAGAATTATTTAATAATCTCCATTAGAATATTAGATGTAATTTGAATAATTTTATTGCATTCGGATGTTGCCTTTAATTGGGGAATTATAAAGAAATTTATTAATCATTTTTGACGGTTTGAGATTGCAGGAAAAGCTAGAGGGTAAAGTCACTAGATTAAAAAAAATTGCGTATAGCAGATGTAGCTAGGCTAAAGGGTTACAAACATAACTTATTTCCAGTGATAAAAACAGTGTAGATAAAATAAAACTAAATACGACACGAGCCCGCAAAAAATTAAAATTTTATTTAAAAAAATTAAATGGATGCTCTTAGTACTAAAATAACGAATAAAAATTATTAATTAATCACATCAAATGATTTTGATGTGATTATAGAACAACTATTCCTGCACATCAATTTTTTTATTGGTTCAAAAATAACAGGCAAAACAAATGAGGTGACTTATTACGCCATGTCTTATATATCTTTGCCCTTTTTTGACAATAAGTTTTTTTCTGTCAATTTAACAATAAATTTCATACAAACAGGGGTCAGAAACCCCTATTTCAACCCCATAAAAACTCCATGTACACCCCTGTAAAGCCATCAATAATAAGTACAAAAGCATTCACACGGTAACACACTCAGCTGTTAACATATGAAAGGTAACAAAAGACCAGTCAATTATTTTCAGATTTACCGACAACTATCGGTAAAAGATGATGTTTACTGACCAACTATTCACAGAATTGTGAAATGGAGATCTCAAGAGTCAAGTAGGACTACAATGGGGACTACGGGGGGTCAAAATACACTATTAATTTTTTGTAATTTTACTTAAAAATGTCACAGCTGGTCAATACATTTTACTTTTAAAATCGTTTCTAAGCAATTGTCGAATAATTTTTACTTACCAATATATTGTATAGTTAGTTAATAAGTTAAAATTTTTGGGGCAACGATGGCTATTAGCGCCTAACACTTTCACATCTTTGATTAGATTATATGTTTGATGAATGATGTCCGTAAGTTTGAGGGCTACCGTTTAAGTTTTTACAACTAAGAAAGAAACATTTTTTTTGGAACAAACTGTTTTATTGCTTTTCAAAATATTCGCCTTTAAGATTTATACAGTTTTGCATACGTTCAAACTAATTCTCGAAACATTTTTTCCTCTCTAAAGTTGGTATCTTAAAAATAACTTCTTGAGGTGATGAAAATCGCTGTCCACGTATTTTTTGTTTGACATTGGGGAACAAAATAAAGTCGTTAAGGGATAAATCAGGTGAATACGGGCAATGAGACATTAATTCGATGTTTTTCTCCTTCAAATAATCAATTGTTTGACGTGCTGTGTGGGAGTTTGCATTGTCATGATGAAGAATGATGCGACGTTTTTGATTATTTTTCCTGATTTTGTCGATGACTTCTGGCAAACAAATTGTTATATATCATTCAGCATTAACTGTTCTTCGATCCTCTAAAGGAATGGTTGCGACATGTCCAGTACAACCGAAGAAACAAGCGATCATTTTCTTGGAAGTGCTTCGTGAACGAATAACTTTTGTGTGTTTCGGTTCATCTTGGAAGACCCAAACAGTGGATTGTTGCTTAGTTTCCGGTTCATATGAATAAATCCAAGTTTCGTCACCTGTAACGATGTTGTATACGGATTTTGCAGTGCCTAGGTTGAATTTTTTTAGCATTCCCTTACACCAATCAACACGAGCCTTTTTTTTGAGCTTGGGTCAAATTTTTGGAGTTCATCGGGAACAGATATTTTTCACAGCGAAATGTTCATGAAAAATCGAATGTATTGCAGTCTGCGATATGCCAAAGAATGCCTCTATCTCACGGTAAGTCACATGCCGATCTTCTTCAATCATTTTGCGCACAGCATCGATGTTTTTTTGAATCACAACCGATTTTGGTCGACATTCACGAGATTCATCACTGACGGACGCACAACCACTACGAAATTCTGCAAACCAATTTTAAACAGTCTTTTCTGATGGTGTTCCATTACCAAAAGTTGAGCGAATCTATGCATTGTTGTTGAACTAGGCCTTTACTAAAATCGTAAAAAATCATCCAACGAAAACCTTCACGAGTAATATTTATTTTTTCACAAAATTGATTTTTAAGGCTCACTGTCAACAAACTACTCGTTCAATTTATAAGCTGTCTCTGATTTAACAATAATAAATGTCAAATTTTACGATTATAGTAATGACACATTTCAATATTGCCATTTAGTGATCGTTTGTAAAAAGATAAAAGGTAACGTATCTATACATGTAGAATTAAAAGAAATCTTGCACGGACAAACACAAATAAATGTCGCAGGCTGATGGTAAGAGGCTGTAAAGGGGCCAATTATCTTAGTATATCACAAAAAATAATAAAACACATTAAAATAAGATGCAAGGCTTCACAAATAAAACAATACGTTCAATTCTCTGAGCTGTCTAGTAGCAGCCTGTCCATGAGTACTCTGTCGTCACCTAAAAGAACTGACAGGTCATAGCACAGCCCTAACCTCTCCCTGACATCCTCGAACTGTACACACTGAGTTAAAATGTGTAACACAGGCAAATCTGTGTTAATCTCGCCCAAAATTACAAAGACGAACAGTAAATATGATCAATTTAAGTAATTAGGTTAGGTTTAGTTAGTAAAAATCTAGGACAGCTGAATTAGGAAAACGATAATAGATAATAAACATTTTACGAAGACACCGTAGTTGGTTTAAAGTCACACAGATATCACACTTCTTCGTAACGCACTAATTTCCTTAGCTGTAAACGCTGCCTTGAACGTTAAAACTATCTACTAAACTTATCCATAATGCATAGTGAACAGTCTAATTTAACGAGCTCTGAATGCAGCTTTACAATTTGAAAAAATTGATGTGAAGTGTGAATATTCACACATTTCAGAGTTTCGCAGGTATATAATAAGTAAAGGCGGTATGCAGAGTGTGTAGGACAAATTTTACTTTGTAGTAATCACGGCAAAATGAACGATATTTTAAAAATAATTTATCGTCAGTTAATCATATAATAAGACTGGTTATTAAATTTACGCTCTTAAAAATTAAATGCAACATTTGTCAAAATATAACTAGAATTTTGACAAAATAATTTCAACATAATAAAAATGCAAAAAAAAAAACTGAAAAAATAAAATTCACTCCGTACTCGAACTCGAAACCCTTCGTTTCACACCAGTGCTCTAACCCATTAAGCTATCGCACGCCTTGCATGTGAGTGTCTTACATTGGTATAACTTTTGTACTTTGTGAACCAAAAACCACAAAAAATGCGTTATTTTCCAAAAACATAATCTGATCACAAAATCCTGTTGTACTATTTCGGTTCACACCAATATACATTACTTAGAATTTTTTTAGATTTTTAGTTTAAACCATCTGAGCTACAGTTGTGGGACAAAAATTTTTTTGCACAATTTTGGCAAAAATCGCATGAAAATAATTTATTTTACAAAAATAAAAATTTGATCGTTAATCCACGGCTTTCATTTGATACCCTACTCAGAATTAAAAAAAAATATTTTTGTTTTCGATGAGCACATATTTGTTCATATTTTTAGGAGGTATGTTTTTTAGATGTTTTAGTATTTTTCCTATGTGCGGGTCAAAGAGTTGTATAAGCATGCCAAATTTCAACTCTCTAGGTTTAGCCGTTTGGCTACAATTTTTACCGAACAGACAGACAGACAGACAGACAGACAGACAGACAGACAGACAGACAGACAGACAGACGACAAAATGACGGTATAAGGGTTTTTTGGTCATACCTACAAAACCCTAAAAAATTGACTATACTAGCGTCGGCGAATCAACGCAGTTACGTCACACGACTTAACAAACGAATGTATTGTCAGGAACAATGCAATCGTTTGTTACGTCGTGTGACGTAACTGCATTGATTCGCCGACGCTAGTATACCAGAATCGAACAACTGAATGTTACACTTTCAACCTTAATAAAAGTAATATCCATGTCATCTTCATACTTTTCTTCCTAGGATTTTGCCTCTTAAATCTTAAATTTTCTACCTGAACAAAACGTCAGAAGTACCAACAAAAGGCAAACAATATCACTGTAATATCAATAACTTACCGCCATTCTTACCAACCAAATAACAATAGAACCAAAGTTTAGTTATTTGTGAAAAGATTCTAAAGGTGTTAACGAACAATAGATTCGATATGGCAGAAATTTTGTTTTGAAAATAAATATTTTTATTTAATCAAGGGTAGAATTGATCCATTTTCAAATTTGATGGCTGGTTAACTTTTATTATTATAGCAAAGGTGTTGGTTTGGGTAATTTAATTTTAATAGGAGTTTTAGACAGATGGTACTAATATATTTTGATAACATTCAGTTGCAAAACCGGCTTAAACCAGGTTTATTAACTATTTCAGAAATTGTGTATTTGTTATTTGAGTTTTTCTTTTGCCTCGTCTGTTCCGAGAGTAAGGTAACATCTTGACATTCCGAATTGGCAAATTGGCATTAATGACATTTTCTATAAATTAAACATACATATACATAACATACGAGATCTGTTCAAAAAGTATCACGAATTTTGTGTTTTTTCAAAAATTATTTATTTATTCATGAATATCTATTTTGTCCCCTTCAAAGTAATCCCCACCAGATATTATACACTTGTGCCAACGTTTTTTCCAATCCCCGAAGCACTTGTAAAAAATCTTTTTTTGTGATCTTGTTCAGCTCCTCCTTCGATGCCGTCTTTATCTCCTCACTCGTAGCGTAGCGTCGTCCTTTCATGGACCTCTTCAGTTTCGGGAACAAGAAAAAGTCACAGTGGGCCAGATCTGGGGAATACGGTGGCTGCGGCATTATTAGTGTGTTGTTTTTGGCCAAAAATTCGCGCATAAGCAACGATGTGTGGGCATGCGACCCGTCTCATGCCCAAATCATTGGTAAAAATCGAATGGCACCAGCCAATCGATATGTTTAGGTCCTCAGTAACTTCTCTAACGGTGATTCGACGATTGGCCAATAATATTTTCTTCACTTCATCAATGTTTTCGTCTGTTGTTCACGTGCTCGGGCGTCCGGCACGCTCTTCGTCGTTCCCATCTTCTCGGCCCTCTGAGAACATTTTATACCACCGATAAGCGTTGCTTCGGTCCAAGGTAGCTTCACCATATACCACAGTCAACATTCGGAATGCGTCCGCGCACTTAATTTTGTTTTTCACACAAAATTTAATACAGATTATTTGATCCATTTTTTGGTATAGGCAAAAATCGAAGACGAGCCAAAACATGTGCAAGCAAAGCAACTGTCAAAAATTAACTGAACATTCAAAATGGCCGAACTTGTCGGCATAAGTGAGAGACATAAGTACCAACATAACGCAAAAAAAATCGAAAATCGAATATACGTAACCCGCGGAAATTCAAAATTCGCGATACTTTTTGAACAGACGGGATAGTGAGTATTTTTCCTATATGTGGGTCAAAGAGTTGTATAAGCTTGCACAAATTTCAACTTCTACGTTAAGCCGTTTGGCTACAATTTCTGCCGTACAGACAGAGAGACAGACCGACAGACACACAAATTAATGACGTTATAAGGGTTTTTTGATGGTCATACTTACAAATCCCTAAAAATTATGCTATTTATGAAATGACCCTAGTATAGTCGGATTGCTGATAGGTGACTGTTCGTTGCTACAAGTATCGATATACAATACTATATGCTTTCTATGTCTATATCATTATAATTATTTGCATACCCATAGTAACGTATAGTGACGCAAGTTGACAACTAACCTTCCAAATTATTTTAATAAAAAACAAAGCATTAGAAAGAAATGGCATGATTCGTAGATATCTTTACTAATTAGAGGGCGAAAATAAATTCACAGCAGTACTCAAACAAACAAAATTATTAATTTTAAGGTAATAATTATAAATAAGGAAAAACTTATACTCGTACGTAAATTTTGGATTATAATTTGTTGTTTAATTAAATTAAATTTTTATGTTTCCCCTAAGTACAAAGTAATAAAATATTAAGTAAAAATATTTTTATTCGTATAATATATTGCTACAAGTTGTATTAAAATGTTTATTTTTATTTTAAAAAAATAGTCACTGTAATGCATGATATCGTCGTCATCTGAACTATCGCTGCCATTTCTTGTATTTATTATTATTGGATTAATATCATCAACAATCCTTTCCCTTTCCCACCATTCATTTATTAAATTTTCGATTTCTTTAACAGATTTTGCCCAAGTTTCACAACTAATTTGATCACAGGTTACTTGCCACATTTTCAAAACTTCGTTATCACTTTATCCGTTTTGACCAATATGTCTATCATAATAATTTTTTGTTATACCCCAAATTAGTTCAATGGGGTTAAACTGGCAGTGATAAGGAGGTAATCTTAGTACTTCATGACCATACGTTTGTGCCAATATATCAATAAAATAAACTGGTTCAGATTTTAATTTCCTTCGTTTTCTGGTGATTTTGTTAGTGAGAAGTTCAGATTTATTACATTTTATAATTCTACGAATTGTTGATTCCGTAATTTTCAAGGCAGCTGCTACTCTTTGATGGACACAAGATAGAGAAATAAGTGGCCTATTGTCCTCTTTTTCGGAATTAAAATATTCCAGCAAATTTAAAATTAAAGTATGTGAATTTAATAATTGGCCGCAAGCTCTATTAATTAATATTATTAACACTGACAGCTAAGACAAATAACAAAAAACATTTTTAAAATCGCTGAAAAATGGTAACTAGATTATTATATGAATGCACCACTTGATACATACATGTAACAGTCACCTATCAGCAATCCGACTATATTTCTAATTCTTATTTCATATTCCACACCTCGTGCTAATATCTTTCTTTTTCTTTTAGCAAGAATTGGTCCTAATAGGAATGGTGTCCATCTTAAAGTACTTTTAACGAGAATATTTTTCTCACAATCTGTTTAAAATTTAGGAGTATTATATGTTGTTAAAATGTTTCACCTGGGGCGAGCAAACGTCTGCACGGAGCGCAGTGTAAGGTTGGTGCGCCTGGCCAGGCCCCAGACCAATATTAACCCGCGTGTTGAATGTATTTATGAGCGATAATAACATGTTACCGATCGTTGATATATTGGACAGTAGAGAACGTACTCCAAACTACATTTTCAGACCACTCACCGAACACTCGATTTTACGAAATGAAAGACAAATCCAACAAAAAATATTTACCATACTATACTAATTTTATTTCAGGTTTTCAGTTTTGTATAAAAAAATTGTTAGAAATAAACTGTTTTGTCCCCACTTAACGTACGCCTATGGTCTCTTTTTGTTCAATTTACTGGTCAAAAAGGCACAATAGTTACAGAAGTGTGCCTCTTGCTCCATTGCCCTCAAATAACTTTGTAATATGTCCTATTCTTCGACCTATAAAGAAACTTTCTTTACAATTTGAAGAAATACAGGCGCCAAAATCTTTTAGAAATATTGAATACGTTGTTAAAATGGACAATGGGTTACAAGTAACTATTATTTGTTGATAATAGGTTCAAATGGGCATTCTATGAATAAGAAATAAATTGAAAAATAAAGATTTTTAGATATGTGAAATGTTAAACTTCTCAGAAAATGTTTAACGCCATTTTTATGAAGATAAATTGCTTTCTATATAGTACATTATCCTCCAAAAAGCATCCTGACATTTAAATCTTACGTCCATCTATATATGAGGTCTGTTCAAAAAGTATCGAGAATTTTGAATTTCCGCGGGTTACGTATATTCGATTTTCGATGTTTTTGTTGCGTTATGTTGGTACTCATGTCTCTCACTTATGCCGACAAGTTCTGCCATTTTGAATGTCAGGTAATTTTTGACAGTTGCTTTGCTTGCACGTGTTTTGGCTTGTCTTCGATTTTTGCCTATATCAAAAAATTGATCAAAGGATCTGTATCAAATTTTGTGTGAAAAACAAAATTAAGTGCGCGGACGCATTCCGAATGTTGACTGTGGCATATGGTGAAGCTACCTTGGACCGAAGCAACGTTTATCGGTGGTACAAAATGTTCTCAGAGGGCCGAGAAGATGTGAACGACGAAGAGTTTGCCGGACGTCCGAGTACGTCAGCAACAGACGAAAACATTGATGAAGTGAAGAAAATAGTATTGGCCAATCGTCGAATCACCGTTAGAGAAGTTGCTGAGGACCTAAACATATCGATTGGCTCGTGCCATTCGATTTTTACCAATGATTTGGGCATGAGACGGGTTGCCGCGAAATTCCGTCGAAATTTTTGGCCAAAAACAACACACTAATAATGCCGCAGCCACCGTATTCCCCAGATCTGGCCCCCTGTGACTTTTTCTTGTTCCCAAAATGGTTGGGAAAAAAGGCCTAACCGATAGGCCTTCATCTATAAAAGCTGCAACTTATTTAGTTTGTAAATCCTGAGTTGTTTCAAACTGAATGAAATACCTTTTCTAAAATTAGAATATTTTCACTTGATGGAAGCCATAAATGTCAAGAGTAAGTATGTGAACAATAAATATTTTTATTACAAGTAGAATTCACTTTAAATACTGCATTATAATATAAAGTGTGTAATTCATGGAAGCTATTAAAGCGATTCCATTGAATATTGGTTGAATTGTGATTCAGGACGAGTGTTTGCAGAGACGGCAGACGCCACAGTACAAGACACTCTACGGCTACTTAGATGCGTTAGGAGAGACGTTACATATTATAGTACGGTGTGCGTGGATTAGAATTTAAATTAGGTGAAATACCGATGAATTGTTTCCTTCTTTCTATTTGAGAATTGTTAGTTGATTTTTGGCAATGTTGTTACATTGTTGACTGGCGATTTTACGCAAAAGCGATCTCGTGTAGGGTTGTACATCGAAGGCAAAACATCGATGTTTAACATCGATGTTAACATCGGCGCTTACTATCGATGTTGAAAAAACATCGAAGGAAAAACATCGATGTATTGGAAACATCGATGTTTTATCAATATTAAAAAAAGCTATTTATTCATATTATATAGGTTTTATTTAATAATGTAAAGATAAAATACGAAGCAAGTAACCCATAATACACAAAAAGCATTTATTAGATTTTGAAATAGAAATATTCCTTTTTAATAGTAATTAATTTCACATTAATATTATTATACCCTATATAATAATCCTAATTTGTACCTACAGTCTATTCCAAACGATTAGGCGGAACTAACCGCAATTTTCATTTTTGTAATTTGTCATTAGATATTTTTTTATATATTGAAGTTGACTTTTCCTGAACAAAATGATCAAAAGCTTCAATCAATCGGTAAAAGTAACTAGAATTGAAAATCTAGTTCCGCCTAAACCAAAGAAACAGATTTATGCAGTTCACTATTGTAAAAACAAACTAAGAGGAAATTTTGAATTCAATAGTTTGCACCTTTGAAACTGTATGTCATGTTGGTATTAAAAAATGGCAAAAAATGTCAGTTTGACATATGTCATAATAAAAAATTATATATTAATTATAATGATCATAACCAAAAAAATCTGAAATCTGAATTACAGCGCAACGAATTTTTTAAAATGACATTGAAAGTCAGCAGTACACTATAAAAGTAACCAAAATAACTAGATCTGGTTTGTCCTTACAAAAGTGAACAGCATATACAGTCTATTCCAAACGATTAGGCGGAACTAACGAATTTTCATTTTTGTAAGTTGTCATTAGCTATTTTTATATATATTGAAGTTGGCTTTTCCTGAACAAAATTATCAAAAACTTCAATCAATCGGTAAAAGCAACTATGGTCTATTTCAAAGTAGAAAAATGTGTGTAAAAGATAGGAGCTGTTTGTCCTTGCTGCGGATTGGTTTAGATCGTCATCCCTATTACACTGTAAAAATATTGTTTTTAGTCCAAATTGACAGATGTTCAGTGTCGTACATTGGAAATATATAATATTTATATTATTTAATTTTTCTCATATATTTTGTTATTATTTACATATTTAGACTTTTATTTATATTCTTGGCGTAGATTTTATGGAGGAAATTCTCCATGTAATTTGTTTTTACGCAGTTTATATTTCTTAGGTTATCTGACATATAAATATTTTTTGACACTTGACAATTATCAGATCAAAAGAGAGGACAAAGGTGAGGCCAAAAGACAGCCCAGCTGATTGTGCCCAAAGAAGAAGTTATTGATGTAATTTTTAGACCTTCATATATACATATATTTTAAATTTTTATTTAAAATAATTACTTAAATAAGAAACTTTAGCTTTGAAGATATATTGTTTGTTTAATTGCTTTATTTAAACTATTTTAGCAAATCTCTCTTTTTATATAGAGTATTATCTGTCTCATTTTGTAATACGGAACTAACAGTAACAGTTCATTTGTTATGTTGTATATTGACAATACATTTATAATATTGTCATAGTATTGGTTCACACGGATACGGCAAAGTCTGTTTACACCACAACAGTCACCAAAGTAACCATATCTAGTTTCGTATTACAAATTGAGACAGATTATACATAATTTTTAAAATTAATATTTTTATAACTTTTTCAAATTTCCCATTAAACTGAATTTATGTCTTATAAATAACGTAAGTGTATTATCTGCCTTGTTTATTTCAATATCTTATTAACCTTTTTTATATTAAAAAAAAAATCACTTGCTAACCCAGTTGCTACGCCCATGCCCTAGTTGTAACTTATTTTAAATATCCCGCTATACTGTATTTGATCAGTGTAAATGGTACTCGGTTCGCAGCGCTATCTACTTTTTTCTACTTTGAAATAGACCATAGAATTGAAAATCTTGTTCCGCCTAAAGCAACGGAACAGACTTTACATAAATGTCTCCTTATTTTGTGTCTTATTTTGTGTCTCCGCGAATGCCTTCTTTACTTTGGCCTAAGCCCGAATTTTAAAATAACTATTTCAAAATAACTAAAAGTCTATGTTTATAATGTCAATGTTATCGCTAGCTGACTGTTAACAAACAGTAGGCCAAAAAAAGTTGTTAATACAGTATTGCAAGATAGCTCTTGGTTACTGTTAGCTAGAAGCTAGTAAACAGTCACCGTTGACAGTTGATTGTAAAACCGAGCATTACTAATCATGTACACCCCTAGTTAGTATATAGCTATGGCAACAGTTGTTAAGGGATTGTTTACTAGCGTCAACAAATCAATATCCCAGTTTTTGGCAGACAATTTGCTAAGATGGTCTTGATTCATATCAAAAAAGTTGACCAAAGCCAATTTTTAATTGAAGCAGAAGGAAATACAAACGTGGAAGAGCTCATTGGCAAAATAGCTGGGATATATAATGGCCGACTCAAGGTAGGACTCCTTACAAATAATTCTGTCACTCATTCACCTGTCTGTATAGTAGAAATTATGGCCAAAGAGTTGGATCTAGAGAAAAAATACTAAAATTTGGTAATTCACCTTAAAATCACTTAGGTTATTAAAAACCTTGTTGATTTTTTTGTAAGCCACCTAAAATTAAATTTTATATTAAACTGAATTGAAAAATGGAAACAGTGCAATAGAAGCTCAAGGCGCTACTGTGCAGGATTAACTTTTTTTTATCCTTCCAGGTGGAAAGAATTTGTAGTGAGATGGAAGAACTCGCTCAACATGGCACTATGCTTCCACCAGAAATAATGGGATTAACAGACGAACAAGTACAAGAACTCAAATTGGTCGATCATTGGGGAGAGAAATGTATCCCAAGTGGTGGCTATACCTACGTTAAGGATGAAATAGGAAGAAGAAATGGCAAACAACCCAACCAAAAGATGAAAGATCTTCTCCTGAAAACAATAGAAGAAGCCAAAGAGATGATATCGAAAAAACTGGTACTACAAGAAAAAGTTATGTCCATGAAAATTGTACAGCAGGTTTGTGGATGTTATAAATTTTTAGTTGACCTTTTACAGCCATGGTGGGTTTTTCTGTTGTCAATCGCCACAAATGGCGAATTGGCCAGAAAATATGGCGAATTTTTTTAACTTTTGTGTTCTTACAAAAATGAACAGCTTATAAGAACAAACAATAGTCTATTTCAAAGTAGAAAAAAGTAGATAGCGCTGCGAACCGAGTACGATTTACACTGGACAAATACAGTATAGCGGGAAATTTAAAATAAGTTACAGATAGAGCATGGGCGTAGCAACTGGGTTTGTAAGTGATTTTTTTTTAAATATAAAAAGGGTTAATAAGATATTGAAATAAACAAGGCAGATAATACACTTACGTTATTTATACGACATAAATTCAGTTTAATGGGAAATTTGAAAAAGTAAAAAAATAATTTTTAAAATTTATGTACTATATATAAAAAGAGAGATTTGGCTAAAAGACTTTAAATAAAGCAATAAAACAAACAATGTATCTTCAGAGCTTAAAATTCTTATTTAAATATTTATTGTAAATAAAAAATAAAAATATTTATATGTAAAGTCTGTTCCAAACGGTTCGGCGGAACTAGATTTTCCAATCTAGTTACTTTCATCGTTTAAATCATGCTTTTCAGCCGTTTTGTTTAAGCTTTGTAAATCATACTTGCAACAAACATTTTTTGGTTAATGTTAATATCATTTTAAAATGTCATTTTCTTTATATTTTGAATTTTTGTGTCATTCTTAATACAAATATCCTATTTATTTATTTTTTATCATTAAAATAAGAAGTAAGAAGTAAGAATGTAAGAAAAATAATTTAATTTTGACATATGTCATTAGTTTCCATGGTTTCATTGTTGGAATTTTAAATTTTGACATTCCAACGTGAAAAATGAAATAACCCAAGCAAGGTCCCTTTTCGTGACAACCTAAAGGAACGAAATTCCCATTTAGTTCCGCCTAACCGTTTGAAACAGACTGTATATATGAAGGTCTCAAAATTATATCAATAACTTCTTCTTTGGGCACAATCAGCTGGGCTGTCTTTTGGCTGCATATTAGTCCTCTTTCTTGATCTGTTAATTGTCAAGTGTCAAACAATATTTATATGTCATATAACCTAAAAAATACATAACTGCGTAAAACTAAATTACATGGAGAATGTTCTCCATAAAATCTACGCCAAGAATATAAATAAAAGTCTAAATATGAAAATAATAACAAAATATATGAAAAAAAGTATAAATAATATAAATAATATATATTTCCAATGTATGACAATGAACATCTGTCAACTTGGACTAAAAACAATATTTTAACAGTGTAATAGGGATGACGATCTAAACCAATCCGAAGCAAGGACAAACAGCTCCTATCTTCGTACACACATTTTTCTACTTTGAAATAGACCATAGATCTGGTTGTTTTGGTTACTTTTATAGTGTGTTACTGACTTTAAATGTCAATTAAAAATATTCCTTACGCTGTAAAACCGACTTTAGGTTGATAAGGTTATGATCATTATAATTAAGATATCATTTTTCATTATGACATATGTCAAATGGATCGACATTTTAAAAAAAGTGACATTTTTTAATAGCAACATGACATACAGCTTCAAAGGTGCAAACTATTGAAAACAAAATTTCCTTTTAGTGTGTTCTTACAAAAGTGAACTGCTTATAAACTATTTAGAACGTCCGTACATAATTCGTGTTAGACCAAATCATATGGCCACTAGTCCATATGATTTGGTCTAGTAAATGTAACTAGACTAGTAAAAAGTACTTTTACGATGAGCAAAAATTTATTAATCGATTTAAAAAAAAAATGCATTTAATATACTGTTCCACCAAATATTCCACCAAATACACCAACAAATTTAAAAATAAAAATTTTAAACCATCGTATTTAATTTTCAGTGTTTTTGCATTTCTATTCTGTCTGCAGGATGCATTGAACATAATACAATTTTATTTCCTAGGCCTTTTGTTTGTATTTTAGATTTACAGCGTCAGTAGCTTTATTTTATATAACATTTTTACATTTTAACACAAGATTTACAAGTTGCCTTGTTTCGGAAATATTGAAACTTGCGCTTCTTGGGTGTTTATCGCACATTTTTCTGTACAAAATTCAACAAAACTTCGAGTTTTTTTTAGGTTATATCTATCTTTGACTCACCCTCGCATATTGTTTTAGGCAATAGAGTTGCTGAAGGGAGCTGTAATGATAGTATATCCAATGAAATTGCCCCCACATGATGTCATCAGGATGGAATTTGAAAACATAGAAGACCTATCAGGTACCCAAGCATCTCTGGAAGTTATAGATCCAGCGACTGCCCAGCTCTGGTTCTGTGGAAGAGAACTCTACAGAGAGAAAAAACTGAAAGATTATACTGGCAAAAATGAAAAGTGCAAGGTAATGTTTTCAATTCTTATTAATATTAGTATTAAAAATTGTTTTATTAGGTCATAATGAAGCTATCGAAGAAAGGAGAAGGTGCACCAGCCAGAGAACCAGTCTTTACCGAAGACCAACGCAAGCAATGGATGATGGATGCCTATAGAAGACAAGAAGAAATGAAGAAATTGGATGCTGATGAAGATGATTCTTATCTTAATGCTTCTTGGGCTGATAGTGGACATCTTAAAAAGTCCTGCCAAGGATTAACTAACTTGTCCTGGAGACCTTTCAAATAATTAATTGAAAATTTTTGCGATTCTATAGATGTAAATGTAGTAGTAAACGTTTTAAGTATTTCAAATTTTACATTTTTTTTATAAGCTTCTTTCCCCAATACTGACCAATGCTAAATGTTAAATCCAACGTTGGTGCAAGCGTTGGCCAATGTTAGACACATCTGTAGGCGCCTTAACACATCATATTCAAAGCAAACATTATCAAATTTAAAAAAAAATGTATATTCCAAACGATTAGGCGGAACTGGATTTTCAAATCTAGTAATTTTTACAGATTGTTTGAATTTTTGATCATTCTGTTCAGGAAAAGCCAACTTCAATATGTAAAAAAATAGCTAATGACAACTTACAGAAATGAAAATTCCAGTTAGTTCCGCCTAATCGTTCGAAATAGCCTGTATCTCAAAAACCGTAAAAGATCCGACGGCGTAGCGTAGTGGTAGCCTTGCGTTGCCAAAGTCTCGGGTTCGAATCCCGTTCAGGAATGGAATTTACAAAAATTAAGAATTGTTCTGTCTAATTTCCAAAGTAGCAAAGGCAATTAAAAAAAAAAATTTAAATATATATATATATATATCCATTTTTAGGGTTTTGTAGGTATGACCAAAAAACCCTTATACCGTCATTTTGTCGTCTGTCTGTCTGTCTGTCTGTCTGTCTTTCTGTTCGGTAAAAATTGTAGCCAAACGGTTTAACCTAGAGAGTTGAAATTTGGCATGCTTATACAACTCTTTGACCCGCACATAGGAAAAATAATAAAACATCTAAAAAACATATCCCCCTAAAAATATAAACAAATATGTGCTCATCGAAAAAAAAAAAATATTTTTTTATAATTCTGAGTAGGGTATCAAATGAAAGCCCTTGGTACGTGGATTAACGATCAAATTTTTATTATTTTTTTATTTTTGCCAAAATTGTGCAAAAAAAAATTTGTACCACATCCCCTGTAGCCCAGATGGTTTAAACTAAAAATCTGAAAAAATTCTAAGTAATGTACATTGGCGTGAACCGGAATAGTACAACAGGAATTTTTGATCAGATTATGTTTTTGGAAAAAAACGCATTTTTTGTGATTTTTTGCTAATAATCAGACAATTACAAAGAGATTATTGCAACTATACTTGATAACTTTAAACTCATGGGTTCAAGAATGTCCCTTAAAGTGCATGTTACATTCGTACTTGGACCAATTTAAAGATAACATGGGAGCCTATTCGGAAGAACAAGGTGAACGTTTTCATCAAGACGTGATGGATTTTGAACGTCGTTATCAGGGGCAATACAATGAGAGTATGATGGGGGACTATATTTGGGGGCTAATACGAGAAAGTCCATACAATCACAGACGAAATACGAAAAATAATCATTTCTAAACTTTTTTATATATTCTGTTACAGTAAGTTGTTTGTTTCGAATGGTTTTCTTGTAACTAATACCTATTCAAATTCATAACAAAAGTTTGTATTATTTTTACATACAATAAAGGTCAGAAAAAAGGGAAATTTTCTTAAAATCCGTAATTTTATTCTGATAGCTACAAAAGCAAACTTTTTCGGGTAAAACTATTTTTTCTTTAATTAATGATGTGGAACAAATAAAAATCAGATATGCAGAACCCAGACTCAAAATTCCTGTTGACCGGTGTTATTAATTAATCGAAACTAAAAATATCATATGGTTAATCGATTAAGGTCCGGTCTTTCCACCTTCAGATAAAGTCCCAGGTAACTATCTGACAGATAAGGTTATTTGTAACGTCCTCTGCTGAGTAAATGTCATCCCTTCTTTCTATACAAATGTATCTATCGGATAGTTATCTAACGGATAATGAGACTGACGTATTGGATTCACTGACTGGTATTGACATTTATTCAGCAGATGAAGTTACAAATAACCTTATCTGTCAGATAGTTACCTGGGACTTTATCTAAAGGTGGAAAGACCGGGCTTAACTGAAACAAAATAATCAATTATTTCAATAATTCAATTAATCGTTGACATCTCTAATTGTTTATCAGACTTTGCTATAAATTTCAAAATATGTTTTCTTTTATTTTTTCCAAAATATGCCGGATGTGATAGTCTAAAAATGTCTCCCTCTCAATATTCTAAAGGGGTTGTTAAACAGGAAAATGTATATAATAATCAACACCATAAACCTACCATAAGCTCGTCCTTAAAATTCAGGAGTGCAGTCCCCAGTAAACTAGCTTCTAATTTATAACATTTGTAGTCATTGTTAACGATTACTTTCCCTAGAATACTAAACAGGACCTCACAGAGATACGAGTAACGGACAGACAGACAGACAGTACAGACTTCTTTATTATAGTTTAATATGAACAAGTATGGAATTTTTTATATGCCACTGATTGTTTACGACCAGAAAATTTTACGGAGTTCTTGATGTGAATTTTAATTAGTGGCCTTCGAGTTTTTGGAATAGGACTGGGTGTGCAGGAAATATAAAGGCTCCTAAAAGCTGGATATTGTTTAGGTTCGTTTTTTACCGACCGTCAATATATAAGGGAGGAATTGTGATCATACCGATTTTGACATTTCGAGATTTCGATGGATCTCCACGAATTGAGGTCCCTACATAACGTTTTGACTATTTTTAGCATGATGTCTGTCTGTCCGTATGTCCGTCTATCTGTCTTTCTGTCTGTCTGTCTGTCCGTCTGTCCGTCTGTGTACAGGTGCAGAGCAAATTCGGCTGAAAGGATTTTTATGAAATTTCACATTTAAGGTTCTGCCATTAATGGCACGAGTTGATTAACTTTTGGTAAAAATTGGTTGACTAAAAATGGGAGTTTACTCGTGTCGATTTTAAGATTTTTGTGAATATTTCACAACAGAAAAATATTTCGAAAAAAATTATTGAACAAAAGTTGCTATAATTTCTGTAAAATTTTTCGAAATTTTTTCATACTTATATGTAACGTTTCAATGGTCATGATAAATAATATCTTTGTTAAAAAATATTAGGTCAAGTTATTTCTACTCTGCTGCTAGAATGTATTTTATATAAGTACTTTACGATGGCGGTCGGTCCTGTGGTGGCCACAGCTGATTTTTAATATTATTATATAGTATGGTTATAAGAAAGTACCGAATAAGCCTATTAGTTTAAAATAGATTGTCCTACAAATTGATGACAAAATACACTTTATGATAATACATTACAAGCCGAGTTCTCGCGAAGTTCAACATGACATCGATCCAAATCCGGATCATTTCGATCACTGCTCAAAATCGCCCGATCAATCGTATCCTTGCAACTATACAGTGAGCCGTGAGACGGATCATTTCAATTTGGTGAACCGTGTCTCTTCGGTCAGTGTACTGAGCTGGTTCGTTCATGAACGACCCATCTCTAGAACAGATGCCTATTTTGTACATTTTTGTAAACTTTTACCACGCTAACTCGCAATTTTTTTACCAAACTTCAGACGCCAGTACTCGCTAATCTTCTGCTTTTCTTCGTTAACAGTCAGATCTTTCTAGGTACGTCTAATACCTAGTGAATGTTTCGATGTATATTAAGAGCGTTAGATTTGTTTTACTGTTATCGATCGATTCTGAAAAGTGGTCAATAAATTGATATGAATTATCAGCAGTACAGGACGGCATAAACTGACAGGAATTCAATATGTTCATTAGTTCTTAGAAAAGGTAGACCTCGGGAATACTAATGCGATAGGGACTTTGCATATCCACCAGTGAAGTACATAAACTGGACAGGCGATGATCAGAAATATGGAAATAGTTTAATATTTAGTTGGGTACCAAATATGTTAAATTTACTGGCGGTGTTAAATTTCAGTTAGATATTGTCGAATTTACTTACTAATTTCGTCCCATCATTACTTAAGTGGGGAACAGAATACAACGAGTTCTACGGCGCATTGACGGCGTTCGGACGGCGCTATCTGTCAGAAGAAAGTTAAAACCAAGCTGTCGTACGCAAGTGCACAGAATGTGTAACGTCCTAGCGGCGTTCTAACGCCGTTGATACTGAATGTTCGTCAACTTCCAACTTTTGACGCCGTTGAACGTTGACGCAGAACACCTAACCTCAGTTTTTACTGAATGGTAATGTATTTGTATGTGTAAATAACTTGCATACAACATAAATAACATCACACACAAGTCTTCATCATCCATTATAATTTTAATAAAAGAAAGCGCACGTAGAAACACAGATATAGGTTGTCACGTGACACTTTGACGGCGTTAAAAATTATTGCATTGTGTGTAGGCGAAAATTCTCAACGGCGCTAACGCAACGCCGTCGCAAATGACGGCGCGCTGTGCATTCTTTTCCAGGCTTAAGGACGATCTTTGCTGTTGCGTATGAGTGACATTATTATGATGAAAAAAACACTTTAGTTCTCAAAATGAACACTCTTCCATCAATTCAGTGTGTAGTCGATCCAATAAGCTGCATAATATTGTCCTGTGATTGTTTTCCTCTTTTCCAGATAGTCAATGGAGATTATACCTTTCGAATCCCAGAAAACCATGATCTTTCCGACCCAGGGAACTCTTTTTCCTTCTTCTGAGCACGTTTGCCAATAGAAATCCACTGTTTTGACTGGTGTTTCATTTCTAGTGTGTTGTGAGGGACCCATGTTTCATTAAGGGTTATGAAACGTCGCAAAAGTTCACTTGGATTGCGCTTGTACATTTCCAGCAAACATTTGTATACGGGCCAGTACTGTTGAAGCACATACTCCCCGGTATTGAAAGTAATGGGCCAGTACCCCGGTGTCCCATTGGCCTTTAGCTGGCCCATTGGTTTATAAATTACCGACCTAGCAGCGGTAAATTGCAAAATAATCGCATTACTTGCAAGATTTATTTCTGACCGACTAGTGCTTATATTAAACCCACTCTCTGGTATTTCAAATGTAACATATGTACATTTACCTTATACTTACCCAGTATTAAAATAAATTAATGGTTAGGTGCAAAATAAATACTCATTTGGCCATTTCACCATCGTTGCAAATAAAGTTGACAATATCGCATCGGTTTTAAACTATTAATGAAAAAATTAACGTTGCTGTCAATAGAATGATGCGATATTGTCAACTTTATTCGTTGAATAAATTTATTCAACAATGGTGAAACAAAAGTAAAATGTAACATAGGGTGACCATTCGTCCCGCATTTTAACATTTTGTCCCGCATTTTGGATTTGGGACGTGAGGACCTTTTTTTCTTTGCTCTTCACTTGGATTTGGGAGGTGAAGACCTTTTTTTTTTTTTGTTCCGTCCCACATTGCCTTCTTAAGAAAATGGTCACCCTAATGTAACATATGAACAAAAAAAAGGAGTGCTCATAAAATGCTGGCAAAGTACTTCGTATAGGGGAGTGCGAAATACAAATGTGAAGTACATTATTAATACTGGCGTTGCACAAACTTTTAGTGCCAGCAATATACCAACAGAAAAACAAGTTTTCCGGTATTCGGCCGATGGTTGAATGTTTGCTGGGATTGCTTCGAAATGGTACCCGTTTTTTATTCACTATGAGCAGATACTGCACCCATTTTTTCGATATCTTTTGTATGCTCGTGCAGGAAATGAAACACATGTTTGTATGAAATGTTTACCATGTTGGTTATTTTCCGTATCTTCATTCGGCGGTCGTCCAACACGATAGCATGAATTTTATTGACCATCTTTACAGTTATTTTTTTCATTGAGTATACTAGCAATGAGATGAGTGTCTCATTGTTGATGTTGATTCCTAATTTTTGAGATTCGATTTTGATTAATCGATGACATAGTAAACAATGTAGATCTTTTCATCAAATCAAATAATTTGGTTAATTTTCGAAACGAGGATTCCTAATTTCGTACGCCACTGTGTTTTATAGAGATGTCAAGAGACTGTATTCTGTCTGTGTGTATGTATGTCCGCATTTATCAGTCATTACTGTGGGTGTACTATTATAATATTAATAACTTTAGCTATTATCGGTATGTCTATTTCTGCCAATTCATTATACATGTATCCCGGTACACCATAGTACATCTATTCAAGGAAAATTATATTTACTATTCATATCTATATTAATAAAATTGAAGACTTTATCTGTATTTTTATTTTTTCGGACTCATATTTGATTTTTACACGTTTCATATGATTATACGAATACCTTTTAAGTCTTTACAAAAACTAAGAAAGGAAAATTTTTTTGGGAACAAACTGTTTTATTGCTTTTCAAAATATTCGCCTTTAAGATTTATACACTTTTGCATGCCTTCAAACCAATTCTCGAAACATTTTTTCCACTCTGAAGTTGGTATCTCAAAAACATAATTTTCGAAGTCTTTAACAGTTCTTGAGGTGATGAAAATAACTGTCCACGCATTTTTTGTTTGACATTGGTTGAAAAAAATTGACATTGGGGGGACATTGGTCGTTCATACAGGCAATGAGACATTAATTCGATGTTTTACTGTGTACCATTCAGCATTAACTGTTCTTCGATCCTCTAAAGCAGTGGTTCTTAACCTTTTTGAAGTCACGGAGCACTTTTGACCATAAGGTAAATTCGAAGAGCACCAAAATCAAAAAGGCAAAAAAACAAATAAATACATCAATCAAACACATAATTTTTATTGAAAATTAAACATAATTATTACATATATATAAAATATATATATAATAAATAATCAGAAATGTGTGAAAATTCACACGTCACATCAATTTTTTAATTTTCAATTTTTTGTGCTTCTGACAGTAGGTGTTTTGGGTGGCATGAAAGCCTCCTATCGAAGGGAAATCGAGTCCATTCCCGCCTGTAGATCTTCTGCCAACTCTTTGATCTGCAGGATGCAGAAAGCAGTACTTGTCGGGTCACTCCGCATTGTGCGGGCACTGGATCTGGCGTAATTTCCGCGGCTGCATATCGTCAGAGTTTGGGATGCAGTCGTGTGTATTTAGCTCCACTAGTCTCTAGTATGACGCGGCTCAAAAAGTTGCTGAAGTTTGAGATTAGTGGACGCTTGTCAAGACCTGACAAACCCCATAATAATAATAATAATAGTTTATTTATTTAGCTAATGCTAATAAGATCCATATTAACAAACATAAACATATAAACATTATAATAAATATTCAAATCAAATTTAATCCTTATGTTGTCAATTTAAACCATTATTTGTCCACTTATGTAGTTCATGCAAAACGTGATTTTTGTCAAATTTAAATATCGATTTTTCGTAATCTAGCGCATTAAAATTTTAATAACATATTTGAATTAATTGTTTGGGACCTTAAAAATAAGTAGGTCGTAAAATTAGGTTCCAAACTTGTTGCAAATTAGTTTGTAATGTTTTCTACAATAATTTCAAAACTGTATTACTGTGATAAATCATATTTTGAATGTTATCTTCTCAAATATTTTTCATATCAGCCCTGCCTATGAAATCCTGTAAACTATGAAAATTCACAGTTTGTATATTTTTTCAGATAAACAGGTTTCGTCGCATAAATGTTTACGTAATTCCTGCTAATGATATAAAAATAAAATTCCCTTATCAACTTATTTAAGAGGATTAATTATTTTTTTAATCCCATACTAATTCATTTGTGGTTAACAAAACATCGAGATAACATTAAAATGTCTTTCTTATAAATTCTAAGTTATTTTTTGTATGTATTTTAACGTTGAACATATTGTGTCTCGTGAAAGTGTAGTTATTTTTGGAAATTTGTGTATTAAATCAAAAACTATATCTCAAAAATGGTAAGAAATAGAGACCTAAGGTTTAAATCTTCAAAAAATTTAGTTTTACGATGTTTTTTCTGTTATATTTGGTCCGTAATGACCTAAAACTAGTTGGTAAAATATTGATTTTATTTTGTAAATTTCAAAAATTCATATCTCAAAAATGGTAAGAAATAGAGGCTTGAGGTTTGAATTTTTGGAATTCTCACACCTTGTTTTGTCTAGCAAAAATTAATGTTTGGTCCGTAATGACCTAAAACTATTGAAAATGTTGATTTTTTTGTAATTTTAAAAATTCATATCTCAAAAAAGGTAAGACATGCAGATTTGAGGTTTGAATTTTTGGAATTCTCACACCTTGTTTTGTTTATAAAAAATTAATGTTTGGTCCGTAATGACCTAAAACTATTGAAAATGTTGATTTTTTTGTAATTTTAAAAATTCATATCTCAAAAAAGGTAAGGCATAGAGATTTGAGGTTTGAATTTTTGGAATTCTCACACCTTGTTTTGTTTATAAAAAATTAATGTTTGGTCCGTAATGACCTAAAACTATTGAAAATGTTGATTTTTTTGTAATTTTAAAAATTCATATCTCAAAAAAGGTAAGGCATAGAGATTTGAGGTTTGAATTTTTGGAATTATCACACCTTGTTTTGTTTATAAAAAATTAATGTTTGGTCCGTAATGACCTAAAACTATTGAAAATTTTTATTTTTTTGTAATTTTAAATATTCATATCTCAAAAAAGGTAAGAAATAGAGACTTGAGGTTTGAATTTTTGGAATTCTCACACCTTGTTTTGTTTATAAAAAATTAATGTTTGGTCCGTAATGACCTAAAACTATTGAAAATGTTGATTTTTTTGTAATTTTAAAAATTCATATCTCAAAAAAGGTAAGGCATAGAGATTTGAGGTTTGAATTTTTGGAATTCTCGCACCTTGTTTTGTCTAGCAAAAATTAATGTTTGGTCCGTAATGACCTAAAACTATTGAAAATGTTGATTTTTTTGTAATTTTAAAAATTCATATCTCAAAAAAGGTAAGAAATAGAGACTTGAGGTTTGAATTTTTGGAATTCTCACACCTTGTTTTGTCTAGCAAAATATAATAATTGGTCCGTAATGACCTAAAACTGTTAGGGAAAATTTTTATTTTTTTGTAATTTTAAAAATTCATATCTCAAAAAAGGTAAGAAATAGAGGCTTGAGGTTTGAATTTTTGGAATTCTCACACCTTGTTTTGTCTAGCAAAAATTAATGTTTGGTCCGTAATGACCTAAAACTATTGAAAATTTAGATTTTTTTGTAATTTTAAAAATTCATATCTCAAAAAAGGTAAGAAATAGATACTGGAGGTTTGAATTTTTAGAATTCTCACACCTTGTTTTGTCTAGAAAAATATAATGTTTGGTCCGTAATGACCTAAAACTATTAGGGAAAATTTTGATTTTTTTGTAATTTTAAAATATCATATCTCAATAAAGGTAAGAAATAGAGACTTGAGGTTTGAATTTTTGGAATTCTCACACCTTGTTTTGTCTAGAAAAATATAATGTTTGGTCCGTAATGACCTAAAACTATTAGGGAAAATTTTGATTTTAATGGAATTTAAAAAAAATCTTATCTCAAAAAAGGCAAGAGATAGAGACTTGAGGTTTACATTTTTGGAATTCTCACATTTTATTTTGTCTAGAAAAAATTAATGTTTGGTCCATAATGACCTAAAACTATTAGTGAAAAATTTGGAAAAAATTTTCAATTTTTTTTTTCGTTTTATCAAAAAATGTCTCAAATAAAAGTTGTTAGTTATTACTTTTATAGCAACTTTTGTTCCATAATTTTTTTCGAAATATGTTTCTGTTAAAAATCTTAAAATCGACACGAGTACACTCCCATCTTTAGTCAACCGATTTTTACCAAAAGTTGATCAACTCGTGCCATTGATGGCAGAAGCTTAAATATGAAGTTTCATAAAAATCCTTTCAGCCAAATTTGCTCTGCACGTGTACACAGACAGACAGACAGATGGACGGACGGACAGACAGAAAGACAGACGGACGGACGGACAGACAGACCGACAGACATCATGCTTAAAATAGTCAAAACGTTATATAGGGACCTCAATTCGTGGAGATCCATCGAAATCTCGAAACGTCAAAATCGGTATGATCACAATACCTCCCTTATATATGTTGGCGGTTAAAGGTATCGTAGGACGATATCTTACAAAAAACAATTTTTGTCTATCTGCTAGTAGGTATGTCTGAAATAGTATAAAATTAAATATTTAATTTTTAGGTTAGATATACTTTACACTTATAATTGATGACTATATATGCAAAAGTGTATTTTAACAACAATTATTAATCAAAAGCCATATTATTTACTAATATTTTCTTTACCTTTTTAGGGTTTTGTTGGTATGACCAAAAAACCCTTATTCCGTCATTTTGTCGTCTGTCTGTCTGTCTGTCTGTCTGTCTGTCTGTCTGTCTGTCTGTCTGTTCGGTAAAAATTGTAGCCAAACGGCTAAATCTAGAGAGTTGAAATTTGGCATGCTTATACAACTCTTTGACCCGCACATAGGAAAAATACTAAAACATCTAAAAAACATACCCCCCTAAAAATATAAACAAATATGTGCTCATCGAAAACAAAAATATTTTTTTAAAATTTTAAGTAGGGTATCAAATGAAAGCCCTTAGTACGTGGATTAACGATCAAATTTTTATTTTTGCAAAATAAATTATTTTGATGCGATTTTTGCAAAAATTGTGCAAAAAAAATTTTGTCCCACACCCTGTAGCCCAGATGGTTTAAACTAAAAATCTAAAAAAATTCTAAGTAATGTATATTGGTGTGAACCGAAATAGTACAACAGGAATTTTTGATAAGATTATGTTTTCGGAAAATAACGCATTTTTTGTGGTTTTTGATTCACAAAGTACAAAAGTTATACCAATGTAAGACGAACATGCAAGGCGTCTAATAGCGCAATGGGTTAGAGCACTGGTGTCGTAAGCTTTTAACGAAGGGTTTCGAGTTCGAGTACGGAGTGAATTTTATTTTTTCTGTTTTTTTTTTTGCATTTTTATTATGTTGAAATTATTTTGTCAAAATTCTAGTTATATTTTGACAAATGTTGTATTTAATTTTTAAGAGCGTAAATTTAATAACCAGTCTTATTATATGATTAACAGTCGATAAATTATTTTAAAAATATCGTTCATTTTTCCGTGATTACTACAAAGTAAAGTTTGTCCTACACACTCAGCATACCGCCTTCACTTATTATATACCTGCGAAACCCTGAAATGTGTGAATATTCACACTTCACATCAATTTTTTAATGTACTCGACAGAAATATTTATGTTCAACCACGTTTGATATTTATTTATTTACTCGTTTTCATTTATTTTAATGTTTATGTATGCAACCCGGTATCAGTGCCGCAACAACATAAATTGGCGCCTGGTGCGTAAAATTATTTGGCGCCCTCCCCCTTACTAATTACATACGCAATTTTTATAATTTTATGGTAGGGTGATTGCATCAGTAAGGGAACGTTTAAAACATTTACTTACGTTGTTTTCTTCACCAAAATGTTATTTAAGATATTAACTTACCATATTTTATAGAGAATCCTTAAAATCTTATTGTTTTATTTTGATGCAAGTGAAAATAAAAGAATAACTTAGAATAATAAAAAACATAACTTTTTTCATAAAAATCACAAAATCGCCAGAAAAGGAACACTTACTCCTAATAAAGGAACTATCTTATTACCAGTAAAGGGACAAATTATGTTACAAATCTTTTAATAAACTCAAAAATCATGATAATCAACTAATATAAAAAGGGACAAAATATAAACTCTAGGTCAATAAAACACAAAATGAAAACACCTAAAATGAAACACAAAAGGGCTAAAGAAATATTATGGTATATCACATAATTGAATAACAAAATAAATAAAAAAATATATATTTAATGACAAAAAAAAGGGATATTTGAACAAAAAATAATAAATATTTAGGTATTTTAATAATATATTATATAATCACTTTAACGGAATGGAAAATTAAATAAATTGAACTTTTCTGGCTTTTAACTGTGAAAATTCGTTAATTAAGTCTTCATAATTTAATGACTACGCTGTAGTATTTTCTATTGATATTAAAGCTAAATATTACAAGCTCTTGGCCCATTGTAGAACGCAAATAATTTTTTATTAACTTTAATTTACTAAAACTGCGTTAATTCGAAGCAACAGTTACAGGGACCGTTAAAAATATGCGCAGTGCAATGCCAATATTAGGGTACACATCTTTTAAATCGTAAGTGTGGAACACTTCTAATAATTGCATTGCAGTGGCAGTTGTACAATCATCAATTAATGATCTTGCCTGCCATTTGAAACTTTTGATTATGAAATCAAATTTGTGTTGATTATAGTTTATTAATATAAAAGATAATAATAAAAAAAAAAAATTGGCGATTCGGCGCCTCTATGAATCCGGCGCCTGGTGCGGCGGCACCTCTCGCACCACCCTTGTTGCGGCACTGCCCGGTATACTTGAAATCGTACAAAAAAGTTTAACTTCACTGACGATTTGACGTTATTACACTGATGATTTCTGAAAAATATATTTTAAATCTCAAGAAGAAAAAATTCTAATTGGATACTTTTAAATAATAGTAATTGTAAATCTGTTCGTGTCATATTTTTTGTAATTCTTATTAAACAAATATTGAAATTTATATTCTCTAATTGTCCATTTTGGAGAAGCACAGGTCCTCATAAACACACAGACGGACAGACAAAAAAACACATAATATTTCATTGGTTAATGGTCATCCGGTTCTGAACGTTGAACGTTGAAAGTTGAACGCAGAGCGAGACTTGAGTTATTGGAGGGACGGGACTCGGGACTTAATATATTTCATTTTTAATTATTTTGGAAGTGTTGAATACACTAATAATATATTGACTTCATAAATATCAATGTTTATATCATTAAATTATTTCATAATTACGAATTTATTATTTCTATAATTAAAATAAGAAATTTTAAATTACACTGTTGATTTTTGGATTTCAGAAGGATAATGTGTCCTGTATTAAGAGAATCCTGTTGTGTTTACGCAAGGAAATCACTGTAATTTTAAATATTGTATATTAGGTGTACCCGAAAGTTTTTTCGTTTATTTAGTATTATTAAAATAGAAACAAATCGAAAGAAAACAATCAGCTGTGGCCACCACAGGACCGACCGCCATCATAAAGTACTTGTATAAAATACATTCTAGTAGCAGAGTAGAAATAACTTGGCCTAGTATTTTATAACAGAGATATTATTTATCATGACCAAACGTGACATATAAGTATGAAAAAATTGAGAATTTTTTCGTTTTATAAAAAAATTTCTCAAATAAAAGTTGTTAGTTATTGCTTTTATAGCAACTTTTTAAAACTTATAGAAAAAATTAATGTTTGGTCCGTAATGACCTAAAACTATTAGGGAAAATTTTGATTTTAATGGAATTTAAAAAAAAATCGTTTCTCAAAAAAGGTAAGAGATAGAGACTTGAAGTTTAAATTTTTGGAATTCTCACATCTTATTTTGTCTAGAAAAAAATGTTTAGTCCGTAATGACCTAAAACTATTAGGGAAAATTTTGATTTTAATGGAATTTAAAAAAAATCTTATCTCAAAAAAGGTAAGAGATAGAGACTTGAAGTTTAAATTTTTGGAACTCTCACATCTTATTTTGTCTAGAAAAAATTAATGTTTAGTCCGTAATGACTTAAAACTATTAGGGAAAATTTTGATTTTAATGGAATTTAAAAAAAATCTTATCTGAAAAAAGGTAAGAGATAGAGACTTGAAGTTTAAATTTTTGGAATTCTCACATCTTATTTTGTCTAGAAAAAATTAATGTTTAGTCCGTAATGACCTAAAACTATTAGGGAAAATTTTGATTTTAATGGAATTTAAAAAAAATCTTATCTCAAAAAAGGTAAGAGATAGAGACTTGAAGTTTAAATTTTTGGAACTCTCACATCTTATTTTGTCTAGAAAAAATTAATGTTTAGTCCATAATGACCTAAAACTATTAGGGAAAAATTTGGAATTTTTTTTTTCGTTTTATAAAAAAATGTCTCAAATAAAAGTTGTTAGTTATTGCTTTTGTAGCAACTTTTGTTCAATAAATTTTTTCGAAATATTTTTCTTTTATGAAATATTCGCAAAAATCTTAAAATCGACACGAGTAAACTCTCATTTCTAGTCAACCGATTTTTACCAAAAGTTGATCAAATCGTGCCATTGATGTCAAAAGCTTTAATGTTAAGTTTCATAAAAATCCTTTCAGCCGAATTTGCTCTGCTCGTGTACACAGACAGACGATCAGACAGACCGACAGACATCATGCTAAAAATAGTCAAAACGTTATGTAGGGACCTCAATTCGTGGAGACCCATCGAAATGTCAAAATCGGTATGATCACAATACCTCTCTTATATATGTTGGCGGTCGGTAAAAATTGATGTTAAGTGTGAATTTTCACATATTTCAGGGTTTTGTAGGTATTTAGTCAATAATGGTTATTAGACGGCCAAACGATTAATGCCTGTCACTACATAACACAATTACAAGTGTTGGTTTTAAATCATTTAAATCAATAGACACAACAAGAAGGTTGCATTTAGATTTTTTTTATATCGTGTATCATATATCTCTAATAATACCATAATATATATTTTAACGCATTTTTTTTTTTTTTCGAAGTGTGTTTTTCCGCGTTCGCTTACACCGGACCAAAAACAACAACGCGTCGACGATTCAGAGCGCTGTTTGGAGCTGTTCAAGCGAGATAAAAAGAATTTTTTGCGTCGGTATGTGACAATGGATGAAACATGGATCCACTACTACACACCTGAATCAAAAAGATCGTCAGCTGAGTGGACAGCAGTCGGCGAAAATCGTCCAAAGCGACCAAAAACTCAAAAGTCAGCTGGCAAGGTTATGGCATCTGTATTTTGGGACGCGCGTGGTATTTTGTTTATCGACTATCTTGAGAAAGGTAAAACTACCAATAGCGAATACTACATGGCATTATTGGATCGATTGATTTTAGTAATCAATAAAAAACGGCTTCACATGCAAAAGAAAACAGTGCTCTTTCACCAAGACAACGTCCCGTGTCACAATTCGATGAAAACGATGGTTAAATTGAATGAATTACGCTTCGAATTGCTTCCTCAGACACCGTACTCTCCAGATCTAGCCCCCAGCGACTACTGGCTTTTTGGAGACCTCAAAAAGATGCTCCAGGGAAAGAAATTTGACTCAAATGAAACAGTGTTTGCCGAAACCGAGGCCTATTTTGAGGGCAAAGACAAATCGTTTTACAAAGAAGGCATCGAAAAGTTAGAGGACTGTTGGAATGAATGTACCACACTTGAAGGAGAGTATGTTGATGTATAAAGTCGAATTTCTAAAAAAAAAAATGTTTTTCTGAGTTAGACCGGATACTTATTGAGCGACGTTGTATTTTAAGTAATATTACATGTGAGTTACTAATGACGGATTGCTAACGTAAGAGTTTTCTCTAACTCTAGTTAAAATCATTTGTTTTTATATGTTACAACACACAAAAACAAATGATTTTAACTTGAGTTAGGGATAATTCTTACTTTAGCAACCGGCCATAAATGATTTTATTATTCTTATGTTTAAAACCAACGATTCCTTGTACAATGTTGTCAAAACCTCAGTTTATTCCACCAATTAGCATAATTTAAACAATTTAGGCTATTATCACCTTATATATACAGGGTGTTAACTACATGTCTCATTATAATACTCACGTAATTTATAAAACAACCTTTAAAAATTATATGTCCCAAAACAATTATCAAAATTGTTATTCAACGCCTTGTTCGAAATTTTATATTTCAATATTATAAGCACGAGCTTAGGGTAATTCTGAAAAGTTGCCTATAAATTAATATGGAAATATTATGAAGACGTTAGTTAGTTATTAAATATTCTCAACGACTACAATGGCGCCTTCAGGCCAAATATTTAACTACGCTATTAAAATTCATAGTGAATATTATAGAATCGTTTTATGTTAACAGTGTAAACTGATGGCCATATTATCCATTATAAAATTGATATTGGTACATTTTTTTTGCAAAATATTTGCATACAGAATTATTTTGTTCATACATAGGAGGATGATTTTAAAATTGGTCAGATATATTACCCGAAAAATAGCAGGTTGAATAGAATATAGGCTATTCCAAACGATTAGGCGGAACTAGATTTTGCAATCTAGTTACTTTCATCGTTTGAGTCATGTTTTTGTCCATTTTGTTTAAGCTTTGTAAATCATACTTCCAGTAAACATTTTTACTGACCGCCAACATATATAAGTATTGTGATCATACCGATTTTGACATTTCGAGATTTCGATGGATCTCCCCGAATTAACATAACGTTTTGACTATTTTTAGCATGATGTCTGTCGGTCTATCTGTCCGTCTGTCCGTCCGTCCGTCTGTCCGTCTGTCTGTCTGTCCGTCCGTCTGTCTGTGTACACGTGCAGAGCAAATTCGGCTAAAAGGATTTTTATGAAACTTCATATTTATCAATGGCACGATTGATGTTGTGCTGCAGTTTATGTGAATTAAGACGTATTTTAAAATATAGTGACTTAAATACAGTGCTTTTTTGCCGAAATATTGTTTGAACAGACAGACAGACAGACAGACAGACAGACAGACAGACAGACAGACGACAAAATGACGGTATAAGGATTTTTTGGTCATACCTACAAAACCCTAAAAATGAACTTTTAGTGTACCATGAAACCCTCGCTTTTCGTGTTAATTATTTAAACTTCTTTTTTTGTTAAATTTAGTATAAAGTTTCACTTATATACTGTATAAATTATAGTGTTAGAAAATAAATAGTGTTAAAGTAGTGTTAATTTTAATACTGAAAAAGTAATGTTTCATAAAAATAACACTATCTAAATAAATGTAGATTTACACGTCGATTTGGTTAAAAATAGTGAACATATTACTATTTTTAAATGAATATTTTAAGACTAAAATTTTAACCAAACTGAGAATGAATTTTAACACATGAATTTTTTGCTGTGTATGTGGAAATATCCACAAAAAGAAATTGCCTAAACGCAACATAACTATTCGTCCATTATTAAATATTTCAGCTGTCGAATATGCAAAATAAATTATTAAATTAACAAAAAATGATGTGTCAATGTTTATTTATTGTAGAGGATTTTTTGTGTGCATAAAGTGCAAAATTTTAATAAAATAGCATTCAACAGATTTTTTTGTTCGATATCCGTATAATGGAATCAACGCGGTATAATGAAATTTTACTGCATATAAATAATATTCAATTGTAGTTTTTAAATTTTCATACATTTGTTCAAATGTACACATTGCCACGAATTTTATATTTCTAGATTAAAAGAGGAAATATAAACAAATATAACCCCGTAAATCCGAAACTTGCATCAAGATATGGTTTCCGATTTTGCTCCAACTTCAGTTAAGAGCAGGTTAAATATCACATATTACAAGTTTCTCATACAAAACTAACGTCTATATCAGGGGTCTCCAGACTATTTCAGAGGTTACCGTCAATAAAAAAAGGCCCTATAATATTGGTTCCTATTATACCTGCCCAAACATTTAATTTTTGCGGCCTTTAAGTTCAGGAGGAATGAAACAAAGGTACATTTTCTTGACTCCAGTATCTAAAATTTTGTCTGTGCACTTCACCATTAGAGTAAACGTTGCTTCGTCAGTAAATAAAATTCTTTGAAGCATTGTTGGGCCAGAATTAATTTTTTAAAATCCATACGTACTGCTGCGTCCCTTTCTAACAATTCTTGATGGTTTTGAAATGTGTATGATCGAAACTTTTCTTTTTTTAAGGAGTTAAAAACAGATCCAATACTGACACCAACGGTTTGTGCAATTGATCTTAAAGAATTTGATTGTTATCTTCCACTTGTAGTAATATTTCCAACTGCTTCTCTTCTGTAAGCACGTGGGATGTTGTTCTTTTTTAGGGTTTTGTAGGTATGACCAAAAAACCCTTATACCGTCATTTTGTCGTTTGTCTGTCTGTCTGTCTGTCTGTTCGGTAAAAATTGTAGCCAAACGGCTAAACCTAGAAAGTTGAAATTTGGCATGCTTATACAACTCGTTGACCCGCACATAGGAAAAATACCAAAACATCTAAAAAACATATCCCCCTAAAAATATAAACAAATATGTGCTCATCGAAAATCAAAATATTTTTTTAAAATTCTGAGTAGGGTATCAAATGAAAGCCCTTGGTACGTGGATTAACGATCAAAATTTTATTTTTGCAAAATAAATTATCTTGATGCGATTTTTGTCAAAATAGTGCAAAAAAAATTTTGTCCCACACCCTGTAGCCCAGATGGTTTAAACTAAAAATCTAAAAAAATTCTAAGTAATGTACATTTGTGTGAACCGGAATAGTACAACAGGAATTTTTGATCAGATTATGTTTTCAGAAAATAACGCATTTTTTGTGGTTTTAGCTTGACCATGTAAAATATTTAATGATATTATGTAATACAGTAAACAGAGCGCTTTGATGGTGTAATGCGTAGGGTACTGGCGTTCTAATTTGCAAACTCGAGTTCGATCCGTCCTCGAGGCAATTTCATTTTTTCTGTTTTTTTTTGCATTTTTATTTTGTTTAAATTATTTTTTCAAAATTCTAGTTATATTTGGGCAAATATTGCATTTAATTTTTAAAAGCGTAAATTTAATAACTAGTGAAAATTGTTGAAATTGAATACACGAAATCAGAAGGGCGGAGACTTACGACTAAAATAACCAATGAAAGCCATAGGCGCAATTTTCAAAATCTTATTGAACCTTACTATATAAAAAAAAAAAAAAAAATACTGCACGTATTTAAAAACCTACATAATGGTATTAGGCATTTGAATTAAAATTAACAATATATATATATATATATATATATATATATATTAACATAAAATTTGTTTTGGCATCCCAAATAATCATTATTCACTTACTAAATACCTTGTGAAACCCTGAAATGTGTGAAAATTCACACTTCACATCAATTTTTTTTATTATGTTTTGACTTAAGACATCCTTCGCGATGAAATTTATTAACTAGTCTTGAAATTGTAGAGGGATTTGGTATTGGCCGATCTGGATAAGTTGCACTAAATACAGCAGAAACTTCTCTTAAACTCATTTGGGAGTTATACTAAATTACCATCATTATTTTTTTTTATCTGTATACATGTTTATTAATTTTTAAATCAGCAATGAGCAAAAGTATACACACTAATTGTCTATGTTGCAAATGAAAATGAACACGATTTATATTACTGTCCAAAACTGTATCCATGGTAATGACATAGTACATGTTGCATTAAAAAATAAATTCACTGTATAAATGTGTACATTACCTATACCCTTTGGCTGGTTTAAAAATACAGAGTCCCTTAATAAGAAATAAAATGGTGAAGAGAGCGACACACACAGACACAGACACAGACACAGGCTAGGGCAGACCAGGTGTATGTGTTGTTAATGTGATGATATTAACATTAAGTTGAATGTTGTTAAATGTTGTTGGAATGGACATTCACACGGACAAGACATTCCTGGGACAACAGGCGAGCCATCTACTTGTAGGAATTTAATTAACTCGAACCTTTCAACAAGATATGTACGAGTACTCACAGCTGGGGAAGAACAACTAAAATTGATAGTCTGAGGGTTGCACAGAAAGTTAAGAACAATTGGTTATTACCAACGTGAAAACTGTGAAAACACTGATTATTACACTGCCCAACAAAATATTTTTTTTATCTTGGTGCCGGAAAAGTAAGAAATGATTTTGGATATTTTTGATGTGCTGATTCCAAAAATATCTGACTCTTTTACGTAGCAGCTCTAGTTTTTGAGATACAGACTAATTGATTTTAGTTTTTTATCTAAAAACGGTTAACTTCCTCCTTGGACAGCAAAGTGGATATACAAAGTATCCTTGTTTTTTATGTCTTTGGGACAGCAGAGCTAAGGATCAACACTGGGTTAGCAGAAATTGGGTGATTTCCATTAAGAAATGTCATAATTCAAGAAAAACAAAACGTTGTCAACGAACCTTTAGTTGCGAGAGAGAAAATTATAATTCCGCCCTTGCATATCAAGTTTGGGCTTATGTAGCAATTTTTGAAGGCTTAAAATCGAGATGGACTTTGTGTAGGCTACTTGACACGTAAATTTTCTGGGATTAACTCTGAAAAACTGAAAGCCAGAATATTTGATGGTCCTCAGATAAAGCAACCTACTGAACATCCACAATCCAATCCAACTACATCAATGAACGAGATTGAATCTAATTCTTGGTGTTAATTTATTCAAGTAGTAAAAAATTTTCTTGGAAATCATAAGGCAGAGAATTAGTGGAAAATATGATTTCCAACTTTAATATTCTCGGTTGTATTATGACCACTTACCAGAAAACCTAGGTGATTTTAGTGAAGAACCGGGGGAAAGATTCCATCAGGAAATAAAACTATGGAAGATAGATATCAAGGAAGATAAGATAGCCACATGATGGCCTACTACTATTGGATTTTTCAGAAAGACTGTTATGTTATACTCCATGCTAGAAAGTCGTACAAAAGAACATTTTTAAGTATAAATGATGAATGTATATTTATCTACTTTGTGAAATAAATACCTTACTTTGTCTCTTTTGTGTTTGTAACTGGCAGTTGGAGCAAATAGTAACAGTAATAACGTGAAAAATACACAAGTTAAGATATAAGATATTTTATTGTAAAAGAGGCCAATATAGCGTATCTCAAAAACTAGATCTGATAGACCAAATCTAACGGCTATTTTCTGTGCCCAAAAATTACCTAGAGACAGTTAAAAACTCGTAGGCACCAAAATGTCTGTTGGGCTATTTTATTAATACATATAATACGTAAAGTCTGGTTATTTTAGACGGAACTAGATTTTCAATTTTAGTTACTTCCACAGATTAAGTGAGGCTTTTGATATTGCTGTTTAGCAGAATAATTTTCAATTTGACTTTCTACAAAATTGACTCATATAATTAAGTCCCTTTTTTTCTAGAATATATAAAGTATGGGTATTATAAAAATTTAAACCGCAGACTGTTATATTGAACAGTTTTCGAGCTATGATTTTTTAATTTTTGAATTTTTATATTTTGTAAAAATGACACGTCAAGACAAGCATATTTTTAATTATGGCTAAGGGTGTATAATAGTTAACTTTAGGTAGTTGTTCAGTTCTTTTAACTACCCGTCCTTTGGTTAAATACCCTGTCAGTTAATTGGAGATTACATAAATCCGAGATTCTGTAATCCTAGTTTAGAGAATGTAATTCAAAAAGCGACTTTTTCCATTTTACCAGATTAGTATAATGCCTCGTGTTGTCGCTCTACCTGACAACGTACTTATCCTCTGTACTCGGGTGCTGTTGCTCAGCAGCAGTGTCTCCCCCCGCCGGGTGGTCCTTTTAGCAGGATTAAACAGTCCTGGACCCACGGTCACACATTCACCAGCGGTCAACTGCACTGAGAGGGCCGATCTTGTGATTTACGACTGTTATCAATGTTATCAGCTATTTTGCTCTAACAATACATATTGTAAAGTCATCAGTAGTTTATTAGCTTTGCGGTTTTTCCTGAAATTACACTTAAATACATTTCTATTCAATTCAATCATTTAAAAATGAGTAAGTACTTTTTGAATATTACCAAGTGGGGTTTAATTCAACGAACAATGCCGTTAAAAGACGCTAATCTTTTCTTGTTAGAATCGGACTTTACTTTGCTCAAACCTGGAATTAATACAGATAACACATCAGATCATATCAAAATAAAATTAAAAAACATCACTACCAACCAAATGGCACTAATCAAAAATATTCACCATCTTCCAAGATGATGGATGATGGATAGTTTGATATCAATACTCAATATATATTGTACTAGAATAGAACTTTATTATTCTTGCCCTAAAACTTCGAATCTTACATAATATTTTACAATATTTAAAAAATCTAGTTATGTATGTTTTACATTTTATTACACACACATATACATATACATCTATACCAGGTCTACAAGTATGAAATGCGGATTTTTTTCAAACTTGCCGCGCAAACAGAGTGTATAGTTCAAAGTTTCAACACATATGGCGTTTTGTTAAGTTATCATTAAGTGTCAAATGCGTATAGGTTATAATTTGAAACGTGATCATATAGTTTTGTTTTACTGTGTTAAAAATGACAAATTTTGCTGAATCATACCGACTGCTTCGAGAAGCTTATGGTGAATATGCTCCATCGCAAGATACGTGTGAACGATGGTTTCGGCGTTTCAAAAGTGGTGACTTTGATCTTACAGACAAAGAACATGGAAAACCTCCAAAAAAATATTAAGATACAAAATTGGAAACATTGCTACAGGAAGACGATAGTCAATCACAAAAACAACTAGCAGAACAGTTAGGCGTTAGTCAACAAGCTGTTTCCAATCGCCTACGAGAGATGGGTAAAATCCAAAAAGTCGGCAGATGGGTTCCACATGCATTGAATGAGAGGCAGATGGAAAAACGCAAAAACACTTGTGAAATTTTGCTTGCACGTTACAAAAGAAAGTCTTTTTTGCATCGTATCATTGCTGGCGATGAAAAATTGATTTATTTTGAAAATCCCAAACGCAAAAAATCATGGGTGAACCCAGGCTCACCATCCACATCAACTGCAAGACCGAATCGCTTTGGAAAAAAGACAATGCTCTGTACTTGGTGGGACCAATAGACCACACTATTATGAATTGTTAAAACCTGGTGAAACAGTTAATACCCAACGCTACCAACAACAACTGATCGAATTGAACCATTCGCTTCTCATAAAACGACCAGAATACGAAAGAAGACAGCACAAGGTAATCTTTCTTCACGATAACGCTCCATCACATAAGGCAAAAGCAGTTTGCAACACATTGGAGGCACTCAAGTGGGAAGTGCTACCCCATGCCGCTTACTGACCAGACTTGGCCCCTTCAGATTACCACTTGTTCGCATCGATGGGTCACGCACTTGTCGAGCAGCACTTTTGTTCATATGAAAATGTGAAAGAATGGCTAGATGAATGGTTTGCGGGGAAAGGGGAAGAGTTCTACTGGCGAGGTATTCACAATTGCCTGAATGATGGGAAAAATGTATAACTTCTAATGGAGCATACTTTGAATAAATAAAATTTTACTGTTCTTTTGAGTTTAATGTGTTTTATTTTTTTTTTAAATCCGCATTTCATACTTGTAGCCCTGGTACTTTCCATCTTCTTTCTTTTATCATTTACTCTTCATTCTTTTTACTATATTTCTCATTATTTTTTCTCCTGATCCCAAGTCATCTAATATTTCTGTCATACTTCTGCTTTCTTTTCCATTTTCGCATTCATAGAACAAATGCCACATTGCCTCTTCTTTTTCTTTGCATATTCTGCATTTTTCCTCAGCTCTTTTCTATATTTTATTTTCAGTGCTTTCATTACCACATCTAAATCTGGCAATTATTCTTATTCTTTCTGCTTTGGAGTGCAGTAGATATCTTAGCTTATCAAGAGTGACAATGTGATGGTACATTGGGAAGTAAGCAGAGTTTCTTATTCTGTCATGCTGTACTTGACTCTGTACATCTCTATCTCTATTTTCTATTTCGCTGATCACATTTTCACCTCTTTCTCGCATCATCTCTATATAGATCGTGGAATACCCATTTCTTTCACAATATTTTCTTCTATTTATCTCACCTGGACTTGTTTTGTAAATTCTTTTCTCTCTGTCTCATTTCCCGCCAACATTCTCTTAAAACTGTGTCTTCCTGAATGTTTCTTAACCGCTCTTCATATCTCATTGCTATCTTGCCACTCTCTATTCTCATCTTGTCCCTTTTTGTTTCTTCAAGAGTATATATGTTGGTGTGTTTCTGTCTATTCCTAAAATCCATCCGCCTAGTACTATCAGCAATGGCAAGCATATAAAATAATGGTGTTCGCATAAGGATCTGTGTTGAATTCATCTCGAATTTATTTTGGTGAACGGCATATTGAGTTCGTGCAAGAATTTTAGCTATGGCTTAATATATTAACACCTCTCATATCATTTACATATTTTAGCAGCAAAATACACAGCTAATAATGCATTGTAACAAGAATGGTTAATTTATTTAAAAATATAACTATATAAGAACAGACTACGCCTCAAGTAACAGCGTGCTTTTAAGTAACTTACAACCAATTGTTGAAAGGCGAGTTAACTTTTGATCAGTGGTTAACAAACTGACCAACACAACGACCAATTATAAATAAATATATGAAGCAACTGTGTCCAGTTTATGATTTGTTCAATATTTTCATTTGGTTATTTAATTTCAATATAGTGTGATCTAGTTAATTTCATCTTTATACCAGGTCTACAAGTATGAAATGCGGTTTTTTTTTTTAAATAAAACACATTAAACTCAAAAGAACAGTAAAAGTTTATTTATTCAAAGTATGTTCCATTAGAAGTTGTACATTTTTCCCATCTTTCAGGCAATTTGTGAATACCTCGCCAGTAGAACTCTTCCCCTTTCCCCGCAAACCATTCATCTAGCCATTCTTTCACATTTACATATGAACAAAAGTGCTTATCGGCAAGTGCGTGACCCATAGATGCGAACAAGTGGTAATCTGAAGGGGCCAAGTCAGGTGAGTAAGCGGCATGGGGTAGCACTTTCCACTTGAGTGCCTCCAATATGTTGCAAACTGCTTTTGCCTTATGTGATGGAGCGTTATCGTGAAGAAAGATTACCTTGTGCTGTCTTCTTTCGTATTATGGTCGTTTTATGAGCAGCGAATGGTTCAATTCGATCAGATGTTGTTGGTAGCGTTGGGTATTAACTGTTTCACCAGGTTTTAACAATTCATAATAGACCACACCCTTTTGATCCCACCAAGTACAGAGCATTGTCTTTTTGCCAAAGCGATTCGGTCTTGCAGTTGATGTGGATGGTGAGCTTGGGTTCACCCATGATTTTTTGAGTTTGGGGTTTTCAAAATAAATCCATTTTTCATCGCCAGTAATGATACGATGCAAAAAAGACTTTCTTTTGTATCGTGCAAGCAAAATTTCACAAGTGTTTTTGCGTTTTTCCATCTGCCTCTCATTCAATGCATGTGGAACCCATCTGCCGACTTTCTGGATCTTACCCATCTCTCGTAGGCGATTGGAAACAGACTGACTATCATCTTCCTGTAGCAATGTTTCCAATTTTGTATCTTCATATTTTTTTGGAGGTTTTCCATGTTCTTTGTCTGTAAGATCAAAGTCACCACTTTTGAAACGCCGAAACCATCGTTCACACGTATCTTGCGATGGACCATAAGCTTCTCGAAGCAGATGGTATGATTCAGCAGCAGTTTTTTTCAAATGAAAACAAAACAGTAGTACTGTCCGCGAATGCTCTTTATTTGGCACAAAATTTGACATTTTTAACACAGTAAAACAAAACTATATGATCACTTTTCAAATTATAACCTATACGCACTTGACACTTAATGATAATTTAACAAAACGTCATATGTATTGAAACTTTGAACTAAACGCTATGTTTGCGCGGCAAGTTTGAAAAAAATCCGCATTTCATACTTGAGACCTGGTATATAAATGAGAATATTTGTTTTTTTACGTCGGCCTGTACAAATATTATTTTGAAAATATTTTCTTTTTTTATTGTCTCTTGTAATGATACAATTTGAATTCCCATGGCGCCTGTCGTCGAAAAATCGTACTTAATCAACCAAGTAAACTTTTATAACTTATAAGTAAAAATTTATAACTTAATATAAAAAGTCTACTAGCCGTAAATTGTTTAAAAATTTTCGCGGACCAGTTAGATTCAATAAAATACTATTTTGTGCTTAACTTAATTTTTTCCTATATTTTTGAGTTGATTTGTAGCAATTTCCAGATTAGGCAAGGGCTTTAATTTGTATTTGAAGATGAACTTTTTGGGGTACACTGTTGTAAGTCAATTGTAAAAAACTTGTGACCAATTACCGTTTAAAAAAGGAACTATTAAACACGTACAAACAAACTGGCTGATTTATTTAAAATATATTCAACAAAAGTTGAAGAGTCCCAAGCACTTCTTCCTTCAGAAACACCTATTGGCTTCGAGAATTTATTTAATGAGTTAAAAAAACAATATTTCAACCGCTGTATTGGCTTCACGTTATTTATTGCCCGGAGAAAAAGATGGGAGAAGGCCCCTAGTGCAGTGGCGTGCGACCCAACACGGGACTCAAGGGCTTCTTAGGCAATGGCTTTCCACTCGCCCCATACCTCCAGCTTGCTCTGTTGCCAGGTCTTTCCAAATATCTTGAACATCAGAAATGGATACCATCATTTTCAAAATTAACGTTTATTAGAGTAAACATATAAGTAAGATATAGAGTTTAGTTAGTTAAGATTTTTGGCGCATAACAATGATAGTTATTTGCGCCAACATAGAATTTATTCATTATAGTTAACTATAATTTATTTGGAATTATAATACAGTCGCTCCTGAAGTTACGACCACCTCGACTTACGACCATTCGCACTTACGACGACAAAATTTCATAGACAACTTAAAAAAATTTATAAATTTTTACCGATCGCCAACATATATAAGGGAGGTATTGTGATCATACCGATATTGACATTTCGAGATTTCGATGGATCTCCACGAATTGAGGTCCCTACATAACGTTTTCACTATTTTTAGCATGATGTATGTATGTTTGTCTGTCTGTCTGTCTGTCTGTCTGTCTGTCGGTCTGTCTGTCTGTCTGTCTGTCTGTCTGTCTGTCTGTTTGCCTGACTGTCTGTCTGTCCGTCCGTCTATCTGTGTACACGTGCAGAGCAAATTCGGCTAAAAGAATTTTTATGAAACTTCATATTTAAGTTTTTGACATCAATGGTACAATTTGATCAACTTTTGGTAAAAATCGGATGACTAGAAATGGGAGTTTACTCGTGTAGATTTTAAGATTTTTGCGAATATTTAACAACAGAAAAATATTTCGAAAAAATGTATTTAACAAAAGTTGCTATAAAATCAATAACTAACAATTTTTATTTTTTGAAATAACGAAAAAATTTTAAAAAAATTCCGCATTTTTTTCTAAGTGTCTATTTTTTCATACTTATATGTAACGTTTCCATGGTCATGATAAATAATATCTCTATTAGAAAATATTGGGCAAGTTATTTCTACTCTGCTGCTAGAATGTATTTTATACAAGTACTTTGTGATGGCGGTCGGTCCTGTGGTGGACACCTGAGCTAATTTTTTTTATATTAAAAATATATTAAAACATTTTTAACAACTGAGAACTGAGTTTATGTGTGTAGAACGTAGTGAGTAATATTTAGTAGGTTCCGAGTAGTATTATACGCAGTGGCGGCGCACCGGTGGGTCCGGGGGGGGGGGGGGGGGTGGCTGAAAGTTGCTCTGCCCCCCCCCTAGAATTGCTTGGAAAAAAATATATTTTAGAAGTGAGGACCTTTTTTTTAGGTCATTACTTGTATTTTCATATGTAAACGATAAAAAAACATTTCTTGCTTTCCCCCCCAAATTTTACTCAATTTTTTTTTGCCCCGCTTATACGTCATGATTCAACCTATTGTTTGAATTATTTAAGTTTTTATTTTTAAAGTACTAAAGAGGAATAAATCATTTATAGTACTATATATTAAATATACTTATATATTACATAACACATCGTTAATAGTGAGAAAAATGATTTGAAATTGAAACAAATCAAGTCATTAAATCAATATATTTCTTATCAATTTAATTGACTTTAATACGAAGCAAATGCAGAAAAAAACGCTGGGATATTTGGAAAATTATTTAAATTTTGTTTAAGAAAATTAAATGGAAGCTCTTAGTACTTAAATAACGATTGAAGATGACTAGGAAAAAACTGTTATTTTGATGTAGGTATGTATGTATGTTTAACTGCTGATAATCATAATCATTGTGAGCCTAGGCCTCTTGTTTCCAGGTTTCGTGACCATTTTTTCAATCTATGTACAATCAAGACTAATATGGTCAGTATTACGTCCATTTTTAACGTCCATTTGAAAAGCAATTTGTTCAAAAAAAAATTTTTTTCTTTCTTAGTTTTTGTAAAAACATTAAAGGTAGCTCTAGTACTATCCCCATTTGTTCCACCACTGGACTGTTGGCAGTGCGAGCGTTGAAGAATCTCAGTGATTCATATACAGCCAAGGAATATGTTCGGATGTTTGGAGGTGTTGTTTTTTGTTATTTGGGTGTTTTGTTTGATCATATTTTGTTTCGACACGAACAGCAGAGAACCTCTCCTTATTCTTTTTATTACGAGGTGGGCCCTGATGATAGTAATTGCTATTTTATTGAATTATTCATTCAATACACTTGATTGTTTTTAATTATTTATCAGTTCAATTCACAAGATACAAATAAATTAAGTATTAACGAACTTTTAACTGAAAACAGATGTACGTCGATCCAAGATCTGATATGTTAATGGTATTTGAGGTGAGGATCCTGCATGGTTACAGCAAGGAAATCACTGTATTTGTATTTTTTTAATATATATATTAGGGCAGGGGTCCCCAAACTTTTTTGACCGTTGACCCCTAGAAGAGTTTTTCGACTTCGTATCGACCCCCTCTATTTTACAATTACGTTATTATAATAGGGCAAGCAAAAAATACACTTATGTGATTTCTTATATGGTTTATTGTACAGTGTTTTTTATTTATATTACATTTATATAATATAATTATATTATCATTGTCAATGTGACAAGTGTGGTTGGTGACTCTTTGCAAGATTAGCAAGGTCGGGTTCCAAATTAGTTAATTTCATCCTTAAATCGCCACGGAATTCTACATCTAACTTGTTTCTCTGTTTTGCCAGGATGGAATTAACATGGCTAAAACCAGCCTCAACCACTGTGTAGCTATACAGTTATGTATATATTAAAATTATACTAGTAATTTTTAAGTTTTTTCCATAGACCCCCAATCGACCCCCGAGCCAGATTCGACCCCTAACAATGTCATATAGACCCCCGGGGGTCGATATCGACCACTTTGGGGATCCCTGTATTAGGGGGATCGAGAAGATATCCATTAAACAACGAACTAATGTCTCATTGCCCGTATTCACCTGATTTATCCCTTAACGACTTTTTTTTTTGTTCCCTAATGTCAAACAAAAAATGCATAGCAGCGATTTTTTGCAACCTCAAGAAGTTGTTGAATCCTTCGAAACCCATGTTTTTTGAGATACCAATTTCAGAGTGGAATAAATGTTTCGAGAATTGGTTTGAACGCATGCAAAAGTTTATAAATCTTAAAGGCGAATATTTTGAAAAGCAACAGTATGTCCCAAAAAAATGTATATTTCTTAGTTATTGTAAAAACTTTCGTATTGTAAAAATTTCGGCACTATTTAAGAGTTTTAAAAGTTTCTATTTAAGAGTTTCATGGAAAATTCTTACACATTCCACTTTTTGGAAATTATAAACTAATCATATCCTAGCAGCCTGTTATACGTTCTGATGTGTTGTCTTTATTAATTCGAAATGTAAGCAGAGCAAATATCAATTATTGGGTTGTTACATAAGGCCGTTCGTTTTTTTTTTTCACCTTTTATGCAATAAAATATACATTCTAAAAAAAAACTTTTACTATCAAATGTACTGTCCATTATTTTCTATCACTTTTGGACAAACACTCAGGCAATATCATAATGCCATCTCTCCAGAAGGTTCCGTCTTTGCTCTCGAAAAATCTGTCCAGGTGAATTTTAATATCGTCCACAGCAATTTTTTGAAAATCGCGTCTAAATAATTTATTTTGCAAAAATAAAATTTTGATAGTTAATGCACGTACTAATGACTTTCATTTGATACCCTACTCAGAATTTAAAAAAATTATATTTTTTTCTATGAGCAGATATTTGTTTATATTTTTAGGGGGATATATATATTTTTTTTGATGTTTAAGTATTTTTTCTATGTGCAGGTCAAAGAGTTGTATGAGCAATCCAAATTTCAACTCTCTTGGTTTAGCCGTTTGCCTACAATTTTTACCGAACAGACAGACAGACAGACCGACAGACAGACAAATAGATATACAGACAGACAGACGACAATATGACGGTATAAGGGTTTTTTGATCATACCTACAAAACCCTAAAAACGAACGGACTTATGTAACAACCCAATATTTAAATTTGAACGCATCACGTTTTCTACGAACGTATTGGACAAATGATTGTTTAAATTGACAAAACAAGGATAAAATTTGATTGGATTTAATGTTTTTGACATGGTTTTTGTTAGGGTATTATGTATAATCTGTATTAATTATTTTTAAACAGAGTTACGTCAGATCCTAACAAGAAAAGATTAGCGTCTTTTAACGGCATTGTTCGTTGAATTAAACCCCACTTGGTAATATTCAAAAAGTACTTACTCGTTTTTAAATGATTGAATTGAATAGAAATGTATTTAAGTTTAATTTTAGGAAAAACCGCAAAGCTAATAAACTACTGATGACTTTACAATATGTATTGTTAGAGCAAAATAGTTGATAACATTGATAACAGTCGTAAATCACAAGATCGGCCCTCTCAGTGCAGTTGACCGCTGGTGAATGGGTGACCGTGGGTCCAGGACTGTTTAATCCTGCTAAAAGGACCACCCGGCGGGGGGAGACACTGCTGGCTGAGCAGCAGCACCCGAGTACAGAGGATAAGTACGTTGTCAGGTAGAGCGACAACACGAGGCATTATACTAATCTGGTAAAATGGAAAAAGTCGCTTTTTGAATTACATTCTCTAAACTAGGATTACAGAAACTCGGATTTATGTAATCTCCAATTAACTGACAGGGTATTTAACCAAAGGACGGGTAGTTAAAAGAACTGGACAACTACCTAAAGTTAATAATTTCTAATCTCTAATTAAACTTAACTCCAAGTCTGTTTAAAAATATGCTTGTCTTGATTTGTCTATTTTACTAGGTATAAAAATTCAAAATTTAAAAAATCATAGCCCAAAAACTGTTTCAGATAGCGGCCTGCGGTTTGAATTTTCATAATGCCCGTATTTTATATTCACTAGAAAATAAATTTGAAGTGATTTTGAAAATGAATGAATCTTCGAATGACCCCCTGAAATACTAAAACATACATATTTGAAGAGTGAATTTTCACACATTTCAGGGTTTTGTAGGTATCTAATAAGAGTAAGAAGCCAACATAATACTGGATGCAGGGACGTAGCCAGGGGGGGCATAGGGGGCATTTGCCCTTCCTCCCCCCAAGGATAGTTAAAATCCTGGTTAGTTTACCTTATATAAAATATAATTTAGGTTGTTAGAAGTTTTCTTCACCGGAGGAAAATTCACTAGAAAATTTATAAATTTACCGGACTTTTATTATTTAATATACTACAAAAGACCTAGAACAGGGGTCGGCAACCTGCGGCTCTTTTAGAAAATTTTGTGGCTCTTTGAAAATTGGCTGGTTTTTATTTTAATATAATCTATTTTTCAATTTTCAACTTTCTGCCTGTACTATACAGGTTTTGTATTTTTCAGAATGTTTTACGGTGCAATTCACGCCCGGTAATTCCCCGAGTTACTATATATTCCCTTTTAGAAGAAGTTATTTGTTTCGAAAAAAAGTTATCTGTATTTGTGAATGATTTACGTGCAAAAACATTTTTACATTTTATTAATTTACAAAAACATGTTATTAATGCAATTTTTTTTTGCACAAACTATTGTTAACATGAAAGAAGCTTTTCGAGATAGCTTTAAAGAGTTTAGAAAATATAAAGCTACACTAGATTTTTTGACAAAACTAATTGAACTAGATATGTAGCAATTACATTTATCACCTTCAATTAGTGGATTTGAAATCCAAAGGTTTATGGAATTATATATTCTTAAAACTTAATTCTGAACTGGAAAATTTAGAAAGAAAAAAGTGAATTTTATCTTCCCAGCATAAGTGGACCGAAATTCGTAATCTTCAAAATGTAGATAAAGTTCTTTTCGAAGCTTGGAACCGTCTTCCAGAATCGTTCAATCTTTTAAAAAATTATGCTTTTGGGCTAGTGACAATTTTCGGATCCACATATTACTGTAAGCAAATCTTTTCACATATGAAATTAATAAAGAGTCAGTTAAGAAGTAATCTTACTGACCTGAAACTAGAGTGCTGCCTTAAGTTAAAGATTACTGAATATTGACCAAATATTGAAGTCTTATAGAACACTATACAGGAGCAATCGTCCCATTAAAAAAATTATTATATTGTAATATACTGGCAACTACAATAGGTATCACAAACTAAATGTATAAGTAAATATTAATTTATTGTAATACTTGATTATTTTAAAACAAATAAACAATTACTACGTTTTTTTCTTAAATATAGCATATATTTTTTAGCGGCTCTTCCATGTTATTGTGTTTTTTTTTTTCAATATAGATTTGGCTCTTTGTCACTGAAAGGTTGCCGACCCCTGACCTAGAACGCTGTTATTTTTTACCCAAGCCATGTAATTAAGGTCGTACCGACCAATTTAGAATATTTTGTTATGTTTGTCCCCCCCCCAAGCTGAAATCCTGGCTACGTCCCTGACTGGATATCTAGGAATATTTGTTCTATAATCACATCAAAATCAACAGATTTTTGATAATCATTTTTATTCGTTATTTTAGTACTAATAGCTTTAATTTAATTTTTTTAAACAAAATTTAAACAACTTGCCAAAAATCCCATTGCCTAACTTGGTTAAAGTTATAGATTGCAGCGCTAATAGCTTTGTATGTAATATGCCAAAAATGTTAACAAACTAACAAATTAACAGTTAATATACATAAATTTAAAATGAGTATTCGTTTGGGCTGAACTTAAACAAATTAATAAATATTATTACCATAAATAACATTAATATTTTGTGGCTGGCGATAACTTTTCTGTCAAGTTACCTGCTTGTTCTCACTACAAACGCTTCCACCTTCCAAGAAAATGAAATGGACCTCTTAACGGGCCTGTAAATGATCACCCACAGGGTTAGATTCAGGCAAAATTTCAAAAAGTTAGTTCTTATACTTTGCATTCACAATAATATCTTTGTTACATTGAAAACAGTTTAATAATGCAAGCTTTTATTAAACTGTTTTTTGTGACTTTTTATTTCGATAGACTGTCAGTACACTGGTTCACGGCGTGTCATTGATAACCTCAAATATTTTTAAATGTTTATTTAATACAATTTATAAGTATTTCCATGTCAGATAATTATTTTAAATTATTATTATTAAGAAAATTCAAAAAGAAAGTTTTATTGTTTTTCATCTGTCAAATTACTTTATGTTGTGTTATCATTGAAATTGTTTTATAATACATTGTTGCTATGGTGACCGCATTTCACAAAAATCCCTAGATTGTATTCCAATATTTTTTATAAATGAAATTTTAAAATTTGTATAAACAACTGAAGCAAAGTATAAAAAATAGTATATTATGCTCGTTTTATAAGACGATGTATTGTCACACTTATTTGTTTGGAGCACTCCTCGCTGCGCTCGTCGTACTCCAAACTACTTGTGTGACAATACATAGTCTTATAAAACTCCTATAATAATATACTATAGTAAAATTTAATATTATTATTACATGTGAATATTAGTTATTAACTCACCATTTGCTTATGTTTATGAATTTATTTTTTATTTATTATTAAATTTATATTTTCTATTTTGCGTTCATAAGAGCACCATTATAAAACTGAATTGAGTTTTGTAATGAGTTTTATTATGACTCTAAACATTTTATTTGATAAAATTTGTAAAATTAGTACAATAACCTGCAAAATTTTCAGCACAGTTAATAATTACCTTGAAAAATGTAGATTTCTCAAACCAGTCGGGCCAACCACTACATTCACATACCAAATTCTCTAATCAGGGATGTTGTTTACTCATATAATGCAAATGTATTATTTTAAATGACGTAAAAAAGTAAAATAGAAAAAATAGTATTATAAAACTCGTTAAATAAGGCTTTTGTTACATAAAGTTACGTTCGCAGCTCTAAAATTAATAGCCTGACTATACGCTATGAGTTCACTGTTGACTGTCACTACTAAGTTTGTCATATGGTAACGCAGGCGACCGTTGACAGCTCTAAAATTAATAGACTATACGCTATAAGATGTTCACTGTTGATTGTCTCTAACAAGTTTTTCATATAGTAACGCAAGCGACCGTTCACAGTTCTAAATTTCAGATTATGCGTTGTCTACTGTCGCCTGTTTTCCAAATTTCTAGTTAGTGCGTTGTTTTAATGAGACAAACATATATTCGATTGGGCATTCGAACCATTTATTGTTTGAATGGCCAATTCATTTTCGCAAAAAATATTCTTACCTACCAATATTCAGACACTTCTTGCTACTAACTCTCTAGATATTTATGAAATTATTTATAACTATATTAAAGCAGAAAATATCAAATTATAAATGTAATTTTAAAAACCTGTAATGTATTTATTTATATCTGGCTAATAGGCAAAGCTGCTAAAGCCAACAAATAAAAAGGCAAAAAAAAAATCCATGAGCACAAAAGATTTTTTTAAACTGAACTTTTAATTTTAATTAAAAGTCGTTACTTCGTTACATCAAAGATATTTTATTACTAACTATGAAATAAAAATTAAATTAAAAAAAAAACAACAATATATAAAAAAAATTACTTTCAGCTACTTTAAGCTGCTAAATACTGTTTTAAAGATTCCTGTTTACTTATAGGCGCATGGTCTATACGCCTACAAATACCGACAACTTTTCTACGTGTCCAGGTACATCTGAAAGTAAAGAGATATTTACTCTCGCCGGTTGGTTCTGGCTTACCAGTGTCTGTAAACTCCAGCAACAATCTTTCTACAAATTCTATTCGTATCCTGAGCATATATAAACTGTTTCCTAATGTTAAAATCAAGTGTTTCGGGTGATTTTAAATTTTAAAAAATTTTATTCCGTCCCTGGACGGAACCTTTAGGGCGTGCTTGAACCCGTCGAGTTTAACATAATTTTAACAGGCGCAAAAGTGCCTGCTTCGTTTCGGTCCTAATAGCACTATAATATAACTATTTAGTGACTTTGGTTTAGGGTCGATAATTAGTTTTGGTTTCTTTGTGTTGGCAGAACTAGCATTAGTGTTCTGTTTGTAAACAGGTCATAAATTAATTTTAATTATTTATTATATATTCTCGGCCATTCTCAATATTTTCAGAGGGAATTTTTCTTTTATCGGTAACGCATCACTCCTCCTGGCAGTATAGAACCACAAGTTCAAACTTAAAATAAGTAATTTTATAATGAGGGTTACCTCTTATGTTTTTACAAACAACCACTAGATGGCAATATTGAAATGTGTCATTACTATATTCGTAAAATTTGACATTTGTTATTGTTAAATTAGTGGCAGCTTATAAATTAACCGAGTATTTTTTTGACAGTGAGCGTTAAAAAAACAAGTTTGTGAAAAAATGGATATTACTCGTGAAGGTTTTCGTTGGATGATTTTTTACGATTTTAGTAAAAGCCTAACTCAACAACAATGCATAGATTCGCTTCGTTCAACTTTTTGTAATGAAGCACCATCAGAAAAGAATGTTTATAATTGATTTGCAGAATTTCGTCGTGGTCGTGTGTCCGTCAGTGATAAATCTCGTGAAGGTTGACCAAAATCGGTTGTGATTCAAAAAAACATCGATGCTGTGCGCAAATTGATTGAAGAAGATCGGCATGTGACTTACCGTGAGATAGAGGCATTCTTTGGCATATCGCAGACTGCAATACATTCGATTTTGCGTGAACATTTAGCTGTGAAAAAGATCTGTTCCCGATGGATTCCGCATAATTTGACCGAAGATCAAAAAAAGGCTCGTGTTGATTGGTGTAAGGGAATGCTAAAAAAATCAACCTGGGCACTGCAAAATTCATATACAACATCATTACAGGTGATGAAACTTGGATTTATTCATATGAACCGGAAACTAAGCAACAATCTACTGTTTGGGTCTTCCAAGATGAACCGAAACCCACAAAAGTTGTTCGTTGACGAAACACTTCCAAGAAAATGATGGCTTGTTTCTTCGGTTGTACTGGACATGGCGCAACTATTCCTTTAGAGCATCGGAGAACAGTAAATGTTGAATGGTATACAAAAATTTGTTTGGCAGAAGTCATCGACAAAATCAGGGAAAACATCAAAAACCGTCGCATCATTCTTCATCATAACAATGCAAGCTCACACAGAATGGCAAACAATTGATTATTCGAAGGAGAAAAACGAATTAATGTCTCATTGCCCATATTCACCTGATTTATCCCTTAACGACTTTTTTGTTCCCCAATGCCAAACAAAAAATGCGTGGGCAGCGATTTTCATCACCTCAAGAAACTGTTCCTTCGAAAACCATATTTTTGAAATACCAACATCAGAGTGGAAAAAATGTTTCGAGAATTGGTTTGAATGCATGCAAAAGTGTATAAATCTTAAAGGCGAGTATTTGAAAAGCAATAAAACAGTTACAGAGTCTACAACCAAAGTCGCAGTAAGGGGGGGGGGGGCGACGGCCCCTTGCGCATTAAGGAAAAGGGCGCCATTGCGAAGATGAGGATTTTTTTTTTGCTCGTCACTTGGTTTTTGGGAGGTGAGGACCTTTTTTTTGCTCATCACTTAAATTTTGAGAGGTAAGAACCTTGTTTTTATTTACCAAGGGTGCCAAAACACGGCTCTGCCCCTAGCGCAAGTTTTCCTAACTACGCCTCTGTCTACAACCAAATACATCGCATCATTCTTCATCATGATAATGCAAGCTTAATTTGAAGGTATTTAAAAAACTGTCAATAACATTTAATTATATGTTAAAGAAAGCAAAAAAAACATGAATATTGTTGCTAAAACATACTAAAATATATTTTCCGTAAAATAAATTCCAAAGAATGAAAGCTTTTTGGAAAATCTTAGAAAATATTTTAAGTAGTGCGATATCGGAGACGTTACGTTCTTAATTTCTAGATGTGAGTGGGGAAATCTTTCTTTTATCCGTAACCAACCCATCACTTCCCGTCAGATGGTAAAATTCCCCGTCAATCCATAATTTCAACTGAATGCCCTCGTATTAATTTCTAGATGTGAGTGGGGAAAATTTTCTTTTATCCGTAACCAACCCATCACTTCCCGTCAGACGGTAAAATTCCCCGTCAATCCATAATTTCAACTGAATACTAATCGTGAAACGATGTTGCATATAATAAAGTAACTAATGTGTTATTATTATCATAATATTTGTGTACTTACCATGTTTAATTATCATTATGGAAGTTATAAATCAAAGGCTAGCTCATTAAATCATGCTTGCAATAATCATAAATCAGCAGTTTTTAACATTTTGAAGATTATAATGTTGGGAATATATGATTACATGTTTAAACAAATAAAAAAAAGTTTGGCAACGTGTTGATTATGTTAGAAGTGGTATAGGATACCAATATAGCCCCGAGGAATCATTTTATACAAGCTTTGACCAAAACAATCGCGAATAAGCATCGTAAAATTTTATTAATAAGAAATAATTTGATATTTAAATTAACACCTTCAACATAGTACCCTTCTGTTGCTATACATCAATGCCAGTGTCTTTTACACTTCTAGAAACACGGAAATTTGAATAGGTGCAAAATATTGTTATTTAGATTGCTAGATGCGTAAGTGATTTTTTTGGCTGAGGTGTCTTAAGGGCTGAGGTCCGTAAAGCCTCCGAAAACAAAAAAATAACTACCCATTGTACAATGTATTTATTTTATTATTTTAAGAAATACAAAAAATTCTTAGAAAACTTTAAACTAGACAAAAGGGTCCACTTAAGGACTATAATAAGAATTCTGCATTACTTCCGATTTCAACGGATATTGTTTAAATTTTTTTTTTATCTGGCATAGGAAATTGGTAATTTAATTTTTTTTCTTGAAAGTACATTAAATCAGCTTTGCAAGGATATCAAAAAATCATACTTTAATTGTAACCAATTCAAAATGGCGACCATTTATTTACAAAATAATAAATAACAAAAATCGCAGAAACTAAATTATAAAAAGATATAACATTACGTAACTAGGAAAAACAATAAAACAAAATATGACTAAAGTTAGTAATAAACTAAGGAAAATTTACAAATGTTCAATATGACCACCGTTATTATCCACACATTTTCTCATTCCTAATAAAAACTCTTCCATTACATTTGGAACGTTATAGGGATTTGCAGCTAAGCACCCTACCATCTGGTGAGCGTTTCATGAACTTGTGTACATCAGATAACATTTCGTTTTGTGTATTGGTTTTGTATGAAGTTTGTTTTTAAAGTTTTATTATAATCATTGAAAAATGTATAATACATATTGTTGTGTGCCTATGTGCAATTCATTGAAAAGAAGAAACCCGGAAATATCGTTTCATTTGTTTCCACTAATATCAGATACCGTATGGTTCGAAACAAAATTGGGAAAGCAAGAGGTTGGGAATCGACGCGAGGTTTAGATAAACAATTTAAAAATTGGAAAAAAACTGAGCCCTTGTATCAAAGTTTGCTCATTACATTTTAATGATAGTGACTACAAAAAATATTTTCAATTTTGTATTTATTATCGCATATCTTGAAAATTCCTGTTATTGTGTGTGGGTTTGTAATGCACAAGTTTGTAGGCATAATGCATAAATCTTTATGAACTCTCTGTTTTTTTCAGTGACTCCACACAATATTATATGCCCAGCATTGTAGATTTCTACCCCTTGGTAAACAACACGGGAATTATTATTTCCCCCAATATAGTTAAAATAATCGACAATGGAAAACCGCCATAACTTAAAACCAGATCACAAAATGTAGTATTTTAGATGTTTACAAGTAATGTCACTTCACAAAATCAGAAAATCCCCAACAATTATTTATTTTTTGTCCTTTTTTGATACACTTTTCGCTATTATTTACTAGTAAATGTCAAGTGGTATCTGATTTAGAATGGTTTCAAAAAAATCCGCGTGGCGCTACCATCTTAAAATTTTTCCCCTATACTCTTAAATTTCCCTGATGGCTGTTCCCTATGTTCTAAGTCTTCTAACCTTTACCTTCAGGATACTTTTCTTGGTAGAGTTGCTGGGCTCTAACAGAATTTATTTGACATTCCCCGAATGTCAGAACTATATCTGTCATTTCTTCATTTGAATAACGTACTAAGCCATAATAAAGGGTAGGCATGATTTTTTTAAATTTTTTTATTATATTCCTCTTGTTGCATATAAACATAAAAAACAGTTTTTAATTTTTTTTTTGTAATTTGAAGGCTTAAAAAAATCATAAATGTATGTAGCGCGCGAAAACGACGTGTGACGTCATACCCCTTCTAACTGACGCATGACACTACTAGCTTACCGGCGTACATAGTCTGTTATGAACTTATTTGTTTGTATAACTTTTATAGGTTATGTAAAGTTAGAGTGATTTTAATTAAAATAGATAACTTATGTTGCAGTATTTCAATTATGCCTCTAACGTTTTGTAACTTCATGTAAACAATGTAATAAAATTCTGACATCTAAATTACATAAATATTTACATTTTACAGAGTTGCAGCGTTTGTTTACATAAAGTTATAGAATATAAAATAAAAATTACTTACAGGTCTGCTTTGACACCACGTATTTCTTCAGCACTATAGCATTCATTATTTTTCATATATTCCATGAGCATAAATGCATCAATGTTGGGTAAATTATCACTCTGAGCCCTAACAAAATCTTTATCTGCCATTTTAATAATAAATGCGTGAAAAATTGTTTAAAAACAAATATAAAACTCTCGAACAATACAATATACACACGTGTAAAGATTATGTTGTAGCTGTATCTGTGACGTGAAACCCCTATCGTTTGACGTCATACTCAGTCGTTTTTACTCGGCAACCTTCGCTCCGTGGTCCGCTTATTTCAAATTTACAATATTTTAATTCAAAAATTTGGCTATAATATTAATTAAAATGTAATTTTTGTTTTGTTAGGTGAAATAACTAACATTAACATATCAAAATAATGTAGTTTTAAGGAAATACAAATTTTATGCGTATCCCCTATTACAAACGATTTGATGTTATCACATTTAATATCAAACTCGTTCTAATAGGCAAGAAAATTTGCAGGTTTTATTTGCTATTTTTCTTATAGGTTTTATTTATAATGCCACAATACGTAAGGCAAGATTTGCCTTTAGTTTGCTCAACAATCTCTGTCGTTCGACTGTTATCTCTCAAAAGACCAAACTGCGCATTTTTACCAGCAATATAAAAGTGAGTCCTGTTGTACGAATGTGAGACTTGGCGAGTCACAGAAACGATGACCAGCAAATTACATTTATTAATAAATGTTTACGAATTATAATAGGTATTCACTGGCCAGATACCATCCCAGCAAAAATTCAACCATCGGCCGAATGCCGCTTTTTCTGTTGGTAAATTGTTGACACCAAAAGTTTGTGCAACGCCAGTATTAATAATCTACTTCACTTTTGGATTTCGCACTCCTCCTACATGAAGTACTTTACCAGTATTAAATGCGATTATTTTGCACTTTACCGCTTCTGGGCCAGTATTTGATACGCCAATGGGCCAGCTAACGGCCACGGGGACACCGGGGTACTGGCCCATTAATTTCAGTGCCGGGGAGTAATGCTTCAACAGTACTGGCCCGTATAAAAATGTTTGCTGGGACACTTTTAAAGACCTATGGCAACTCACAAAACAAACAGAGATTCAAAAAGAAATCTAGAAGCGCAAATGGAAGTGGACTCGTCACACTCTTAAACGAGAATCGGACAACACTGCAAAACAAGCGTTGGACTGGAACCCACAGAGCAAAAGGCGCGTTGGAAGACCCAAACTAACCTGGTGACGGTCACTAGAAAAGGAGGGGAACGCGTACTGGAAAAGCTGGAACCAGATTAAGGGATTAGCGCTAAACCGTACCCGATGGCAACACTTCAGTGAATCCTTTTGCTCCATCTAGGACTTATTGGACCGTTGTTGTATTGTATTTAATTCACCCTTAATAGACAAATAGCTACTGTGACTTAAACCAGAAACTAGACTCGAGATATGGGACAAAATTTCCTCATTGCGAAATCTAATTTCTTTTTTGTGTAAAATACAGTTAAATTCCATAACACTACTGTTTAATATAAAATATCGTGAGGCAATTTCTATTAAAGTCGATTAATTTACACCTTATTTGAAACTATTTGTGATATAAGAATGGCGTATCAACACGAACAGCTTGTGAAAAGGAAGTACTAATAGTTATTCATTTGAAGAATTATTAGATTTCGCTAAAGTGCATCATTTATTCGATCATTGCATGGCACATTAATTTTATGACTATAATTAACAATATTCCATTTATTTTATCAGAAATTTCTGTACAGAACCGTATCGAATATTATATTCAATGTACGGTCTCATAAATTAAAAATAAGGAATTAACGGTGGTCCGAGAAGACCTTAAACTAAAGAAGGAGACGATGGTACACGAGAGGACGATAGAGTCAATGACGCTATTAATAGATATCAAACAAAAAAAAATCATTAGGGGATAAATCAGGTGAATGCGGGCAATGATACATTAAGTTGATGTTTTTCTCCTTCAAATAATCAATTGTTTGACTTGGTGTGTGTCATGATGAAGAATGATGCAACGTTTTTGGTTATTTTTCCTGATCTTGTCGATGACTTCTGGCAAACAAATTGTTGTATACCATTCTGCATTAACTGTTCTCCGATCCTCTAAAGCAGTGATTCTCAAATTGGGAGATACCTTCTTTGTAAACGAATAACTTTTGGAGGTTTCGGTCCATCTTGGAACACCCAGACAGTGGATTACACTGGTCAACACAATTTTTGCTGACTTACATCTAAGACTTGTTTCTTACTAATTTGGTGCTGCTGAACTCAAATATCACATCAGTTTTTGCGTATCACATCAGAGTTTTTCTCTACAACAAATACATATTTTCGGCCAAATAATGCTTCTATCGTTTAATTTTAGACGTCGATACTGTAATTGGTTAAATTTGGCGAACAATAAGGACTAAATAATTAGAAAATATTCTTAAAATTTTATTTATAGTGAAATAAAGAAAATGAGAACAGTTTTAATTACATTTTAATGAATTGGATTGTTAAAATAAAACTACAAAATAATTTAAGGATTAAATGGTCGTTTGTAAGATCTTCTGGAGTGCACCATTCCCGATAAGTCTCTTTTAATACTCCAACAGTAGTCAGCCATCATGTGAGTATCCCACCTTCCTTGATAACGTCTCTCCATCTCTTTTAAATCCTGATGGAAACGTTCACCCTGTTCATCACTAACATCTCCAAGATTGACAGGAAATTTGTCAAGATGACTTGTAAAAAATGAAGTTTCACGCTCATGTTGCACCCCAAATGATGATAATTTTCAATCAAATTTTCAACGATCTCCACATAGTCATAAATTAAGGTAGACGTACATATATCAGAACGTGAAAAGGTGAAAAAAGTCAAAATACGATAGAACAAAAATTTGGCGTGATAGGCAGAAACTGTTAACATTTTTGAAATCAGCACCCCAAAATTAGTTAAAAACAAGTATCAGATCTAAGTCAGCAAAAAAAAGTTTTAATTTGTTGACCAGTGTTATTGATTAGTTTCCGGATCATATGAATAAATCTAAGTGTAGTCACCTGTAGCGATGTTGTATACGAATTTTGCAGTGCCTAGGTTGAATTTTTTTAGCATTCCCTTACACCAATCAACACTAGACTTTTTTTGAGCTTCGGTCAAATTATGCGGAATCCATCGGGAACAGATCTTTTTCACAGCTAAATGTTCATGCAAAATCGAATGTATTGCAGTCTGCGATATGCCAAAGAATGCCTCTATCTCACGGTAATTCACATGCCGATCTCCTTCAATCATTTTGCGCACAGCATCGATGTTTTTTTGAATCACAACCAATTTTGGTCGACTTTCACGAGATTCATCACTGACGGACGCACGACCACGACGAAATTCTGAAAACCAATTCTAAACAGTCTTTTCTGATGGTGCTTCATTACCAAAAGTTGAACGAAGCGAATCTTGATCTGCAATGTTGTTGAGTTAGGCCTTTACTAAAATCGTAAAAAAATCATCCAGCGAAAACCTTCACGATATATGTTTCCTATATAGATCTTCCTACATACACTGCAAATCTCAAGTGAGTACTAGTACTCATTTGAAGTGCGTACATTGCTTGTCCTCGTTTTTACTCACGTACAAGTGAGTACTTTTGTACGCACTTTAAATGAGTACTAGTACTCACTTAAAGTGAGTACTAGTACGCGTTTTAAATGGGTAGTGGAAAGGAAGAGAGGGTAGTAATACGCACTTATAGTGCGTACATAGGTATAAAACTCTTTTCTTGAGTGACGTAACAATAAAGCTTTAAAATTCAGGAAAAGTAAAAATGTTGATTGAACATCAGAAAAAAATTATTATAATCAATAATTTATACACTTTTTTGCCAATTTTCAATGCAATCCTTTTCCAGAATTTATGAAGCTTCATATTTTTCTGTAAATAATAAAATGCGATTATTATTAATATATTTATTTAAAAAATTTTCAAACCTTTCAGATATTACAACTAAAATAATCATAATGATTAAGTATAAGTATGAACTTAGTTATCATCTAAAATTCAATAAATTATTCTAAACAATTTCTACGAATAATAGAAGATAAAAATTATGATTTTCTCCTTAGTTACATTTTGAAACGTATTATTTTAGTATCTAAAATATAATGTAATTGTCTCGGTAATTATGTCGTATAATAGAATCAATGTTAAATCTTTAAACATATCTAGAAGGTACCTGAATTAATCTGAACGCATTTATTCCTAAAATAATGCAATCATCACATGTGCTATTATTATATTGCATTTAAATTAAAACTACATATTTGTATAACTAACTTTGAGGCTTCCGAACCTTCTTAAACAAAAACTATGCAAAAATAAATTCTGGCTTCAGCAGCCTCTCAATGCTACATTTCACTTTATTATTATTATTTTTCACTTTTATTTAACTTTAAATTCACTTATTAATCAGCAGATACTTTGGCACTTTTTTTTTTTTAATTTTTAATTGTCTAATAAACGTTAATATTGTACTATTATTTGGTTGTTTAGTTTTAAAGAGCTTATATGACAGGAAATTTAATATGTTAGGTTAGGTTACTCACATATAACGCGTATTAAAAGTACGCATTTAAAATGAGTATTAGTACTCACATATAACGCGTAGTTTCAGTTCCGCTTTAGAAGTGAGTACTTGTACTCGTTTTACGTGAGTATTTTGAAGTACTCATTTATAACGAGTACTAGTACTCACTTCAAGTGCGTACACTTATCTCCTTCTTCAAAGTGAGTACAAGTACGCATTTTAAATGAGTAATATAAAAAGTACTCATTTAAAAGGAGTACTATTACTCACTAAGATTTGCAGTGTAGATACATACTTTCTTGCTAGAGGGGGAGTTCTTCTCCCCCATTCGCCCATGGTATGCATAGGGCCATTTATGACGATAGTCCAAAAGTCTATATTGCAACAGAGATTGTATTCAATTTTTAATCAAAATAATTGAGTTTTATACTCCAATTTACCGTCTTAAGTAATAATTAAAAAACCTTGCGTGTTAAGACGTGTAATTTACAAGTAAAAATAGAATAAATAAATACGCATGCCCATATTTGTTTATAAAATTGACATTAATTTATTTATAATATAATTTAAATTTACATTTATTAGATTGTAAATTATCGGTATAAATTCTGTCTAATGTGTACGGAAATTATACGTAAGCAGCAGGTGTTGATATCGAGTCGAGTCAGTTTCTTCAGGCACTGTGGGATATAGCGCCTAACTACGGCTAACTACGGACCTTCAGTCCATTTGCATTTAGAAATTTACATGTTAATTTATAGAAAACAAAGTGCTTTGCTCTAATCTTTGATACCATCAAAATCTGTGATGAATGGAGGAACCAAAAGAATGAAATTGTCCAGTACCTGATGTCATTACGAGAAATTAAATAGTTATTAACACAAAGGTCGTTCATGGTTACCTTTTATGTTTTTACAAACGACCACTAGATGGCAATATTGAAATGTGCCATTAATATATATAAGTAAAATTTGTTATTGTGAAATCAGTGGTAGCTTTATAAATTGACCGAGTATTTTGTTGTCAGTGAGCGTTAAAAAAAGTTTGTGAAAAAATGGATATTACTCGTGATGGTTTTCGTTGGATGATTTTACGATTTTAGTAAAGGTCTAACTCAACAACAATGCATAGATTCACTTCGTTCAACTTTTGGTAATGAAGCACCATCAGAAAAGACTGCTTATAATTGATTTGCAGAATTTCGTCGTGGTCGTGCGTCCGTCAGTGATGAATGTCGTGAAGGTCGCCCAAAATCGATTGTAATTAAAAAAAAACCGATGCTGTGCGCAAAATGATTGAAGAAGATCGGCATGTGACTTACCGTGAGATAGAGGTACCCTTTGGCATATCGCAGACTGCAATATATTCGATTTTGTATGAACATTTAGCTGTGAAAAAGATCTGTTCCCGATGGATTCACCGAAGGTAAAAAAAAGGCTTGTGTTGATTGGTGTAAGGGAATGCTAAAAACTCGACCTAGGCACTGCAAAATCCGTATACAACATCGTTACAGGTGATGAAACTTGGATTTATTCATATGAATCGGAAACTAAGCAACAATCCATTGTTTTTGTCTCCCAAGATGAACCGACACCCACAAAAGTTGTTCGTTCACGAAGCACTTCCAAGAAAATCGCTTATTTCTTCGGTTGTACTAGACATGTCGCAAGCATTCCTTTAGAGCAGGGCTTCTTAAAGTGGTGGGCCGCAGCCCCCTAGGAGGCCGTAGCCTTTCTACAAGGGGGCCTTGAAAAGCCGCGAATGTAACACTTGTTAATTGTTTTATTATTTAAAAATGATAAGTTGCTTTAACTTTAGTATTACGAAATTTTTATTCTTTAGTATACAAAGATTGTTGAATGATCTAAGCGTAAAAAATATATGTATAAATGAAACAAAATAAATTTGTTTAACCAACATGGGTTCAAAAAAGCCGCGACATCAAAAAGTTTAAGAAGCATTGCTTTAGAGTATCGGAGAATAGTTAATGCTGAATTGTATACAACAATTTGTTTGGCACAATTCATCGACAAAATCAGGAAAAACAACCAAAAACGTCGCATCATTCTTCATGACAATGCAAGCTCCCACACAGCATGTCTAACAATTGATTATTTGAAGGAGAAAAACATCGAATTAATGTCTCATTGCCCGTATTCACCTGATTTATCTCCGAACGACTTTTTTTTGTTCCTCAATGTCAAACAAGCGATTTTCATCACCTCAAGAAGCTGTTGAAAACCATGTTTTTGAGATACCAACTTTAGAGTAGGAAAAATGTTTCTAGAATTGGTTTGAACGCATGCAAAAGTGTATAAATATTAAAGGCGAATATTTTGACAAGCAATAAAACAGTTTGTTCCACTTTGTAACACGTTGCAGAGCAAATAGTCTATTCGCTTGAGGAGCGTGAACCCACACCAGTATTGCATAAGACAGATGTGAATGAACGAATGAAAAATAGATAATTTTCAAAATATTGGGTGATACACAATTCTGTAAGTTATGTAAACAGTACCTGGCCTTACAGGTATTTTTCGCTACTGAGTCTATGTGCTCTTCCCAGTTTAATTTATTATTGATTTTGACACCCAAAAACTCGTACTCGTCGAAGTAATGTCTTCCGGCAATATTTTTAAAGTTACAATCAATTCTTCTGTTTTCGTTTCATTCGTAGTTAATTTATTTGCATGAAACCAGTTTGTACATGAAGTTTTAGTAATATCATTTATCACAGTCAAATTTGTAATAGAAGGGTCGTGTCATCTGCAAATATTTTTTTTTCTGTATTGCATTATTTGTAAAAGGAAAGTCGATAATGTAAATTAAAAATAGTATTGGGCCTAGAAAGGAACCCTGGGGTACCCCATGTATCGTAGTTTTGTAGTCAGATGATTTTCCATTAATAATGACAGATTGTCTTCTTTCCGTAAGGTACGATTCTAGTAAACTACAACTATTTTTGTCAAATTCGTAAAATATTAATTTACTATGATAGTAACTGATCTTGCTAATAGTGACAAATTTAGTTACTATTATCATAGTAATAATTACTATGATAATAGTAACTAAATTATCAGAAATGGTGTGTATTCGTATTCAGAATTGGTGTGCCTAAAAGAGAGACATTCCTTACCCAAATATAAAATTAAATTTTTATAATTTCAATTTATTCCAATTTTGTTCTCGATAACAAATCATAATCTAAATATTTTTTTTAATTATTCAACCAATTATCTCGTACCTAAGTACCAAACCCAACACTTTGTCAATTTTTTTTATTTTTAAAAACATATTTGTTTAATTCATCGTGGGTGGGTTAGAATGTGTTCAACATAATAAAAAACAAACCAAGTGAGTCACAGTCTAAGGTAAATTTTTGACAAGATCGTTTAGACTGTGATGTTGTTTATATGGTTTAAAATATGGTTGTTCACATTCTGAGTTGAGTTTTTTGAATTATTATGGTAATGCAAAAGGCGTAACTGTTTGAAAATGTAAATTGACAGGGAGTGAATGAGAGGATATGTTTTGTGTGCGGTAGAAAGAGACAGTCTCTTAGTTTATGACCATTCTGAAGTGGATAACCAATTATACGGTGTGTATAGTGACAGCGTTCGAAGTAATATACACTGGTTAGACTTGTTAATATGTTTAAAGATAATGCTCCGTTGAGAAATGTAATCTTCAGCTCTAGATAACAAGGCTATGAATTATTGCTGGACCTTTTACCTGCTTATATTGGTAATTCATACGCAATTGTTACGTTATATATTGCTTTTTTGGTGGAGCAACACTGTAAGGGGGGACAACAACTGATGAATGGCCATTTAAATTATTAGTTAGTTTTAAGAATTGGGTGTGAAGAAATGGCTATTATTTTATTCTTACGTATAAAGCTGCGTTCAGAGCTCTTAAATTAGTAGACTGTAGACTATATCTTATGCACTGTTGATTAGGGTTGTACATCGAAAGCAAAACATCGATGTTTAACATCGATGTTAACATCGGCGCTTACAATCGATGTTGAAAAAACATCGAATGAAAAACATCGATGTATCGGAAACATCGATGTTTTATTAATATTAAAAAAAGCTATTTATTTATATTATATAGGTTTTATTTAATAATGTAGATAAAATACGAAAAAAGTAACACATAATACACAAAAAGCATTTATTAGATTTAGAAATAGAAATGTTCCTTTTTAATAGTAATTAATTTCACATTAAAATTATTATACCCAATATAATAATCCTAATTTGTACCTACAGTCTATTCCAAGCGATTAGGCGGAACTAACCGCAATTTTCATTTTTGTAATTTGTCATTAGATATTTTTTTATATATTGAAGTTGACTTTTCCTGAACAAAATGATCAAAAACTTCAATCAATCGGTAAAAGTAACTAGAATTGAAAATCTAGTTCCGCCTAAACCAAAGGAACAGACCTTACTATTTTTATATTTCTAAAATGAAATATTGGATTTTATTACAATACTAATATAGTAATCTTAATGTTAATTTTATATTATTTAACATAAAAATAACACTGTCATACACAATTATTTTTATACTTTTTTAAGTTCAAATAAAGTCTATTCCTTTGATTTAGGCAGAACTAGATTTTCAATTCTAGTTACTTTTACCGATTAATTGAAGCTTTTGATCATTTTGTTCAGGAAAATCCAACTCCAATATATAAAGAAATAGCTACCCAGCAAACATTGAACTAACGGCCGAACGCCGGCAAACTGCTTTTACGCTGGTACATTGCTGGCACCAGAAGTAAGTGCAACGCCAGTATTAATAATGTACTTCACATTTGTATTTCGCACTCTGCCTATACGAAGTACTTTACCAGCATTTTATAAGCATTCCTTATTTGTATTAATCCAAGGTTATTTCTAGCGGGCCAGTGCTTATGGTTATAACTTTTTTTGAATGTAATAATTTGAAAAGTCTGACCGTTCTTAGTCATAAAACACCCTAATGGCGTGGCCTTCGAGGGTCGGTACAAGTGATATTCTGTGAGTTCAAGTTGGTACGTGTTGGTGAACAGTTTTTAAAAACTGATGTGTAAACTCTAAGATGTGTATTTGAATAGTTATTGATTGTGAGCATTATACAGTTTTTTATTGTGATTTGTGTGTGTTTTGTTAGATTTAAGGACGTAGTTTACACAAACTATTTCATATTAAATTGTTTAATTTTTAGTTTAGTTCAATCATAGTTTTTTCATGTAATAAAATTTTCAATTATTAATAAATCTGATACAAGATTATAAATATGTCATTTAAAAAATATAATTTGTCATATTTCATTTTGAATAGTGACATCTTAAATATTTTGTAAATATAATACTAACCTAAAATAATACAAACTTAATCCAAAACTGTAAAGCTTTTTTTACAATATAACCAAGTTTCTAAAAGTCAGTAATACACTATAAAAATCACCAAAATAACCAGATCTAGTTTGTTCTTACAAAAGTGAACAGCTTATAGCATTAATGCTTATAAAATTTGTTTATTGAATTTATTTTAACAAGTATGATTTCTTTAGGTTGGCACTCTTCAAGTCAGGGGGAAAAGATGTGGTAGATAATACAAGACGAATATTGGCGAAAATTATTAGTCACCCCTTATCTTTAGGATGAAATTGGTTTGACCGAAATGGCAGAAAACCATTTTCTTAAAATTCTTCATTAAATTAATAAATTAAAGAAACTAATTCCTGTTATTCCTGAAATTATATTTATTTAATATTTATAAATAAATCAATAAATTATAACTGTTAATTCAATTTACAATCGGCTAGTTTTACCATCGTTGAATAAATTTATTTAACAACTTAAGCTAACAATATCGCATCATTCTATTGACAGCAATGTTAATTTCTTCATTAATAGTTTAAAACCGATGCGATATTGTCAACTTTACTTGTTAAATAAATTTATTCAACGATGGTGAAAATGGCCAAATGAGTATTTATTTTGCACCTAACCATTAATTTATTTTAATACTGGGTAAGTACACATATATTACATTTGAAACACTAGAGAGTGGGTATAATATAAGCACTAGTCTGTCAGAAATAAATCTTGCAACTAATGCGATTATTTTGCACTTTACCGTTGCTGGGCCAGCAACTGATACATCAATGGGCCAGCTAACGTCCACGGGGACACCGGGGTACTGGCCCAGTGCAAAATGCCAGCACTGGACCAATGCGAAATGCCAGCACTGGCCCAGTGCGAAATGCCAGCACTGGCCCATTACTTTCAATGCACTTTACCGTTGCTGGGCCAGCAACTGATACATCAATGGACCAGCTAAGGGCCACGGGACACCGGGGTACTGGCCCAGTACGAAATGCCAGCACTGGCCCATTACTTTCAATGCCGGCGAGTATGTGCTTTACCAGTACTGGTCCGGATAAAAATGTTTGCTGGGTAATGACAACTTACAAAAATCCAGGGATTGGAGGAATAACAACTGGGAAAGTGTCAACAAGACTCAAAAAGAAAAAGTGTGTTGGCGTCGTTGGTCGTTCGCATTGTTTGCAAAAATTAGAAGTTTCTTCTTATTTTTTCGTATTCTGCTAACTGCTACGAAGAATAAGAACTAACACTATTAGTATTGTTATATCAATAGATGGTGCTTATATTTTGTGTACAAATTTTAATAAAAATTAAATTTTTAAGATTCCAGCGCCTCTAGCGGTAGTTTCTGAATTTCAAAGTTTACACATCGACATCGGTAGTAGACATCGATGTTTTATCGATACTATCGCCAGCTGACCATCAATGGTAAAAACATCGAAGTTTTTAAAACAAACATCGATGTTTTCGATACATCCATGTTTTTTTCCCACCCCTACTGTTGATTGTCACTAACAAATTTGTTTATGGTAACCAGAGCCGCAGTAAGGAAAACTTGGGCAGAAAAAAAGGGCAGAGCCGTGTTTTGGCGCCCTTGGTAAATAAAAACAAGTTTCTTCCCTCTCAAAATTTAAGTGATGAGCAAAAAAAAGGTCCTCACCTCCCAAAATCCATGTGACGAGCAAAAAATATATGTTGACGGTCGGTAAAAATTAAATAATATAAATAATATATATTTCCAATGTACGACACTGAACATCTGTCAACTTGGACTAAAAACAATATTTTAACAGTGTAATAGGGATGACGATCTAAATCAATTCGAAGCAAGGACAAACAGCTCCTATTTTCTTACACACATTTTTCTACTTTGAAATAGACCATAGTCCTAATATTTTTATAATTTCTTGCATTGTTCCTTTTCCCAAAAATTGACTACTGTAAATTTATACTTCTTGCTCTTTTGGAAATCAATACTCCTCTATCTTTATAAGTCTTTATATAATCATATTATAAATAATTAAAAAGATAAATGATGTGAACATTATAGTGCAAGATTTATAAAAGCCATAATTCCCATTTATAGTTATTCCAAGAAAGATATTCATCCCTGAAATATGTTAGTCTGTCTCATGTATCATTCGGTTATCGATGTAAAGAAGCGATTAGATCGAAATTAAATATTGGTGTAGGGGTCTGTGTCTGTGGTGCTGGTGTTGGCTCTCCACGGGCCGCGCCCTGGAATGCGCCGGTGTAAAAACACCTAACACACACCGCAGGAGGTAACACACAACCAACTTAGGTGACAATGAGTTTTCTGATCGCTCAATTTCACCAGCGCACATTTATTATAACAACACTACAATAACTCACTTACTTATTATGTATTTGTTTATTGAAGGATCATTTTAAAATCAGTTTACTTCAAATACAATACATGAAAAGTCATTTTTAGGGTTTTGTAGATATAACTATGTAACAGGTGCACCACTAGAATTATTTTGATAATAAAGATATTATTCATAACAATACGTAGAGTGTTTATGCAATACATAATTTTGCTATGTTAAATTATGTGTGATATAAACAGGAATCAAAATTTATTGTAAGTGACTCGGTCCCTGGCTGAGGTCTGGTGTATATGTAATGCATCAGATCCAGTCAAGATCTGAGTCCGGTCGACCACGTAAATTTATTTTTGTAACTTTTATATTTTACTTTTGAATAGTTGCTGACTTGGTTCCTGGCTGCAGTCTGTTGTATATGAAATGGCGCGTCTACATCGAGGCAACATGGTGGCATGCGACCGTTCGACCCATCGCATGCTACCAATGTGCAGCGGACTGATGGGAGCCGTGCGACATGTTGCTCGTTCCCGTTACTTGGCGGTAAACATCAAAAAGTTTCGTGTGACACGGTACTACTTCTGAAAGCTACATGTTCGCCATTTTGATATTTGATAGTTGTTATTATAGAAGTATTTTTTTTTTAAATTAACTAGTGTTGTAAGCGTTGCTGTATCAACAAAAAATATTTAGCGACTTAAATTTATTTAAGATAAGTGAGTAAATATAAGTTTTGATAAAATAGAGTATGAGAAATAATGATAAACATAATTAAGTAAGGTTATGTTTTTGTTATGGAATTAATAATTAATTCTAGTTTATAAATAGTTAATTTCTTCCCCCCTAGTTTTAACAGTTAGTTAAATACATCTCCCTGATGTTACATTTGGTGGCAGCGGTGGGATTTATAATAGGATTCTTTAGTAGCTTTTGTCAGTTAACAATTTGGTAGCAGCGGGATTTTTAATCAAATAAGATCTTTTAGTTGCTTTTGACTGTTACAACTAAAAAACCATTATACCGTCCCCAGCAAACATTTTTATACGGGCCAGTACTGCTAAAGCACATACTCCCCGGCATTGAAAGTAATGGGCCAGTGCTGGCATTTCGTACTGGGCCAGTATCCCGGTGTCCCGTGGCCCTTAGCTGGCCCATTGATGTATCAGTTGCTGGCCCAGCAACGGTAAAGTGCATTGAAAGTAATGGGTCAGTGCTGGCATTTCGCACTGGGCCAGTGCTGACATTTCGCACTGGGCCAGTGCTGGCATTTTGCAAAATAAATACTCTTTTGGCCATTTTCACCATCGTTGAATAAAATTGAACAAATAAAGTTGACAATATCGCATCGGTTTTAAACTATTAATGAAGAAATTAACATTGCTGTCAATAGAATGATGCGATATTGTTAACTTAAGTTGTTAAATAAATTTATTCAACGATGGTAAAACTGGCCGATTGTAAATTGTATTAACAGTTATAATTTATTGATTTATTTATAAATATTAAATAAATATAATTTCAGGAATAACAGGAATTAGTTTATTTCATTTATTAATTTTATGAAGAATTTTAAGAAAATGGTTTTCTGCCATTTCGGCCAAACCAATTACATCCTAAAGATAAGGGGTGACTAATAATTTTCGCCAATATTCGTCTTGTATTATCTACCACATCTTTCCCCCCTGACTTGAAGAGTGCCAACCTAAAGAAATCATACTTGTTAAAATAAATTCAATAATCAAATTTTATAAGCATTAATGCTATAAGCAGTTCACTTTTGTAAGAACAAACTAGATCTGGTTATTTTGGTGATTTTTATAGTGTATTACTGACTTTTAGAAACTTGGTTATATTGTAAAAATAGCTTTACAGTTTTGGATTAAGTTTGTATTATTTTAGGTTGGTATTATATTTACAAAATATTTAAGATGTCACTATTCAAAATGAAATATGACAAATTATATTATATTTTAAATGACATATTTATAATCTTGTAACAGATTTATTAATAATTGAAAATTTTATTACATGAAAAAAACTATGATTGAACTAAACTAAAAATTAAACAATTTAACATGAAATAGTTTGTGTAAACTACGTCCTTAAATCTAACAAAACACACACAAATCACAATAAAAAACTGTATAATGTTCACAAAACAATAACTATTCAAATACACTTCTTGACAAACTGTCCACCAACACGTATCAACTTGTACTGGCCCTCGAGGGGGTACTGGCCGTTAGGGCGTTTTATGACTAAGAACAATCAGACTTTTCAAATTATTACATTCAAAAAAAGTTTAGTTTTAAGTAAAAAGTATAAAAATGTTTGCTTGGATTAAAACAAATAAGGAGTGCTTATAAAATGCTGGTAAAGTACTTCGTATAGGCGGAGTGTGAAATACAAATGTGAAGTACATTATTAATACTGGCGTTGTACTTACTTTTGGTGCCAGCAGTAAAAGCAATTTGCCGGCATTCGGCCGTTAGTTAAATGTTTGCTGGGTCATTTTGTCGTCTGTCTGTCTGCCTGTCTGTTCGGTAAAAATTGTAGCCAAACGGCTAAATCTAGAGAACTGAAATTTGGCATGCTTATAAAATTCTTTGATCCGCACATAAAATATGGAAAAATAATAAAACATCTAAAAAACATATCCCTCTAAAAATATAAACAAATATGTGCTAATCGAAAAAAATATTGTCCCACACCCTGTAGCCCAGATGATTTAAATTAAAAATCTGAAAAAATTCTGAGTAATGTACATTGGTGTGAACTGGAATAGCACAACAGGAATTCTTGATCAGATTATGTTTTCGAAAAATAGCGCATTTTTTGTTTTTTGGTTGACGACTTAAATATTTAATATGTTCTGTAAGACAAGTGAAGCAGTATACCTTCATGGTGTAGTGGTTAGGCATCTCGCTTCCTAAGTTGCAAACTACAGTTCGCTTCCCGTCACAAAATTATTTTTTTTTTGCATTTTTATTTTGTCAAAATTCTAGTTATATTTTGGCAAATGTTGCATTTAATTATTAAAAGCGTAAATTTAATAACCAGTGGGAAGTGTTGAAATTATAATTTAATGTTTCAATGTATACGAAATCAGAGGGGCGAAACTTGTGACTTAAAACAACCAATGGAAGCCATAGGCGCAATTTTCAAAATCTCAATGAACCTTGCTATATAAAAAAAAATACTGCACACATTTAGAAACCTAAATAATGATATAAAATAATAATCTGGCAACCCTAGTATGTATATAAATAAAACTGGTATACCACCTGCTTCGTTACCGAAAAAAAAAAAAAAATTGTAGCCGTTTTAGACCGAATTTTGAATTTAGCTATTCGAATTCGGAAGCCGTAGGCGCAATTTTCAATATATTAATGAATCTTGCTATATATAAAAAAAAAAAATACTGCAAATATTTAGAAACCCAAATAATAGTATTAGGCATTCGAATTAAAATTAATAAAAAAATATATTAACATAAAATTTGTTTTGGCATCCCAAATAATCATCATTCACTTACTAGATACCTGCGAATCCCTGAAATGTATGAAAATTCACACTTCACATCAATTTTTTTAAATGAAAATTTGAATACTAAAATTTTAATCAAACTGAGAATGAATTTCTTGGACTTTTACACTTATGAATTTGTTGTGTACCTATTTAATAATTAAACAGATTATACTCATGCTATTCCATTTACTCCAGATGTAAAATTAGTAGTTTTAATTGTGCAGATGAAGTGACATGTTACTAATTGTTTCCCCAAGTCATTATCAGTAACACTGTAACTTAACAAGCTAATAAAAGACTTCAACACAGAAACACGAATTCTCGAAAGCTGGACAGACCGTAAAACTCAATAATTAAGATAAGGTTTGAAGGTATATATACCTACTATACCTCTGAAGATATATGATCGGATGTTATCTGATAGAGGACAGGTGGTTGGGTTGACAAAACGAAACCACGATTCGGTCTAGCATCTTGCCCGATAGATTCACTGAGATTTACCTACAAGAATTTATCAAATTAATTTGGTCTCCAGACAGACAAACAAAAGAATGAGAATATATCAGGTTACAACTAAATTAGATTTTTAGAAAACATTTAACTACAAAATATGATTTTAATAAATTTAAAATGATAACGAAGGGAGTATATCAGGTCTACAAGTATGAAATGCGGATTTTTTTCAAACTTGCCACGCAAACATAGAGTATAGTTCAAAGTTTCAACACATATGGCGTTTTGTTAAGTTATCATTAAGTGTCAAATGCGTATAGGTTATAATTTGAAAAGTGATCATATAGTTTTGTTTTACTGTGTTAAAAATGTCAAATTTTGTGCCAAATAAAGAGCATTCGCGGACACTACTACTGTTTTGTTTTCATTTGAAAAAAACTGCTGCTGAATCATACCAACTGCTTCGAGAAGCTTATGGTGAATATGCTCCATCACAAGATACGTGTGAACGATGGTTTCGGCGTTTCAAAAGTGGTGACTTTGATCTTACAGACAAAGAACATGGAAAACCTCCGAAAAAATATGAAGATACAAAATTGGAAACATTGCTACAGGAAGACGATAGTCAATCACAAAAATAACTAGCAGAGCAGTTAGGCGTTAGTCAACAAGCTGTTTCCAATCGCCTACGAGAGATGGGTAAGATCCAGAAAGTCGGCAGATGGGTTCCACATGCATTGAATGAGAGGCAGATGGAAAAACGCAAAAACACTTGTGATATTTTGCTTGCACGATACAATAGAAAGTCTTTTTTGCATCGTATCATTACTGGCGATGAAAAATGGATTTATTTTGAAAATCTCAAACGCAAAAAATCATGGGTGAACCCAGGCTCACCATCCACATCAACTGCAAAACCGAATCGCTTTGGCAAAAAGACAATGCTCTGTACTTGGTGGGACCAAAAGGGTGTGGTCTATTATGAATTGTTAAAACCTGGTGAAACAGTTACAAAAAAAGCAGTTTGCAACACATTGGAGGCACTCAAGTGGGAAGTGCTACCCCATGCCGCTTACTCACCAGACTTGGCCCCTTCAGATTACCACTTGTTCGCATCGATGGGTCACGCACTTGCCGAGCAGCACTTTTGTTCATATGAAAATGTGAAAGAATGGCTAGATGAATGGTTTGCGAGGAAAGGGGAAGAGTTTTACTGGCGAAGTATTCATAAATTGCCTGAAAGATGGGAAAAATGTATAACTTCTAATGGAGCATACTTTGAATAAATAGACTTTTACTGTTCTTTTGAGTTTAATGTGTTTCATTAAAAAAAAAAAAAATCCGCATTTCATAATTGTAGACCTGGAATATTTGACCAGGACTTTTTTATAGGACAACAATAAACCGGGAGCTCATGACAGTTTATGGTCTCCGATTTCATACAGCATGCCTTTTGGAGGAGAGAATATTTACCCTGCACAACAAAGAAAGGAGGGTACTAAACCCCTGCACGCTTTCCCGTCACTTCTTCTTAGTCTTCTTGCTTCGTCCTGTTGGGTTCCAGTCTGTCACTCTATTTATCCATCTTCCTTCATTTGTTTTCTTTTTTTGTGCACAATTTCTCAAAGCGGGGTCCAGGATTTGAACCTTTGTCCCTGTTTTTCGTGGGTAACTGTTTTACCACGTAGCCACATCAATCTGAAATTAATATTCTTAATTACCTTTTAAAATTTATTATTTAACCCTGTTTATAGGCTATATAATTTGACACCCGTTGTGAGACTATTGTAAGAAAATTATTAATTTCTTATTCCTGGTTATAAACTTTAGTTATAACTAGTTTTAACTAATAAAACAATTCTTTAATAGACCAAATACCGAATATAAACCCGTGAAAACCTTTTCTAAATACCTAATATAATAAACTCATAAAAATATTATGGATCTTTAAAATATGGTAAATCTTTAAATTTATGGTTCATCAAAAACTCATTAAGTTACAAATTTTTATTTCTTTTTTAAGATTTTTATGCCTAAATTATATAGCTAAATACCAGATTTTTATAACCGAAAATATAATAATAAATAACTTTTTTCATTTATCATAACTCAAATTTAATAATGAGTCATAAAAGGGACGTTTTTAAGCACAAAATATGGGATTTAAATAATAAAATACCAGAGGCAATACTTGAAAAAATGTGAATATATTTTTTTACCGACCGCCAACATATATGTATAAGGGAGGTATTGTGATCATATCGATTTTGACATTTCGAGATTTCGATGGATCTCCACGAATTGAGGTCCCTACATAACGTTTTGACTAGAGATTCACCAAATTGAAATGAGCCGGCTCACGGCTCGCTGTATAGTTTCAAGGATACGATTGGTCGGGCGATTGTGAGCAGTGACCGGAGTGATCCGGATCTGGATCGATGTCATGTTGAACTTCGCGAGAACTCGGCTTGTAATGTATTATCATAAAGTGTATTTTGTCATTAATTTGTAGGGCAGTTTATTTGAAACTAATAGGCTTAGTCTGTATTTTCTTACAACCATACTATATAAAAATATTAAAAATATTGCCCAAATCCCAGATGTCCGATTTATAAGGGCAATAAACATCGCCATAAACTTAACACATCTGGTTGAAAATACAGTAGCTACATAAAGTGAATTGTTTGTTTCAAAAATGTTAGATAAGATCCGGGGCTAAGCGACGTTCTACCTATGAGCGAACGACCGACAACTGACTGACCTGTGTCTCGGGATCATGTTTACAGTTCATATATTGCAAGAACCGGCTTTAAGCAAGAGCCGGCTCTAAGCGACGTTCTACCTACGACCGAATGACCGACCGACCTGTGTCTCGGGATCATGTTTACAGTTCATATATTGCAAGAACCGGCTCTAAGCAAGAGCCGGCTCTAAGCGACGTTCTACCTACGACTGACCGACCTGTTTCTCGGGATCATGTTTACAGTCCATATATTGCAAGAACCGGCTCTAAGCAAGAGCCGGCTCTAAGCGACGTTCTACCTACGACCGAATGACCGACCGACCTGTGTCTCGGGATCATGTTTACAGTTCATATATTGCAAGAACCGGCTCTAAGCAAGAGCCGGCTCTAAGCGACGTTCTACCTACGAACTAACGACCGACCTGTATCTCGGAAACATGTTTACTTAACCGGATCACTGAGCCGGATCAATGAACCGGCTCAACAAACTGAACGACCTCCACTGATCCGGTTCCGCAAACAGCCGAAATTCCCATCTCTAGTTTTGAATATTTTTAGCATGATGTCTGTCGGTCTGTCTGTCCGTCAATGGCCATCAATGGCACGAGTTGATCAACTTTTGGTAAATATGGGAGTTTACTCGTGTCGATTTTAAGATTTTTGCGAATATTTAGCAACAACAAAATATTTCGAAAAAAAATATTTAACAAAAGTTGTTATAAATGCAATAACTAATAACTTTTATTTGAGACGTATTTTCTAACAGAGCTATTATTTATCATGACCATGGAAACGTTACATATACGTATGAAAAAATTGAGACAAATTTTACAAAAAATTTTCGAAATTTTTCATTTTATCAAAAAACGTTTTTAAGGTGTTTTACAGTAACTTCCCATAATACCCATAAACTCCAGTTGTTAAGCATAATATGTTTCATAACTTAGCATAAAAAATCAAAATGACTTGCTGCCTTATCCATCATAGTTAAAATCAATGAATCAATGTAAAACATGTTATGTTAATTTACTGCTATAGTTAATAATAATTTAATAACTATAACACAAAAACTATAAGATAAGAAAAACAACAAAAAATGAATGGGCAATAAAATTTATAAATTTTCCATAATGACAGAACTGCGAAATGAAATATTGAATATGTTTCATTGGTTAATATATATATATATATATATATATATATATATATATATATATATATATATATATATATATATATATATATATATATATATATATATATATATATATATATATATATATATATATATATATACAGTGGGTGGTCAAATTATTAGGAACAGTACACTTTTTTTTGTAATTTTCAAGTTTAAATGCATTTTGTGAGAAAATAAATTGTTTTTAAATCATTTTTCTTCTATATTCTTGTTGCTGGTATCATTATTATTTTAAAAAGCGCGAGATCGCCAAAGAAATCATCACCACCAAGCGGCAATTTATAGAAACCCTTATCAGAGAGTGGCATCACAACCCCAATCTCCGACACAACGCAAAAGTCTGCATAGAAAGCATGCCCAAACGCCTGGAAGCCGCAATCGCAGCAAAGGGTGGCATTACAAAATATTAAGATTTTACTTAATTTGTTAAATTAACACTTTTTATACAAAAATAGATGGTTATGAATAAGCAATTATGTCGTTTTATATTCTAAATAAAGCACTCTAATGAATAAAAATAAATACGACACCCAAAGCCACTTATTTCCTCAGTAAATTCATTTGAAAATTACAGAAAATTTGTACTGTCCCTAATAATTTGGCCACCCACTGTATGTATATAATATAAAACAATTTTGGCCATACAACAGGCCAATAATAGTATGGCACTAGAAAGAAAAAAATATATACAAAATAATTAAAGCAGTATTATAACGAACATACGAGGTCTGTTCAAAAAGTATCGCGAATTTTGTGTTTTTTCAAAAATTATTTATTTATTCATGAATATCTATTTTGTCCCTTTCAAAGTAATCCCCATCAGATATTATACACTTGTGCCAACGTTTTTTCCAATCCTCGAAGCACTTGAAAAAATCATTTTTTGTGATCTTGTTCAGCTCCTCCTTCGATGCCGTCTTTATCTCCTCACTCGTAGCGTAGCGTCGTCCTTTCATGGGCCTCTTCAGTTTCGGGAACAATAAAAAGTCACAGGGGGCCAGATCTGGGGAATACGGTGTCTGCGGCATTATTAGTGTGTTGTTTTTGGCAAAAAATTCGCGCACAAGCAACAATGTGTGGGCAACGATATTTCGCGGCGACCCGTCTCATTCCCAAATCATTGGTAAAAATCGATATGTTTAGGTCCTCAGCAACTTCTCTAACAGTGATTCGATGATTGGCCAATACTATTTTCTTCACTTCATCAATGTTTTCGTCTGTTGTTGACGTGCTCGGGCGTCCGGCACGCTCTTCGTCGTTCACATCTTCTCGGCCCTCTGAGAACATTTTGTACCACCGATAAACGTTGCTTCGGTCCAAGGTAGCTTCACCATATGTCACAGTCAACATTCGGAATGCGTCCGCGCACTTAATTTTGTTTTTCACACAAAATTTGATACAGATTTTTTGATCCATTTTTTGGTATAAGCAAAAATCGAAGACGAGCCAAAACACGTGCAAGCAAAGCAACTGTCAAAAATTAACTGAACATTCAAAATGGCCGAACTTGTCGGCATAAGTGAGAGACATGAGTACCAACATAACGCCACAAAAAATCGAATATACGTAACCCGGGGAAAGTCAAAATTCGCGATACTTTTTGAACGTATATATATATATTCATTATAATACTGCTTTAATTATTTTGTTTTTTTTTTTTTTTTTTCTAGTGACTATTTTTGGCCTGTTCTGTGGCCAAAATTGTTTTAAATAAATAAGAATCGATTATTTTGTATTCTACTTGAAACTGTTACAGCAAAAATGTACATAACAAAAACCACACGAAGTATTGGAGTATCCCTACTTACCTACGCTAGTAACAGATAAAATTTTTATAAGTTTTTTTTTCTTCATAATAAGTTTTTATTGCTATTCTTCGAGGTGCAAATACTAAATTGAATTAATTTAGTATCAATGTTCAAGTCTAGTATGACACAACCAACTTTTGAAGAGACCAAGACTTGAGTTAGGGCTTTAAGACTTTCTCTCAATTAACAAATCTAATTTAATATTAACATTTCATTACAAATGTGTGAACAACATGTAGGTGTGACAGTTTATCATAAATTTATTATCATTTTGGAATTTGGCATGAAGGACAAAACACTTTGACTAACTGCTAAATTATGCTAATATTAATTTGCACATTGTTATGCTAACACATAAAATATAACATTTTTAACTCCACTTATAGTAAATACATATATATTAACATAAATGTTAACATTTGGGATACAGTTAATATAATTCCTCTTCACTTGTAACCTATCCGATTCAGATGTGGGATGGATGAAGCACATTTTATCCATATGGGCTACTGAGAATTAGGGTTGTACATCGATGTTTAACATCGATGTTAACATCGGCGCTTACTATCGATGTTGAAAGAACATCGAAGGAAAAACATCGATGTATCGGAAACATCGATGTTTTATTAATATTAAAAAAAGCTATTTATTTATATTATATAGGTTTTATTTAATAATGTAAAGATAAAATACGAAAAAAGTAACACATAATACACAAAAAGCATTTATTAGATTTTGAAATAGAAATATTCCTTTTTAATAGTAATTAATTTCACATTAATATTATTATACCCAATATAATAATCCTAATTTGTACCTACAGTCTATTCCAAACGATTAGGCGGAACTAACTGCAATTTTCATTTTTGTAATTTGTCATTAGATATTTTTTTATATATGAAGTTGACTTTTCCTGAACAAAATGATCAAAAGCTTCAATCAATCGGTAAAAGTAACTAGAATTGAAAATCTAGCCTAAACCAAAGGAACAGACCTTACTATTTTTACGATTTCTAAAATGACATATTGGATTTTATTACAATACTAATATACTAATCTTAATGTTAATTTTATATTATTTAACATAAAAATAACACTGTCATACACAATTATTTTTATACTTTTTTAAGTTGAAATAAAGTCTATTCCTTTGGTTTAGGCGAAACTAGATTTTCAATTCTAATTACTTTTACCGATTAATTGAAGCTTTTGATCATTTTGTTCAGGAAAAGCCAACTTCAATATATAAAAAAATAGCTAATGACAACTTACAAAAATCCAGGGATTGGAGGAATAACAACTGGGAAAGTGTCAACAAGACTCAAAAAGAAAAAGTGTGTTGGCGTCGTTGGTCGTTCGCATTGTTTGCAAAAATTAGAAGTTTCTTCTTATTTTTTCGTATTCTTCTAACTGCTAAGAAGAATAAGAACTAACACTATTAGTATTGTTATATCACAATAGATGGCGCTTATATTTTGTGTACTAATTTTAATAAAAATTAAATTTTTAAGATTCCAGCGCCTCCTAGCGGTAGTTTCTGAATTTCAAAGTTTAAACATCGACATCGGTAGTAGACATCGATGTTTTATCGATACTATCGCCAGCTGACCATCGATGGTAAAAACATCGATGTTTTTAAAACAAACATCGATGTTTTCGATACATCGATGTTTTTTTCCCATCCCTACTGAGAATCCAAAATTGATCCACCACCGATCTGAATATCCAAGCAGAATAAATGTTTGAAGTATTATATGAACTGGAGGTATTATCGGTACAGACGAGGTGAGTAAATTAAGTAATTGGACTGATTTAATTATTTTTTTTATTGTCTTCACATGCCTTTTTTTATAAATCTTCATATGCCCCTCCCCCCGTAACTACTCAAATATTCATCTAAATGAAACAATGTATAGAAATAAAAGATTTGTTTTCTTATCATACAAATTTAAACAATTTTAGATGAATGTAGATGAAAACGATCGTATGTATATAAGAAGTATTTTGAATGTTTATTAAATCCTATTGTAAGTGTCTTTAGCTGTAGGTATATTAATTAATAAGTAGGTAACCCAATCCAATAGTGTTCATGAGTTCATCCTGACGACTTTATTTCTAGATATCTCAAGCTCATATCTCATCTTAACTCAGTGTGTAATATTTCACCTCGGAGACCATATTGTGCCCATCGCTTATCTTAACTACACATCTCGGTACACACCTACATACATACACGGGGGCGCAGGACCGGACTGGGGAAATCTCCACATTATGCTCGTCGCCATCAACCCAGCAATATTTTAGAAGAATATCGCAGTGCAAAAGATACAGGGTTTCTGGAGGGATAGAAAGTCCATAGCACAGGCCTAACCTTTCCCCGGAATCATCAAACTGTACATACTGAAACCTTACAGAGATGGTATACTAGCGTCGGGGAATCAGTGCAGTTATGTCACAATACGAAAACAATACGGAACAATGCAATTGTTTGTTACGTCGTGTGACGTAACTGAACTGATTCGCCGACGCTAGTATAGAGCTGTTTTGGATACAATCTGTACAAAGGCTGATGTAGCTGCAAAAGCCACCTCCCACAGATCTATGATTGATGTGAGTTTTATATTTCCAGATGACGCAAAGAGTTATCTGAAATATCTGGTGTCAGCAAAATGATAACATGATTGGAAGAACATTTTATCTGTTAGACGTGTAACACAGATTTGTCTGTGTAACACATTTTAACTGAATGTGTACAGTTCGAGGATGTCAGGGAGAGGTTAGGCCTGTACTATGACCTGTCAGTTGATTTAGGTTACAACAACGTACTCCTAGACAGGCTGATACTCTTCCTGAAGTAATAGACCGGGAGCTCATGACATTTTTGGTCTCCGATTTCATACAGCATGCCTTTTGGAGGAGAGAATATTTACCCTGTGACAACAAAAAAGGGATGGTACTAAACCCCTGCACGCTTTCCGGTCATAGGGAAAATTGCATTTCCACTTGCACAAAATTTTTGTGTTTTTCTCTGACTTAATATTGCTTGCCCTTTTGTCAAAAGAATAGACAAATTTAAAGTCTTTTAATTATAGGCATGCTGTATGAAAATGCGGAAAATCATATTTTTTTATTACAAGATCACATGACCGTTTGAGCCCTTTGGGACCCTCCGAATCGCATGCATATATTTAAAAGACTTTAAATTTGTTAGAACTTTCTTTTGACAAAAGGGCAAGCAATATTAAATCAGAGAAAAGCACAAAAATTTTGTGTTTAAGTGGAAATGCAATTTTCTCTATGACCGGAAAGCGTGCAGGGGTTTAGTACTATCCCTTTTTTGTTGTCACAGGGTAAATATTCTCTCCTCCAAAAGGCATGCTGTATGAAATCGGAGACCAAAAACTGTCATGAGCTCCCGGTCTATAATTGAATTTAATATTTTACGTATGAAATCTTGTATCTTATTTTAAGGTATTTTCAAACAACTGGAGGTCTATATAATGCATATTAAGTGCTGCAAATATCTCAAAGACACAATGTCAAACTGTCAAACTGCTATGACATTTATCATTTGAATTGTTTTTTTCGGAGTGAAAATGTGAAATTTTGTTTTGAGATAATTTTTCTATAGCATTATAACAAATTTTGTAATTCATTTACATAAAAATTGTATAAAAATGTATAACAAATGTAAGCAGTTGTCAAAATTTTTGTTCTCTGAAGAAATATTATGTATTTGTTTTGATTTTATGTACTATAGCAGCATAGATAAAGAAAGAAATAGATACGAAACTGACGTTATATTTTTTGAAACCAAATTAGCGCTGTAGTTGTTGGGTTATGGAACTAAAATTGGTGGGGGGAGAAAAGGGGTGGATTTCCCGGGTATTTCAAATCCTTCGGGGGTATAGTTGTAAACATAATTAAATGTTATTATTAAATGAAACAATTGTTATGATTTATTTTGTCTATTTTTAATATTATTAACGAAGACAATATTAAAAATAGACAAAATAAATCATAACAATTTTATCATTTAATAATATTTAATTATGTTTACAATTAAAAACAAGCAGTTAGAAATTATATAGAAACAGAAAAACAATAACTATCAGAAATAATTATTTATTAAGAAGTATAAGTTTATTTAAAGTTCTCCTACAGTCTGTTCCAAACGGTTAAGCGGAACTAGATTTTGCAATCTAGTTACTTTCATCGTTTAAATCGTGCCTTTCGGCCGTTTTGATTAAGCTTTGTAAATCATACTTACAATAAACATTTTTTGGTTAAGGTTAATATCATTTTAAAATGACATTTTCTTTATATTTTGATTTTTTGTGTCATTCTTAATACAAATTTCCCATTTATTTATTTTTTTGTCATTAAAATATCTAAAAAAAAAAAATTAATTTTGACATATGTCATTCGTTTCCTTGGTTTCATTGTTTCAATTTAAAATTTTGACATCCCAACGTGAAAAATGAAATAACCCAAGCAAGGTCCCTTCTCGTGACATCCTAAAAGAACTAAATCCCCATTTAGTTCCGCTTAACCGTTTGGAATAGACTGTATTACTAAAACAATCCGGGGTAAAATGTTTTTTACACACACGAACTCTGTTATATCACTTCCATGGACAAGCCATCCAATTTTGGATTTCCAATGTTCCTCATCCACGTTTTATATAATTCCTGAGCCTCACGTATTTTCGGGTTTGGAAAGCGATTTCTAGTAGGTTCACTACTATCACACCTCAAAACAAAGCATTTAACACCCATTTTCCGTATTGAAGAATCAAATTACAAAATTACAGAATAACTAAGCACAAAATTTCACAATTAAAAAAACGCTTAAAGCTAATTTTGACACTAAATACAGATTTTGACGCTAATGACAGAAGCCGTAACAGGCAACACCCTGTCATGCGCGTAGCTATAGCGACTGGGGCGCTATTCGTGTTGGGTTATGGAACTTAATATGGTTTTCGTTGTGCCATTAGAATTTCACCCCCCTGTATATCAGGCCAGGGATGAAGCCCTCGGCGTCAAGCATGAGCGCCAGTTTGACCGACTCTTCCCTAGCTTCTAGTAAATATAAAAATATGAACTTTTTGTGTTTCTTTAAATATCTTTAGTCATGTTTTTCATTACAGTCCTGTACTCCTATCTATCTGTTGTAGGCAGTGCATATAGAGAATTCATTTAAGAATTACCAGTGTTATGCGAGTTGACTGTGTTGTGGTCAGCACTATGGTTGGGTTAGGTTAAGGGTGTGTATTACTGCAAATATTTACTCCAAAGTTTAATTGAATATTTTTCAATTTGTAAAGTGGTGCTAACAGACAATTTTTACAAACTAAACAAGAGATTAAGGAACATATTTTTGGAAGAAAATCACATAAAGATTTACACAACGTACAGATTGTTTGTTGATCAATAGCTGTTATAATATCTTACCCAAAAATTTCTAAGAATGTTTAAATTGATATATCGATATTTTTTATATATGTGGGTCATACAGATGTATATGCATGCTAAATTTTAACTCAGCCATTTGGCAACAGTGTCTCCCAAAGAGACAGACACGTGAGTTATGGTGTAACAGTTTTTTGGTTTTACCTTTCCTAGGTAAAACCAAATGGTCCGAGAAGACCTTAAACTAAAGAAGAAGTTGAATAAATTTGCGCTAGCGAACACAATAACACCCTATGACCTTTTTTTTATACAGGGGAAATCTTTGGTAGGCACCGTTTGGGCTCTTGATTTACCCCCGATAGTGTCGGATTCTCCAAGTGGCCTACCGACTAAAAACCCTGTTTGACTCCTACAACGATACCACGGTAGTGTCCATAGGACTTTCTTTGTGGAAACGAGCCTAAGTAATTTACCAATCCCTGCCTTTATAAAAGTATTTTGTCTTCTGAGACCCCTTGTCTTTTTGTCTTCTGAGAGGGGGGTCTTCTGAGACCCCCCCCAGAAAAAACCTGGTGTACGCTTGCTCTCAGATATAGCATCCATTTATACCGACCGCCAACATATATAAGGGAGGTATTGTGATCATACCGATTTTGACATTTCGAGATTTCGATGGATCTCCACGAATTGAGGTCCCTACATAACGTTTTGACTATTTTTAGCATGATATCTGTCGGTCTGTCTGTCCGTCTATCCGTCTGTCCGTCTGTCCGTCTATCTGTCTGTCTGTCTGTGTACACGTGCAGAGCAAATTCGGCTGAAAGGATTTTCATGAAACTTCATAATTAAGCTTTTGACATCAATGGCACGAGTAGATCAACTTTTGGTAAAAATCGATTGACTAAAAATGGGAGTTTACTCGTGTCGATTTTAAGATTTTTGCGAATATTTAGCAACAGAAAAATATTTCGAAAAAATTTATTGGACAAAAGTTGCTATAAAAGCAATAATTAATAACTTTTATTTGAGACGTTTTTTGATACAACGAAAAATTTCGAATAATTTTTGTAAAATTTTTCGAAACTTTTTGTCTAAATTTTTTCATACTTATATGTAACGTTTCCATGGTTATAAATAATATCTCTGTTAGAAAATATTAGGCCAAGTTATTTCTACTCTGCTGCTAGAATGTATTTTATGATGACTTTATGATGACGGTCGGTCCTGTGGTGGCCACAGCTGATTTTTTTTTTGTCTTCCAAATAAGTAAAAATGTATAAAGTCTATTCCTTTGGTTTAGGAGGAACTATATTTTCAATTCTAGTTTCTTTTACCGATTGATTGAAGCTTTTGATCATTTTGTTGAGGAAAAGCCAACTTCAATATATATAAAAAATGCTAATAACAACTTACAAAAATGAAAATTCCAGTTAGTTCCGCCTAATCGTTTGGAATAAACTGTATGCTGTTCACTTTTGTAAGGACAATCCAGATCTAGTTATTTTGGTTACTTTTAAAATATATTACTGACTTTAAATATCAATTAAAAATATTTCTTACGCTGTAAAACCGACTAGATTTATTGGATATGATCATTATTAAGAAAGTGACATTTTTTATAATTTTTTAATACCAACTTAACATACAGTTTCAAAGGTGCAAAATATTGAAATCAAATTGCCTCTTAGTTTACAAAAGTGAACAGCATATATTAATTTTTTTAATAAATGCTATTCGTTTCCATGGTTTCACTATTGGAATTTTAAAATTTCACATACCAACGTGATACATGAAATAACCCAAGCAAGGTCTCTTCTCGTGACAACCTAAAAGAACGAAATTCTCATTTAGTTCCGCCTAAAGGTTTGTAATAGACTGTAATGTGTTCTTGGTCAACACTTAATTGGTCACCGAGTAATTTACCGATCCCTGCCTTTATAAAAAAAATTTGTCTTCTGAGCCCCCTCCCCAGAAAAAACCTGGTGTGCGCCTGCTTTCAGATATAGCATCCATTTTTATTAATATAGATAGATGAAATATTAGGATATAGAATGAGGAAAACCATCAAATCATTTTAAGTAGAAAATAATTACATAATTTACCTGTCGACATATACCATGTAAAAAATGTTTTCACACCTCACATATTTTGACCAATAATAATAGGGTCCATTCTAATTATTTTTTTGTATTTTTAAGACTTTCGTAAGGGTTATTTAGAGGAAATGAGTTAATAATTACCGGGTGTATGGTAAAAAAAGGTTTAACTGTTTTTTTTACAACATTACTTCGATAATAACCAGTTTTGCTTCACACCTTGTATTAGTTGATATTTTTAATTAGGTATAATTACTTCAAATTGGTTTGAAATTTTACATGATGTTTTGTAATAGGAAATAAAATTAACATATTTTTGCATAAGATATTTTACTTAACAAATTCGAACTGAGTATCAATTAAATGTATATCAGGTTTAATAAAAAATTTGACTAAAGTCATAAAATTTTATTAAACGCGAGTCTTCTAATCAAATTACGACATAATGTCAGTGACAAACTTAGTGGCGAAAAAATAACTAAATCGATAATTTTTTTATCCGAATACTGTTATTGCTCTTCACTCTTATGTTTTAGTAAAACATATAAGGGCGAGATAGAAAATGATTGCGAATGAAAATGCCTTGAGCTTTTTTTAGCGAGTACGTAGATAGCTATACGTAGGGATTTTCCGAGATTTTCCGATACTATTGATACGATACCAGTATCGATATTTTTCATTCGGTATCGCGATTTTAATATTGACACTAATCTTTCGATACTTTATTAATATCAGTACTTTTGACCCAGTATCGTATCACTTATTTTTACCGACCGCCAACATATATAAGGGAGGTATTGTGATCATACCGATTTTGACATTTCGAGATTTCGATGGATCTCCACGAATTGAGGTCCCTACATAACGTTTTGAATATTTTTAGCATGATGTCTCTCGGTCTGTCTGTCTGTCTGTCCGTCAGTCCGTTTGTCTGTCTGTGTACACGTGCAGAGCGAATTCGACTAAAAGGATTGTTATGAAACTTTATATTTAAGCTTTTGACATTAATGGCACAAGTTGATCAACTTTTGGTAAAAATCGTTTGACTAGAAATGGGAGTTTACTCGTGTCGATTTTAAGATTTTTGCGAATATTTAACAACAGAAAAATATTTCAAAAAATTTTATTTAATAAAAGTTGCTATAAAATTAATAACTAACAACTTTTATTTGAGGCATTTTTTAATATAACGAAAAAAATTTGAAAAGGTTTTCAATTTTTTTCCAAGTTCCCTTTTTTACCAACCGCCAACATATATAAGGGAGGTATTGTGATCATATCGATTTTGACATTTCGAGATTTCGATGGATCTCCAAGAATTGAGGTCCCTACATAACGTTTTGACTATTTTTAGCATGGTGTCTGTCGGTCTGTCTTTCCGTCCGTCTGTCTGTCCGTCTGTTTGTCCGTCCGTCTGTCTGTCCGTCTGTCTGTCCGTCTGTCTGTCCGTCTGTCTGTCCGTCTGTCTGTCCGTCTGTCTGTCCGTCTGTCTGTCCGTCTGTCTGTCCGTCTGTCTGTCCGTCCGTCTGTCTGTCTGTCTGTCCGTCTGTCCGTCTGTCTGTGTACACGTGCAGAGCAAATTCGGCTAGAAGGATTTTTATGAAACTGCATATTTAAGCTTTTGACATCAATGGGACGAGTTGATCAACTTTTGGTAAAAATCGGTTGACTAGAAACGGGAGTTTACTCGTGTCGATTTTAAAATTTTTGCGAATATTTAGCAAAAGAAAAATCTTTCGAAAAAATTTATTTAACAAAAGTTGCTCTAAATGCAATAACTAATAACTTTTATTTGAAAAGTTTTTTGATAAAACGAAAAATTTCGAAATTTTTTTGTAAAATTTTTCGTAATTTTTTTGTCTCAATTTTTCCATACCTACATGTAACGTTTCCATGGTCATGATAAATAATATCTCTGTTAGAAAATATTAGGCCAACTTAATTCTACTCTGCTGCTAGAATGTATTTTATACAAGTACTTTATGACGGCGGTCGGTCCTGTGGTGGCCACAGCTGATTTTTTCATACTTATATGTAACGTTTCCATGCTCATGATAAATAATATCTCTGTTAGAAAATATTAGGCCAAATATTTCTACTCTGCTGCTAGAATGTATTTTATACAAGTACTTTGTGATGGCGGTCTGTCCTGTCCCCCACAGCTGATTTTTAAAAATGTTTCGTAGTTTTCCAAATGCTGCTCATCCTTTTGATATTCTTTTGAAGTTTTGACACGTTTGATTGTGTCTGTCAATTCGTATTTCGTGCTCAAGATACTTGTAAGTACCTGTTAAATATTGGTATCGTCGATTTTCAACGCCTCGTTCAATACAAGGCTTGTCATCATTTTGGTTTTTTGTTTAATTATTTTGATCCCTACGTTTTTAACTGCCTCAGACAATTCCTACATTTGGAATACATCCTGAAAGCAGTTTGAAACGAGAAGAATATCATCGGCGAATCTCAGGCGATTTAGCCTCACATCATTAGTTTGAGTGCCCTTATTTTCCCAATATAGACTTTTGAACAGGTACTCTAAAACTGCAGTAAAGAGTTTTGGAGAAATTTTACTTCCCTGTCACACTCCTCCTTCAATTTTGATTACTTTTGATCTGTCATGAAGTACAAGTACTAGCTGTTGTTGTATTTTATTACCTGGTTGTAGCAATAATCTATTATTCAATCATTTAATGCTGCTAGTATTAATAATAATAATAATAATAATAAGTTTATTGACTTAATTACATAGTATATCATGTTTTAGGTCAGTCATACAGGATTATAGTTACAAATAATATCAGAATTGATACATAAGAAATTCCTCTGTGGAGTAAAATGCAATTTCAGCAAAGAATTTTTTTATTGTAGATTTAAAATTGATGTAATCTAAATTCTTTATATTGCTTGGAAGTTTATTCATAAATTTAATTCCGAAATAGTTCTCACAATTTCTTGATTTACTCAGTCTTAAAAAATTCGGATATATGTTGGAATTATTTCTTGTGTGATAGTTATGAACACTACTGTAAGTGGGAAGATTGCTTATTTGTTTTTTGTGCATATGTAGCAGAGAGTTATAAATATATAAAGATGGTAGCGTCATAATATTAAGTATTTTAAATTGGTGTCGACAGTCTGTTCTGTAAGGAGTCGAAGTCAGAACTCTAATGGCTCGCCTTTGTAGAGCAAATATTCTGTCAGCAGCTGGAGAATAATGTCCCCATGCTAAGAGTGCGTAGGATATGTGAGAGTGAAATAATGCATAATACGCCACCATTAGAACATCCCTGGTTACAGACTGTACTAAGTTTCGGAATAGGAATATTACTGAGCACAGTCTGCTTGATAAGCAGGTTACATGCTGATGCCAAGTTAGGTTGGGATCAACATGCAAACCTAGGAATTTTACGTGGTCCTGGTTAGCGAAATCATTTCTGCGTAGTGTTATTAATATTTGTTGGGTCTTATCTAGGTTTAGTGATAGTTTATTGGTATCAAACCAGTATTTAGCTTTATCTAACGTAGATACACTGCGTGACAGGGCGTTAGTCAGGGAGCGTGATTTGAAAACCAACGTTGTGTCGTCTTGAATATAGTGCAACAGTCAGACCAATTCTGTAACTCAGTTACTATGATCATAGTAACTAAATTTGTCACTATGAGCAAGGTCAGTTACTATCATGAATGGAAGTCATTTATATTTTTATAATATTTTATCTTGTAGTAACGTTACTAAAAGTATTTTTTACAGAATTGATCTGAGTATCAAAAGATTTTTCGATGTCAATAAATATCACTACCAGTAGTTTATTATATTTCTATAAGCCTGTGCACTTGCTAGGTATTAGGAAACGCGTATTTCGCGTATTTGTTAAGTATCAATATCAAGTGGTTTTGCAAAATCATAATTCAAAAGCATTTCTTGAACCATTAAAGTGTTATCCATCAAAACACCATTAATTCAACTTCAAGTCTAGTCACAGTGAGTAGCCATCAGCTATCAACTGAACAATACAATAAAATAAGACGTTTCTTAAACTTACATCCATGGCTGGATCTCACATGCCTTCACCACAGTGCCGGGGATGGGGAAAAATAATAGGAAGGGGCTACAGGATATAATTTACAGGTACGGATGCTTTACGTTGGGCGACCAGGTCACCAAGGGTCGACCAACACGAGAGTTGAATAAAAAATTGATGTGAAGTGTGAATTTTCACACATTTCAGGGTTTTGCAGGTATTTAGTAAGTGAATGATGATTATTTGGGATACCAAAACAAATTTTATGTCAAAATATTTTTTTATCAATTTTAATTCGAATGCCTAATACCATTATTTAAGTTTCTAAATATGTATGTGCAGTATTTTTTTTACATAGTAAAGTTCATGAAGATTTTGGAAATTGCGCCTATGGCTTCTATTAGTTGCTTAAATCATTAGCCCCGCCCTCTGATTTCGTATACATCAAACATAGCATTAAATTATAATTTCAACACTTCCCACTGGTTATTAAACTTACGCTTTTAAAAATTAAATGCAACATTTACCAAAATATAACTAGAATTTTGACAAAATAATTTAAACAAAAGAAAACTGCTAAAAAAAAAAACAAAAAATTTAAAACTGACAGGATTCGAACTCTAGTTCGCAAGTAACCTGTTTAGCAAATTAGAAAACCAATGACTAAACGCACATCGCTATGAGCACTGGCTTATCTACTGGGTTACATAGCGAATTAAATATTTAACATATTTTGGTTCAAAACACAAAAAATGCATTATTTTCCGAAAACATAATCTGATCAAAAATTCCTGTTGTACTATTCCGGTTCACACCAATGTACATTACTTCGAATTTTTTCAGATTTTTAGTTTAAACCATCTGGGCTACAGGGTGTGGGGTGTTGCACAATTTTGGCAAAAATCGCGTCAAAATAATTTATTTTGAAAAAATAAAATTTTGTTCGTTAAGGGCTTTCATTTGATACCCTACTCAGAATTTAAAAAAAATATTTTTTTTTTCGATGAGCTCATATTTGTTTATATTTTTAGGGGGATATGTTTTTTAGATGTTTTAGTATTTTTCCTATGTGCGGGTCAAAAAGTTGTATAAGCATGCCAAATTTCAACTCTCTAGGTTTAGCCGTTTGGCTACAATTTTTACCGAATAGACAGACAGACAGACAGACAGCCGGTATAAGGGTTGGTCATACTACAAAACCCTTGTACACTTTTTTTTTATTTATTTAAATTTAATTTACGGTACGAAGCCACTGAGATTTGTACATATAACACATATATCTATAAATGTACAATAAACAGTACATATATACAATTGACAAAACATATCATAATACAAACGAAATAAGATGATACAAATTTACAAAAATAAGAGCAAAAGAAAAGAAAATAATAATATTAAATAAATAAGCATATACAAATGCAGGCGTTCAAACCAATTCTCGAAACATTTTTTCCACTCTGAAGTTGGTATCTCAAAAACATGGTTTTCGAAGGTTTCAACAACTTCTTGAAGTGAAAATCGCTGTCCACGCATTTTTTGTTTGACATTGGGCAACAAAAAAAAGTCGTTAGGGGATAAATCAGGTGAATACGGGCAATGAGACATTAATTCGATGTTTTTTTGCATCAAATAATCAATTGTTTAACGTGCTGTGTGGAAGCTTGCATTTCCATGAGGAATGATGCGACGTTTATGGTTGTTCTGATTTTGTTGATGATTTCTGGCAAACAAAATGTTGTATACCAATCAGCATTAACTGTTTGTATCTCAAATTAAGTTGGTATCTCAAAAAAATGGTTTTCGAAGGCTTCAACAGCTTCTTGAGGTGATGAAAATCGCTGTCCACGCATTTTTGTTTGACATTGGGGAACAAGAAAAAGTCGTTAGGCGCAACTATCCTTTGTTGCTGTGCGCCAACAATTTTAACTAACTAACTAACCATACATAAATCCAATTTCTTCTCCGTGTTTGCCTCGATCTAAAACTTGCCAAGTTCCGCCACTGTAGAGTTAACATCTCTGATGTTCATATTTATAATTCCATTGGGCCGGAGAACCTGAGTTCTATATCGTGATGAAGATGTCCGTTGTGTTGGTAAGCATACAGACAGCTGTTTAGCGCGCAGCAGGAGTTCGTTAGTGGCTGTTGGAGTCACGCTGGGACACGCGGTTGCTAGGCAACCAGAGAAAGCGGCAGATTTAAATATTTCAAGAATTGTTAATTAGGGTATGATTACAAAAAGATGTCCACACGAAACTGCATTCATTTCATTGGTACAAGTTTAGAATCTGTTCCACAAAACTAAAGTTCATAACATCTTATCTTACAATAGTCTAGTATTAATGCGAACAGCAATATTTAATACGAGGTGTGAAAATTAAGTAACCGGAGTGATTAAAAATATATATATTCGAATAGAATTACAATTCAGTATTGTCTCCCTCAAAATAACTTCCTTGGGAAGCCACACAGCGCTGGAGACGGTTCTTCCAATCCACATAGCAGTGCTGGAACTCGGATACTGCAAAAGCTTTCAGCTGGTTGCTTACGGACGTTTGAATGTTTTTGAGTGTCCCAAAATGACGTCCCTTGAGGTGATTTTTCAATCTTTGGAAGAGGAAAAAGTCACAAGGACTCAAGTCAGGCGAATAAGGAGGCTGAAGAGCCACAGAAATGTTTTTACTGGACAAAAACTCGTTTATTGAAATTGTAATCTGATGAACGGTAGTGTGAGTCAAATTCAACTCTTCCCGGATCATTCTGACTGTCAACCGAACCCACAATATCCCGGATTCTGCCGACATTTTCAATCTTGGGAAAAGGAAAAAGTTACAAGGACTCAAGTCTGAGAACTGGCCAAAAACTCGTTTATTGAAATTGACTCTCTTCCGAAAATCGAACTTACTGTTTTATGTGTGAAGTCTTGCACCTTATTTTAATGTGTTCTGTTTTTAAAGTGTGATATTCGATGGTATTGACCCCTTTACAGCCTCTTACCATCACCCTGAGTCTGTTGAAATTTTCGAACAGACCTTTTTATCTTATTTACGAGGTCTACAAGTATGAAATGCGGATTTTTTTCAAACTTGCCGCGCAAACAGAGTGTATAGTTCAAAGTTTCAACACATATGGCGTTTTGTTAAGTTATCATTAAGTGTCAAATGTGTATAGGTTATAATTTGAAAAGTGATCATATAGTTTTGTTTTACTGTGTTAAAAATGTCAAATTTTGTGCCAAATAAAGAGCATTCGCGGACAGTACTACTGTTTTGTTTTCATTTGAAAAAAACTGCTGCTGAATCATACCGACTGCTTCGAGAAGCTTATGGTGAATATGCTCCATCGCAAGATACGTGTGAACGATGGTTTCGGCGTTTCAAAAGTGGTGACAAAAAAATATGAAGATACAAAATTGGAAACATTACTACAGGAAGACGATAGTCAATCACAAAAACAACTAGCAGAGCAGTTAGGCGTTAGTCAACAAGCTGTTTCCAATCGCCTACGAGAGATGGGTAAGATCCAGAAAGTCGGCAGATGGGTTCCACATGCATTGAATGAGAGGCAGATGGAAAAACGAAAAAACACTTGTGAAATTTTGCTTGCACGATACAAAAGAAAGTCTTTTTTGCATCGTATCATTACTGGCGATGAAAAATGGATTTATTTTGAAAATCCCAAACGCAAAAAATCATTGGTGAACCCAGATCACCATCCACATCAACTGCAGGACCGAATCGCTTTGGCAAAAAGACAATGCTCTGTACTTGGTGGGACCAAAAGGGTGTGGTCTATTATGAATTGTTAAAACCTGGTGAAATAGTTAATACCCAACGCTACCAACAACAACTAATCGAATTGAACCATTCGCTGCTCATAAAACGACCAGAATACGAAAGAAGACAGCACAAGGTAATCTTTCTTCACGATAACGCTCCATCACATAAGGCAAAAGCAGTTTGCAACACATTGGAGGCACTGAAGTGGGAAGTGCTACGCCATGCCGCTTACTCACCAGACTTGGCCCCTTCAGATTACCACTTGTTCGCATCCATGGGTCACGCACATGCCGAGCAGCACTTTTGTTCATATGAAAATGTGAAAGAATGGCTAGATGAATGGTTTGCGGGGAAAGGGGAAGAGTTCTACTGGCGAGGTATTCACAAATTGCCTGAAAGATGGGAAAAATGTATAACTTCTAATGGAGTACACTTTGAATAAATAAACTTTTACTGTTCTTTTGAGTTTAATGTGTTTAATGTAAAAAAAAAATCCGCATTTCATACTTGTAGACCTGGTATTTGTGTTTGTCTGTGCAAGATTTCTTTTATTGAGTATGCGTAATTTTGTTGGTTTTATCTATTTATTGATTGTTTAATTTATTGTTTTTAATATGTAGTGTAGTCATTTAAATGGGCTGCGTTAGACGCAAATAGCCTTTGTTGCTGTGCGTCAAAAATTTTAACTAACTAACTAACTAACCACCAAAAATCCTGGGTCCTTGACAAAACACTGTCTCCGTAGGCATGCTGAAATTTTGCAAAAGTTTCCATTGCACTGTGCCCAAGTCTGTAGCAAAATCTGATAGCACACCGTTGCTCGAAATGAATGTCACTCATTTTTAGAACGCACTAGAAAAAACTGTTTCACAAAAAAAATCACTACGGCCAACAAAATTACTCTAGCGAGCTCAAACTCGTACTGAAGGCGTATCACATGCTCACCTGCCGCCCCTCCAAGTCCCGCGTCCCAAATATTGCCAGATCAAACGCTGTGTTGCCAGTCCGGTTACTTAATTTACACATCTCGTATATCTGTGTAACAGTTTTCTTATTATAGAAAAAAATTAGTTTAGGTCTTTGATGATTTGTATCTTAAATGCAAATGTAAATAAAAAATAAAATGCGGATTTTTTCGCGGAACACTGAAAGCGGATTCGCGGAACACAGATGTTTCGCGGAACACGAGTTGAGAACCACTGCCTTAAGCGATGGCCTGTATGTAAATTCAGTACTAATGGTAAGTCGAATTACTTTCTAAGCTTGTAGCTGTTTATAAGGCGCCTCTAGCGGCAGTGAGTTACATTAATGGTTTTAAAATTACAATTTTCCAACTAATATTGCGAAATAAAATCACGAACAAAAGATTTATATATAATAACGTTTAAATAGGCCTGGTTGCTCGTGCCATTAGCACTTCCTAACGATCTTGTGCCATGCAATAATCTTAAATATGTTACATTAACAAATCTGCACTTAGCGATAAACATAAAACATGAGAAAAAATATATAAAGTGTAATGCACAATTCAGTTTTTTAAAATCTGTTAATGACAAATAAATGAATCAATAACCATCTTAATTATATATATATATATATATATCGCACTTGTCTTGCAAGCTTCAATAAAAAAAAAAAGTTCTTTTGCACGTTTATTGTATTCTATCAATTAAAATACTCAATAAAAATAGTTTGTAAAATAAGCTAAATGTTATTTATAAAAATAAACAATATTTGAAAAAAAAAATGTTTTAATGTACATATTTATGTACAGAGTTGTAAAGAATTAAAAAAAAAGTTAATGGAGAGTATACGTTTAAATCTAATTAAAATGAAACATGTGATCAACCTACGGATCACGTACTGAATAAAATTTGTCAAATTTGTATTTGTTTTGTCTTGTTGGTTATTGTTTTTACTTGTTTTCCATAGCCAACTACTCATAACTGCCTACTTTAATTGAAATATAACATTAAATGTACAATAAGCCATATATTTTCATATGTTTTTCAAATATTCCTAGACTTTTCCGATGTGTGTATACACACACATAAAATTTCAAACCAATACATCCATAAAATACACATATACAGTCTTGATGAGTAGCTGTGTGGTAATGATACAAAATTGCCGATTTGCCCCCGCAGCTATACGAGATAATTGTGTTTTTGCCGCAATTACCTTCCTTGATTTTCTACTTATTTAAATATTAACCTTATTAACTTTTATGTATATTGGGCGATAATAATACTTCAAATGTTATTGAATAATTATATTCAGACATTTATCTTTACGTGTTAATGACTATTAGCACGATATACTACAATTTAATTAAATCACAAAATCTTAGAGACTATAAAAACAACTACGAGGTTTACCTTTTATGTTTTTACAAACTACCACTGGATGGCAATATTGAACTGTGCCATTACTATATTCGTATTTTTGACATTTGTTATTGTGAAATCAGTGGCAGCTTATAAATTGACCAAGTAGTTTGTTAACAGCGAGCTTTTCAAAAACAAGTTTGTGAACAAATGGATTTTACTCGTGAAGGTTTTCGTTGGATGATTTTTTACGATTTTAGTAAAGGCCTAACTCAACAACAATGCATAGATTCGCTTCGTTCAACTTTTGGTAATGAAGCACCATCAGAAAAGACTGCTTACAATTGGTTTGTAGAATTTCGTCGTGGTCGTGCGTCTTTCAGAGATGAATCTCGTGAAGGTCCACCAAAATCGGTTGTGATTCAAAAAAAACATCGATGCTGTGCACAAAATGATTGAAGAAGATGGGCACCGTGAGATAGTGGCATCCTGTGGCATATCGCAGACTGTAGTACATTCGATTTTGCATGAACATTTAGTAGTGAAAAAGATCTGTTCCCGATGGATTCCGCATAATTTGACCCAAGCTCAAAAAAAGGCTCGTGTTGATTGGTGTAAGAGAATTCTAAAAAAATCAACATAGGCACTGCAAAATCCGTATACAACATTACAAGTGACGAAACTTAGATATATTCATATGATCCGGAAACTAAGCAACAATCCACTGGCTCTTCCAAGATAAACCGAAACCCACAAAAGTTATTCGTTAACGAAGCACTTCCAAGAAAATAATCGTTTGTTTCTTCGGTTGTACTGAACATATCGCAACCATTCCTTTAGAGAATCGGAGAACAATTAATGCTGAATGGTATACAACAATTTGTTTGCCAGAAGTCATCGAAAAAACAGGGAAAACCACCAAAAACTTCGCATCATTCGTCATCATGACAATGCAAGCTCCCACACAGCAGGTCAAACAATTGATTATTTGAAGGATAAAAACGTCTCATTGCCCGTATTCACCTGATTTATCCCCTAACGACTTTTTTGTTCCCCAATGTCAAACAAAAAATGCGTGGACAGCGATTTTCAACCCCTCTTGAGGGGTTGAAAACCAACAGTTCTTGAACTGTTGAAGCCTTCTAAAACCATGTTTTTGAGATACCAACTTCAGAGTGGGAAAATGTTTCGAGAATCGGTTTGAACGCATGCAAAAGTATGTAAATCTTAAAGGCGAATATACTGAAAAGCAATAAAACAGTTTGTTCCAAAAAAATTTTTTTTTTCCTAGTTTTTGTAAAAACTTAAAAGGTAGCCCTCATATTCATACTAAACTAGCAACAAGGGAGGATTTTATGTAAGGGCAAATGGGTAATGACCCCCCCCCACTGATAAAGATAATTTGATTGAGAGTTAGAGGTACCTACGGTTTCAAAGTCAGGAAAGGTGATGATATAGTAATAAAGAGCACAAATGCACACAATTCTAGTGATTAACTGACGTAAAAAAAAAATAATATGTACAAAAAAAATCTTTTTTGTTTATACAAGTTTTTTCGCGACCCGGCAAAAATTTTCTGCGACCCGGTGCCGGGTCGCGACCCACACTTTGGGAAACGCTGTTATAGTGTATATCAGCTTGGGCAAGTGGGTTTTTAACGCTAGTTCGCGGAACACTATCCTTTATTAAGTACTAGCGGGTGTACCCGTGCTTCGCTACGGCATTTCACTACATTAATTCCAAAAAAGTGGGACATAACAGTGAAGAATAAGTAATTACTTAAAACTGCCACCTTTTGACAAATTTCACAACTATCTGCTTTTTCAGGCTTCTGGTATACATATACATATGTACGTCTTTATGCATATGTCATATGCTAAATAAACATCTAATTTGACCGTCCTCTGACTTTTTTTCTCCAGAACTGGTCGATAAAAGGACGCCTTTTTCAAATGATTGAAGAAATAAAAAAACCGGGTATAAAAAAGCTACAAGCGATTCCAAAAAGTGTTACAAAATTTGTTTCCAGAAGTGAAATAGTCACTGGCAATGATATGTAGCTGCGAAAGGTAATATTTGGATGGTGAAAATTAAAATATGATATAATTTCTTCTTAATATAGCTTTATGTGCCTAATCCGCGAAATTTTTAATCATACTTTGTTCATAGTGCACAAAGTAAACTAAATATTTTTAATAATATAAATTAACTCTCCTTAAAACATTATTATCATTAATTCCTGATTGCGAGTGTAGATTACAGTGGAAAAAATGGTATATAAATAATTTGCAAAATATAGTTGATTATATATTATTTTATTGAAAATTAATTCGTGATTAGAGTGTACGGCAATATTCTCATGTCATAGAGAGAGAGTACTCGACAAGGAAATTATTATTATTAAGTACGGGAAGAGATCTGATAGCATGTCAAAATAAGCAACACCCAGCATCAGATCGGGTCCCTGATTCGAAATACCTCTACGCGGCTGGTGTATTGCAATAAGTGAATTTGCCTACCCAGGAAAAACATCCCAAGACATTTTTACTATATATTTATTTATTATAATTATGGACACTAGAGACCGATGGTCCCAAATGTTCCCTTACATAAAAGTACATATAAGAGGGACATTCAATAATTAAAAATTGATGTGAAGTGTGAATATTCACACATTTCAGGGTTTCGCAGGTATATAATAAGTGAAGGCGGTATGCTGAGTGTGTAGGACAAATTTTACTTTGTAGTAATCACGGCAAAATGAACGATATTTTTAAAATAATTTATCATCTGTTAATCATATAATAAGACTGGTTATTAAATTTACGCTCTTAAAAATTAAATACAACATTTGTCAAAATATAACTAGAATTTTGACAAAATAATTTCAACATAATAAAAATGTAAAAAAAAAAAACAGAAAAAATAAAATTCGCTCCGTACTCGAACTCGAAACCCTTCGTTTTCCAGCTTACGATACCAGTGCTCTAACCCCTTAAGCTATCGCACGCCTTGCATGTGAGTGTCTTACATTGGTATAACTTTTGTACTTTGTGAACCAAAAACCACAAAAAATGCGTTATTTTCCGAAAACATAATCTGATCAAAAATTACTGTTGTACTATTTCGGTTCACACCAATATACATTACTTACAATTTTTTTAGATTTTTAGTTTAAACCATCTGGGCTACAGGGTGTGGGACAAAATTTTTTTGCACAATTTTGGTAAATATCGCATCAAAATAATTTATTTTGCAAAAATAAAAATTTGATCGTTAATCTACGTACTAAGGGCTTTCATTTGATACCCTACTCAGAATTTAAAAAAAATATTTTTGTTTTCGATGAGCACATATTTGTTTATATTTTTAGGGGGGTATGTTTTTTAGATGTTTTAGTATTTTTCCTATGTGTGGGTCAAAGAGTTGTATAAGCATGCCAAATTTCAACTCTCTAGGTTTAGCCGTTTGGCTACAATTTTTACCGAACAGACAGACAGACAGACAGACAGACAGACAGACGACAAAATGACGGTATAAGGGTTTTTTGGTCATACCTACAAAACCCTAAAAAGACAAATTGATGTAGAAAATAAAACTGCGTATTTTTACAAAATGAGACTTTTACTACTTATCAAAATAATCCCCACGAATATTAATACACTTGTCCCAACGATTAACTAGTTTTTTTTATAACTGATGCAAAGAAATCTTTGTCTTGTTGTTTGAGCCAGTTTCCCACAAATTCTTTGACTTTCTCCTTGTCGCTGAACTTTTTTCCACGTAATGCCTCCTTGAGTGGACCAAACAAATGCAAATCAGAGGGAGCCAAATCTGGACTGTAGGGAGGTTGAGGTAGTATCTCCCAACCCATTTTTTGGTTTCCAATGGTTTCTTAGGTTAGCTTGGCGGTATGAGGGTGAGCATTGTCGTGGAGCAATATCTCGCCTTATCTTTGAGACTTGTTTAGAAAAGGATCACCTTCCCTTTCATAGCGTTCTTTCAAGTCTGTACTAGAGATGGGTCGTTCATGAACGAACCGGCTCCCTGAGCCGGCTCAGTACACTGACCGAAGAGACACGGTTCACCAAATTGAAATGAGCCGGCTCACTGTATAGTTTCAAGTTTCAAGGATACGATTGGTCGGACGATTGTGAGCAGTGACCGGAGTGATCCGGATCTGGATCGATGTCATGTTGAACTTCGCGAGAACTCGGCTTGTAATGTATTATCATAAAGTGTATTTTGTCATCAATTTGTAGGGCAGTTTATTTGAAACTAATAGGCTTAGTCTGTATTCTTACAACCGTACTATATAAAAATATTAAAAATATTACCCAAATTCCAGATGTCCGATTTATAAGGGCAATAAACATCGCCATAAACTTAACACATCTGGTTTAAAATACAATAGCTACATAAAGTGAATTGTTTGTTTCAAAAATGTTAGATAAGAGCCGGGGCTAAGCGACGTTCTACCTACGAACGAACGACCGCCCGTTCGACAACTGACTGACCTGTGTTCAGTTCATATATTGTAAGAACCGGCTCTTAGCGACGTTCTACCTACAAACGAACGACCGACCGACCTGTGTTTCGGGAAAGTGTTTACCCGGCTCTTCATATAATGCAAGAACCGGCTCTAAGCGACGTACTACCTACGAACGAACGAACGACCGACCTGTGTCTCGGAAATTGAACAACCTCCACTGATCCGGTTCCGCAAACTGAATCGAAATTCCCGTCTCTAATGTATACACGTATTACGTGTTATCATATATAAAATGACGACACACGAGTTATTAAAAATTTGATAAACGGGAAGGTAATTTTATAAATAAATAAAAACTTTTTTTTATACAAATTATAATTTGGAACAAAGATATTATACATAATGAAATAAATATTTTTACTTAACACTAAAAAAAATAATTAACTAAACTAATATAAATATAATAAACTAAACAACTTAATTATTCTAAAAACATTATACAGTATGATTATAAAAATATCAGATAAAGGGAAGCCATGGAAAACAAAATTTAAACGGAATTTCTGTCACGGAGACTGTGACAGAAATATTGCTGCTCGTATTGAACGGTGGGAGAACTGACGACTGACCGACCTGTTTCTCAGGGACAAGTTTACTTAACCGGATCACTGAGCCGGATCAAAGAGCCGGCTCAGCAAACTGAACGACCTGCACTGATCCGGTTCCGCAAACTGAGCCGAAATTCCCATCTCTAGTCTGTACACACTTTGAGTCTTGTTTGTAAATATTGTCTTGTTGATAAAAACGTCTCATTGCCCGTATTCACCTGATTTATCCCCTAACGACTTTTTTGTTCCCCAATGTCAAACAAAAAATGCATGGACAGCGATTTTCATCTCAAAAAGCTGTTGAAGCCTTCGAAAACCATGTTTTTGAGATACCAACTTCAGAGTGGGAAAAATGTTTCGCACTGCAATGGGCTGCACTGCAATGGAGAAAATATTTTGCTTGTGAAAGCTCTAGTTTCTACGCTACTGTATTAAATAAAAGATAATTAGCAACACCTGGTTAAGGTGTGTAGGTCTCATATAATATGAGCAAGGTGATAATAATGATCAAATTATCTTTTAATAATATAAAAAAGATAATCAGAAATTTAAACTGATGACTCTAGATTTAGAGGTGTGCCCATTAAACAGTTTACTCATATTTATTATTAATAAGAAAGATACTAATTTAATACATTGTATTATTTATTACAGGATTATAATTTATAGTTACATGTGTTACCTGATAGTCCTTGATATGTATCAAGGAAATGCCAAAATTATGTTTGCTAATTCATCGAAATTAACAACTGTGGTAGCAAAGGAAATAAAATATCTAATTCACTACCGTATTACTATACATTTCAAAAATTTTGTGCAATCTTTTAATTTACAAAACAATATACTTACTTAATCCTGAAGCCTTTCTACCTTGCGGTGTAAGACTATACTTCTCCATACTTCTTTCCATCACGTTCTGTTCTTTGTACATTTTCTTATCTCCTCCCACTTTACGCATCTCTTCGTTGCAGTTTCTTTTGTTTCTTGGTGGCAGGTTTTTCTCGGTCTCCTGATCGGTATTACCCATCTCTCCTTACTGTCAATCACGTTGTTGCTTTTAACTGTATAAATTCCATGTATTTAATGTAATTATTTATGTAACTAAATCTCATGGCAACATTAAAATTGAACATGCAGTGAATCAATCCTAAAATGTCAAAACTGGTAACATAAATTTCCAAGATAACAACTATATTCCAGTACTGAGAGATGACGACTTGAAAATACCTGTTCACCTTGTGTATAACTCCCAATCATTATTAGGCATTGTTAAGATAATCTTTTACCTATGGGTAGCGTGTTTATAATAGTTGAATGGTTTCACCACAGGGGGGCAACACTTGAGATAACCATCGTGCTTTCGATATGCGTACATTGGACGCATGTCGAGTGGATGGATAAATGGAAATTAAGGGACAAGTATATTTACCTGGAAAACATGCCATCATTTTATAGCTTGTTAAAAAAGTTAAGACCGTAGAGTACTGTTCAAAATGAGAATGAGCTTAATCAACATGGCTTCGCAAACCAACATGTTCAAAGATATGAGCTATTTTGTTTCAGCTGTTTTGCGTGAACTTCAGACAGACATATAGGCAGACAGATATATGGACAGACGAGGGTTACCTTTTAAGTTTTTACAAACGACCACTAGATGGCAATATTGAAATGTGTCATTACTATATTCGTAAAATCATATTTAAACTTCGGGACCTCAGTTCGTGGAGATCCATCGAAATCACAAAATATCAAAATCGGTATGATCACAATACCTCTCTTATAATGGGTGTTTTTTTTAGAGGTATAGAACTTTAAATTGCAATAAAACAACGATGGATTATTCGATTGACATGAATTTTTTTTTATTCGAAAGATAATCTTGTGGCATTACATTTTAAATATGATTTCTGGCATATGACCGCCACGGCTGGCTCGGATGTAGTCCAATCTGGACGTCCAATTTTCGATGACTTTTTCCAACATTTGTGGCCGTATATCGGCAATAACACGGCGAATGTTGTCTTCCAAATGGTCAAGCGTTTGTGGCTTATCCGCATAGACCAATGACTTTACATAGCCCCACAGAAAGTAGTCCAGCGGTGTTAAATCACAAGATCTTGGAGGCCAATTCACAGGTCCAAAACGTGAAATTAGGCGATCACCAAACGTGTCTTTCAATAAATCGATTGTGGCACGAGCTGTGTGACATGTTGCGCCGTCTTGTTGGTATGATTTAATGTAATGCCACAAGATTATCTTTCGAATAAAAAAAAATTCATGTCAATCGAATAATCCATCGTTGTTTTATTGCAATTTAAAGTTCTATACCTCTAAAAAAAACACCCGTTATATGTTGGCGGTCGGTAAAAAAGCTCAACTGTAGAATCCAAATATATTCCTTAAAAACACTAAAACCTTGGTTTTTGAGCTCTTAGATGGGGGAGGGGGGTCTTGGGCTTGAGTACAGCCCCTGGTTGAACGCCTGTTATAGCAAACTTATCTTATTGCATCTAGCAACTTATTACATTACAATTTTTGTGCATATAGTCGAATAAATCCAGCAAAATATAATCAAAATATTTTTAGAACAACCTCTTTGGAATTTATGAATTTATAATGTTAAGTTGGTAGTAGTGTTTAATTAATGTAATGCTCTTAGATAGTTTTACCAATATCAGTAGCTAAAGTCCCTGGCATCAGTAAATGACCAACAATGTCCTAACTGTAATCCTCTTACTTCTGACAAATCTTCAGTGATAATCATTTTGTCTAGCGGCTACCTCAGTAACTGATAGCTTCATAAGAATATCTTCACAACAGATTAGACGATAGAGACATTAGAAACTTGTTTGAGAAATGGGGTTCTTACAGGAATGTTTTGTATATATATGTTCTATTTTGGATCCTGCACTGCTTACGTCAGAAAATCATTGTATTTGTAAATATTAGGAGATTCCATTGAAACCTGCTGTTCACGTGTAGATAGCCTAAATACTTACGAGATGTGTAAATTAAGTAACCGTACTGGCAACATAGCGTTTGTTCTGACAACATTTGGGACGCGGGACTTGGAGGGGCGGCAGGTGAACATGTGATACGCCTTCAATACGAGTTTGACCTCGCTAGAATACTTTTGTTGTCCGTAGCGATTTTTTTCGTGAAACAGTTTTTTCTAGTGCGTTCTAAAAATTAATGACATTCATTTCGAGCAACGGTGTGCTATCAGGTTTTGCTTCTGAATTGGGCACAGTGCAACGGCAAATAATGCTTCTATCGTTTAATTTTAGACGTCTATACTGTAATTGGTACAAATTTGGCGAACAGTAAGGACTAAATAATTAGAAAATATTCTTAAAATTTTATTTATAGTGAAAGAAAGAAAATGAGAACAGTTTTAATTACATTTTAATGCATTGGAGTGTTAAAATAAAAATACAAAATAATTTAAGGATTAAATGGTCGTTTGTAAGATCTTCTGGAGTGTACCATTCCCAATAAGTCCCTTTTAATACTCCAACAGTAGTCAGCCATCATGTGCGTATCCCACCTTCCTTGATAACGTCTCTCCATCTCTTTTAAATTCTAATGGAAACGTTCACCCTGTTCATCACTAACATCTCCAAGATTGACAGGAAATTTGTCAAGATGACTGTTTAAAAAATGAAGTTTCACGCTCATGTTGCACCCCAGATGATGATAATTTTCAATCAAATTTTCAACGACCTCCACATACTTTTCGGCTTTTTTATTCCCAAGAAAATTTTTGATGAGCGCCACGAAAGACTGCCATGCATTCTTCTTCATATCATCCACATGTACAGTGAAATGTGGATCATTCACTAATTTTCTAATTTGTGGTCTGTCAAAAATGCCAGCTTTTAGCTTCTCATTACTGAGCCTTTGAAATGTTTCAGATATATATTTGAAACAGTCACAATCTTTGTTCAGCGCTTTTACAAACTGCTTCATTAGACCCAGTTTAATATAAAGAGGGGGGGGGGGAAATGATTTTTGTTCGCTCCACCAAAGGTTCGTGTATTATGTTTGGGTCTCCAACATTTAAATCTATACTCACCGGCCAATTTTTCTGAGTCCAATGCTTATCTCTCGCTCTGCTGTCCCACAAACACAAAAAACATGGATATTTTGATAGAACAAAAATTTGACGTGATAAGCAGAAACTGTTAACATTTCTGAAATCAGCACCCCAAAATTAGTTAAAAACAAGTATCAGATCTAAGTCAGCAAAAAAAAGTTTAAATTTGTTGACCAGTGTAATAATTTGATGCAAAAACTACCATCAATCTCCGGAATTTTTCCATGACAATGCTCAGTCTCATGTTGCTATAGCCATGAAACAAACACTGATGAAACTCGAATGGAAGGTTCTCCCGCACCAAGCGTATTCTCCGGACCTGGCCCCAAGCGATTACCATCTGTTCCGATTGATACAACATGCTTTAGAAGATAAACATTTCCATAACTGCGGAAAAGTCGAAAATTGTGTTGCTGCATGGATTAGCTCAAAAGACAGACCATTCTTTCTTTGCCGAATTCAACTTCTGCCAGAAAAGTAGGAAAAAGTCAAAACTTCCGAGGGTAAATACTTTGATTAACGTAATCCTGCATTTTGTTATTAAATTAAATACTCAAAAAACAAGAAAACAACAACTTTTAATGCAACCTCTTAATATAATAATATTTAATATCCATTTTAATTTTTCCATTTATTTAATGTTCCAAAATAACGGTATTTTTTTTAAATGACGTCGATCACGCACGTTGTAAATAGTTATCTGGTTATAGTGAATAACTTTATTAAGTCGAGAAGAAATTAACAAGTAATTTGACTTCTAAATTTCGAAGGCAGGTGCCGATTAATTTGTCTTAATTGATTATGTATGGATGGAAACAATCTAGAATACTGTCTAGTCATTATTGATGTATAGATTAACCAATCAAGCTGCAGATTACGGCTTCAGGTAAATATAACCTGACACTTAACAGCCTTCCCTTGTGACCCAAAAGTTGCGCTACCATAAGAAAATTTCATATCTATCTTCCTTTATAACAATTTTCTCTTTTTAGAGTTTTTAGAGTATCTTTGAATTAAATCGTTACCATTTTCGAGCGATTATTTTTAAAACTTTCGACGTGGATTAACCCAACAACAGTGCATCGATGAACTTAAGGCGGCGCACAACCCTATAGTCCTCAATAGTTTCTTATACAAAACTAATAATCGGAAATAAAATTTAATAACAATCTATATATCAAAATTTGCAGCGAATTTTTATCTATCTAATAGGCTATTTTTAATTGTAGAAAAAACTGTTAGGTAGTTATAAATAAGTAAATTGCATTATAGACGCTATCTTGTAAACCAAACGACGCATATTTGCGTACGATGCAGCAAATTATACCTAAAGCTTCATTCTACAAATATGATTCTAGCTATTTTGTTGTATTGTGAAAATTACTTATAGTTATTGTACTTGGTAATCTATTTTTGCCGCCCTCTTGAATTTGCCGCGGTTTTTAAAATTGGTGTTACGGGTAAAAATGATTTATTTCTCGTGAAGAATACGTGTACCAAGTGGCATTCGGTTATTCGAAACCCACAAATAGATTTAAAAAATTACAGAACAATATCGCTGATGTCTATTTTTAAGTTATTGAGCGATAATATTTTTACAATAAATGTTTCTACAATTAAAACTATCATATTAGATAGATACAAATTCGGTGCAAAATTTGATGTATAGGTTGATACCAATTTTATTTCAGATTGTTAGTTTTGTATAAGAAACTAGTAACCTCCGGGGGTTATACGCAGCCTTAATTCAACTTTTGGCGATAAAGCATCATCAAGGACTACTGTTTATCGATGGTTTGTCGACTTCAATCGTGGCCATAGTTCGTTTAAGGACGAATTTCGTGAAGGTGATCCAAAATCGGTTGTTATTCCGGAAAACATTGATGCTGGGCAGTAGGTATCCTTGGGCAGTAGTGGGACCAGCATACATTCACTATCGCATGAACATTCGTCGTCAAAAAGATTTGTTCCTACATAATTTGACAATCGGAGTGGAAAAAGCCTCAATCGGAGTGGAAAAAGTGTTTCGAAAATTGATTTAAACGCATGCAAAAGTGTATTGATCTTCATGGAGAATATTTTGGAAAACAATAAAGCCACTTTTGTTGATAAATAATTGTTTTTGATCTCAAATCCAGAAATATAAAAGGCAACACTCGTATTGGTAGTATTGGTTTCATTTCTCTTACTATACACACTGTGAGTCGTGTTAGCTAATTTGCCTAAGTCTATTTTGGTAGCCTAATGCTACTTAAATGCATACCTTACTTAATCAAAATAATTTTAACATTTTGATTAAGGTATTTGTCAGGATTGTAGGATTATGAGATGGTATTAGTCTATTATACAAATATCTTCCATAGAAGTAACTCTCCGTAAATAATAGATATATGCTTCAAGGATTTGGATTATTCTTACGTAAGAATCTATTTATTAATATCGTTTTGAATAGACATAGAAGCATATCTTATAACCCGAAGACAACGTAAAAAAATGAAATTTATAAATAATTGATGTGAAGTGTGATTTTTGATACATTTCAGGTATTTGTAGGTATTTAATAAGTGTAAGAAGCCAACAGAATACTGGATGTCTAGGTATATTTGTTCTATAATTTTGAGTATACGAGTCTGTATCAGTGAAGTTGGCTTAACTGTTTAAGTGATGAAAATTGTGAATTTTAGTTAAAATAAAGTGAATATAATTTAAGATAAATGATTTTTATTATAACAGTACTTTGTTAAAAGTATTTCACTAAAATATTTTTCGATATTTTCAATTATAAGTTATCATATATCCAGAAAAGAAGACGGCATGGAAAGGTAAATCATGCAAGGGATAGACGTCGATCGAGGCAAGTATCTCAAATGCTGGGTCGACCAAATGAAGCTGTGTTTGTGGTTGATTTATACCACATACTATAAGAAACTATACATTTGGTCAAAGATCGAGAAGAGTAAGCTCCGAAAACGAAAACTATTGGGTGGACATGACGCCACTAAATCCCCTGTAAGGCAATTGATTGAAAAATAAGAAGGAAAGAAAACGAGAAAGAGATAGATAGAGAAAGAGAGAGAGAGAGAGAGAGAGAGAGAGAGAGAGAGAGAGAGAGAGAGAGATAAATTTCCCAAATCAACAGTTTTTTGGTAATCATTCTTATTCGTAATTTGAGTGTTAAGAGCTTCTATTTATAATTATATATATATATTTCTATTAATAATTAATTTTAATTTGCGAAAATTTCGTCACAATAAAATTTAAATTAAAATATCCCAGCCTTTTATTTCTGCATTTGCTTCGCTAAATGCTAAATTCGCAAAATTTGCTAAATTTTGTTTAAAAAAAAAATGAAATGGAAACTCTTAGTACTCAAATATCAAACAAAAATGATTATCAAAAAACTGTTGATATATTTTATAACAACATCAATATTATGGAGTATATATTGCTCCTTGTTGGCTTCTTGCAGGCTTCTTGCACTTATTAAATATCTACAAAATCCTGAAATGTGTGAAAATTCACACTTCACATCAATTTTTTTTTTTTTTTTACCGACCGCCAACATATATGTGGAGGTATTATGATCATACCGATTTTAACATTTCGAGATTTCCATGGATCCCCAAGAATTGATGTCCAATAACGTTTTGACTATTTTTAGCATGATGTCTGTCAGTCTATCTGTCCGTCTGTCCGTCCGTCCGTCCGTCCGTCCGTCCGTCTGTCTGTATACGTGTAGAGCAAATTTGTCTAAAAGGATTTTTAGGAAACTTCGTATTTAAGCATTTGACATCAATGGCACGAGTTGATCAACTTTTGGTTAAATTTGGTTGACTAGAAATGTGAACTTACTCGTGTCGATTTTAAGTTTTTGCGAATATTTATCAACAAAAAAATATTTCGAAAAAATGTATTAAATAAAAGTTACTACAAAAGCAATAATTAACAACTTTTATTTGAGACATTTTTTGATAAAACGAAAAAATTTTGAAAAAAGTATGTATTTTTTCATACTTATATGTAACGTTTCCATGGTCATGATAAATAATATCTCTGTTAGAAAATATTAGGCCAAGTTATTTCTATTCAAAACCTTATGTACTCTCTTTATATCGCATCTAAATCTAATAAAATAACATTTGTATGGATTAAATCACATGAAGGAATATCTCTCGGAAATGATAAAGCTGACCAACTTGCCAAAACCGCTTCCAACATGGTACCAAACTCTATGAGTCAATCCTACAAAGCAGTACTTTGTGATCTAGTAAATATTGTTCATCAGCATTTGAAAAGAGAATGGCAACAAGAATGGTCTCAAAATAAAGGAAGATCGTACGGAGAGATTCAAAAAGTTTTGCCTAAAAAACCGTGGTTTTATAAATTTGATCAATCGCGTGAAAAAATCACCACCATCTGCAGAATGCGTTTTGGACATGCTTCTTATCCCGAACATTTAAATAGAATAGGGGTGTACAGATCACCAGTTTGTATTTGTGACAATCGTACGGTAGGGTCTTTAGATCATATCTTGTTTCAATGTCCCCTTTACCGCAACCAAAGAGTTCAACTAAATATTAACCTCCGTAAGATAAATTTACTACCTCCTTACAATGTAAACAATGTACTTGCTAATTCCAAATCATACCTATCTATTGCAAATTTTGTCAGTAATTGCGGATTAAACATTTAACATTAAATTTACTAAAAATTATAAATTATGTATTATTGGTTGTTCATTGTTAATTAAAATTTTAAAATGTAATAACAAATGTGGGTTTATGTGCATGTATGCATGCATGTGTATGTATATATGTATATATGTATATATAAATAAGTCTTTATTGTTAAAATAATGTAATTAAATATATTGTAATTGGTTAGTATGGTCGAAAGACTAATGGCCAATAAAATAATAAATAAAAAAAAAAAAAAAGTTATTTCTACTCTGCTGCTAGAATGTATTTAATACTAGTACTTTGTGATGACGGTCGGTCTTGTGGTGGCCACAGCTAATATTTTGTAATGGTTAATGCCCAAAACGCCGTAAGGCATAGGGAAAATAAAGAATATATAAGTGCATTTGACCAGCACTTATTTCCGTGTAATTTCCCGATTACTACCTTTAAAACAATTTCGTCTACTGAGCCCCCCTCCAAGAAAAGTTCTTGTGTGCTCACCTGAACTGGAGGTAATACCCATCAAGTAAAAGTATGAAAAAGTCTAATAATTTTTTCGTATTGTTAATAAGGACATCAAGCAGAACGTTTTTAAGTACAATTATTTTCTCATTAAAGCAAACACTATGGTGGTGTTAAATCATCATAAAGAGTCTGTTTTCTCGGGGCTATAAACAACTGGCAGGTCACGATCTATCGACACGGAGAGCACCGTGTCGAGAGGACTCTCCTCCGTCTCCCCCCCCCCGCACCTCGCGAGCCATCCCGGAGAAACTCATTACGACCCCTAATATATCACTTGCTCGTGATCGAGAGAGCTTAAACTTCATTTTTAATAACACTTAACTCTTAATTCAACAAATATTGCCAATGAGAACAGATTGTTTTCTTTAAAGATCACGCTATTTGTGCTCAAAACAGGGACGCATTAAGAAATAATCTTAATCCTTTACAACATTAAAATTATCATCATCATAGTTGGTGCTATAGCCCTTTGTGATTTTTTGGCCTCCTGCAGAATTTTCCTCCATTCCGACCTTGATTGGGCAACGTTCCACCAATTATTTATTATATATATCTATCTAAAAGACTTCTACCATAGTATGGTGTAGTCTGTATTTCTTTCTTTTCTTCTTCTTTTCTATATTATGGCAGTACGGGTTCATGTACGAATTTTGCCCAGTCTTTTTTGTTTCTTGTCATTCTTTTAGCTTCTATAATCGTTTTTCCTCTTTTCTCTAGTATCCCTTTTACTGTTCTGTCCCATGTATTTCTTGGTCTTCCTATTCTTTGCTTTCTGTACGTTCTGGTCTCCCAGATCTGCTTCACTTGTCTTGTGTCTTTGCATGTGTCCCCACCAGGCCACTTGTCTGTTTTCTATAAATTGTGCTATCTGTTCTATATTGAGTTTTTTTCTTATATCTGTATTTCTGATTTTATCTATCTTAGTCACACCTTTTACTCTTCTTAAATACTTCATCTCCAAAGCTTGTATTTGACTCTTTTCTCTTCTTGAAAGCGTCCAGGTCTCACAGCCATAAGTCAGTACCGGTCTGTATATAGCTTTGAATACGTTTATTTTTGTGTGTCTTGTTATTTCTTTCCTATTGATGAGTGTATTCTTTATGTCAAAGTAAAGTTTTGTTGTCTTCTCTATTCTTGTATTTATCTCCATTTCTTGTTTTCCCAATTATTTATTATAAGTTTTTAAATGTCTTGTTCGACACCGTCCAGCCAACTTAATTTGGGTCTTCCTCTTCCCCCTTTTTCCACAAGGTTTTGCCTTTATAATTCAGTCGCTGAAACAGCGCAGTTCGTCAATTTGCGTCATAACTTCAATGACAAACTTAGTGGCGAAAAAAAATTTTTTAGTGGCGAAAAAAATTTGTCTGAAGCTGTCTAGATACACATGGAATTCATTTATTTTTATATTAATAGAATTGTCCACTTAACATTTTAAATTCAGTCTTCATTAGAACCTCCCATGAAGCTGGATTTTTTATTACTTCGATGCATTTTCCTTGTTTTGTCATTACTTCCATACGTCTCATTTTATAACCCTTCCCCCTCATGAAACTATTTTTGCGTCACTGAATAGAACTTTTGTTAAATTTTTAAAAAATAAAAACTATTTTTGTAATAATTTAAAAAAAGGCTCATATTAAAATGAGGAATTGGAAAAGACTTTTTGATCTTTAATATATTTCATCTCCTGCAATATAAACATTTACCTACACTCATACATACATATTTTATATGTTTAATTTATATAATTTTCTTTACTAATCTTCTTCATTTTCTATTATATCTAAAAATTACACTTAAAATCAAATGTCCGCCATTTTTATCTTCATAAGAACTAAGTTATTACTTATATACACCAGTATTTGGTAGTTACTATGATAGGAACTTTTATAGTAACATGTTACTAAATATTGTAGTAACTTTTGTCTTACGGAATACGAAATACCCCAAAGTTACTATGATAGTAACTGACCTTGCTCATAGTGACAAATTTAGTTACTATGATCATAGTAACTGAGTTACAAAATTGGTCTGATTGTCTGCAATATGGCCCAGAGATGTCAATACATTTCTATCAGTACCCCAAGTCACGAGCCACCACTGTATAACAATAAAATAATATAATCTGTGATCTAATCCATAAGTTATAGTTACAGAACATGCCTTTAGCTAACTCACTATCTGATGTACACTTGTCTAATTTGTTTTATTTCCTTCTCTCTCATTTATCCTCGCTTCGACCATCGCTCTATCCTTGTCTAGTTTCTTTTGTTTCAACATTTGATTTATCACGTCATTTATTGTAAATTACTAGAGTTCTTTGTTTAATATTACTAATAGATTCAGTAATTATCTGTTGAAAAAATTGTATTAATTGTTCTGTACAAAACTTATTATGTAATTGCTATTGATTTTATTTGATATATCTTATTAGGATTTATTATCTTAATTAGGTAGTGGGTTGTTTAACTTTTGTCAAAATTAATGCAACATAAGTTTTATCCAAAGTGGAAAATACCATGGCAAAATACCCAAAATAACCACATACAAAAAATATAAGAGAGTGTAGGTAAATGGGTCTCCCGTAAAAATAAAAGGGAGCAAGTGATCTCAACAAGACTGCAACTTGGGCATACCATGTAAACCCTTATACATATACTCCAAAGAACCGACCCGCCACAATGCAGTACATCCAACACTCGTCTAACCGTGCACAACATCCTTCTAGACTAGGAATGACGAGAATTAGAAATTATGGAACTGGGTACAGCTAATTATCCGTTACCCGTTAATTAACCGCTACCCGTTAATATATAAAAATGAAAGGTTAAGGGACAAGAATTTTCACACATTTCAGGGTTTTGCAGGTATTTAATAACCGTAAGAAGCCAACAGAATGCTAGATGTCTAAAAATAATTTTTTGATAAACATTTTTTGAACATCTTTATTCGTTATTTGAGTACTAAGAGCTTCCATTTCACTTTTTTAAACTAAATTTAAATAATAAAACTCAGATTTTTGGCAATTAGCGGTTGTATTTGAGCTTGTATAATAAAAGCTCTGTATATTTGTTGTTTAGAGTGTACTTGTTATAGTGATCGTTGTGAAAAAGGAACGAACACAATAATGGAAGTTGAAATACAGGTTATCAAACATTTGCACGTAGTTTGTGTCAATTGTTTATAACAAATGATTCCAGGGGGGTTGAACCGCTAAGAACTCACTACGCGCATGTCCAAACGGAATATATTTTTTCTCTATTGTGAATTTCTTGAAAAAATTAAATGAACAACAAAATTTATAAAGCAATGATTCGCTATTTAATAATATATGCCACATAAACCAGACAATAACACCACAGAAAAGGACGAAAGTCCCAATTACATTGTGGTTCCCAAACATCCATGCCCTGACCGGGGTTCAAACCCGTGATCTCTGGCACGTGAAGCAAGAGCACTACCACTAAATTACCAAGGCCGACAATATCAACGATTTATCGTCTTTATAACGATCTTTTCAAAAAAAAAATATATATATATTTTTACTAAAACTAAGAAAGAAAAAATGTTTTTTAGAACAAACTGTTTTATTGCTTTTCAAAATATTCTTTAAGATTTATAACTTTTGCATGCGTTCAAACTAATTCTCAAAACATGTTTTCCACTCTGAAGTTGGTAGCTCAAAAACATGGTTTCGAAGGCTTCAATAGTTCTTGAGGTGATGAAAATCGCTGTCCACGCATTTTTTGTTTGACATTGAGGAACAAAAAAAAAGTCATTAGGGGATAAATCAAGTGAATACGGGCAATGAGACATTAATTCGATGTTTTTCTCCTTCAAATAATCAATTGTTTGACGTGCTGTGTGGGAGCTTGCTTTGTCATGAAGAATGATGCGACGTTTTTGGTTATTTTTTCCTGATTTTGTCGATGATTTCTGGCAAACAAATTGTTGTATATCATTCAGCATTAACGGTTCTCCGATCCTCTAAAGGAATGGTTGCGACATGTCCAGTTCAACCGAAGAAACAAATATGACACAATCATGTGATCATTATATGTCGTACGTCGTACGTGATGTTAGATTAAGAAAAAGAAAATAAGTTTTCCGTTGAGAAGCAACAGACTACAACTAGTTTGAAAACCCATTGATTCCACCCTCAAGGTGAATAATTTCAACACTTTCATATTTAACTCTGGTAAAAGTGCGGTGAAGCTCGGAGTATATAGTAAACAATGTTCAGCTACCACTAGAGTGAACGCCCAACGATAAATCCAGTATTTATGGTCTAAGTACATACATACACCGTGAGCAGATTGCTAGAGACATTGTTTGAGCGATGCCATTGCTGCTTATAACTATAAATTTCAAATAATATTGGTTCTGGTCGATACGGGTGCGGTACTCAAAGATATACTTGATGCTATCACTGGTTGAGGATCCGTCCACAACATCTTCAAGGAAAACAAGCCTTAAGGCATGGTAAACTTCACAGTTCTTACAAGTTGGGCATACAATACTTTGTTTTTGGCCAAAGAAACTTTGGTACTCACTTCTGCCTATTTTAAATTATGGTGCAATTCTGTGTAAAGGGCGTATTACACTAGAACGCTATCCAAGTGTTATTTTGTAAGTCTTTTTCCAGGATTCAAGTCTTCAAGTCTTCAGCTATCACACATGAAACAGGGAAAAGTAACTTGCGTCTGCGTACATAACGTTAACAATACACCCATCTCACTTGTACCCTTTTCACACTAGATCTTTAAGATCGGATGTTAAAGTGAATGTGTCTTTAAACGCTAATGTGAAACCGTATGGCCTCGGTTAAATACAAGCGATGTTTAAGACAGAGATCTGCGTCTTAAACTTCGTTCGCATTACCAACTTAATTTCTATTATAAAAAAATACTCCTTGAATTTGTGATGTCAACATTTTATATTATCATAAACAAGAATACTGTATTATATCGACGTTATAAGAAGTTTATACTTATTGTTATAATAAAATTATTTATTTTAATAATGTGTTTAATAAAATACAGAGCTACAATAATTGAGATAAAATGTATCGACTTACATGTTAATACAGGTGTAATATATTCTTTATTGTAGTGCCTTTATTGTAGAATGAAATGAAATATTCTTAATTGTTTATAATAATTCAAAATGTGCGTCTGCGCAGACAGGTCAAAACTGGTAATTTCATGACGGTAACTTAAGGACAAAATTACTGTAGCTGATGACAGCACCAGAGATTTAAACATCAAGTGTGAAAGCATACCGATCTTAAACATCGGTGAACTTTAAGTTCACTCGTCTTAAAGATCTAGTGTGAAAAGGGTATTGATCTGACTGAGAGGAAGAGGCCGCGCATGCGCATTTCAAGACTTGGAGTTCGTCTGTAAAGACAGGGGAAATATATCTCGATGTATTTGCTCAGACTTAAAGACCTAGGTTTTTTGTAATGCTATCACACACACAAGACTTCGATTCGAATGCAAAGACTTTAATTTTCCAAGTTTAGAATTGAATAACAACTCACTGCCCTCTATTTTATTTAACGCTTATATTCAAAGAGATTAATAAACAAAACTTATTGATATGGAGCCGGTCCTGGAGTGAAGTAGAAACTTAATTGTTCATTTCTGGAGGGTCTTAAAATACTTTCGCATTGTTAGAGTTGCTTTAAATAATTATATGGCTAGCACGACACTCGCGTGATTGAGATATAATTTTTAAAACTGAAAGCGAAATATATCTTTGATTGAGTATTTAAAATAAAACATTTTAAATATTATCTACAACTGTGGTGAAAAATCTTGCATCTCAATAAAAATTTTGTCTTTCTCAAATACACTTAGGGCCCACTTTGTGTCGTTTCGTTTTGCGTTGTTTTGAACTTGTGTCGCTCCCAAAAATACACTAATTTTCGCTCTGTCATAGATTTTTCGAAGTTGCATCGTTAAATTTTTTTATTTTAAAATGTTTTCCTTTTTTTTGGTAAAATATTTTTACGTCCGGACCATCTGAATTCACTATTTTCATAAGGTTTGTTCCATTAAGTGTAGATGTAGTTGTTATTTTTTTGTTTTATTTGTAATTTCTGTTTAGGATATTTGTTTGGGGATTCCCACATTTAATAATTTCTTCCAAACAGCTTTCCAAAGAAAAAATGATCCTGATTTTGACCGAAGCTCTAAAGTAACTAGGGAAATAGATAATGGGATTAATTGCTATAAGGAGCTGTACAGAGAATTTTAAAAAAAATGCTGTTCAGTCGACGTTCGAAAAATATTTCGTTAAAGAAAAACCGCAGGATCCAGCATCTACAGAATCAAGAGCAGTGAAATATGAGGAGAAAATCAGAAGGAAAGAGAATAAGAAAATATTAAAAACGTTCAAAATTCGGATCAGCTAACTCGTCAAATTAGGGATGGGAAAAAAACATCGATTTATCGAAAACATCGATGTTTGTTTTAAAAACATCGATGTTTTTACCATCGATGGTCAGCTGGCGATAGTATCGATAAAACATCGATGTCTACTACCGATGTCGATGTTTAAACTTTCAAATTCAGAAACTACCGCTAGAGGCGCTGGAATCTTAAAAATTTAATTTTTATTAAAATTAGTACACAAAATATAAGCGCCATCTATTGTGATATAACAATACTAATAGTGTTAGTTCTTATTCTTCTTAGCAGTTAGCAGAATACGAAAAAATAAGAAGAAACTTTAAACTTCTAATTTTTGCAAACAATGCGAACGACCAAGGACGCCAACACACTTTTTCTTTTTAAGTCTTGTTGACACTTTCCCAGTTGTTATTCCTCCAATCCCTGGATTTTTGTAAGTTGTCATTAGCTATTTTTTTATATATTGAAGTTGGCTTTTCCTGAACAAAATGATCAAAAGCTTCAATTAATCGGTAAAAGTAACTAGAATTGAAAATCTAGTTCCGCCTAAACCAAAGGAACAGACTTTATTTCAACTTAAAAAAGTATAAAAATAATTGTGTATAATCCGTCTCAATTTGTAATACGAAACTAGATCTGGTTACTTTGGTGACTGTTGTGGTGTAAACAGACTTTGGCGTATCCGTGTGAACCAATACTATCATAATATTATAAATGTATTGTCAATATACAACATAAAAACTTAACTTTACCTGTTAGTTACGTATTACAAAATGAGACAAATAATATGACAGTGTTATTTTTATGTTAAATAATATAAAATTAACATTAAGATTACTATATTAGTATTGTAATAAAATCCAATATTTCATTTTAGAAATGTAAAAATAGTAAGGTCTGCTCCTTTGGTTAAGGCGGAACTAGATATTCAATTCTAGTTACTTTTACCGATTGATTGAAGCTTTTGATCATTTTGTTCAGGAAAAGTCAACTTCAATATATAAAAAAATATCTAATGACAAATTACAAAAATGAAAATTGCGGTTAGTTCCGCCTAATCGTTTGGAATAGACTGTAGGTACAAATTAGGATTATTATATTGGGTATAATAATATTAATGTGAAATTAATTACTATTAAAAAGGAATATTTCTATTTCAAAATCTAATAAATGCTTTTTGTGTATTATGTGTTATTTTTTTCGTATTTTATCTTTACATTATTAAATAAAACCTATATAATATAAATAAATAGCTTTTTTTAATATTAATAAACCATCGATGTTTCCGATACATCGATGTTTTTCCTTCGATGTTTTTTCAACATCGATAGTAAGCGCCGATGTTAACATCGATGTTAAACATTGATGTTTTGCCTTCGATGTACAACCCTAATCATTAGCATCTAGGTATATAATTGAATCAGATGAATAAAGAATTTGTTGTACTTTTTTTTGTTATTTTGTGTATATTTGAACATTCATGTTAATGAGAAATCGAAGAAATGAAGAGTATAAAGTACCTGGGATAGGTGCTAACGAGGAACAGGGTAGATAAACACGTTAGGGAAAGAGTGTAGAAAGCAAGGCTGGGTATTGGAAAACTATAGAGCAAAGTGGAGGATGAAGATATTCGATGCAATAGTGAAGAGTATCCTTATGTAAGTGGAGATTTGGAGTCGAAGCAATGGGATATGATGGAAAGGGTACAAAAGGGCTACATGAGATTGATATTGGGGGTAGACAGAACGACATCAGGATATATTGTGAGAGAGGAAATGAAGAGGGAAAAGCTGATAGTGGGTGCCGGAGCAAGAGCAGTGAAATAAGAGGAGAAAGTTAGGAGGGAAGAGAATAAGAAAATACTAAAAACATTCAAAATTTGGATCAGCTAACTCAAATACAGCAGATATGGAGATCACTGCCAAAGTATGCCGAAAAGCTGGTAGAAAGTGTACCGAAAAGATGCCAAGTAATAATTGATAATAATGGAGATTGGACCAATAGGTAGTAGCATAATAATATTTACAGTAAATTTTTAAATTATTTTTAATTTTTCCTTTTCTCTCTTATAGTTCGCCAAAAATCAACAAAGACGTCTTATTATACAGACTGTACAAAGTTGGATATTTTGGAAATCTGTCACAGTTGCATCTATCAAAATCAAGTCTATCTGATGATTTTATGTCTAAAACGAGCCATCACTGCTCTCATATCTCAACATATTTCTCCATCGCGAAGTGTTGATTGTTCTTATTAATAATATCATGTTTAAAACGGTTTCTGTTATCTAATCTAAGTTTGAAAAGTTACTGGCGTAAATATCTCTGCAATAATTTCTAAACGTGCTGCAACTTCTAACACCATAGGCAATTCATTTTATTTATTAATGTTATTACAAATATTACACTGTTATAAATATTAAAGATATCATCCTTATTGTTAACTGTTTACGAGTCATTGGGTTTAAAAGTCACACTGGGAAATAATTGTGTACAACTGTAATACAAAAGAGAGCGGTTAACAACTTTACCGGTTCAGCAAAACACAAACTATTCCTGATTCCTCTGTATTTATATTAGGTCGTCAAGGATGTAATTTGTAGAAAAAAAGGCAAAGTTGGTTGATAACTTACAAATATAAGGAATTATTTTATTCATCAAAGTATGCATCCATATTGTCTATACACTCTTGCCATTTAAGCGGCAGGTTGTTCAGGCCGGTAGTATAAAACCCTGGCGGACGAGAGTCAATGAATTCCTAGAAGGCCAGTTTTACAGCATTGTCGGAATTAAACTGTTTTCCTATTAAAAAGTTGTCCAAATGGTGAAAGAAGTGGTAGTCAGTGGGACTAGGTCTGGTGAGTATGGAGGATGATGAAGAAGTTCCAACTCCAATTCCTGTAGTTTTACCACAGTCATTTGTGCGGTGTGTGGTCTAGCGTTATCATGCAATAAGATAGGAGTTGATCTGTTGACCAATCTAGGCTGTTTTTCTTTAAGTTTTTGCATCATTTCGTCCAGTTGGTTGCAGTATATTTCTGCTATGATCGATAAGCCAGGTTTTTTTTTTTGTTTGATTTTTAAGTTACCTAGTAAATTTGGCGAAACGATTTGATAATCAGACCAATTCTGTAACTCAGTTACTATGATCATTATAACAAAATAAGTCCCTATGAGCAAGGTCAGTTACTATCATGAATGAAAGTCATTATTACCGACCGCCAACATATATAAGGGAGGTATTGTGATCATATCAATTTTGACGTTTCGAAATTTCGATGGATCTCCACGAATTGAGGTCCCTACATAACGTTTTGACTATTTTTAACATGATGTCTGTCGGTTTGTCTGTCCGTCTGTCTGTCCGTCTGTCTGTCCGTCTGTCTGTCCGTCTGTCCGTCTGTCTGTGTACACGTGCAAATTCGGCTGAAAGGATTTTTATGAAACTTCATATTTAAGCTTCTGCCATCAATGGCACGAGTTGATCAACTTTTGGTAAAAATCAGTTGACTAAAAATGGGAGTTAACAGGTTAAAAATGGGAACGACGTTGAGATATTTTTTTTTCATGTTTTTTTTTTATTTAACAATCACAAATATACTCATTTTTAGGTTTTTTTTAGGGGGAATTATTATTTTTTTGTCTTCTAAGTAACGCTAAAAACTGAAAAATCATTTTAAAAGTAAGAACTCAACGTCATTACCTCGGCAAACTCATAAACTAACAAAATCTTTTTGGATTTTTGATTTCAGATGATCCAGTGACGAGTTACGCTGGTCACCGCAAAATCTAATTTTTTTCCCGGAGTCTGAGAAGATTTGCCACAGCTGGCGCATTTCGCCATATTTTGCCTTCAAATTTTTTTTGTATCTTCTTCAAAACATACTTTATATATGTACTTAGTTTGAAAATGAATAAATTTAACCATAGATTTGAAAAAAATTCACAAAAATATGCTTAAAATGTGGTCATCAGTAACTGTGTCTATGAAGAGATGTGTTAATATATTTAATTAAATATCCAAGCCTATAACTAAAAAATGAAACAGTATTCTTAAGCAACAAATGAGTTAGTAACATTAAACAAGATAAAAAAACCTCATATTACCATTCCTTTCAAATTATGAGTCCGTGTTTTTAAGGCTAATACAAACACATCATTATTTATATTTCATAAAAACACACTGTTCTCTTGGAATCCAAATAACAATATTGAAATTAATGAGTGTTAATAAGCGTCCTGTCCAGTTTACGCTTTACTTCTCCAACAGACTGTACCTGCCTCAGAAATTTGTTTGGAACAGAGTCGGATTAAGCACAATACTTATTCTGTTGGATATCGTAGAAGGATTCATCAAAATGGGCTGGAGGTGTTATCGAGCTAAATTTTTTCGGGAGGAGATAAGGAAATATACAAAGGACAGAACACGATGGAAAGAAGAATAGAGAACAATACCAGAAAATAAGTAACTTGACTATTTATTTATTTATTTATTTAACCAGTAACTATACAGATATGTACAGTAGTGCACAAGTCCAGTTACAAAGTACTGGGGAAAAAAATACAATACAATTATAATAACAATAATATAGAAATACTAATAATGAATAAAATAAAGAATAAAACAATAAGATACAATATAACTAGTCTAATTTATTTTTATGCTAACAAACTTTCTATAACTGTCGTAAAAGATATCAACATCTCTATCAGAGACTTGCTTGTTTACTAGACTGAGCATTTTGTTCAGTGGTGACATAGATACTGAAATTTTGAAAAAGTGTTCATTTTTAATTCTCAATCTTAAGTCCATTCTACATTATACTTTTTTCAATACTTTTTTCAATACTATCCAACTCTGACGTCATTTCAACTTTTGATAGTATAGAATAAAGTGGGGGAAAAAATAAGAGACAGTTATAAATTTTATATCTTCCATCTCTTATTACTTTTCATTGCCAACTTAAAAATTTTTAGGTTCAGATGGCAGACAACAATTTGGTTATAGTAAACCAATTTATAAATATTGTTTAATTGTGCTAAGTTTATATTTAATTATATGATCTAAATAAACTTCTTATCAACTTAATAAACTACTAAAAGTGAAGTTGTAAACAAAAACTAAAAAGTTGGTGTTGGTACGACTGAAAAGTACAGAACTGTCAATCAAAAATTTGATCGGAGGAAGTTTTGGATCATCTGTATACCACTAATGCGCATGCGTGTTGCGCTTCTGTAACTAACTTAATTCTTTTCTCAGTAACTGTCACTAAGATATAACTTTCATAGCGACGTCACTACAGTTGGATATTACAGAATACGAAAAATGTTAAAGTTACTATTAAAGTCACTATAAAAGTTATCTTTTAGTAACGTTACTACGGTAACTATTATAGTAACTTTTTACAGAATTGATCTGATAACCTCCAGTTTTATTAATTACTATATTATTATAGCAATTTGTTTTTCTATTTTTATTTAAATATTCCTAAAATTATATTTGTATTCGATTTTATTGTTATTTATTCACTATAATACAAATACCTATCACCTTAAATTTTATATAAATCAGTATAAAATAACACACTCCTCCCTTCCAAGTCGGAAAATAGAATTGAGCATATAATAATTAAAAATACAACTAATTCACAATCGATATTATTCGACATTATTATCAATAACTCTCCTCTTTTTCCTCCTCCTCAATTTCTTTGAAAATATCATCATAGAATCCTCTACTTTGTTCATTTGATCGGAGTGCCTTTTCCAAATTATATTTTCATTAACTAACTTAAACCATTTCAGGCGCTGTGTGGCTTCCCAAGACAGTTATTTTGAGGTAGACAATATTGAATTGTAATTCAATTCGAAAAAAAAAAAAAAAAAATTAAATCAGTCCGGTTACTTAATTTACACACCTCGTTGCTTTTTTACAGTATTTGATCAATGAAGGCAAAATGTACTGCCACGTTTTTCGTTTTTCTCCTTTGCAAAAGTTGTTGTAAGGTATAAATATGATCTACGCAAAATTTACCTACAGTTAATCTTATCTGGTCCTAGTTTATCTTTTCTTCTATACACTGTTCCAGGGAAAGCTGGGAAGATATAATGAAGGAAGAACGAAAAGGCATGGGGAGAGGCAAGAAAAGAGTACTTTTGGAGGTGTGGAATGGACATAAGAGAAGCAAAAAGAAAGAGAAACGGAGGAACAGATATAGTAGAAACATTGAGAGGGAGGGAAACCGAGATACAGGAGCAGGAAAGAAGAGACATAATATACAAATCGCAGAGTGTGAAAAGATATATAGAGATACGAATGATGGGAAAACCAAGAAACGTTTTGTCCCAGTCTGTCACAGTAGAAAAACATACTGGAGTCAAACAAGAGGATGCCACCTCACCTTTGCTGTTTAACCTCGTGCTGAAGATGGTGCTACGAAAAGCCCAAGATATCAACCACCGTGGTCTACAGCTCAATGGGTACCACAAGCTGTTAAGGAATGCAGATGACCTGGATACTTGAAGGGCAAAAGAGGAAAATCAGGGGTTGGAGTCAGGAGGATAACGAGGTTAAGATACGACAACGAAGAGAGGAACAACAGGCACCGGGCAAAGCCAGAGGACAAGCTCTGTAGAATGTGCAAGGCAGAAGAGGAAACCTTGGAGCATTTAGCGAAGAGATGCAGACAGATGGCAATCTGGGAGGAAGAGTTAGTTAGTTGAAATTTTTGGCGCACAGAAACAAAAGCTATTTGCGCAATCTGGGAGGAAGAGATAAAGGAATTCATGAGTGAGGAAGGCAAGGGAGAAAGATGGGCGAGAGAACTGAGGCAAGAAGGAAGGAGATCGGAGAGGGAAGAAGGAATGAGAATAGGAAGAAAGAGATGAGTACCGGAGGAAGAACAAAGAAATGAAATAAAAAGTACTGTAATAATATTCATATTGTAATGTTATTTTATTTTTATTTCCTTGTAGTTAATACACTAAACGCAGCAAGGCCTAGGGGAAATAAAGGATACATATATCGGGTAAATTATTTAAGGAGCAACATACATGTTTCACATATAATGTTAATGAAGTGAGTTATTTCATTTGCAACATAGCAAATTATGAAAGCAAGCTCATATCCATGGAAACAGATATGCAGTGGTAATTAAATGTAATAGTCATTTGACAAGTTCCTAGACGACTAAAAAATAGTAAATTAAAAACAATAAATGAATTTTTATTAGATTCTTTATATTTACATACAAACAAAAATAATAATGTCCTTAGTAGCTAAGTCCAAAAAATATTTAAAAAAATAATATTTTGTCTTTTCTATGGATACGATAAGCATTTGTTTTATGGCTATATTGCTTTTGAAATAACTCACTTCTTTTACATTGAATGTGAAACATGTATGTTGCTCCTTAAATAATTCACCCGGTATATATAACACTTCACTCAATAAGTCTCTGACATATATATGGCAACACTGTTGAGAGATCCATATGATTTCTAGATAGTACCAACCTTCAAACGATACGTGTGAAAATTTCGTGACATTCTGACAATTAGTTTAGAGGTTATAGTGGTTTTAGTGACTCCAGTTTTGTAATTTTCAAAAGAATAGGTAAAAAAAAAATTTCGTGTGTTGATTAAACTTTGTTTTTTGATGGGAAAAAATACTGTTGAAGCCAAACAGTGGCTTGATAAGCGTTATAGAGACTCTGCACCAGGCAAATCAACTATTACTGATTGGTATGTTGAATTTAAATTAATTAATTAATTTTAATTTTTTAATTTTAGGAGCGTTGGAATGAATGTATCACTCTTGAAGGAGAGTATGTTGATGAATAAAGTCGAATTTCTAAAAACAAAATTGTTTTTCTTAGTTAGACTGGAGACTTATTGAGCGACGTGGTATATATACATTGTTCCATTCTGTTCTACAGATTTTTTTTCCGGACATAAGTTGCCAGAGTAAAATCCTGACCTAAGACTTGTAATTGTGGCACAATATGTGTTAATACGTGCCTGTACGTAGCAGGTTCAGTAATTTGTAGCAAGCTATGAACGTTTGCTTAACCCAAGATTAAAACTAACTGATAATTTCATAATAAGCAGTTTGGGTCGTTCCAACTCCACAGCAACTGTTACCGCGCCATTAATAAACCAGACCAATACTCCCTGCCCCCCTCCCCGCCACTCCTGCACTTCGTCTCTACCGCCCCCCAACGAAAAAAACACTAATTTATTTGTTTAATTGTTCTCGATCGTTAACAATTATATATTGATGTGTTTAAAGACCACTTTTGTTTCAAATAATTTGCTACAAATTTACATAATTTGGTTATTTAATATAAGGGTTCTTTAGGGTTCTATGGACTATTTAGGGGGCATTATTTGTATTGGTCTGTGCCAGTGGTCTTCAACCTTCTTACATCTGCGGAACCCTACAGATTAAATGCTATTTCTTTGGAACCCCAAGGCAAAAAGCCACAATAATCTGCTTTTTTTACCGACCGCCAATATATATAATACCCTTTTCACACAAGAACTTTAAGACGAGTGAACTTAAAGTTCACCGATGTTTAACATCGGTATGCTTTCACACTTGATATTTAAATCTCCGGTGCTGTCATCAGCTACAGTAATTTTGTCCTTAAGTTACCGTCATGAAATTACCAGTTTTGAACTGTCTGCGCAGACGCACATTTTGAATTATTATAAACAAATATGGATATTTCATTTCATTCTACAATAAAGATACTACAATAAAGAATATATTACACCTGTATTAACATGTAAGTTGATACATTTTATCTCAATTATTGTAGCTCTGTATTTTATTAAACACATTATTAAAATAAATAATTTTATTATAACAATAAGTATAAACTTCTTATAACGTCGATATAATACAGTATTCTTGTTTATGATAATATAAAATGTTGACAGCACAAATTCAAAGAGTATTTTTTTATATTAGAAATTAAGTTGGCAATGCGGACGATGTTTAAGACGCTGATCTCTGTCTTAAACATCGCTTGTATTTAGACGAGGCCATACGGTTTCACATTAGCGTTTAAAGACACATTCACTTTAACATCCGATCTTAAAGTTCTAGTGTGAAAAGGGTATAAGGGAGGTATTGTGATCATACCGATTTTGACATTTCGAGATTTCGATGGATCTCCACGAATTGAGGTCCCTACATCACGTTTTGACTATTTTTAGCATGATGTGTGTCGGTCTGTCTCTCTGTCTGTCGGTCTGTCTATCTGTATGTCCGTCTGTCTGTCTGTGTACACGTGTAGAGCAAATTCGGCTAAAAGGATTTTTATGAAACTTCATATTTAAGCTTCTGCCGTCAATGGCACGAGTTGGTCAACTGTTGGTAAAAATCGGTTGACTAGAAATGGGACTCGTGTCCATTTTTGCGAATATTTAGCAACAGAAAAATATTTCGAAAAAAATTATTTAACAGAAGTTACTATAAAAGCAATAACTAACAACTTTTATTTGAGACATTTTTTGATAAAACGAAAAAAAATTGAAAAATTTTAATCTATTTTTCATACTTTTATGTAACGTTTCTATGGTTATGATAAATAATATCTCTGTTAGAAAATATTAGGCCAAGTTATTTCTGCTCTGCTGCTAGAATGCATTTTATGCAAGTACTTTGTGATGGCGGTCGGTCCTGTGGTGGCCACAGCTGATTATTATTTTTTTTTTATGGCGCAGAATAGGATTTTTCTCTTCAATCTTGAAATCGTCCTATTAACGAGCGAGTTTAGGAAAGAATTCTTACAATTTCGCCAAGGACAAAGACGGGAAACATTTGCTAAATTATGTGCTTTATAATTTTTAATTTGATGACTTAACTTAAAACGTGTCGATAAAAATTTTTATGTAAAATTCGTGAGATAATTTTGAAAGTGCTAACAGCTCAGACTTTATGTGCGAAACTTGCCTTTTAACATTTAATTATGGTGTAATCGGTTTCGTAGACATAAACAAGAAACACTAGACTATACCCTTTGATTGATATCAACAATATTTTGCAGATTTATTCTCTAAGAATCTACAAATATAATCACATACAGAAATGTTCAAGATTTCGTAGGCATAAACAAGAAACTCTAGACACTCCTATATCCTATGGTCGATATGAAAAATATTTTGCAGATTTATTTTCTAAGAATCTGTGGATAAAATAACATAAAAATATCTAGGGTTTCGCAGACATAAACAAGACACTCTAGACACTCTTATATCCTATGATCTATATGAAAAATATTTTGTAGATTTATTTTCTAAGAATCTGCGGAAAAAATAATATATAGAAATGTCTAGGGTTTCGTAGGCATAAACAAGACAATCTAAACACTTCTATATTCTTTGACTGATATCAACAATATTTTGCAGATTTATTTTCTAAGAATCTGCGGAAAAAATAATATATAGAAATGTCTAGGGTTTCGTAGGCATAAACAAGACAATCTAAACACTTCTATATTCTTTGACTGATATCAACAATATTTTGCAGATTTATTTTCTAAGAATCTGACATATAATTAGCAAGTGTCTGTATGTAGTAGAGATGGAAATTTCGGCTCAGTTTGCGGAACCGGATCAGTGGAGGTCTTTCTGTTTGTTGAGCCAGTTCATTGATCCGGCTCAGTGATCCGGTTAAGTAAACATGTTTCCGAGACACAGGTCGGTCGTTAGTTCGTAGGTATAAAGTGGCTTAGAGCCAGCTCTTGCTTAGAGCCGGCTCTTGCTTAGAGCCGGTTCTTGCAATATATGAACTGTAAACATGATCCCGAGACACAGGTCGGTCGGTCATTCGGTCGTAGGTAGAATGTCGCTTACAGCCGGCTCTTGCTTAGAGCCGGTTCTTGCAATATATGAACTGTAAACATGATCCCGAGACACAGGTCAGTCAGTTGTCGTTGTTCGTTCGTAGCTGGAACGTCGCTTAGCCCCGGCTCTTATCTAACATTTTTGAAACAAACAATTCACTTTATGTAGCTACTGTATTTTAAACCAGATGTGTTAAGTTTATGGCGATGTTTATTGCTCTTATAAATCGGACATCTGGGATTTGGGCAATATTTTTAATATTTTTATATAGTATGGTTGTAAGAAAATACAGACTAAGCCTATTAGTTTCAAATAAACTGCCCTACAAATTGATGACAAAATACACTTTATGATAATACATTACAAGCCGAGTTCTCGCGAAGTTCAACATGACATCGATCCAGATTCGGATCACTCCGGTCCCTGCTCACAATCGCCCGACCAATCGCATCCTTGAAACTATACAGTGAGCCGTGAGCCGGCTCATTTCAATTTGGTGAACCGTGTCACTTCGGTCAGTGTTCGTTCATGAACGACCCATCTCTAGTATGTAGTGTCTGTAACATTATGACGTCAATTTTTCCTAAGGTTCTCGTGATTGGCTAACTGGGGATACCCTGTCTCTTAATTGGCTGACAGGTGACACCCTGTCCCGTGATTGGCTAACTAGTGATATCCTTTCCCGTGATTCGCTAACCGGCGATGAAATTAAGATACGTGATACGTTAAAAAATAAAAACAAATACATATACAAACAATTGAAATTTTAATATTATAAATCCGTCATTGTTGAACGGTAATAACCTAGTTAATTATATAATCCAGTATATTGTTATCCAAATTATTTCTATTTCCCTATCGGGGTGTATTTATTTTTCCTAAGGAATACTAAGTGCAGGGCCGGATTAACCTAGTTTGGGGCCCTAGATATTTTTTCCCTGCCGAGCCCCCACAAGAAATAGACAAAAAAAAATACTCTCCAAAAAATTAGAAAACAAATGAAATTAAAAAAATAAATAAATAAATAATGTTCCTGGGGTAGTTAAAAAACTAATGCATATGTTAATTTTTTATTCAAAAAAGAATTTTCAATACAAAACAAAATAAATAAATTTTAGTTTTTATTCCAATAGAATCAATAGGGAAAAACGACAATTCAAAAATCCTTTTTTCTCGCGTTTAATTCTGCAAAATTATCAATTATTTCAACATAATTGATATTGTCCAAAACATTTTGTTCGATATATAGTTATAATAGTTATATATCTAAAAAAGTTAATTTTGATTGGCTCAATGAGTTTCGAAAATAATTTTTTACACGTTTTAATACTGAAAACGACCTTTCACCAGATGCATTTGATACAGGCAAAGTTAAATATATGCGCAATAAGATTTCTATATTCGGAAATGTGGATACAATTTTTGTGGTCTTCATAAATTGTAGCATATCAGATGGCAACTTTAAATTTTGGCTTTTACAAATTAATATAAATTGCAACAGTTCCTCGTCCAATTCTTCAGTATCAATGTCTTCATTGTACAATTTTTTTAGCAATGTGGTGTGTTCAGATCTAATTGATACTTCGTCATCTAAGTCTGTATGAAATATTTTAAAAATCTCGTCAATGTCTTTGTAACTTTTGCTACGTAGTTTTAGTTCAAAAGATATTTTGTGACAAATCACATAAAAACAATTTCGTTTAAAGGCTTCTCGACTACAAGAACTTACGACTTCCTCATCATGATGAACTTCATCAAAAAATCCTTTCCTTCTTCGGGACCTTTTTTTGAATCGGAATAAGTTTTTATTTCTGACGCGTTTAATGCCTCCGCTTCTATTTCGGGAAATAAACTTCTTAAACTATTAACGTAATTAAAAAATTGTCAAAAATATTTGCCACAAACAAGATTGGCATAGTAGGATCCTGTAAGGATTTACTGCTTGCATTTATTCTGGAAAGAATTTTATCCCAAATAACTGTTAATAAAATGAATTCTAAATTATTAATTTTGTTGCTATTTCTCGTGATTCCACTTTTACAGAACATTTCTGAGATTCATCTAGAGATATATCAAGTAGAGCATTTTTTATTTGACTGAACCCAGAGCGAATTGCCTTAACTGCATCATCTCTACAAGACCATCTAGTAGTACATAATTTTTTTACTGTAAAATATTTATTATTTCGCATTTTGTGAAATAAAAGGAAACTTTTAGTGTGAATTAAGTGTGGTGCGTAGACAAAAAGGTTGAAAACACTGCCTTAAACAAATCTTTTGTGTATATTAATTATCCTAATCTGCTAAGAAACATTTAGACAGAATTTCGTATCAACAGTTAAAAAAATGTGTAGATGGTGATTCATATTTAGTAACCTGTTAGGTCAGGTATATTTTGTCCGCTTCTCACTTCATAACACTCGAACTACGCGTGTTTAAAATCTCATAAATAACCAGCTAACAATCCTGAGTCTGACAGCTTGTTAAGTTCTAACCACGGGTTAACTTATAATTAATGACTGACGTCACGACGTAATTGTTGGTTCGTCGCTATTACGGCCACCTCGCCTCTCCTCCACCTCGTCCACCCAGTCCGCTGGACCACGGTCAACCCCGCAACAAGGGGATTACCGGGATTATCTAACAGGGTCGACTCGAGGGCCGCAACAGACACGTGATAAGAAAGATGCTAAATCTAAGTAAAATTAAGTCATCTTAAAACTCGAATACCATTTTTGGAATTTGGTCAGCACAATTCCTGGCGGGGGTTGTGTTCTGGCAGACCGTTTGTTTTGTGACAAAAGACCTGAATGAACTTAATAATAATAATAATAACAATAATTTATTCAATGGTAATTACAACATAAACATTGTTAAACCAGGTCAAAACAAAAGTACAATGATGTGTAAAAAATACAGTGATCAAATAAACAACAAAATATACAGTGATACCTAAAAATTCGTCGTGAGAAACATAATAAATAATCGACGTAAGAAATTCCAAGTAAAAGGTCCTGGCGACATTCCCGTATTTTCCATACATTCAAGTTGCCGATTATTGCAGTTTCGCTTAACAAGATTTTTTCCTAGTAGCATTAAACGCAATAATTGGAGTAATAATTGTAGTAAGAGTAATTTTGCTCGTTCAAAATATTGTAGTTGTTTGTATTGTATGTTTAACAAGAGTATGACAAGAGTTGATTCTCAGCACCCACATGCAAGAAGCCACGCCTGCCAACCTACCTTCTATGGCCGCTTATCAATGCTTCACCTGTTATTATAAAGCTAAACACTGATAAGAGCAGGTAGGAGGGACTGACTTACCTAATATACATATGTATGTACTAGATTACACCAAATATTACCCAGGCTGCTATCATAAATGTTAATAAAAAATTATTTTAAATTCTTTTTCAATCATAATACAAGGTGTCTCAAAAGAAATTTTATATTTAGTGGATCGATTAAAAAAAAGTAAGCCGTATATAGAAAAAATGTTTAATAATTATTAAAATACACTTTTTGGGGATTTATTTCTTAAAAATAATATCGTCTAAATGTAGACCCTCGCGTTCTCGGCACTCATTTAATCGAACAGTAAAATTACTTATGACGTCTCGGCAGGTGGACTCAAGGATGGCTGCCATTTCGTGACGGATATTTTCTTTCAAATGCGCCAGTGAAGTCGGTTTATTGGCGTAAACTTTAGATTTAAGATAACCCCATAGGAAAAAGTCCATAGGGGTTAAATCTGGACTGCGTGGAGGCCAATTTATGTCACCTCTCCGGGATATCAATTTGCCTGAGAAAATTTCACGAACACGTGGCAGAGACATATTGGACGTGTGTGAAGTTGCTCCGTCCTGTTGGAACCATGTTCTTTGGTTATAGCCAGGAAAGTTTTGCAGTTCAGGTACCAAGAAGTTGTCTAACATCTCCACATAACGCTCTGAATTCACTGTAACTGCACGCCCCCTTTCGTCTTCAAAAAAGTAAGGGCCGATAATTCCTCGCGCCGACATCGCAGCCCATACGGTCACTTTAGGCGAATGTAGGGGTTTCTGATGTTTTCGTTTCGGATTCGTTGCACTCCAGTAGCGGCAGTTCTGCTTATTTACGTGGCCATTAAGATGAAAATGAGCTTCATCCGAAAACAAAATGTTGGTAAACGTTGAAAATCACCTGATTTACGAAATTAAGCCTCTGACTGGCATTTTGGGGCTTTAATTCTTGCACCAATTGAATTTTGTAGGGGTGCAGCTTTAGGTCTTTGTGCATAATGCGATGTAATGATGATCTATGCACATTTAAAGCACTTGCGCGCTTCCGAATTGAAAGGTTCGGGTCGTCACGAACAGACTGATTAACATTCTCCACGTTTTCTACCGTTCTTGATGACCTAGGTCGCCCGGATTTTGATTTATCCAGCGTTATACCAGTCTCTTCAAACTTTTTAACCCAATGTCGAATGAGAGGAATGCTTGGCGCATCATTTAAGTGGCGAAAACCTCGAATACTGCAGAATTTTCTACGCGCTACAGTCGCCGAATCACAGTTTTTGTAAAACTCTCGCACGCATAACGCGCGTTCTGCTCCCGAGAAATGCTCCATAGCGACTGAATTCCCAAGAGCCAGGCTACCGATTGACATAACCCCCGCGCCCCTCGGATACGTTGCGTTCACGCAGTAAGCTAAATAAATATAAAATTTCTTTTGAGACACCTTGTATCAGATATATTGTAATTTTGGTGGTGTGAAATGGACATCAGAGAAACAGAGAGAAAGAGAGACAGAAGAACAGATATAGTAGAAGAATTGAGAAGGAGGGATAAAGAGGTACAGGAGCAGGAAAGAACAGACAGAATCGACAAATCGTGGAGTGTGAAAAGATATAAAGAGATAAGAGTGATTGGAATACCGAGATACCTGAAGGAGAAGAGAGGAAGATCGATAGATTCAGGAAGATAGCGAGGTTAGGAAGCGGCAACGAAGAGATGAACAACAGGTACTGGGCAAAGCCAGAGGACAGGCTCTGCAGAATGTGTAAAAAAAGAGGAAACCTTGGAGCATTTAGCGAAGAGATGCAGAGAGATGGCAGTCTGGGAGGAAGAGATAAAGGAACTGATGAGTGAGGAAGACAAGGGAGAAAGATGGGTGAGAGAAATGGAGGGAAGAAGGAAGGAGATCGGAGAGGGAACCCGGAATCAGAATAGGAAGAAAGAGAGGGACACTGGAAGAACAACAAGGAAATTAAATAAAAAGTATTGTAAAATTTGCTTGTACAGTCTGTTCCACACGGTTAAGCGGAACTAAATGGGTATTTCTTGTCCTTAAGTTGTCACGAGAATCGAGCTTGCTTGGGATATTTCACGTTTCATGTTGGTAACTTTAATGTCAATTGGCATTCAATGGAGAAATGTCAAAAGGCAAACACGTGTCGTTCTTGTTAAAAAAGAAAATATTTAAAACGTAAAAAACATTTTGGAAAACTAACAAATTTAAGAAATGGGAGGTGGTAAATTTAGTGTCTGCGTCGTTTGAAGCAAAAACCTATTATAAGTTTAAGATTTATGTCAACTTTAGATATCTGCCAATTTTTGATATATTTTATATGTTAATCTTTATTTAATTTTATAGGTTTCAGAACAAGTGGTACGAAAGATTGTGAATGGAGGGATAGAAAGTTTAAAAGAACAAGCATGCAGTGCTGTGAAGCACAAACATTTAGAATTTTGGAATTACATTTTTAAAAAAGATTTGGCAAAAAATATATATTGCCTACAAATAATAAATATTCCCTTTACACTTTTGTATTATTATTTTTATATTTTAATATATTTATAATTAAAATTATTATTGATAAAAATATGTGCAAATATTTTTGACTAACCGCTTCTTGGGGACCAGAGCTCTCCATTACTCGTATGATCTGTAGTTTTTTCACATACTTTTGTCTATTGGACATGTCATTAGTACAATATATGAGTCTGTATAAAGTACGAGCTGGGACGAGAATAGTAGAAATGAAATAGTTTAATGAGACATGGATACAGAAAGATGGTGTTAATTCCTGCAAAATCGAACAATTTTAATACTGTGTTGGACCCTGATTCGTCCACTCATAACTATACGAATTTAATCAAAGGTCTTGGCAGAGTCGAACTACCACAGGGCTGAACCTTAAGCCGCATTCAGAGCTCTAAAATCAATAGACTGTAGCTTATAGCTACAGCTTAGTGAAAGGCAGTAATAATTATAAGCTTACTATATTACCTCTATATATACTAGATTCTTAGTAACGGGTGTTTTTTTTAGAGGTATAGAACTTTAAATTGCAATAAAACGACGATGGATTATTCGATTGACATGAATTTTTTTTTATTCGAAAGATAATCTTGTGGCATTACATTAAATCATACCAACAAGACGGCGCAACATGTCACACAGCTCGTGCCACAATCGATTTATTGAAAGACACGTTTGGTGACCGCCTAATTTCACGTTTTGGACCTGTGAATTGGCCTCCAAGATCTTGTGATTTAACACCGCTGGACTACTTTCTGTGGGGCTATGTAAAGTCATTGGTCTATGCGGATAAGCCACAAACGCTTGACCATTTGGAAGACAACATTCGCCGTGTTATTGCCGATATACGGCCACAAATGTTGGAAAAAGTCATCGAAAATTGGACGTCCAGATTGGACTACATCCGAGCCAGCCGTGGCGGTCATATGCCAGAAATCATATTTAAAATGTAATGCCACAAGATTATCTTTCGAATAAAAAAAAATTCATGTCAATCGAATAATCCATCGTTGTTTTATTGCAATTTAAAGTTCTATACCTCTAAAAAAAACACCCATTATAAGCAGAGGTATATAAGTAATATCCATATGTCTCTACTACAATTCTCTCTTTCACCGCTGTCTACCAGCCGAGTCCTTTCTTTCGGTTACTTTCAACACAACATTTTTTCTAATAATTAATAGTCTATGGTCTATTTCAAAGTAGAACAAAGTAGATAGCGCTGCGAACCGAGTACGATTTACACTGATCAAATACAGTATAGCGGGAAATTTAAAATAAGTTACAACTAGGGCATGGGAGTAGCAACTGGGTTAGCAAGTGATTTTTTTTTTTTAATATAAAAAAGGTTAATAAGATATTGAAATAAACAAGGCAGATAATACACTTACGTTATTTATGCGACATACATTCAGTTTAATGGGAAATTTGAAAAAAATATTAATTTTAAAAATTATGTACTTTATATAAAAAGAGAGATTTGGCTAAAAGAGTTTAAACAAAGCAATAAAACAAACAATATATCTTCAGAGCTAAAGTTTCTTATTTAAATAATTATTGTAAATAAAAATTAAAAGTATATGTATATATGAAGGTCTAAAAATTATATCAATAACTTCTTCCTTGGGCACAATCAGCTGGGCTGTCTTTTGGCCTCACATTAGTCCTCTCTCTTGATCTGTTAAATGTCAAATGTCAAAAAATATTTATATGTCAGATAACCTAAAAAATATATAACTGCGTAAAAACAAATTACATGGAGAATTTTCTCCATAAAATCTACGCCAAGAATATAAATAAAAGTCTAAATATGTAAATAATAACAAAATATATGAGAAAAATTAAATAATATAAATAATATATATTTCCAATGTACGACACTGAACATCTGTCAACTTGGAATAAAAATAATATTTTTACAGTGTAATAGGGATGTCGATCTAAACCAATCCGAAGCAAGGACAAACAGCTCCTATCTTCTGACACACATTTTTCTACTTTGAAATAGATCATAGATCTGGTTATTTTGGTTACTTTTATGGTGTGTTACTGACTTTAAATGTCAATTAAAAATATTACTTACGCTGTAAAACCGACTTTAGGTTGATATGGTTATGATCATTATAATTAAAGTATGATTTTTCATTATGACATATGTCAAATGGATCGACATTTTAAAAAAGTGACATTTTTTAATACCAACATGACATACAGCTTCAAAGGTGCAAACTATTGAAAACAAAATTCCCTCTTAGTTTGTTCTTACAAAAGTGAACAGCTTATAATTATATATACGGAAATAAAAAGATGACTACCTAGAAAAAAACAAACAATTTCAGAAAAAATACAATGAATATTTGTTAAAACTAATATATTCCAAAAATTTGTATTGAAACTAACACGAAAAGAAATAAAAATGTCATTTTATAATACCTTAACCTAAAAGTGGTACAATAGGTCTTATTTACAAAGCTTAAACAAAACGACCGAAAAGCACGATTTAAACGATGAACCGATGACTGTACAGTCTGTTCCACACGGTTAAGCGGAACTAGATTTTGCAATTTAGTTACTTTCATCGTTTAAATCGTGCCTTTCGGCCGTTTTGTTTAAGCTTTGTGAATCATACTTACAATAAACATTTAATGGTTAAGGTTAATATCATTTTAAAATGTCATTTTCTTTATATTTTGTTTTTTTGTGTCATTCTTAATACAAATATCCCATTTATTTATTTTTTTGTCATTAAAATATCTAAAAAAAATATTTAATTTTGACATACGTCATTCGTTTCCATGGTTTCATTGTTGGAATTTTAAATTTTGACATCCCAACATGAAAAATGAAATAACCCAAGCAAGGTCCCTTCTCGTGACAACCTAAAAGAACTAAATTCCCATTTAGTTCCGCTTAACCGTTTGGAACAGACTGTATGTTATTTTATTTTTCATTTGTTTGTAATTGTTTGTAATTGTTAATACTCTAAACACTGAAAAGATGAATATTTTATAAGACAATATAAGACAACTATTATTATTAAATATATTGAAAGAAAAATAAATTATTTTTAACTTTTAAAATTCCTCGCAAATATATCCTCTATTGACAAAAATGCAATTGTTTTTTTCCTTTGAAAATCGCAGATTGCAATGCATTAGATTTTGCATGAACATTTAGCTGTGAAAGTGATCTGTTCCCGATGGATTCCGCATAATTTAACCGAAGCTCAAAAAAAGGCTCGTGTTGATTGATGTAAGGGAATGCTTAAAAAATTCAACCTAGGCACTGAAAAATCGGTATACAACATTGTTACAGGTGACGAAACTTGGAATTATTCATGTGAACCGGAAACTAAGCAACAATCCACTGTTTGGGTCTTCCAAGACGAACCGAAACCCATAAAAGTTTTTTGTTCACGAAGCACTTCCAAGAAAAGAATCGCTTGTTTCTTCCTTTGAGCATGTTCTGACTTAGAGTTTTTGCTGTAATCTACAAATACGATTAACTTGCTATGTATATATACACTATCTACAGTCATTTTGTGTTTTTGAGTGGTTTATTATATTCAATATATTTTTCCATCAGGGTTTCAATAGTCTGAAGGTGATCGTTTATGCCAAAATCCTGACCTAAATCCTACTTGTACGACAGGCTGGTAGAAATCAAGTTTTCGTGAATAACTTGTACTGATGACTTAGATTAATAGATTAGTCATGTTTAAAGTGAAATAAGGTCTTAAGTCGTATCTTTTAAAATAAGAGAGTTGTTAGCCATTTATTATTTTATAGAGGCACCAGATATTAATTTGATTTTCTTTCGTTAGTCTAAATTTTCTCTTTATATGCATCAGGTTGTTTATAATTATAAATTTATTATAGAAGGCATTTTAAAACAGTATCTAGACATGATTATCCAACTATTAATTATGATATATGACTCTGAGAGTTTAAAGTACCATAAATGGATGCCACATTATAACCCAGAGGTCCCAAACAAGTGCAACTTAACCTTATGTGAAAATTATCCATTACGGATTAGCGATTACCAACGATAAAACTAATAGTACTTATTTAATTCTAAAACCCTTTGACAATTTTCTGGTGTCAGGCTGTTGGTGTCCGAGTATTAATCTTGCGGTGTCATTCTTCTTATTTCTTGCCACTTCTTTCTATCTTGTGTCATAGTCCTTGTTTCGTCCCATTTCATCCCTCCTCTTGCTGTCGCTCTTTGAATTCTATCTATCCACATTCTTCTTGGTTTTCCTCTAAACTTTTCACCTATTCAGTTCTATGGAACATACACTGAAAGATGAAAAATTTCGAAATATCACCGATGTAGAAAATCACCTGATCAGTTATTTTAAATCAAAACCAGAAAACTTCTATAACTATTAGTACGAGAGCTAGCAACGATTTCGAGAAAGAATTTTAGGTCGGCTGGATTTTCGATATTTCCCTTTCTTATTGAAGTTAGGTAGGGATGCAGGTAAATGGATATTTAGAAATAATTTTAAGAATTTTGAAAGACATTTTAATTTAAATAATTTTCTGTCTTTTTAGCATTATAAGGCCCGGTTTTTCCACCTTTAGATAAAGTTTCAAGTAACTATCTGACAGATTAGGTTCCCAGCAAACATTCAACTAACGGCCGAATGCTGGCAAACTGCTTTTATGCTGGTAAATTACTGGCACCAAAAGTAAGTGCAACGCCAGTATTAATAATGTACTTCACATTTGTATTTCGCATTCCGCCTATACGAAGTATTTTACCAGCATTTTATAAGCACTCTTCTTCACTCATACTTTTTACTTAAAACCATCAGAAATAAATCTTGCAACTAATGCGATTATTTTGCACTTTACCGTTGCTGGGCCAGCAACTGATACATCAATGGGCCAGTACCGGCCACGGGGACACCGGGGTACTGGCCCATTACTTTCAATGCCGGGGAGTATGTGCTTTACCAGTACTGGCCCGTATAAAAATGTTTGCTGGGTTATTTGTAACTTCATCTGCTGAGTAAATGTCATCCCTTCTTTCTATACAAATGTATCTATCGGATAGTTATCTAACGTATAATGAGACTGACGTATTGGATTCACTGATTGGTATTGACATTTATTCAGCAGATGAAGTTACAAATAACCTTATCTGTCAGATAGTTACCTGGAACTTTATCTGAAGGTGGAAAGACCGGGCCTTAATGTAGTAGTTGTCAGACATTTTGTTGTTGCTAACATTGCGCCAGATCTAATTTAAGTAATTAAAAAATAATAATTTTCAAACCTTTTTAGTATAGCTGTAATTTTAATATGATATAGTTCTGTAATCAAAGAATACAATATTAATTTTCCAGACGGAAATTTCGTTGTTTAACTAGGAACCAGACCAATTTAAGTCCCGGGGAGGATAGGTGAGTTAGAAGAGTGTGGCAGCTTATTCGTTGGTTGCGTGAGAGAGATAGCTGCAACAAGGAGCGTTATGAGAGAGATAAACAGTCACAGCTGCTATTTTTAGGGTTTTGTAGGTATGACCAACAAGCCCCTATAACGTCATTTTGTCGTCTGTCTGTCTGTCTGTCTGTAAAATATAATTTACTCCTCTAGCAAGGAACGAAACTGTGTAGAGAACAAAAAATCTGTGTAGTTAGCTATACTCTTTGCAATTTAACGTGTTATATAACTATAACTTTTGTGCATCGTTAACAAAAAAACACAAAAAACATAATCTGATCAAAAATTCCTGTTGTACTATTCCGGTTTACATCAATGTACATTACTTAGAATTTTTCAGATTTTTAGTTTAAACCATCTGGGCTACAGGGTGTGGGACAAAATTTTTTTTGCACAATTTTGGCAAAAATCGCCCAATACCATTTATTTTGCAAAAATAAACGTTTGATCGTTAATCCACATACTAAGGGCTTTCATTTGATACCGTACTCAGAATTTTAAAAAAATATATTTTTTTTTCGGTAAGCACATATTTGTTTAATTTTTTGGGGGATATGTTTTTTAGATGTTTTAGTATTTTTCCTATATGCGGGTCAAAGAGTTGTATAAGCATGTCAAATTTCAACTCTCTAGGTTTAGCCGTTTGGCTACATTTTTTACCGAACAGACAGACGGACAGATAGACAGACAAACAAACAGACGGACGACAAATGACGGTGTAAGGATTTTTTTGCCATATCTACAAAACCCTAAAAATGAACTTGAACCGTGAACCCTATAATAATAATAATAATATTTATTTCATGTTAGACATCTTAAGACGTTTACAGTTGTCGGTACATATATGATAAATTCAATGAACAAAAGTAGAAAGTATTTGAAAACATTGAAAAATGAAATACAATATTAAATAATATAGAAAAGAGATGGAAAAAAATATATATAAAATTAACAATGGTAGAGCAAAAAAACAACAGCTTACATGTTAGATGTAGGAACTGAAATCAATTTTGAAAAAATCGTCCGAATTGTAGAGACAATTCTCAATAAGAATTTTTTTTATTTTGGACTTAAACAAACTAATTGACAATTTTTTTAAAGAAACTGGTAAGTAATTAAAGAAAGTGGCTGCCAAAAAAATACCATTCCTAGATTTAGACAATCTAAGTCTTGGTAGTCTGATGTTGCCAGCAGAACGAATATTGTAGACATGTCTAGAGGATACGGTTACATATCTGTTCGGGTTTTCTTTAACGTATACCAGACAAGTATAAACAAAAAGACTATAAAAAGACAAAATGCTACATTTCCTAAAGAGCTCTCGGCAGTGGTGCCTGTTAGGAACATTATTCAGGATTCTTACAGCACGTTTTTGGAGTAAGAAAATTCTGTTGACAGACGAGCTTAAACCCCAGTGAATTATGCCGTAAGTTAAACGCGACTGAAAAGCAGCAAAATAGAACATACGCAGCATATCAAAAGACACAGACGTTTTCAGCCTGATGAACGCATAGATAACCCTTTTAAGAACTTTTGCCAAATAGTCAATGTGATCATGCCAGCTAAGTTGACTATCGATATAAATCCCAAGAAATTTGATTGGCCCACCGAACTGAATATTAATATCAATATTGCGGTTAAGTGAAAAAATCATTTGTTGGGTTTTATTATTATTAAGGGAAAGTCGGTTTGAAGTGAACCAATCTTTAAGCCCCTGAAGTTACGTATTATAAAATGAAACACATTATATAATACTAGTTCCTTGGTTTGACATTGTTGTTTAAATACCTCTTATATAGTTTTAGAAGCGCTGTAGTAAGTGATTATAAGAATATAAATTATGAGAGATAATGCATAAACCAACATTTCATTTAAAACTTGTAATTTTCATGTTAACAACTGATTATTATATTATATTTGCATTTTTATGCATGATTCAAGGATTTTTCAGTAACAATTAACGAAACTACAGCGCTTATTGAATCTTTCACTTGCTTTAAAGCGAATTCAACGAAAATTACAGTAATCATGAGACATTATATTCGTGAAATTTGCTTTTCAAAATTACAAGGAATCCTGAATATCAACTTCAATACACGACCACGGTTTCTGATAAGTGGAAATAATTATTTTTTATGATGGAAATTTTTGAATTAAATATTTTGGTAATTTGCTTATTTTACCATGAGAGGTACAGTTAGAAAAATGGTTATTTAGCAAGGCTGTATTGGAGGGTATACGGCGGTATACGGAGTATACCCTGTGGTTTGATCTTAACGAATAGCGTATACCTTGTGCTTATTGAAAAATCAAAACATGCGAAGATATTAAATTTTCAAATACTTAAATATTTTAAATTGTTCATAATTGCTTTCAAAATATTTATCTTTAACCAAGAGCTGAATATTTAATAAAAAGAACCATTACAAACAGACAGACAGACAGACAGACGGACGGACGGACAGACAGACCGACAGACATCATGCTAAAAATAGTCAAAACGTTATGTAGGGACCTCAATTCGTGTAGATCCATCGATATCTCGAAATGTCAAATTCGGTATAATCACAATACCTCCCTTATATATGTTGGCGGTCGGTAAAAATTGATGTGAAATGTGAATTTTCACACATTTTAGGGTTTCTCAGGTATTTAGTAAGTGAATGATAATTATTTGGAACGCCAAAACAAATTTAATCTTAAAATATATATATAGTTTTTTTTTGTTAATTTTAATTCAAATGCCTAATACCATTATTTAGGTTTCTAAATATGTGCAGTATTTTTGTTTTGTAATATAGCAAGGTTCATTAAGATTTTGAAAATTGCGCCTATGGCTTCCATTGGTTGTTTTAAGTCATAACTCCCCTCTAATTTCGTGTATTCAATTTCAACAATTTCCACTGGTTATTAAATTTACGCTTTTAAAAATTAAATGCAATATTTGCCAAAATATAACTGGAATTTTGAAAAAATAATTTAAACAAAATAAAAATGCAAAAAAAAAAACAGAAAAAATAAAATTGACTTGAGATCGAATCGAAACCAAAATTGCAAATTATAACGCGAGAGCGCTAACCATTACACTATCAAAGAATGCTGGGTGACTGACTTAAATATGTTATTAAATATTTTGCAGGGTCAAGCAAAAAACACAAAAAATGCGTTATATTCCGAAAATATAATCTGCTAAAAAATTCCTGTTGTACTATTCCGGTTCACACAAAATGTACATTATTTAGATTTTTGTCAGATTTTTAGTTTAAGCCATCTGAGCTACAGGGTGTGATACAAAAATTTTTTGCACAATTTTGGCAAAAATCGCGTCAAAATAATTTATTTTGCAAAAATAAATTTTTTATTGTTAGTCCACGTATTAAGGGCTTTCATTTAATACCCTACTCAGAATTTTAAAAAAATATTTTTTTTGCGATGAGCAGATATTTGTTTATATTTTTAGGGGGGTCTGTTTTTTAGATATTTTAGTATTTTTCCTATATGCCGGTCAAAGAGTTGTATAAGTATGCCAAATTTCAACTCTCTAGGTTTAGCCGTTTAGCTACAATTTTTACCGAACAGACAGACAGACAGACAGACAATTAGACAGACAGACAAACAGAGAGACAGACAAACAGACAGACAGACAAACAGACAGACAGACGACAAAATGACAGTATAAGAGTTTTTTGGTCATACCTACAAAACCCTAAAAAGTACCTGTTTATAGTTGGACAGATAATGCATTTATTATTTTATAGTCGAAGAAAGTTGTAAATTAAATTTTGGAACATCCTGTCTATTTAAAAATGTCATCTTAATTTGACCAGTGCGTTGTCGAATTCTTAAGTACTGTTAAGATGTTTTGACAAGTGACATAAGATAACTTTGTTCTGAATAGTCCTCTTATTTTGTTTGTCATTATTTAGTATATTCTTTGCTACTTGGTCTTGTACCACTTTAATTAATCAATTCTCCTTTATAAGATGACTGACATTAATAATTATTAATAGTCCTTTTCATAAGGTAACAATTCTTTTATATTTATTTACTGGGGCTTTATTTGTTTGTTTATTTAGACAGAAATATAAATAAATTACCTGACTTATTGAAGAATAAACTTCTAAATGATTGTTATTAATGACATAATGCAATTGGTTCGACTATTATGCTGTTATATTTATTCTTTGTCAAGGACCCAGGTTTTTTTGGTGGTTTAAGGCATTTTCAGAAGGAAAAGAGTTGATTGAAGATGAATCACCTAGCCTTCATCTTCAAGAACCGATGAAAATATAGACAGAATCCGGGATCTTGTGCGTTCAGATCGTCGGTTGACAGTCAAAATGATCGGGAAGAGTTGAATTTGACTCACACTACCGTTCATCAGATATCGACCAATGAATTGGGGATGAGAAAAATCTGCGCAAAAATGGTTCCAAAAAACCTAAAAATGCAATTTCAATTAAGGAGTTTTTGGCCAGTAAAAATATTCCTGTGGCTCCTTAGCCTCCTTATTCGCCTGACTTGAGTCCTTGTAGTCACACTACCGTTTATCAGATTTTGACCAATGAATTGGGGATGAGAAAATGCTCCTTGTCACACATCAATTTCAAGAAACGAGTTTTTGGCCAGTAAAAACATTCCTGTGGCTCCTCAGCCTCCTTATTTGGCTGACTTGAGTCCTTGTGACTCTTTTCCTCTTCCCAAGATTGAAAAATCACCTCAAGGAACGTCATTTTGGGACACTCGAAAACATTCAAACGTCCATAACCAACCAGCTGAAAGCTATTCCAGTATCCGAGTTTCAGCACTGCTATGAGGATTGAAAAAACCGTCTCCAGCGCTGTGTGGCTTCCCAATGAAGTTATTTTTAGGGAGACAATATTGAATTGTAATTCTATTCCAATAAAATAAATTTAAAGATCAGCCCGGTTACTTAATTTACACACCTCGTAGATCAGTGGTGGCTCGTGACATTATTTTCTGGTGGGACAAAAGCTTATCAAAAAGGGTTTTGAATGAAATTTTCTTGAAATAACTATTGCTTTTTATTTTTTTTTATTTTCTTCGAAACTCGTTAAAATGAATTCCGGTCTTGGTGGTCTTAAAGTTTTAAGTCTAATTTTTATATCATAGATTCAATTATTTTTGGAAACCAGTTCTAAAACTGAAATCACGCTATTTTGATTCTCATTGATTTTTAAAATTTATTTATTTATTGTTATTTTTTTTCCAAAATTCGCCACTTACATAAAACACATAACATAAACTTAAGAAAATGTAGCGAGTAAATTATTATCAAATATACTAATAAAACACTATTTTGATAATGTAATTATTAAAACATCGAACATACATAACCTTCTAATAACACAGAACTACAAACAAATGTGAAAATAAAGCACTCCGACTGATAATTAAAATTACGGACAAAATATGTTTTGACCCACTTGCAATGGCTGCTACAGGTTACATACTATTGCTCGTCCTTCACCCCGCTTGTACCCCGCATCAACACTCGTACAAATATTTGAGACATTCGCTCTTTTGTCCTGCCTGGCGTATGTCCATTCTAAAAACATTTGTCTTAGGAACCGAAACGCGGAGCGATGCGAATTTAAATTATAAATATTTCAATATACAGTAATACCCCGCCACTCGACTGCTGTTTAGCTCGACGTTTTCGCCATTCGACGTAAATGTCGAGAGTGAGAGTCGAAGGAAGCATCGCTATCCGACGCGTGATCGAGTACCGATCACGTGATACATATTTTGGTAAACAAATCGAAATGAACGCATGGCCAGCAGTTCGCGCCTAGATATCTTGACGGAAACAACTCAGAATTAATGCTGCTATGAACTTTTTGTGTTTTTGCTAAAATAAGTGATTTATATTTATAATTATGGGTCCAAAGAAGGCTAGAGATGCAAGCATAGCTAAAAGGAAAACAGTAAGAATCACTATGGAACAGAAAAAAGAAATAATAGCCAAATATGAAAGTGGTATTCGTGTGACTGAGTTGTCTACAAGGCAGAGCCGCAGTAAGGAAAACTTGCACTAGGGGCAAAACTGTGTTTTGGCGCCCTTGGCAAAAAAAGATGGTCCTCACCTCCCAAAATCCAAGTTTCTGAAGCTATAATTTGTGCAAAAGCCAGGTCATTGCATACTGATTTGTTGAAAGACAGGTCTGGCACCAGTAGTGATACAAGTAATCACTCAAACTTTACTTCACACTACATAGTAAATGAAAATTTTAAACAATGTATTAAAAAATTATACATATATTTATGTATTTCCTTATATGTATATGTATGTATATATGTACATATGATTCCCTTTACTTCTTATGGGGAAATTCGAATCGCCACTCGACGAAATCGCTATTCGACGCTTTTTCAGAACGAATCAACGTCGAGTGGCGAGGTATTGTGACTAAATATTAATTTAAAATGGGTAAAATGAAAATAATACATGTTATTATTATTATTTTTTATTAAAGATTTTCTTCTTTTGCAAAAGTAAATAGTTGGGAGGGCATTGCCCCGTTGCCCTCCCTGTACCAGCCGCCACTGTCGTAGATTGAAAACATGGTCATGAGACCTGGAAACAGGAGGCCTAGGTTCATCTCGGGCTGTTGCGCCAATGTTGAATATCCACATCATCTGCATACCCTAAAATCTTTTGTTACCCATTGAGTCCTCCACTACCCTGCTCAATTTGATGTTGATTTTCGAAAATGTTATTCTATAACTATCCTTCTCTACAGTATCTTGTGCCTCCCTCTACCTAAACAAAGAATCTCTGAGCTTATATACATGTCAAATTAATAACCGAGGTGCAATATATTATATACCGAGAGCGGGCAGCGTTGCTTGCATATATAATGGCCGTAGAAACCTAGTGGGTGTACAGCCAGTCACTGCTGAAGTTATTTATGAGAAATGCGCATTTAAATTCAACTTAATTGGTTTATTAACTCTGGGAAATTGATATGTTTACTAGAAAATATATCTAATTATTTGTGACATCAATTGTCTAATCTACGATTTTCTATTAATCACAAGAAATTAATAATATTGGCTATTAGCGCACAGGCTTTCTCTCTTTGATCCTTTGCTTTAAAGGATAATTTGGAACGATGGTATTGAGTTTCTATTTATACAAAATCGCGAGAGTAATTCTTGGGAAATTTTTTGTAATTTTATATTTCTTTTTTTTTTCCTTTTATTTGTTGGCTTTAGCTGCTTTGGCTATTAGCTATGTATACCAGGTCTACAAGTATGAAATGCGGATTTTTTTTTTTTAAATAAAACACATTAAACTCAAAAGAACAGTAAAAGTTTATTTATTAAAAGTATGCTCCATTAGAAGTTATACATTTTTCCCATCTTTCAATCAATTTGTGAATACCTCGCCAGTAGAACTCTTTCCCTTTCCCCGCAAACCATTCATCTAGCCATTCTTTCACATTTTCATATGAACAAAAGTGCTGCTCGGCAAGTTCGTGACCCATCGATGCGAACAAGTGGTAATCTGAAGGGGCCAAGTCTGGTGAGTAAGCGGCATGGGGTAGCACTTCCCACTTGAGTGCCTCCAATGTGTTGCAAACTGCTTTTGCCTTATGTGAAGAAAGATTACCTTGTGCTGTCTTCTTTCGTATTTTGGTCGTTTTATGAGCAGCCATTGGTTCAATTCGATCACTTGTTGTTGGTAGCGTTGGGTATTAACTGTTTCACCAGGTTTTAACAATTCATTATAGTCCACACCCTTTTGGTCGCACCAAGTACAGAGCATTGTCTTTTTGCCAAAGCGATTCGGTCTTGCAGTTGATGTGGATGGTGAGCCTGGGTTCACCCATGATTTTTTGCGTTTGGGATTTTCAAAATAAATCCATTTTTCATCGCCAGTAATGATACGATGCAAAAAAGACTTTTGTATCGTGCAAGCAAAATTTCACAAGTGTTTTTGCATTTTTCCATCTGCCTCTCATTCAATGCATGTGGAACCCATCTGCCGACTTTCTGGATCTTACCCATCTCTCGTAGGCGGTTGGAAACAGCTTGTTGACTAACGCCTAACTGCTCTGCTACTTGTTTTTGTGATTGACTATCGTCTTCCTGTAGCAATGTTTCCAATTTTGTATCTTCATATTTTTTTGGAGGTTTTCCATGTTCTTTGTCTGTAACATCAAAATCACCACTTTTGAAACGCCGAAACCATCGTTCACACGTATCTTGCGATGAAACATATTCACCATAAGCTTCTCGAAGCAGTCGGTATGATTCAGCAGCAGTTTTTTTCAAATGAAAACAAAACAGTAGTACTGTCCGCGAATGCTCTTTATTTGTTAACGTTACATATATATATATGAAAAATTTGAGACTTTAAAAATTTTACAGAAATTATTCGAAATTTTTCGTTTTATCAAAAAACGTCTCAAATAAAAGTTATTAGTTATTGCTTTTATAGCAACTTTTTTTCAATAATTTTTTTCGAAATATTTTTCTGTTATGAAATATTCACAAAAATCTTAAAATCAACACGAGTAAACTTCCATTTTTAGTCAACCGATTTTTACCAAAAATTGATCAACTCGTGCCATTGATGGCAGAAGCTTAAATATGAAGTATCATAAAAATCCTTTTAGCCGAATTTGCGCTGCACATTCGGCATTAGACAGACAGACAGACAGACGGACGAACAGACAGACAGACCGACAGACATCATGCTAAAAATAGTCAAAACGTTATGTAGGGACCTCAATTCGTGGAGATCCATCGAAATCTCGAAACGTCAAAATCGGTATGATCACAATACCTCCCTTATATATGTTGGCGGTCGGTAAAAATTGAAGCTTTTGCTAAACAAAATGATCAAAAGCCTCACTTAATCTGTAGAAGTTACTAGATTTGAAAATCTAGTTCCGTTTAAACCAAAGAAATCGACTATATTTTTCCTGCGACTCTATAGTTTCTCTATACTTGGATCGAATAATTGTACAAGTATGCCAAATTTCAACTTTCTATGGTGAGCTGTTTGGCTACAATTTCTACCATACAGACAGACACATGAGTGACGTTATAAGGGTTTTTTGGTGGTCATACCTACAAAACCCTAAAAATGGTGACTGAGAATTTCCGAGGAAATTAATAAACAAAAATCGCTGTGAATTGTGATTTCTCACTCATTTTAGAATTTCGTAGATATGTTAATAAGTAGATAAGCTCTACTAAAGAACTCTGGAGATAAAGAATAAAAAAAAATTGGATATTATGGATTTGCATGGTCAAATCTTTAAATTTTTACTTGCCCGACCTTAATATATAAGGGGCAAGTATTGTAATCGCGAAAATTTTCGATGTCGAGATTTTGACGGATGACCACGTTTCATGGTCCAGGGAATCAAAAAAACCTATTTTCGAAGTGCCGTCCGTATGTGTGTGTGTGTGTGTGTGTGTGTGTGTGTGTGTGTGTGTGTGTGTGTGTCTGTCTGTCTGTCTGTCTGTCTGTGTGTATACACGATAACTCAAAAACGGTTTAACTGAAAGAGTTCGTTCTGGTACTAAAAAATTCTCCTATTAAATAGGAAGAACCCTATTGTTTTTTATGAAAATCGGTTGACTAGAAATGGGAGTTTACTCGTGTCGATTTTAATATTTTTGCGAATATTTAGCAAGAGAAAAATATTTCGAAAAAATTTATTGAACAAAAGTTACTATAAATGCAATAACTAATAACTTTTATTTGAGACGTTTTTTGATAAAACGAAAAATTTCGAAAAATTTTTGTAAAATTATTTCAATTTTTCCCAAGTCTCAATTTTTTCATACTTATATGTAACGTTTCCATGGTCATGATAATTAATTCGTAACTAGTAAAGCAAGCCTTGGACAAAAATTTGTATAGAACATAATTTGATGTATTTTTAAAGATTTATCTAAATATTTAAATTTTTTTTTTTTTTTAGTTTACATTTATTTTTAATTTTTTTTTTTATGAGAGGGCAAGTCTAGCGGAGGTTTCCTTTCGCCACTGGTTTTGTTTTAAATTTAAAATTTAAAAAAATAATTTTTCATGCGTTAATCTTTCCAAGTATCGTTTATATTTAATATTATAATGCAAATAAATGTTTGCAGTGATTTAGAAAATAAAAGACAAATAATCGTCAACAATAATAGTACTTATAATCAACAATTAAGTTTATATTGTACAATGCTAATTGAATGAAACCAGCCAAAGAAAAAAACATTCAAAGCTCTTTGTGTTAGCCTGCCGAGCAAATAGACTGTTTTATATGTAGCAGCGGTACTAAAACGGTACAAAAACCAACACATATAACATACCTATACAGCAATAATTTCGTAAGTGTTCGTTCTCAGTTTGTTTAATATTTTAGTGTTAAAATTTTCATTTAAAAAAAGTAAAATGTTCACTATTTTTAACCAAATCACCGTGTAAATCTTCATATACTCAAATAGTGTTATTTTTATGAAATATTACCTTTTCAGTGTTAAAATTAATACTGCTTCAACACTATTTATTTTCTCTATAACACCGGTCAACAGGAATTTTGAGTCTGGGTTCTGCATATCTGATTTTTATTTGTTCCACATTATTAATTAAAGAAAAAATAGTTTTACCCGAAAAAGTTTGCTTTTGTAGCTATCAGAATGAAATTACAGATTTTAAGAAAATTTCCCTTTTTTCAGACCTTTAATGTATGTAAAAATAATACAAACTTTTGTTATGAATTTGAATCGGTATTAGTTTCAAGAAAACCATTCGAAACAAACAACTTACTGTAACAGAATATATAAAAAAGTTTAGAAATGATTATTTTTCGTATTTCTTCTGTGATTGTATGGACTTTCTCGTATTAGCCCCCAAATATAGTCCCCCATCATACTCTCATTGTATTGCCCCTGATAACGACGTTCAAAATTCATCACGTCTTGATGAAAACGTTCACCTTGTTCTTCCGAATAGGCTCCCATGTTATCTTTAAATTGGTCCAAGTACGCATGTAACATATGCACTTTAAGGAACATTCTGCAACCCATGAGTTTAAAGTTATCATAGTTGCAATAAGCTCTTTGTAATTGTCTGCTCTGTTGTTTCCGAGAAAACCATGAACCACTGCTTTCAGGCATTCCTTTTATGAGTATTGAGTATCTGTGAAAATTCGTCACTGGCCATTATTTTCTTTATTTGTGGTCCGACAAAAATAAATGTAGCAAGGATATTTAGTATAACCGCCTATGCAAGGCGGTCGGAATCTCATGCATTTCTTCTGACTGGCGTCTTTCCATAGACAGTTCTACAAAAAGTTTAAAAGCTGTCCTTCTTCACAATGGAAATAAATTTCCATCGCTTCCTTCGGCTCATTTCGTAATGCTCAAAGAAAATTACGTGTGAAAATGGTGCTTGAGAGTTTAAAGTATGATGAGTATACCTGGCCAGTGATAGGGGGTTTTAAGATGGTTGGATTTCTGATGGGATGCATTCCCATCAGAAATCCAACCATTCTCTGTTTTGATAAATTCGCCGCAAATATAGCAGAATGAGTCTACCTCGTGTTTACAACTTTTTGACGCCATTTTTGGATCTGCCGCCACACAAAATGCGTTGTATCGCTGCAATGCGCATGCGCATACCGACTATGAACCACGTAAGTGAAATGCCACTTGCTTTCCACCTGCTCGTCCCCACCCTTACTTAATATAACGCGCTTCTCCTTAAATGGTCATAAAAATAAATAAATATATATATTGATCGTTGTAAAATGTACAAAAGCAAAGTTTTTCAAAAATAAACGAAGGTTTTAGTTATTTTTCGATACAAAGAATCAGAAAATAGTCATTAAAATATGTTGACCGGTGTAATTTAACCAGTATGTAAACTTATTACTAAATGTAACCAAAAAATAAGTGTAAATAATTAACACAAAAAGCGAGGGACTTCAACAATATTTAAATTCCATTTAGTTCCATTTAAAGTTTTGGAATAGCCTATACATTATTGAAATTTTGTTCAGTTTTTTAGATCAACTTTTCTGGAAATTAAGGTGGAGAACAAAAGTTTTTTTATTTTTCATCACCTCAAACTTTCATCAACTGTTTAACTGATGTTTGAGGAGCACTGGGTTTAAGTAATCAATTATTTTTATTAAGTGTATGAGTTGAGGTGTGAAGTAAGTAATAGCAATAATGCAAAGACCGTGGGAAACATTCAGCTTATTAAATCATTTACTAGTTCATAATTTCTCGTTCACATGTTGCATTGATTCAGAGTTCGGCCACGGTAGCGCACATGTTGGCTTCACGTGCTAAATATACCGAGTTCGAATCTCGACCATTTTTATCTCCTATCTTTAAGGATTCCACACACCAAAGCGGCCGCGGTGGCGGCCGCGGTGGCGATAATGCAGCGGCCTAACGCAACCTATACAATACAATGAGACCACGCACATACAAGCGTTCCGCTATCTGAGAACGACGCCGTATGCAGCGTTCAGTCTAGCGATCACCAAACACTGGCGGCCGAACTCGACAAGTTGCGTTAGGCCGCGCGATATTCATTGTTTATATACCACAGATTGAATATATTTAGGAAAATAGTGTCGAAAATAGATAATTTAACAGAAAAAATCATAGATCAGTAAAGGATCATTTAATTTTGTATGACATAGAACATCCTGATTACAAGAATATTAGGAAAACAAATAAAGTGTGGAACGAAATAGGAAAAGTTTTGGAAATTGATAGTAAAGTCTGTTCCAAACGGTCCTTTCATCGTTTAAATAATGCTTTTCAGCCGTTTTGTTTAAGCTTTGTAAATCATACTTGCAACAAACATTTTTTGGTTAAGGTTAATATCATTTTAAAATGTCATTTTCTTTATATTTTGATTTTTTGTGTCATTATTAATACAAATATCCCATTTATTTATTTTTTGTCATTAAAATATGTAAGAAAATTAATTTAAGTTTGACATATGTCATTCGTTTCCATGGTTTCATTGTTGGAATTTTAAATTTTGACATTCCAACGTGAAAAATGAAATAACCCAAGCAAGGTCCCTTTTCGTGACAACCTAAAAGAACGAAATTCCCATTTAGTTCCGCCTACCCATTTGAAACAGACTGTAAGTAGATTATTATTTTTCCTCTACATACAATTAATTATTCTATTGTATTCTCGCAATCAATATTATCATACAACTATATACCGTGATTCACTAACTGATCGCTACCGCTACCGCCACTCCCACCGCGTTAGTGTGAGGATACCTGATCGCTAGTCGTATCGCTAACGCCACCGCCACCGTGGCCGCCAACGCGGCCGCTTTGGTGTGTGGAATCCTTTATATATAAAAGACAACGTCTATCTGTCTGTCTGATGTCTCTTGGTCTAGCTGTGTATCTGTGTATCTGTCTGCCTGCCTGTCTGTTTGTCTGTCTGTCTATCTCTCTGTCTCTCGGTCTATTTGTCTGTCTGTCTGTCTGTGTTTCTATCTGTCTAACCCAGCGGTTCTTAAACTGGGGTCCGCGAAACAATTGCCCGCCAAACAGTTGCCCCCCCCCTGGATTTCAGAATCAATTACCAATTCGTACCTTAGAAAAAAAAAATATTATTTAAATATTAAATTCATAAAAAAAAACGCTTTTTTATTATTATATTTTTGCTCTAGCAACTTTGGCTATTAGCCCGGATAGTTCTTATGTATTAAATTGATGATTTTTAACTACAGTAATACCCCGCCACTTGACGTTAATTCGTTCTGAAAAAGCGTCGAGTAGCGATTACGTCGAGTGGCGAGTCGAATTTCTCCATAAGAAATAAAGGGAATCATATGTACATATATACATATACATATAAGGAAATACATATATGTATATGTTTTCCTTTTAGCTATGCTTGCATTTCTATCCCTTGGACCCATAATTATAAATATAAATCACTTATTTTAGTAAAAAACAAAAAGTTCATAGCTGCACCACGGTTGGTTGCATGAATGTACACATTTAAAAATTAGATTGTCGTGCAACGGTTAGTTACATGGATGTACTAATTTAAAAATAAGATTGACGTGCAACGGCTGGTTACATGGATGAACACATTTAAAAATTAGATTGACGTGGCATGGTTGGTTACATGGATGTACACATTTAAAAATTAGATTGACGTACCACGATTGGTTACATGGATGTACACATTTAAAAATTAGATTGACGTGCAACGGTTGGTTACATGGATGTACACATTTAAAAATTAGATTGACGTACCACGATTGGTTACATGGATGTACACATTTAAAAATTAGATTGTCGTGCAACGGTTAGTTACATGGATGTACTAATTTAAAAATAAGATTGACGTGCAACGGCTGGTTACATGGATGTACGCATTTAAAAATTAGATTGACGTGCCATGGTTGGTTACATGGATGTACACATTTAAAAATAAGATTGACGTGCAACGGTTGGTTACACGGATGTACACATTTAAAAATTAGATTGACGTGCAACGGTTGGTTACATGGATGTACACATTTAAAAATTAGATTGACGTACCACGATTGGTTACATGGATGTACACATTTAAAAATTAGATTGACGTGCAACGGTTGGTTACACGGATGTACACATTTAAAAATTAGATTGACGTGCAACGGTTGGTTACATGGATGTACACATTTAAAAATTAGATTGACGTACCACGATTGGTTACATGGATGTACACATTTAAAAATTAGATTGACGTGCAACGGTTGGTTACACGGATGTACACATTTAAAAATTAGATTGACGTGCAACGGTTGGTTACATGGATGTACACATTTAAAAATTAGATTGACGTACCACGATTGGTTACATGGATGTACACATTTAAAAATTAGATTGACGTGCAACGGTTAGTTACATGGATGTACTAATTTAAAAATAAGATTGACGTGCAACGGCTGGTTACATGGATGTACACATTTAAAAATTAGATTGACGTGCCATGGTTGGTTACATGGATGTACACATTTAAAAATTGAATTTGACGTGCCACGGTTGGTTACATGGATGTACACATTTAAAAATTAAATTGACGTGCCACGGTTGGTTACATGGATGTACACATTTAAAAATTGAATTTGACGTGCCACGGTTGGTTACATGGATGTACACATTTAAAAATTAGATTGACGTGCCACGGTTGGTTACATGGATGTACACATTTAAAAATTAGATTGACGTGCAACGGTTGGTTACACGGATGTACACATTTAAAAATGAGATTGACGTGCCACGGTTGGTTACATGGATGTACACATTTAAAAATGAGATTGACGTGCCACGGTTGGTTACATGGATGGACACATTTAAAAATGAAATTGACGTGCCACGGTTGGTTACATGGATGTACACATTTAAAAATTGAATTTGACGTGCCACGGTTGGTTACATGGATGTACACATTTAAAAATGAGATTGACGTGCCACGGTTGGTTACATGGATGTACACATTTAAAAATTAGATTGACGTGCCACGGTTGGTTACATGGATGTACACATTTAAAAATGAAATTGACGTGCCACGGTTGGTTACATGGATGTACACATTTAAAAATTGAAATTGACGTGCCACGGTTGGTTACATGGATGTACACATTTAAAAATGAGATTGACGTGCTACGGTTGGTTGCATGGATGTACACACTCAAAAATGAGATTGACGTGCTACGGTTGGTTGCATGGATGTACACATTTAAAAATTAAATTGACGTGCCACGGTTGGTTACATGGATGTACACATTTAAAAATGAATTTGACGTGCCACGGTTGATTACATGGATGTACATATTTAAAAATTGAATTCGACGTGCCACGGTTGGTTACATGGATGTACACATTTAAAAATGAGATTGACGTGCTACGGTTGGTTACATGGATGTACACATTTAAAAATGAGATTGACGTGCTACGGTTGGTTGCATGGATGTACACACTCAAAAATGAGATTGACGTGCTACGGTTGGTTGCATGGATGTACACATTTAAAAATGAGATTGACGTGCCACGGTTGGTTACATGGATGGACACATTTAAAAATGAAATTGACGTGCCACGGTTGGTTACATGGATGTACACATTTAAAAATTGAATTTGACGTGCCACGGTTGGTTACATGGATGTACACATTTAAAAATGAGATTGACGTGCCACGGTTGGTTACATGGATGTACACATTTAAAAATTAGATTGACGTGCCACGGTTGGTTACATGGATGTACACATTTAAAAATGAAATTGACGTGCCACGGTTGGTTACATGGATGTACACATTTAAAAATTGAAATTGACGTGCCACGGTTGGTTACATGGATGTACACATTTAAAAATGAGATTGACGTGCTACGGTTGGTTGCATGGATGTACACACTCAAAAATGAGATTGACGTGCTACGGTTGGTTGCATGGATGTACACATTTAAAAATTAAATTGACGTGCCACGGTTGGTTACATGGATGTACACATTTAAAAATGAATTTGACGTGCCACGGTTGATTACATGGATGTACATATTTAAAAATTGAATTCGACGTGCCACGGTTGGTTACATGGATGTACACATTTAAAAATGAGATTGACGTGCTACGGTTGGTTACATGGATGTACACATTTAAAAATGAGATTGACGTGCTACGGTTGGTTGCATGGATGTACACATTTAAAAATTAAATTGACGTGCCACGGTTGGTTACATGGATGTACACATTTAAAAATGAATTTGACGTGCCACGGTTGATTACATGGATGTACATATTTAAAAATTGAATTTGACGTGCCACGGTTGGTTACATGGATGTACACATTTAAAAATGAATTTGACGTGCCACGGTTGATTACATGGATGTACATATTTAAAAATTTAATTTGACGTGCCACGGTTGTTTACATGGATGTACATATTTAAAAATGAGATTGACGTGCCACGGTTGGTTACATGGATGTACATATTTAAAAATTGAATTTGACGTGCCACGGTTGTTTAAATGGATGTACACATCTATAAATTGAATTTGACGTGCCACGGTTGGTTACATGGATGTACACATTTAAAAATTAAATTGACGTGCCACGGTTGGTTACATGGATGTACACATTTAAAAATGAGATTGACGTGCCACGGTTGGTTACATGGATGTACACATTTAAAAATTAGATTGACGTGCAACGGTTGGTTACATGGATGTACACATTTAAAAATTAGATTGACGTACCACGATTGGTTACATGGATGTACACATTTAAAAATTAGATTGTCGTGCAACGGTTAGTTACATGGATGTACTAATTTAAAAATAAGATTGACGTGCAACGGCTGGTTACATGGATGTACGCATTTAAAAATTAGATTGACGTGCCATGGTTGGTTACATGGATGTACACATTTAAAAATAAGATTGACGTGCAACGGTTGGTTACACGGATGTACACATTTAAAAATTAGATTGACGTGCAACGGTTGGTTACATGGATGTACACATTTAAAAATTAGATTGACGTACCACGATTGGTTACATGGATGTACACATTTAAAAATTAGATTGACGTGCAACGGTTGGTTACACGGATGTACACATTTAAAAATTAGATTGACGTGCAACGGTTGGTTACATGGATGTACACATTTAAAAATTAGATTGACGTACCACGATTGGTTACATGGATGTACACATTTAAAAATTAGATTGACGTGCAACGGTTGGTTACACGGATGTACACATTTAAAAATTAGATTGACGTGCAACGGTTGGTTACATGGATGTACACATTTAAAAATTAGATTGACGTACCACGATTGGTTACATGGATGTACACATTTAAAAATTAGATTGACGTGCAACGGTTAGTTACATGGATGTACTAATTTAAAAATAAGATTGACGTGCAACGGCTGGTTACATGGATGTACACATTTAAAAATTAGATTGACGTGCCATGGTTGGTTACATGGATGTTCACATTTAAAAATTGAATTTGACGTGCCACGGTTGGTTACATGGATGTACACATTTAAAAATTAAATTGACGTGCCACGGTTGGTTACATGGATGTACACATTTAAAAATTGAATTTGACGTGCCACGGTTGGTTACATGGATGTACACATTTAAAAATTAGATTGACGTGCCACGGTTGGTTACATGGATGTACACATTTAAAAATTAGATTGACGTGCAACGGTTGGTTACACGGATGTACACATTTAAAAATGAGATTGACGTGCCACGGTTGGTTACATGGATGTACACATTTAAAAATGAGATTGACGTGCCACGGTTGGTTACATGGATGGACACATTTAAAAATGAAATTGACGTGCCACGGTTGGTTACATGGATGTACACATTTAAAAATTGAATTTGACGTGCCACGGTTGGTTACATGGATGTACACATTTAAAAATGAGATTGACGTGCCACGGTTGGTTACATGGATGTACACATTTAAAAATTAGATTGACGTGCCACGGTTGGTTACATGGATGTACACATTTAAAAATGAAATTGACGTGCCACGGTTGGTTACATGGATGTACACATTTAAAAATTGAAATTGACGTGCCACGGTTGGTTACATGGATGTACACATTTAAAAATGAGATTGACGTGCTACGGTTGGTTGCATGGATGTACACACTCAAAAATGAGATTGACGTGCTACGGTTGGTTGCATGGATGTACACATTTAAAAATTAAATTGACGGGCCACGGTTGGTTACATGGATGTACACATTTAAAAATGAATTTGACGTGCCACGGTTGATTACATGGATGTACATATTTAAAAATTGAATTCGACGTGCCACGGTTGGTTACATGGATGTACACATTTAAAAATGAGATTGACGTGCTACGGTTGGTTACATGGATGTACACATTTAAAAATGAGATTGACGTGCTACGGTTGGTTGCATGGATGTACACATTTAAAAATTAAATTGACGTGCCACGGTTGGTTACATGGATGTACACATTTAAAAATGAATTTGACGTGCCACGGTTGATTACATGGATGTACATATTTAAAAATTGAATTTGACGTGCCACGGTTGGTTACATGGATGTACACATTTAAAAATGAATTTGACGTGCCACGGTTGATTACATGGATGTACATATTTAAAAATTTAATTTGACGTGCCACGGTTGTTTACATGGATGTACATATTTAAAAATGAGATTGACGTGCCACGGTTGGTTACATGGATGTACATATTTAAAAATTGAATTTGACGTGCCACGGTTGTTTAAATGGATGTACACATCTATAAATTGAATTTGACGTGCCACGGTTGGTTACATGGATGTACACATTTAAAAATTAAATTGACGTGCCACGGTTGGTTACATGGATGTACACATTTAAAAATGAGATTGACGTGCCACGGTTGGTTACATGGATGTACACATTTAAAAATTTAATTTGACGTGCCACGGTTGGTTACATGGATGTACACATTTAAAAATGAGATTGACGTGCCACGGTTGGTTACATGGATGTACACTTTTTAATCGTGTTCATCCATGTAACCAACCGTGGCACGTCAATTTCATTTTTAAATGTGTACATCCATGTAACCAACCGTGGCACGTCAATCTAATTTTTGAGTGTGTACATCCATGTAACCAACCGTGGCACGTCAATTTCATTTTTAAATGTGTACATCCATGTAACCAACCGTGGCACGTCATTCTAATTTTTAAATGTGTACATCCATGTAACCAACCGTGGCACGTCAATTTCATTTTGAAATGTGTACATCCATGTAACCAACCGTGGCACGTCAAATTCAATTTTTAAATGTGTACATCCATGTAACCAACCGTGGCACGTCAAATTCATTTTTTAAATGTGTACATCCATGTAACCAACCGTGGCACGTCAATCTAATTTTTAAATGTGTACATCCATGTAACCAACCGTGGCACGTCAATCTCATTTTTAAATGTGTACATCCATGTAACCAACCGTGGCACGTCAATCTAATTTTTAAATGTGTACATCCATGTAACCAACCGTGGCACGTCAAATTCAATTTTTAAATGTGTACATCCATGTAACCAACCGTGGCACGTCAATTTCATTTTTAAATGTGTACATCCATGTAACCAACCGTGGCACGTCAATTTCATTTTTAAATGTGTACATCCATGTAACCAACCGTGGCACGTCAATCTCATTTTTAAATGTGTACATCCATGTAACCAACCGTGGCACGTCAATCTCATTTTTAAATGTGTACATCCATGTAACCAACCGTGGCACGTCAATCTCATTTTTAAATGTGTACATCCATGTAACCAACCGTGGCACGTCAATCTAATTTTTAAATGTGTACATCCATGTAACCAACCGTGGCACGTCAAATTCAATTTTTAAATGTGTACATCCATGTAACCAACCGTGGCACGTCAATCTCATTTTTAAATGTGTACATCCATGTAACCAACCGTGGCACGTCAATCTAATTTTTAAATGTGTACATCCATGTAACCAACCGTGGCACGTCAATCTCATTTTTAAATGTGTACATCCATGTAACCAACCGTGGCACGTCAATCTAATTTTTAAATGTGTACATCCATGTAACCAACCGTGGCACGTCAAATTCAATTTTTAAATGTGTACATCCATGTAACCAACCGTGGCACGTCAATTTCATTTTTAAATGTGTACATCCATGTAACCAACCGTGGCACGTCAATTTCATTTTTAAATGTGTACATCCATGTAACCAACCGTGGCACGTCAATCTAATTTTTAAATGTGTACATCCATGTAACCAACCGTGGCACGTCAATCTCATTTTTAAATGTGTACATCCATGTAACCAACCGTGGCACGTCAATCTCATTTTTAAATGTGTACATCCATGTAACCAACCGTGGCAAGTCAATCTCATTTTTAAATGTGTACATCCATGTAACCAACCGTGGCACGTCAATCTAATTTTTAAATGTGTACATCCATGTAACCAATCGTGGCACGTCAAATTCAATTTTTAAATGTGTACATCCATGTAACCAACCGTGGCACGTCAATCTCATTTTTAAATGTGTACATCCATGTAACCAACCGTGGCACGTCAATCTCATTTTTAAATGTGTACATCCATGTAACCAACCGTGGCACGTCAATCTCATTTTTAAATGTGTACATCCATGTAACCAACCGTGGCACGTCAATCTAATTTTTAAATGTGTACATCCATGTAACCAACCGTGGCACGTCAAATTCATTTTTAAATGTGTACATCCATGTAACCAACCGTGGCACGTCAATCTAATTTTTAAATGTGTACATCCATGTAACCAACCGTGGCACGTCAATCTAATTTTTAAATGTGTACATCCATGTAACCAACCGTGGCACGTCAATCTCATTTTTAAATGTGTACATCCATGTAACCAACCGTGGCACGTCAATCTCATTTTTAAATGTGTACATCCATGTAACCAACCGTGGCACGTCAATTTCATTTTTAAATGTGTACATCCATGTAACCAACCGTGGCACGTCAATCTCATTTTTAAATGTGTACATCCATGTAACCAACCGTGGCACATCAATCTAATTTTTAAATGTGTACATCCATGTAACCAACCGTGGCACGTCAAATTCAATTTTTAAATGTGTACATCCATGTAACCAACCGTTGCACGTCAATATAATTTTTAAATTAGTACAGCCATGTAACCAACCGTTGCACGTCAATCTAATTTTTAAATGTGTACATCCATTTGACCAACCGTTGCACGTCAATATAATTTTTAAATTAGTACATCCATGTAACCAACCGTTGCACGTTAATCTAATTTTTAAATGTGTACATCCGTGTAACCAACAGTTGCACGTCAATCTAATTTTTAATTTAGTACAGCCATGTAACCAACCGTTGCACGTCAATCTAATTTTTAAATGTGTACATCCATTTGACCAACCGTTGCACGTCAATCTAATTTTTAATTTAGTACACCCATGTAACCAACTGTTGCACGTCAATCTCATTTTTAAATGTGTACATCCATGTAACCAACCGTGGCACGTCAATCTCATTTTTAAATGTGTACATCCATGTAACCAACCGTGGCACGTCAATCTAATTTTTAAATGTGTACATCCATGTAACCAACCGTGGCACGTCAAATTCATTTTTAAATGTGTACATCCATGTAACCAACCGTGGCACGTCAATCTAATTTTTAAATGTGTACATCCATGTAACCAACCGTGGCACGTCAATCTAATTTTTAAATGTGTACATCCATGTAACCAACCGTGGCACGTCAATCTCATTTTTAAATGTGTACATCCATGTAACCAACCGTGGCACGTCAATCTCATTTTTAAATGTGTACATCCATGTAACCAACCGTGGCACGTCAATTTCATTTTTAAATGTGTACATCCATGTAACCAACCGTGGCACGTCAATCTCATTTTTAAATGTGTACATCCATGTAACCAACCGTGGCACATCAATCTAATTTTTAAATGTGTACATCCATGTAACCAACCGTGGCACGTCAAATTCAATTTTTAAATGTGTACATCCATGTAACCAACCGTTGCACGTCAATATAATTTTTAAATTAGTACAGCCATGTAACCAACCGTTGCACGTCAATCTAATTTTTAAATGTGTACATCCATTTGACCAACCGTTGCACGTCAATATAATTTTTAAATTAGTACATCCATGTAACCAACCGTTGCACGTTAATCTAATTTTTAAATGTGTACATCCGTGTAACCAACAGTTGCACGTCAATCTAATTTTTAATTTAGTACAGCCATGTAACCAACCGTTGCACGTCAATCTAATTTTTAAATGTGTACATCCATTTGACCAACCGTTGCACGTCAATCTAATTTTTAATTTAGTACACCCATGTAACCAACTGTTGCACGTCAATCTAATTTTTAATTTAGTACATCCATGTAACCAACCGTTGCACGTCAATCTAATTTTTAAATGTGTACATCCATGTAACCAACCGTTGCACGTCAATCTAATTTTTAAATGTGTACATCCATGTAACCAACCGTTGCACGTCAATCTAATTTTTAAATGTGTACATCCGTGTTACCAACCGTTGCAAATCTGAGTTGTTGTCGTGAAGATATCCAGGCGCGAACTGCTGGCCATGCGTTCATTTTGCTTTGTTTACCAAAATATGTATCACGTGATCGGTACTCGATCACGCGTCGGATAGCGATGCATCCATCGACTCTCACTCTCGACATTTACGTCGAGTGGCGAAAACGTCGAGCTAAGAGGCAGTCGAGTAACGGGGTATTCTGTATAGAGAACACATTTTTAATTAGAAAATAAATGTTTATCCTCAGCGGGGATCGTTCCCAGACCCGCCACGTGGAAAGCATTGTTCGAATATGACATCTACAGTCTGTTCCAAACGGTTAAGCGGAACTAGATTTTGTAATCTAGTTACTTTCATCGTTTAAATCGTGCCTTTCGGCCGTTTTGTTTAAGCTTTGTAAATCATACTTACAATAAACATTTTTTGGTTAAGGTTAATATCATTTTAAAATGTCATTTTCTTTATATTTTGATTTTTTGTGTCATTCTTAATACAAATTTCCCATTTATTAATTTTTTTGTCATTAAAATATCTAAAAAAAATATTTAATTTTGACATATGGTCATTCGTTTCCATGGTTTCATTGTTGGAATTTTAAATTTTGACATCCCAACGTGAAAAATGAAATAACCCAAGCAAGGTCCCTTCTCGTGACAACTTAAAAGAACTAAATTCCCATTTAGTTCCGCTTAACCGTTTGGAACAGACTGTATGTATATGTTTTGGTCTTGCACCCCCTAGAATAATTTCTGCGGGCGCCTATGGTAGATAAATTAAAATTAAAGCCCTGTATAGAAAGGAACACAAAGTAAATAAAACATTTTATTTTTCTAAACAAATTTCACAAAATTATACTTAAATTCTTATATTTATTTATTAAGTTTGAAGACCCGGTTTGCCAGTTGAGCTGAAAAATAAACATTTATTAGAAATTATCAATTTTATATCTCATTTTAAGACACTGAAACAATGCACTTCTTGCATTTAATAAACATATTGATTCATAAGTGAACTATGGTCTATTTCAAAGTAGAAAAATGTGTGTAAGAAGATAGGAGCTGTTTGTCCTTGCTTCGGATTGGTTTAGATCGTCATCCCTATTACACTGTAAAAATATTGTTTTTAGTCCAAGTTGACAGATGTTCAGTGTCGTACATTGGAAATATATATTATTTATATTATTTAATTTTTCTCATATATTTTGTTATTATTTACATATTTAGACTTTTATTTATATTCTTGGCGTAGATTTTATGGAGAAAATTCTCCATGTAATTTGTTTTTACGTAGTTATATATTTTTTAGGTTATCTGACATATAAATATTTTTTGACACTTGACATTTAACAGATCAAGAGAGAGGACTAATGTGAGGCCAAAAGACTGCCCAGCTGATTGTGCCCAAAGAAGAAGTTATTGATATAATTTTTAGACCTTCATATGTACATATATTTTTAATTTTTATTTACAATAATTATTTAAATAAGAAACTTTAGCTCTGAAGATATATTGTTTGTTTTATTGCTTTGTTTAAACTTTTAGCCAAATCTCTCTTTTTATATATAGTACATAATTTTAAAAATTAATATTTTTTTAATTTTTTCCAATTTCACATTAAACTGAATTTATGTCGTATAAATAACGTAAGTGTATTATCTGCCTTGTTTATTTCAATATCTTATTAACCTTTTTTAGATTAAAAAAAAATCACTTGCTAACCCAGTTGCTACGCCCATGCCCTAGTTGTAACTTATTTTAAATTTCCCGCTATACTGTATTTGATCAGTGTAAATCGTACTCGGTTCGCAGCGCTATCTACTTTTTTCTACTATGAAATAGACTAGAGACAACTTTCCTTTCCTTAATTCTAAGCCTTTCTACCTTTTGGTTTAAGGCAGAACTTGAGAAAATCAAAATTCCATTTAGTTCCGTTTAAACGTTTTGGAATAGGCTATAGTTATTGGATTTTGTGGAAAATAATTTCAAAATTCGCTGTCTAAACAAAAAGGGCACTTACTCAGTAATATCATCCTATTGTCCATTGTAGATGTTTCCTTAAATTCTCAACTCTTCCTAAAGCGAAAAGTATCGCTACAATAAAGCCGTAAAAAGTAGCACAAATTTTAATAACCCACATAGTTTTTCTGACCTGATGGGGAAGAAAGAAAAAAACAACAAACCAGAATGTTACAACCTGTAAGAATTCTGGGATCATTACTGACACTGACAATACTGACAGAAAATTTTGAAAATGATTTTTGAAATGACGTTTAATATGCATGGCCTCCTTCACTTACAAAGGCTCTTTTAAAACGCATTTTTATTTTAAAGTATAGTTTATTTCTTTGGTTAAGCAGAACAAAATTTAGAAAACTCATTTTGTTTATCAATAGTTCACTTCAATCATTAAAAAGTCAGCTCGTGACAACTTATAACAATAAAAATTACATTTAGCTCCGTTTAAACGTTTGGAATAGCCAATATATTTGTACAATTTTAATTTATTTTTAAGATTATAATTCTCACGAACTAAAATCCTTACTCTGTCAAGCAGGGCCGAATGTGGCGAGCGAGGCACTCACCTCGGGCGCAGAGTTGGTATGGGCGCAAATTGAGATGCAAAAATCACGCTTCCTTTTCTGGTCATCCTTGCGATCCGTCTGCCTTTTTTATTTAGTTAAGGATGGGAGCGCAAAACTGGAACTTTGCCTCGGGCGCAGAAATACCTTTGTCCGGCTCTGCTGTTAAGTATCAGGTTTCATATATATATATATATATATATACGAGGGATATTTCCTTAATTCTGGGAATTGTGCTATAATTAAATTACGCAGAACTTATAGGCAATGTTATTGGTGCCAGACAAGTCTTGACATGTTTATGCAACTATCTAGTGCAATATTGTTCAGTCTGATTTAGGTGTTCGACTGATATAGACGCGTTTTCATAGCACTGTTTTTGTAACCATGGAGGACGCAGCAAAATCTCAAAGAGCAATAATTTTCTTTTTGTGGAAAGAAGGTGTGAAAACATCAGAAATTATTCAGCGTCTGCAAGGAGTATTTGGTGAGTCTGCAGAATCCAAAAGTACTGTTTATCGGTGGATCGATCGTTTTAAAACTGGTAGAACATCACTAGAAGACGATCCACGCAGTGGGCGCCCAAGCACGTCGGTAAATGAAAGAAACATTACTGCCGTCGAAGACCTACTGAAAATGACTATTCGTCAAATTAGTGTGCGCCGAAGGATAGGTACACGACAAGTTCATGACATCTTGCATGATTGTTTGGGCGTTAGCAAGGTTTCGCCGCGCTGGGTGCCAAGGCTGTTGGGACCAGAACAGAAACTCAATAGGAAAGTTCTTTGAGGACGGCTTAAAAAAATTAGTTTATCGTTGGGATAAATGTATTCAGTTAAATGGAGATTATGTTGAAAAACTGCATTGTAATATTGACGAAAATTAACAAAATAATAAAAATTATAGCTAAATTCCCAGAACTTTGGAAACATCCCTCGTATATTTATAGTATTAATTAACTTATATATTTATTTGATTACTAAGTGTATTAATATATTATTTTACTTGCCTCATTATTTTTCATAAATTTCCTGAAAAGAAAAATTAAGGAAACGGACACTCAATAAAACAATAATTTAGATAATAAATCAATTTTTATCTTACTTTTACAAGTACAATAATACTTTGAATTAATTTTCTACATGATTTTGCTTATCTAATTACTTTTCTAATTAATTTTATCAGTATACATTTCAAGTGGAAAATGAATTAATTATTGCTGGAATAAAAATAATTATTTAGAAATCTTTATTGTTCAGTGAAAATTACAAATGCATTTTTTTTGCACGATCGAAATTGTTCTTGCGCGATAAAAATTGCATATGCAACATTTTTTGCACAATAATAATTGCATATGCAATATTTCTTGCATGATAAAAATTGCATATCCAACTTTTCTTGAAATGTGAAATTTTGATTAAATTAAGAAAAAACAATTAAGTTAAAAATGTATGCAGATAAAATTTTAAGAAAAGCTTTTTAAGACAAAAATTTTGTACACTATCGACAACACATACTTTTTACAACAATTGCTAATATTTAATTATTGGTAATAACAAAATTACAATTAGTACGATGATAATTTCTAATAAGAGAGAAATTTCAAAAAATTTCCAAAATATAAACACCCTCAAAAATTAGTATATTAAAATTTCCAATGTAATTATTGCCTTGCAACTTGCAAATATTGCAACGCAACAGGCAATTATTGCACTGCTCATGCAATTATAACGCATGTATAAATTGTAATGCACAGGCAAAAATTGTTTTCCACATACAAAAATTGCATTGCACATGTATAAATTGCATTACACATGTAAAATTGCATTGCACATGTAAAAATTGCATTGCACGTGCAAAAATTGCATTGCACATGCAAAAATCGCATTATAACATGCAATTATTGTATTTCAGCATGCAATTATTGCATTGTGTAATGCAAATATTGCTTTGCATATGCAATTATTGCACTGTACATGTAATTATTGCATTGCAACATGCAATTATTTCATTGCAACATGCAATTATTTCATTGCAACATGCAATTATTGCATTGCAACATGCAATTATTGTATTGCAACATGCAATTATTGCTGCAACAAGTTGCTTGTGCAATTATTGCAAGCAATAAAAATTGCATTTATTTGTTTTTTTATAATTTTATTATTACCAAAGACACTAAAATCGACTAATACTAAAAATTTACAGTATATACACAGTTTTTAAATAAATATTTTTAATCGTTTATGAACAAAAAAACATCTAATAAATAATTTCAAATTGTAATATATACAAAGTTTTCTTCTATCATAATAGGAAATTTATAAATTTTACGTTGGCACACGCCATAGTCTTAAGAATAATTATTTGGCACATTAAATTGGTAACATTGAAAAAGAGAATGTGTTTCAGTTATTCGGAAATAAATTTGGAAAAAAAAAATCATTTTAGTTCAGTCCTTCATAAGATTATTTAGCAAATAATTAAAAAAAAAGAAAAATTAATAAAATAATTTTAAAGTTCGATCTTTAATTCGATGTTCATTTTACCAAAAAATTTCCAATTAATTTAAAATTAAATACATTTGCTACAATAGTAAATTCTTTCATTTTATTTTTATTTTATAAGAAAATTCAAATGTTCAAATTCTCTGGTTTTTATAAAATATTGTTACCGCATCATCGAATAATAATAATACATAATCATATGATTATTATACGGAATATATTTGACTTAATTATTTTCTATACTTTTTCTCAACCAAATAATAAAAACACATTCCCCAAATCAGTACCATATAAGTATTAAAACCGGTTTGAAAAAGAATAAACCCAGTTTTAAATTATAACAAGTTTTAAATAAAAAAATTCTTAAAAGTTTTAGTTTAAACCTAGTTTTATCTTATAACCGGTTTTAGTGACGTAGTGGTTTTAATACGTCAGCACCATTTAGTCTAGTAAAATCACAAAACACACTGGTCAGTCAATACTTATAAAAACTACGTTCCCACAAAAAAAGACCTTTTATCAAAACGCTAAATTTTAATAATACAATAAATTTATTGTTAATTTTGTTAATTTTAGAATGATTTTTTAAAATAATTAAATTTGCCACCTTTTATAATAATCTAGGCAGTGTTTTTTAACCTTCTTTCCATCGTATAATTTTCCACAGTATATCGAGTGACATATTAAAAAAAAAAGTTGGCTGTTAATTGAAATTAATATTTTTTTACATAATTCATATAATTTTTGGCGGCATATCAAGTAAGAATTTGAAAAAAAAATAGGTGGTTACCCCCCCCCCCCAAAAGGTCCAAAAATCCCACCAAAGCTTCGAAATCTCCCATCCAAGAGCTCCATTCCCCCAAGACCTCCAAAAACTCCCCCTCAAGACCACCAAAAACTTCCCCCCCCCCTCCTAAAGACCTCCAAAAACTCGCATTTACGCATTTTTTGTGAAAATAGAAGTGAAGACCTTTTTCGTCAAGCAATTTTAAAAAAAGTTGGCTGTTAACAGAATTTTTTTACATAATTCTAAAAGAAAAAAAATAGTTGGTTGCTCTCCCCCCAAAAGCTCCAATAATTCCCCCCAATATCTCCAAAAATTCGCCCCACAAGAGCTCCAAAAACTTCCCCCAAGAGCTTCAAAAACTCTCCCTAATATCTCCAAAAATTCCCTCTACAAGAGCTCCAAAAAAAAAAAAACCCTAAGAGCTCCAAAAACTCCCCCTAATATCTCCAAAAATTCCCCCCACAAGAGCTCCAAAAACTCCCCCTAAAAGCTCCAAAAACTGCCCCCCCAAGAGCTCCAAAACTCTTCTTCAAGACTTCCAAAAACTTCTCCTCAAGACGTCCAAAAACTACCCCTCAAGACACCTACAACCCCCCCCCCAAGACACCTACAACCCCCCCCCCCCCCCAAGACACCTACAACCCCCCCCCCCATCAAAAACTCCGAAACTCCTGGGTGCACACCTGTGTTCATTTACTTAAGAGTGAAATAATAAACGTAAGTTGAATACTAATAAACATAACATCCACTAGCGGCGCTACGACACAATGACGTAAATTTTATAAAGTAAAATTATAATTATTTTTTACCAAAATCATAATATAATTTACAAAAAGTCGCTTTTCTCAAAAAATTTTTTATGTAAGGATATAAAAGTTTTACAACGTTGAAAAGAGAAGAAAAAAAAGCTTCATAATATTGTGTTAAACAATATGTGTAGTGTAATTTGAAAAATATATTTATAACTCTTTTTATTAAGGAAATAATCAAGATAAACATAACTGTTGCCTCACACTGTAAATTAATTTAATTTTTGTTAATGAAAATGGTGATTTTTATTTTCAATTGCCTGGCTTTAATTAAATAAGTATATGATTTTTTCGTTCCTGAGGGGTCCGTACCCAAAGACCCCCCTTGTGTGTGCGCCTGCGCCTTTGAAAAATTTTCTTAGTTATCCCACGAAAACGGTTTAAAATCATAACGAAATTTACAAAATTAAATATGCCATTTTTAAAAAAACTACTTAATATTCATTTTAAAAAAATCGGTAGGTCTATTGGAGTAGTGTAATTGTAGGCCCACAACTGTAGAAGAAACACAGTGTTTAAGGGCCTGTTGGACCCTTAAAGAACTTTGGAATTTTAAATATAAAGTAAAATTTTCTCGAAGGTAAACTTAAAGAGGTTCTTAAATACACAAATTATTTTATTGACACTAGATGTACTTTTCGAATCAGTAGCTGAATAAAATTCAGTTTTTTTCAGCTACTGAAGACGGTTACTTTGTAGCCGAAATGTTCATCTAGTGACAATAAAATAATTTGTGAAGTAAAGAATCTCTTTAAGTTTACCTTATCCAAAACTTCATGTTAACGCAACAATAGGGGATAGGCATGATTTTTTAAATTTTTTTTATTATATTCCTCTTGTTGCATATAAACATAAAAAACCGTTTTTAATTTTTTTTTTTTAATTTGAAGGTTTAAAAAAATCATAAATGTATGTAGCGCGCGAAAACGACGTGTGACGTCATACCCCTTCTAACTGACGCATGACACTACTAGCTTAACCAGCGTACATTGTCTGTTATGAACTTATTTGTTTGTATAACTTTTATAGGTTATGTAAAGTTAGAGTGATTTTAATTAAAATCAAGTTTAATTCTATAAAAATAATTTATACATGTTTACCGAATTAAATTTTATATTAAAATATATAAAATATGGAAGATCCAGGCCCCAGTACTTCGAAACATTATCGAGAATATTGTTCAGTACCGATGTGCACAATTAGTTCAACTAGAAATCCAAAAAAAAACAATTTATATCATTACCTGATGGCGAAAAACAACATAAAAGGCGAAATTTGTGGCTAAAAGCTATGAAGCGAAATAAAACCGATATTTCAGAAAAAAGTAAACTTTATGTTGTGTGCATAAATGCATCAGTGTTGGGTAAATTATCACTCTGAGCCCTAACAAAATCTTTATCTGCCATTTTAATAATAAATGCGTGAAAAATTGTTTAAAAACAAATACAAAACTCTCGAACAATACAATATACACACGTGTAAAGATTATGTTGTAGCTGTATGTGTGACGTGAAACCCCTATCGTTTGACGTCATACTCAGTCGTTTTTACTCGGCAACCTTCGCGGCGTGGTCGGCTTATTTCAAATTTACAATATTTTATTTAAAAAATTTGGCTATAATATTAATTAAAATGTGATTTTTGTTTTGTTAGGTGACATAACTAACATTAACATATCAAAATAATGTAGTTTTAAGGAAATACAAATTTTATGCGTATCCCCTATTAATATTTCTTTTCTCCAGACCAAGAGAGCATGAGCCCAATTTAACCTTCTTGTGGACGTCCTTGTTACAAAGATGTATTAATTTAGCGTTTTGATAAAATACCTTAATACTTTTTCGTGTTTATAGGAAACGTATCGAGTCTTTCAAAAGCTTAACATCGCCTTATTCGTCACTAGAGTATTTACACCATTTCACGTTTCACTTTCAGCATCACTGGGGCAATCGTCTTCCATATCCATATCTATATATTCACCATATTCTCCAGGTTGTTCACCATTTGGTGATGTTTCTTGTTTCCATTTCGTGACATGGTGTTGGTTGGATTGACTACTTCCAGATTTATTTCCACCTTGACTTGTTTTTGCTTCTTCTTCTTGCTGCATTCTTTTGTGTTTTGTCCGTCGATTTTGGAACCATACTTTAACCTGGAACAAATAAGAAATTATTAAAATACTGATATTAATTGATTAATCGATTATGAAATAAAATAAAATATATACACTGGCCGACAAAAAAATGGACTGTCTTAATGTTATATTTTAAATGCTGATAAAAAATTATTTAACCGTTTAATTAGGAAAGTATAAGTAATGAGAGGTAATACAATGTCTGCATAAATAAATATTTTTTGTTGCTAATTAAACAGGCTGTAACAATAAATAATGCCCGTTTGAACGAAGACTATATAATATCGCATATTAAGTACGAAAGTTTTAAAACAAATAACTCATTGTTAAAATAAAATTTTGCCATTGGTTAGCCATCTTAGAAATTTCTAAACTCCTACAAGTCTTTGTTTGTGCAATAAAATCAAAATGTGGCAGGAAGACGTACGAGCTGCGCCAATATATGCAGATTGCCGCAGTATTGGAATATCATTGGTGTTTTGGATGCAACTAAAAACTCTATTACGCTATAAAGCATCATCAGCGAACTAGCCTATACATAAAAAAACCTGGTTCAAATCATTCACGAGCCACAAGCGCTCGAAATGACTGATTTCTTACCCTAATTGTACTGGTCTTTAACTTTTCTCGCATGTCATTTCGAAGCAGGTCTAAATTTGGCAATTTCATCACGAACTGTCCGAACACGATTGAGGAAACAAGGGCTTGTATCCAGAAGACATGTAACTTGCCAGGCTTTTCTCACAAATTATCGAGTTGGAATATTACGTTTCGCTCGTGAGCATTTGAACTAACTGGACGCAAACTACAGCAGTAAATTTTGCAGAAATGATTAGCGGTTGAGTTTAATTCTCCAGATGGGCGAGAACGAGTGTTTTGAAGACCTAGTAATCTAGGGACTTTATTAAAAAAAAGAGATCAAAGAGAGAAAGAGCAAATTCATCTACCGACCAGTGTTTCAACAATACAAGTAGGTAATTTCTTGAAACAAAAATAAAGTTTTCGATTAATAATAAATTAATCGATTAATAACACTGGTCAACACAATTTTTGCTGACTTACATCTAAGACTTGTTTCTTACTAATTTGGTGCTGCTGAACTCAAATATCACATCAGTTTTTGCCTATCACATCAGATTTTTGCTCTACAACAAATACATATTTTCAGCCAAATAATGCTTCTATCGTTTAATTTTAGACGTCGATACTGTAATTGGTACAAATTTGGCGATCAATAAGGACTAAATAATTAGAAAATATTCTTAAAATTTTATTTATAGTGAAAGAAGGAAAATGAGAACAGTTTTAATTACATTTTAAAGCATTGGAGTGTTAAAATAAAAATACAAAATAATTTAAGGATTAATTGGTCGTTTGTAAGATCTTCTGGAGTGCACCATTCCCAATAAGTCTCTTTTAATACTCCAACAGTAGTCAGCCATCATGTTAGTATCCTACCTTCCTTGATAACGTCTCTCCATCTCTTTTAAATCCTGATGGAAACGTTCACCCTGTTCATCACTAACATCTCCAAGATTGACAGGAAATTTTTCAAGATGACTGTTTAAAAAATGAAGTTTCACGCTCATGTTGCACCCCAGATGATGATAATTTTCAATCAAATTTTCAACGACCTCCACATAGTTTTCGGCGTTTTTATTCCCAAGAAAATTTTTGATGAGCGCCATGAAAGACTGCCATGCATTCTTCTCCATATCATCCATATGTACAATGAAATGTGGATCATTCACTAATTTTCTAATTTGTGGTCCGTCAAAAATGCCAGCTTTTAGCTTCTCATTACTGAGACTTTGAAATGTTTCAGATATATATTTGAAACAGTCACCATCTTTGTTCAACGCTTTTACAAACTGCTTCATTAGACCCAGTTTAATATGAAGAGGGGGGAAATGATTTTTGTTTGCTCCACCAAAGGTTCGTGTATTATGTTTGGGTCTCCAACATTTAAATCTATTCTCACCGGCCAATTTTTCTGAGTCCAATGCTTATCTCTCGCTCTGCTGTCCCACAAACACAAAAAATATGGATATTTTGTGAATACACCTTGTTGGCCAAGTAAAAAGTTTACCATTTTAAGTAAAAAGGTCCATAACAAGTACCTGCATGTAAGGCGTTCCTACGAAATATATTGGACAACAAGAACGTAGTTGAAATTAAAGTAGACGTATATCAGAACGTGAGAAGGTGAAAAAAGTCAAAATACGATAGAACAAAAATTTGACGTGATAGGCAGAAACTGTTAACATTTTTGAAATCAGCACCCCAAAATTAGTTAAAAACAAGTATCAGATCTAAGTCAGCAAAAAAAAGTTTAAATTTGTTGACCAGTGTAATTAATTAATCGAAACCAATATTATATGATTAATATGATTAACTGAAACAAAATAATCATGAACAACGGATCGCCATTTTGATAAACAAAACACCTATAAATACCGGAAACTACAGCAGTGTATTTATTCTTTTGTTGAAAAGTTGGATAACTCTTAACTTTTAATATTAGTTGGCAGAGAATTGCTGTTATAAAAACTGACAAACAATATAACATTTTATATCAAATCGTGCCTAAAATCCAGACAAATGACTATAGCTTAACGTTACCGGAAACAAACGAACTAGTCCGGAACGAACCGAACCGGAACATCGTAAAAATGGACGGGAAAAACTGTAATAAAAGCACTGGCGTACAAGATGATAACAATGACGGGTTTTCAGTAATGCTTAACGCAATTTTGATACACAGGAGAAAAACAGATACCAAAATAGGTAATCGGATATTAAATGAAATGCTTGGTACCAAAATGTTGGACACATCGTCCATAATAAAAAATTGATGTGAAGTGTGAATTTTCACACATTGCAGGGTTTCGCAGGTATATAATAAGTGAAGGCATGCTGAGTGTGTAGGACAAATTTTGCTTTGTAGTAATCACGGCAAAATGCACGATCTTTTTAAAATAATTTATCGTCTGTTAATCTAAAAGCTTTAAAAACAAATTTTATGTTGAAATATTTTTTTGTTAATTTTAATTCGAATACCTAATACCATTATTTAGGTTTCTAAATATGTGTAGTATTTTTTTTATATAGCAAGGTTCATTAAGATTTTGAAAATTGCGCCTATGGCTTCCATTGGTTGTTTTAAATCATATGCTCCGCCCCTCTGGTTTCGAATACATGACACATAGAATGAAAATATAATTCCAACAATTCCAGCTGGTTATTTAATTTACGCTCTTAAAAATTAAATGCAACATTTTACAAAATATAACTAGAATTTTGAAAAAATAATTTAAACGAAATAAAAATGGGAAAAAAAAAATTGACTCCTCTGGCAAGGATCGAACTATAGAAATCTGTGTAGCTAGAGAGCGACGTAACCACTAGACCACCATACGCTTTACGATTTAACGTGTTATATAACTATAACTTTTGTGCATCATCAACCAAAAAATTGCGTTATTTTCCGAAAATATAATCTGATCAAAAATTCCTGTTGTACTATTCCGGTTCACACCAATGTGCATTATATTTGTCGACTGAGAAACGGTCTGGGCTACAAGGGTGTGGAACAAAATTTTATTTTGAGCAATTTTGCACAAAAATCGCATCAAAATAATTTATTTTGCAAAAATAAAATTTTGATCGTTAATTCACGTACTAAGGGCTTTCATTTGATACCCTACTCAGAATTTAAAAAAATATATATATATATTTTTTTTTCGCTGAGCACCTTGTTGTTTATATTTTTAGGGTGATATGTTTTTTAGATGTTTTAGTATTTTTCCTATGAGCTAACGGAGTGGCCGATTATGTTTACATTTCTCTCATTTTCACAGTCATTCACCCCTCATCCAGGTGTAGGAGCTCGCCACCTGTCATTGCCGATTAGCCTCGTTGCAAAAATAGGCCGATGTAAAATAAATAAATAAATAATAATAATAAAATATTTTTCCTATGTGCGGGTCAAAGCGTGTTGTATAAGTATGCCAAATTTCAACTCTCTAGATTTAGCCGTTTGGCTACAATTTTTACCGAACAGACAGACAGATAGACAGACAGACAGACAGACAGACAGACAGACAGACGACAAAATGACGGTATAAGGGTTTTTTGGTCATACTTACAAAACCCTATAAATCAAGTACAATAAGCCTGTTTCCTTGGTTTAAATGGAATTAGCTTTTCAATTTTAGTAACTCGTACGTATTAAATGAGACTTTTGATAATTTTGTTTAGTAAAAGCCCACTTCAACCTTAAAAAAAGCTCATGGTAACTTAGCTAAATGAAAATTTTCTGCTAAAAGTGTCCGGTAATCGGATCCAAGCACTCCAAATTTCCTGTTCGTAGTGGCACTCTTTTTCATTCTCCAAACGATTTCTTTCCAGATTCTCAAGCTTGGGACAACCACTTGAGCCCAGATGCGTTCACTAGTAGATCGCGGAGAACTAGTAAACGCTCGCGAAGCACAGTTTAGGAAACTCTGACCTAGAGTAACAGAAGCAAGAGAAACAGAAGAAACTGGGATCCGGAAAGGTGTAAGATAGGGCTGCAATTTTATTACGAACTGTCCAAAGAAGATTGAGGAAATAAGGGATTGTACCCAGAAGACCTGTAACTTGCCAGGCTTTTCTCGCAAATTATCGAGTTGGAATATTGCGTTTCGCTCGTGACCATTTGAACTGACTGGACGCAAACTATAACAGTATATTGTGCAGAAATGACTAGCGGGTCAGTTTAATTCTCCAGATGGGCGAGAACGAGTATTATGAAGCCTAGTAATCTAGAGAGTAAAGATATTCTCCCCTATTTCTACGCCACTGTAGACAGGAAAAACTCTATAAGAACATCATTCATTTTATGAATTCTGTAGGCAAAACACAATGTAATATTCCAAGTTTTTTTATTAGCTCGTTTTTCAGAAAGTTAATGGTGTGGAAATTTAAGAACTGTTTTTTTTTTAGAATCAATAAAGAATGTATGCATATATATTTGGACATTATTGCATTTGTTACATGCAGTTCAGTTGATTTTCTTTGAAATATTTCTGTTTTTATAACAAAATGTCAACTGAAAAATAAATGTATTTATAGTTTATGAATCAAATCTTTTATATTATGTTCGTTAAGGTTTGTTCTTCATTGTAATTCTCAGTACAATATTTATTTTGATAATTTAAAGTATATTCATAATTTACAAATCCTAAATAAAAGACAGGGATAAAATAGTTTTTACGTTGGATGATTTTTTACGATTTTAGTAAAGGCCTAACTCAACAACAATGCATAGATTCGCTTCGTTCAACTTTTGGTAATGAAGCACCATCAGAAAAGACAATTTACAATTGGTTTGCAGAATTTCGTCGTGGTCGTGCGTCCGTCAGTGATGAATCTCGTGAAGGTCGACCAAAATCGGTTGTGATTTAAAAAAACATCGATGCTGTGAGCAAAATGATTGAAGAAGATCGGCATGTGACTTACCGTGAGATAGAGGCATCCTTTGGCAAATCGCAGAGTGCAATACATTCGATTTTGCATGAACATTTAGCTGTGAGAGAGATCTATTCCCGATGGATTCCGCATAATTTGACAGAAGCTCAAAAAAAGAATCGTGTAGATTGGTGTAAGGGAATGCTAAAAAAATTCAATCTAGGCACTGCAAAATCCGTATACAACATCGTTACAGATGACGAAACTTGGATTTATTCATATGAACCGGAAACTAAGCAACAATCCAATGTTTGGGTCTTCCAAAAAAAAACCGACACCCACAAAAGTTGTTCGTTCACGAAGTACTTCCAAGAAAATGATGGCTTGTTTCTTCGGTTGTACTGGACATGTCGCAACCATTCCTTTAGTGCAGGGGTCGGCAGACCATGGCTCGCGAGCCACATACGGCTCTTTGAGGACATTCATGTGGCTCTTCAAATTAAGTTGATAAGGAATAAAATTTAGAAAATACTATTATGCAATTATTACACAATATATATTAATTATACAATATATATTATACACAATATATATTATTATTGTGTAATAATATAAAAAATATTATTACACAATTATGGCTCTTTAAAATGTTTCCAGATGCCGTAAAGGGTGAATTTGGCTCTTTAGTCTTTAAAGTTTTCCGACCCTGCTTTATGGGATCGGATAACAGTTGACGCTGAATGGTATACAACAATTTGAAATACCAAAAATCATCGACAAAATCACGAAAAACAACCAAAACGTCGCATCATTCTGCATCATGACAATGAAAGCTACCACACAGGACGTCAAACAATTGATTATTTGAAGGAGAAAAACATCGAATTAATGTCCCTTTGTCCGTTTTTATCCCCTTACGACTTTTTTTTGTTCCCTAAAGTCAAACAAAAAATCTGTGGACTGCGATTATCTTCACTTCAAGAAGTTGTTGAAGCCTTCGAAACCCATGTTTTTGAGATACCAACTTCAGAATGGAAAAAATGTTTCGAGAATTGGTTTGAACGCATGCAAAAGTGTATAAATCTTCAAGGCGAATATTTTGAAAAGCAATAAAACAGTTTGTTCCAAAAAAAAATTCTTTCTTAGTTTTTGTAAAAACTTATAAGGTAGCCCTCGTACCTTATACAAGTAAGTGAAGGCCTTTTTTTGTGTTTTTAATTTTTTCTTTTAATAATAATCTATATATACACATATCATTTTGTGCTGTAGCTGCAAACGTTAAATCGTCTGTACCTGCTACTTGACCGCTGAGCAAGGGCACGGACGTGAGTTCAATTCCTGCTTATGTCAAATAATTTTGTGTAAAAATATTTATACAAATTACAGGCTCTGCTTAGCCGTTCGCAACCGGCTTTAAACTGTAGGTGTCTTTTTGTGTCGCTAACAAATGGGCGTAATACTGACCATATTACTCCTGAATGTACACAGATTGAAAACATGGTCACGAAACCTGGAAACAGGAGGCCTTGGCTCATTTCGGGCTGTCGCGCCAATGATGATGATGATAATAACATATATCATTAAGGGCCGGTCTTTCCACCTTCAGATAAAGTGGCTGGTAACGTTATCTGACGGATAAAAACAATAAAGCATCTTTCCACCTTCAGATAAAGTTATTCCTACGAATAAACTATGCTATCTGGCGGCTAAGTTATTCGGTAGTCAAAGTAGCGAATAAGTAACAAATAAGTGCTGCCACTGTCAAAAAGTTAGAAATTAAATGATTTCTTGGAGCAATAAATTGCAAAATGGACTTGAAAAAATATAATTTGTTTGAATTTTATTAATTGTAGAAATAAGGCCTTAACTCCAAAATAACAGTGCACCAGTCCACGGTGAGAAAAAATATGAAAAAAGTATCTCGTGCAATATCCAGCTTATGTCTGATTTCATTTGTATGCCTTGTACGGAAAATTAAATACACAAATTTCAACGAGTATTTTACGAAATTGCCCGCTATCCACGAGTGGTTGCAGCCTGGGACGAAATGTTAGTGAAACTGCTTTCTTCTGTGAAAAAAAGGCCGAAGTAAACGGTGTCGAGAAGGATTTTATATTAAACGTTAGCCGGGATCCACGCCTTGCAATACAATGTTTAATAATTTTAATATTCGCTTCGAATTTGAGCAATAAGATTATAATTGGTATAGTAGCAACTGCAGTATTACGCAACTTTAACGTTACAAGAGTGGATATGAAAAACCACCCACAAAATATCAGTACTGTGTTGGTGACGTACCTGAAGAAACTGATTACTCAGAAGAAATGAAAATGAAAGAATACTCCGTGATTTAATTTCTTATTTTCAAATTTACTATAACTTATTTTGTATTTACATCAATCATAATAAAATTAGAAAATTAAATAAACGTAGAACAATTATTATTAATATCTTCTATGTATTTTTCATTCCCCCAATTTTTGTTACATGCTTACGACATTAATAATTGCTAAAATCTTGTATAACGCATACATAAATTTAATTTTGTTAATGACAATAACCAAAAAACGGCTCAACAGCTGTCAATTTACCAATTTATTTATTTATTTCAGTTATAGATTCAGTGTTACCAATCTGAGGATTCAATATGTCAGTCTCATTATCCGTCAGATAACCATCTGACAGATAAATTTGAATTGAAAGACGGGATGACATTTATCCAACAGATAAAGTATCAGATAACTTTATCTATCAGATAGTTACCCAGAAGTTTATCAGAAGGTGGAAAGACCGGGCCAAACAATTTTTTCGATTTAAAATTTTTTTGAAAAAAAATCTTTCTTAGTCTCGTAAAAACTTAAACGGTAGCCCTCGTACTACTAGATTAGACGTAATATAATATTTTGTCGTCAATAAATTTGTGACAATTTCCTCTTTCCATGTTTGCCAGATAGGACTTGCCCCTTAATCCAGATGTAGCGAATCAAAATGGTTTTTCCTGTCTCCTCTGCTTCAACCAATCACCTATTAGGGTAACCGCTTACGCGCGACCCTATTTTTACTTTGTAATGCTAATAACAGAAGGACAGATGGACTATTTTGAAATAATTTTTATATTGTTATGGAAGGATTTATATTAATAAGCTTATTGTTATGATAATAACTAAAACTTGATTTAATATTAGGTTTAATCTACGTTCACAATGGAACAAAATTATGTCACATTACAGCATTGGGAATGCCAGCCAGCATTTAGAAGCTGAACAAACTATTACCTTTCATAGACGATTGTATGAAATTAGAATTGTATGAGATTGAGACCAAAGATTTTACCAAAGTAAATAATTTTTCGAATATTGTGTATGTACCAAAATAGAAAATTCATTATCTGAGTACATTGCTAATAATTGGGGTGTACCTCAGGGCTCAGCCTTGGGTCCCCTTCTTTTCCTTATATATATTAATGATATTGATAAATGTGCTAATTTTGATTTTCTAAACCTATTTGCTGATGACACCCTTGCAGCTACTTATGGTAGTGATCTGGAAAGTGCCGTAGATAGAATGAATTCAAATCTTAAAAAACTAGACGCCTATTTTAGACAAAACAAACTTAAATTAAACATCAATAAAACAAAATGTATGATTATTACTTCTAAACATAAATACGCTAAAATTAATGTCGATGCATTAAATATTTCTATTAATGAACAGCAACTTGAAATTGTAACGAAATTTAAATATTTAGGATTTATGATCGATTGTCATTTAAAAATGGATATACATTTTGAATATACGAGAAAACAGATTTCCAAAAAATTATATTTACTAAAAAGATTTTCTAATAAAGTATCTACATGGACTCTTATAAACCTTTATAAAACACTTGTACAGTCGCACTTTGATTACTGTAGTAGCTTGCTGTATTCTTTGAACAAAGGTTCTCTCGATCACCTGCAGAAGTTACAAAACCGTGGTATGAAGATTATACTCAAGTTACCGAAATTAACGTCTAAAGAAATACTTTTAGACATACTCTCCTGGCTGTCTGTTGATGAACGAGTTGAATTTTGTTCCATGATATTTTTGTATAAATTAATTAATGGTTTACTTCCAACATACTTGGATAAATTTATAATTTACAATTGTAATATTCATTTATATGATACCCGTTCTTGTAACCACTTAAGGGCACAAGTCACTAAAAAGAAGTGTAATACTAATTTTATTTTTCAAAAAGGCTTTAATAAATATAATACATTGCCTGATGATGTAAAGGAATGTTCAAATTTACAACAATTCAAAGTCAAGTTATTAAACCTTTACAAAAGATAATTAATTTTTTTCACAATTTTTTATTATGTTTTTTTTTTTTTTTTTGTTGTATTAATTTTAATTTTATAGTTTATTTATTTTTTTAATTGTAGTATAATTTAATTGTTGCAGTATATTTATACTTTTTTATTGTTCATTGTATATCATGTGTATGTCAATATTGTTTAAAAAAAAAAAATCTTTGTCATATTGAATGTATAGCTATGTGTATATATTAGGCTCAAACCTATTTAATAAAGATATTATTATTATTATTATTATTAATATTCCTGTTTACTTATAGACGCATGATTCATACACCTATAAGTACCAACAAGTTTTATACGTGTCTGGGTACATTTAAAAATAAAGGGATATTAATCTCGCTGGTCGCAGTGTCCTTAGAGAATTATACAAAATGATCAAAAACCTCTAACTTTTCGATGCCTTCTTTGTAGAACGATTTGTCTTTCCCCTCAAAATAGGCCTCGGTTTCGGCAATCACTTCTTCATTTGAGACAAATTTCTTCCCCTGAAGCATCTTTTTGAGGTCTGCTAAAAGCCAGTAGTCGCTGGGGCCAGATCTGGAGAGTACGGTGGGTAAGGAAGCAATTCGAAGCGTAATTCATTCAATTTAACCATCGTTTTCATCAACTTGTGACCCGGGGCGTAGTCTTAGTCAAAGAGAACTGTTTTGTTTTGCATGTGAAGCCGTTTTTTCTTGATTACTACACTCAATAGATCCAATAATGCCATGTAGTATTCGCTACAGATAGTTTTACCTTTCAAGATAACAAAATATCATGTGCGTCCCAAAATACGGATGCCATAACCTTGCTGACTTTTGAGTTTTTGGTCGCTTTGGACAACTTTCACCGACTGCTGTCCACTCAGCTGACAATCTTTTTGATTCAGGTGTGTAGTAGTGGATCCATGTTTCATCCATTGTCACATACCGACGCAAGAAATCCTTTTTATTTTGCTTCAACAGCTCCAAACAGCGCTCTAAATTGTCGACGCGTTGTTTTTGGTCCGGTGTAAGCGAACGCGGCACCCACTTCGAAAGCAATTTACGCATGCTCAAATTTTCGTGTAAAAACACACTAGATTCGGATATCTTTAAGGTGTCACCTATCTTACGCAACTTTACGATCTTTCAAAACTATTTTGTGGACTTTTTTTTATGTTTTCCGGAACAATTGACGATTTTGGGCGATCAGAGCGTTCAGCATCATCGGTGTTTGTACGACTGCGTTTAAATTCAGCATACCAATCAGTAATAGTTGATATGCCTGATTCAGAGTCTCTATAACGCTTATCAAGCCACTGTTTGGCTTCAACAGTATTTTTTTCCATCAAAAAACAATGTTTAATCAACACACGAAATTCTTTTTTATCCATTCTTTTGAAAATTACAAAAGTGGGGTCACTAAAACCACTGTAACCTCTAAATTAATTGTCAGAATGTCATGAAATTTTCACACGTAACGTTTGAAGGTTGGTACTATCCAGAAATCATATGGGTCTGTCAACAGTATTGTCATATATATGTCAGACCGGACACGAATTGAGTGAAGTGGTATTTTACCCGCGATTTGTATATATAAAATTTTAAATTCAATTTTGACCCATGAGGAAAAAGGTTTGCCATCGATGGCATAGCCTAAAAATTCGATATGCGAAAAAAATTACGATATTTAATATTTGTGAAAGTATTAACTAAATTTTCTTTTATATTTTATATCGAATCGTTATTACAATTTCATATTTTCTGTGTTTTAATCACGTTTCGTTAAATTGAGTTTGCTTAGCGATTTTTTAATTAAAAAGGAAAACATTGCGCACATTATTTTATTTTTTATAATCCGTCACATGTGCTGAAAATCCTTCAGTAAACAGATTTTGATTAAAAACGTCAACTTTTATTAAATTTTTTGATGAGATTTATCTTCTCGCAGTATTAAAAACATTTCGCAAATCCGATTTGCTTATTATTTGTTTTTATTAATCAGAAAAATTTAGTTCAGACCATCGCCTATATTCTAACGCAGTTTTAGGATTTTGTTTAATATTATTACTTTAAAATGAAGCATATAATTCGCGATGTTTTCTCATCAGAGTAGACCATGATATTTTCTTGTTATGTTGCCAAAATTTGGTATTAACAAAAATAATGGTTCCATGACAACTGGGGCCGTAAGACAATTCGGGCCGTTCACAATTGGGGCTTTTCACAACTGGGGCCATAACTATAAGAGCTAGAGTCTTCAAAATAATTATTTTACAAGTTGGCATAAATTAAATTGCGTGTTCTTTTGAAAAAAAAATATTTTAATGGTTTGATTAAGTACATTTTGGTGGGAATTAGACTAAATAAAAAAATGTATTTTAAGGATTAGATTAAGTAAAATTTAGTGCTCTTTAGACTATATAAATAAAAAATGTGTTTTAAGGGTTGGGTTAAGTAAATTTAAGTGTTTAAATACAAAGTTTATATAAAGTAAATTGAAGTTTATTAACTCATTTTATATAAACGAGCTATATAAAATACCTATGTACAAAAAAAATACTATCATACATAAAAAAAAAAAACTAGGAAAATCAAATAGTCAAACAAAAAATAACTGATTTTCTCGTAGTTGACTCATATTAATTAAATTTAGTTACAAAATATTTGCTTCTAATATTAAATACATTTTTTATGTGGAACACATAACTAACACCACACTGGAATGTGTGAATTTTCACATATTCCAGTGTTTGTCAGGTATATGGACCCAAGTTAAAGCAGCGTGCTATATGTGTGGAACATTAGTAATTTTTTTGCGGTAATCAAGTCAAAATAAACAATATTTTGAAAATATTTTATCGTTTGTTGAACTAACAGCTTTTATTTAAAATACTACCTGAACTTTTAAAATAAAATATGTATTTTTTCAACAATAAAAAATTAATCTGACAAAAATTCATTCTGAACTATTTTGGTTTCTATCAATGTACATTATTGAGATTTTTTTTCAGGTTTTTAGACCAACACTTCTGGGAAATAGGATGGAAAAAAAAGTTAACTTTTTTTGTGAAATCAAAAATTTAGGTTAGAGAGAGTAGCTTCAGGAACATTATAGCTATTTTATTTAATAATGAACTTAATAAATATTATTTTTTCAATTCTATACAATCCTTACAATATACAGCTTCACCGAATACAATCGAAGAACTGATCGAATACGTACAAAATGCATTTAATGCATTAAACATACCCTTGATAATGTGTTTCTAACATTGCAAACTTGTCTAGAAGCAACCATGTTAGCAAAAGGAGGGAATTCCTATAAGATTCCGCACATTAATAAGGCAAAACTTCATCGTAAGGGACGATTACAAACAAAATTATTATGTTCCATACAAGCTGTGGAGACAGCCACGTCCTTGTTAAATTAAAACTATTTGTATTATTCTTTGTTTTACTAGATATTTGTAACTAGGGTAAAGGTGGGATAGATGCCCCAGTTATAGAAAAACAATCGTGTTGCATTAATCTTAATTATTAAACTTTATCTGTTACTTTGCTATAATTCTTAGATAATCTTACTACACAATAACATAAGATTAAAACACTTATAATTATTCTAAATATATAAAATTAATGATTTAAAATAGTACTGTAATTGACCATATATCCCATATCGATGGGATTTTTGCCCCATATGGTGGTATTTATGCCTCACTAAAATAATACATTTGATTTTGACCAACAATTTTAATATTTTTTTAAAATAACAATTAAAAATTACAATATAATCAAAATTACAATTTATTATTTTTTTTTTACCGACTGCCAACATATATACGGAGTGGTCATACCGATTTTGACTATTTTTAGCATGATGTCTGTTGGTCTGTGTGTCTGTCGGTCCATGGAGATGTGTAGAGCAATTTTGGCCAAACAGATTTTTATGAAACTTCATATTTAAGTTTTTGACATCAATGGCACCAGTTGTTCAACTTTTGGTACAAATCGGTCAACTATAAATGTAAGTTTACTCGTGTCGGTTTTAAGATTTTTGCGAATATTTCACAACAGAGAAAAATTTCTAAAACATCTATTCTACAAAAATTACTATACAAGTAATAATTAACAACTTTTATTTGAAACATTTTTTGATATGACTTAATAAATTTTTAAAACTTTTCATATTTTTGCGATATTTTTTCCAAGTATCTATTTTGGCATATATGTTGTTGCGTGTCCTTGGGAAAATGTTTGTATAAGATTATATATATTTTATTATAAGATTATATATACAATGCCCGAGCCATATATCCCACATTTATTGCGGCCTTATATCCGTTTTCTATGGGATAGATGCCCCATCTGTTTATTTCGACTGTATACAATATTGAGCATTATTTTCTACTCTATAATGTGAGGTTAAGTGTCTTCTGATACCTAGTAATGAAACTAATTTTGTTAAAGTTTTAGTTACGTCATAAAACCTTAAGACAAAATTGTCGTAATTATTGAAATTCAACCACTCATATGAGCACCTACCTTTACAATTTAATTTTTCATAAACTATTAATATTGATGATAATTTAACACATTTATTTCAGAAGATTGTGTTTCTCGTACAAACTGTCAGTAATGAAATGATACAAACACACACCGTTATGAATATATGCGAAGTGGGGCGTTTATCCCACTGGGGCATCTATACCAACTTTACTATATATCATAATAAAATCATTCTAATTAATTAAAATTGTAAATATATATTATATTTTCGGACAAGAAAAAAAAATAATCAAAATGTATATCATATATTCGTACGGAGGGAGTAATTGATAAACAGATGGGCAAATATCCATCGTTGCTGTATCCCAAACTAATTCTAATTTGTAATATTGTTCATAGATGTCCTCATCCTTAATTTCCAACCCCACTAATAACTCCCCCTTCAAATATCCCTTTACGTGCTATTATTATCCGTTTTACCCTTTTAATCCGGCGGCCATATTTAATCCACGGATCAGAGCAGGAGCTAATGGCGAGAAGTGTCGACCGTGGTTTGTTTGTCTATATAATTGAATACGTGTTCGAGACATTTTTACCCTGACAGAGGCTAATGGAAAGTAAATAGACGGTTATAAAGAGGACTATTTGAATTTTTCATCGTGTACGTTCAATAATCTGATAAAGGAAGACTTTAATATACTGAAATCGCCCACTTAATGCACTTCGTCATTTTACTTCATAACTTCAATGACAAACTTAGTGCCGAAAAAATAACTAAATCTTTTTTTTTTTTTTTTCATTTGAATTATATACTAATATTGCTCTTCACTCTTTTATTTTACTAAAACATACCTGTTGAAGTCATATTTAGTTTGCGTTCCATAGTCATTTTGAAAATTTACAAATTTTAATTTTTACCGACCGCCAACATATATAAGGGAGGTATTGTGCTCATACCGATTTTGACATTTCGAGATTTCGATGGATCTCCACGAATTGAGGTCCCTACATAACGTTTAGACTATTTTTAGCATGATGTCTGTCGGTCTGTCTGTCTGTCTGTCTGTCTGTCTGGCTGTCTGTCCGTCCGTCTGTCCGCCCGTCCGCCCGCCCGTCCGTCTGTCTGTCTGTCGGTCTGTGTACACGTGCAGAGCAAATTCGACTAAAAGGATTTTTATGAAACTTAATATTTAAGCTTTTGATATCAATGGCACGAGTTGATCAACTTTTGGTAAAAATCGGTTGACTACAAATGGGAGTTTATTCGTGTCGATTTTAAGATTTTTGCGAATATTTAGCAACAGAAAAATATTTAGAAGAAATTTATTTAACAAAAGTTACTTTAAATACCAACTTTTATTTGAGACATTTTTTGATAAAACGAAAAAAAAAAAATTAGTAACATCTATTTATTCATACTTATATGTAACGTTTCCATGGTCATGATAAATAATATCCTGTTAGAAAATATTGGGCCAAGTTATTTCTACTCTGCTGCTAGGATGTATTTTATACAAGTACTTTTTGATGGCGGTCGGTCCTGTGGTGGCCACAGCTGATTTTTTTAAAATTTAATATAGGGACATTTGTATTAATATCGTTAAATTTTGTTTACATTTGCCAACATATTACATTCTGATTTGTTTTGACACTTGTGTTCACATATCTATCTTATAGTAATTTTGTCACACATTTTTTATTTAGTTTGTTTGTTTAGCAGTTTTGTGTTTAGTTACATAATTTCTCATAGATAACTTATAATGGGTGTTTTTTTTAGAGGTATAGAACTTTAAATTGCAATAAAACAACGATGGATTATTCGATTGACATGAATTTTTTTTTATTCGAAAGATAATCTTGTGGCATTACATTTTAAATATGATTTCTGGCATATGATCGCCACGGCTGGCTCGGATGTAGTCCAATCTGGACGTCCAATTTTCGATGACTTTTTCCAACATTTGTGGCCGTATATCGGCAATAACACGGCGAATGTTGTCTTCCAAATGGTCAAGCGTTTGTGGCTTATCCGCATAGACCAATGACTTTACATAGCCCCACAGAAAGTAGTCCAGCGGTGTTAAATCACAAGATCTTGGAGGCCAATTCACAGGTCCAAAACGTGCAATTAGGCGGTCACCAAACGTGTCTTTCAATAAATCGATTGTGGCACGAGCTGTGTGACATGTTGCGCCGTCTTGTTGGTATGATTTAATGTAATGCCACAAGATTATCTTTCGAATAAAAAAAAAATCATGTCAATCGAATAATCCATCGTTGTTTTATTGCAATTTAAAGTTCTATACCTCTAAAAAAACACCCGTTAGATTTCTATTTGATAATTTGTGTAGTGCATAGCTTTATAAGTTAAATTCAACTTATATCTACAGGTTATTCCAAACTATTAGGCGGAACTAACTGGAATTTTCATTTTTGTAAGTTGTCATTAGCTATTTTTTTATATATTGAAGTTGGCTTTTCCTGAACAAAATGATCAAAAGATTCAATCAATCTGTAAAAATTACTAGATTTGAAAATCTAGTTCCGTCTAATCGTTTGGAATAGACTTTATTTTCTTTAGAATTTTCTAGGACTATTTTTTCTATTAGAATAGTTTATTTATTATTTAGTTTCATTACAAAATGAATCATCTTATACTGTAAAGAAACAAAAAAAAACAAACAAAACGCCATCATAAAACTGACAGTATTGGTACAGCCAAATTGCAATTATTTATGGCATTAGCTATCATGCCTAACTATGGTGAATATAAAACCTTTTTGTAGTAGCTCTTCAATTACGTCAAAAAATATAAATAAAATGCCGGATAATTCTAAGCCTGCCTTCATGACGACGCGCGAGTTGATTGCATAGTATCGCATCATGAAATATATGAAACATAATTTTTATTTACCTGTGTTTCTGTAAGACTAAGTGACTGTGCTAATTGTTTTCTTTCTGCTCCTACTACATAGTGATTCTTCTCAAACGCATGTTCTAATTTGAGTAATTGTGACGGGCTAAACGCTGTGCGAATTCTTTTCGGTTTTCTGAAGGGTTGTAGAAGAAATCCTGGTATATCTGGACCTAAAACAAAAAAATTATTTAGAAACAGTCCTGTTTACCAACTATAAAATATAGGAAATTATGGGTGTTTTACAGCTGTGCTTCTTAAAGTGGTTGGCCGCAGCCCCCTAGGGGGCCGTGGTGTTCCCACAAGGGGCCCGGCTCTTGCAATATATGAACTGTAAACATGATCCCGAGACACAGGTCGGTCGGTCGTTCGGTCGTAGGTAGAACGTCGCTTACAGCCGGCTCTTGCTTAGACCCGGTTCTTCCAATATATGAACTGTAAACATGATCCCGAGACACAGGTCAGTCAGTTGTCGGTCGTTTGCTCGTAGGTAGAACGTCGTTTAGCCCCGGCTCTTATCTAACATTTTTGAAACAAACAATTCACCTTATGTAGCTACTGTATTTTAAACCAGATGTGTTAAGTTTATGGCGATGTTTATTGCCCTTATAAATCGGACATTTGGGCAATATTTTTAATATTTTTATATAGTATGGTTGTAAGAAAATACAGACTAAGCCTATTAGTTTCAAATAAACTGCCCTACAAATTGATGACAAAATACACTTTATGATAATACATTACACGCAGAGTTCTCGCGAAGTTCAACATGACATTCGATCCAGATCCGGATCACTCCGGTCACAGCTCACAATCGCCCGACCAATCGTATTCTTGAAACTTGAAACTATACAGTGAGCCGTAAGCCGGCTCATTTCAATTTGGTGAACCGTGTCACTTCGGTCAGTGTACTGAGCCGGCTCAGTGAGCCGGTTCGTTCATGAACGACCCATCTCTACTAAACACCATCCGATTGGTGAAAAAACTCGGACTTACAGAATTTCATTATAATCATTCAAACGGTGACCGTTGTAAGACTGTTGTACGATATCGCTTCAAATATCAGATATTTTTACTCGGGATTCTCTGTTTCTATTGTCTGTAGGCAAACGTTTTTCCATGGTACCACAACAGCTAAATTATAATGAAAACCATTATTCAAATTCCTTATTTTAAAGTAAAAATTATTATAATTTTAAGAATTTTTAACTAAAAATGTAATACAAACTTGTAAATTGTCAAATTATTAATAATATGAAAAATTTATATACCTTGCGTGACCCGAGTCAAATAAATTTTACAGGTAAGTTAACGTTACTTAATATATAAATTATTATTCTGTTTCAAATCTAGCATTTTAACATATTATGAATAAGATAAAATACATGCGAGAGAAATGGAAAGATTAAGAAATATATAAGATAACAGAAAAAAAGAATGCATTCAGTGGTTCTGAAAATTTTGACATTTTGAACAAGAAATATATTGAGTTTATTGGTATAATAAAATACTTAGTATTGCCATAAATACAGTTACGAAGTTTTTAGTGAAACCCAAACAGTGGATTGTTGCTTAGTTTCCGGTTTATATGAATAAATCCAAGTTTCGTCACCTGTAATGATGTATACGTATTTTACAGTGCCTAGGTTGATTTTTTTTAGCATTCCCTTACACCAATCAACACGAGCCTTTTTTTGAGCTTCGGTCAAATTATGCGGAATCCATCGGGAACAGATCTTTTTCACAGCTAAATGTTCATGCAAAATCGAATGTATTGCAGTCTGCGATATGCCAAAGGATGCCTCTATCTCACGGTAAGTCACATGCTGATCTTCTTCAATCATTTTGCGCACAGAATCGATGTTTTTTTAAATCACAACCGATTTTGATCGACCTGCACGAGATTCATCACTGATAGACCGGGAGCTCATGACATTTTTGGTCTCCGATTTCATACAGCATGCCTTTTGGAGGAGAGAATATTTACCCTGTGACAACAAAAAAGGGATGGTACTAAACCCCTGCACGCTTTCCGGTCATAGGGAAAATTGCATTTCCACTTGCACAAAATTTTTGTGTTTTTCTCTGATTTAATATTGCTTGCCCTTTTGTCAAAAGAAAGTTATAACAAATTTAAAGTCTTTTAATTATAGGCATGCTGTATGAAAACGCGGAAAATCATATTTTTTTATTACAAGATCACATGACCGTTTGAGCCCTTTGGGACCCTCCGAATCGCATGCATATATTTAAAAGACTTTAAATTTGTTATAACTTTCTTTTGACAAAAGGGCAAGCAATATTAAATCAGAGAAAAGCACAAAAATTTTGTGTTTAAGTGGAAATGCAATTTTCCCTATGACCAGAAAGCGTGCCGGGGTTTAGTACCATCCCTTTTTTGTTGTCACAGGGTAAATATTCTCTCCTCCAAAAGGCATGCTGTATGAAATCGGAGACCAAAAACTGTCATGAGCTCCCGGTCTATGACGGACACACGACAACGACGAAATCTTGCAGACCAATTGTAAACAGTCTTTTCTGATGGTGCTTTATGACCAAAAGTTGAACGAAGCGAATCTATCCATTGTTGTTGAGTTAGGCCTTTACTAAAATCGTAAAAAATCATCCAACGAAAACTCGAGTAATATCCATTTTTTCACAAACTTGTTTTTTTAAATGCTTGCTGTCAAGCAACTACTCGGTCAATATATAAGCTGCCACTGATTTCACAATAACAAATATCAAATTTTACGAATATATTACACATTTTAATATTGCCATCTAGTGGTCGTTTGTAAAAACATAAAAGGAAACCCTCGTAAAAGACCCTTATGCAACTTATGGTCCACTTATGCGTGTTCTTGAATAACAAACACGCCTGATAAGAAAAATCAACGTGTGTTATCGTCTGTGTAGAATTAAAATCCACAACTCAATTAAGAGCATAGCATAGCGTGACTTGTTCGTATAACGGTTACATAAACACCCTAAAACTGAATTAATTACTAAATTGACCGGCAAATGAGTAAATCACTAGGTTGGTAAGACTGTACATGGATATGTTGCTAATATCTACCTTAGGGAAATCTTGACTGCTTTAAGACTGTTCATGTCTGCTTCTAAACGATAATTAAAGGATAATATTTTTAAGGTTAACTTGTAATTTAATTGTTTGATTTTTAGATAAAATGATGTTATATCTAAATAACGTTGTCGTAAAGAAAATTAAATAATAGGATTTAGAAAAGAAAGCAGTTTCAGTAAATTAGTAGGAAATTTGTGGTGAGTAAAAGGGCAAAAGCTAAGTTGATCCTGCGCTGTTCAATACGCGCCAGGACTGTATGTAGGATAGTATTAACTAATGGTGCGATTATGGTCCAACATATAAATCTTACAGAATTTAAGGCTAAATGAATCTTTAACTTCGACTGTTAAATTATTCAAAATTTTGCTATTATGGTCAACTAAATTTAAATACTTCAGCTACAGAATTGTGACCTTAGAGGCTAATTAAGTAACGTTCCCCTGAGCATTGTCTGTCTCTGTCTGTGCGCATTGAATAAAGAGAGAAAGCAATAGTAAAGACATGTTAATTTAGTGTTTTTAGTGCTGGCTGTCAGAACATATAACGTGATATAACCAAAAACTTAAAATCTTTATGATTTGAAGAAAGAAAAAAAAAATACATAGCAAAATGAATTCAAAGTACATGATTTATTAAACCATGTTTACAATATTTACTCAAAAATAATAAAATAGTAAAAGTATATTTTTAAGATAAAAATGTATGTTCATAGGTAATTTTCATACAAAATAACACACATGGCTTAAGCGATTCGTAATGAAGCTGCATACTTGGTTTATAGCTTTGCTTAAACTACTCTGGATCATGCAATTTAAAATGAAGTTCCCCACAGCTTTTTGGTCAGAACCAGTTGCCAAAAAGTTGATAGTTCCTAACACTTTGAGATGTAGTGGAAGTTCGTCTTGCCTTGCAGGTTGTCCATTATGTAGTGGTTGCGAAATTTCGTAGAAAATCATTTCTTTTGAGAGCCGAAAAATATTTCTAAAACTCTCCTTAGCCATTTTAAATGGAATTTCTCTTATAAATCTTCGTTCTATGCGAAGATTGTTCCTAAAAAGTACATATTTTTGATAATTTATAATGTTTATAAATTTATCTTTTATTACCTGTTGTCATCTTCCTCGGTAATTAAATGAACTAAAACATGGATCAATTCCATTTTCTTGTAAATAAAAATGTTTAACTTTAAATACAATTTCGGGAAACGTTACGATCTGATCCAGTATCAAACATAACCTCAAATTTAGCGCTATGGAGAGATATATCTGGCTGTAGCTTAAAAAAAAAATTAAGGATTTATTTAACGTTAAATGGTGACCGTAATTGCATTTCACGCTAAATCCTGTGACCTTTACATTTAAAGAGTCTAAATATTTAACTGAAATGACCATAATCGCACCATAACTAGCCTAAAATATGAATAATTACTGTAAATATAATAAATTTAGTTAAGATATAATTTTCTTAGTAAAATATTTCATAAAACCAGTGCGTAACATGCTGCTAGCCTTCATTATTTTTGGATATCTTCTTGATCTTAGTTTATGCTGGTAAAATAATGTTATTAAGACTGACTATAATATTTCATAAAAGTCTTTATGGTTAATTTTATGTGTTTATTAAAATTAGTCATACAATAAACTGTATGTTATAGTCGTTAGAAAATTATGTGGGTTCATTTCGTAAACAATTTCATATTTGATGACGTTTCCTGAATCTGAGAGTCATATTTAAGTTCTCTACTGCTTGATTTCCTAAACCAGGGGAAGAGAACATTCCTCAACAAAGAAACAAGACCCACGTGTTTTTTTAACTCTTGGGGGGGGGGGCTCAAACCTGTGAGCCTTCTCTTCCCTGGGTGCGCGCTTTAATACTAGTGTTACCTTTTATGTTTTTACAAACGACCACTAGATGGCAATATTGAAATGTGTCATTACCATATTCTTAAAATTTTACATTTGTTGCTGTGAAATCAGTGACAGCTTATAAATTTACCAAGTAGTTTGTTGACAGTGAGGGTTATAATATAACAAGTTCGTAAAAAAATTGATGTTACTCGTGAAGGTTTTCGTTGGATGATTTTTACGATTTCAGTAAAGGCCTAACTCAACAACAATGCATAGATTCGCTTCGTTCAACTTTTGGCAATGAAGCACCATCAGAAAAGACTGCTTACAATTGGTTTGCAGAATTTCGTCTTGGTCGTGCGTCCGTCAATGATGAATTTCGTGTAGGTCGACCAAAATCGGTTGTGATGCAAAAAAACATCGATGCTGTGCGCAAAATTATTGAAGACATATCGCAGACTGCAATACATTCGATTTTGCATGAACATTTAGTGAAAAAGATCTGTTTCCGATAGATTCCGCATAATTTGACCGAAGCTCAAAAAAAGGCTCGTGTTGATTGGTGTAAGGGAATGCTAAAATTCAACGTAGCACTGCAAAATCCGTACACAATATCGTTACGGGTGACGAAATTTAGATTTATTTATAAGAACCGGAAACTAAGCAACAATCTATTGTTTGAGTCTTCCAAGATGAACCGAAACCCATAAAAGTTTTTCGTTCACGAAGCACTTCCTAGAAAATGATCGCTTGTTTCTTCGGTTGTACTGGACATGTCGCAACCATTCCTTTAGAGGATCGGAGAACATTTAATGCTGAATGGTATACAACAATTTGTTTGCTAGAAGTCATCGACAAAATCAGGAAAAATAACTTTACACTAATTTAACCAAAAAAGAAGTGTAAAGAATTAACACGAAAAGTGAGTGACTTCATGGCACACTAAAAGTTCATTTTTTAGTGTACCATGAAGTCCCTTTAACTAAGGTGAACATACGTCCCGAATTGGCCGAGACAGTCTCGAATTTCAGCCTTGCATCCCGAATTTTTTTAGAGACAATATTTGTCCCGAATTAGTTTTTTTTGTCCCGAATTTTAGAAAAGGTACTCTTTATCAATATTTATTTTTAATATATTTCAACTAAAATAATTTTTAAAAAACTTGAAAAAAAAAATCTACCGAGAGGGAATTTTCCTTGATGAACAGCTTTTGGACAAGTGACAAGACTCAACTTGATGTAAACACACTAAAAGCAATATTACTGATTAAAGTAAATTATGAAGAAAATTGGATTTTTATAAAATGCTTAACAGCAAAAAATACCTACTCAAAAAAATCCATAGTTTGGAAAAATATAAAAAGTTTTCTACTGAGTAATTTTAATGAATAAATTTTGATCACCCCTCCCCTCCGTCTATGAGCTCCCATCCCGAATTTTGAACTAAAAAATATGGCCACCTTACTTTAACACTACTTTTTTTGAGTATATCATCCTAACCATTTTGTCCTCTCTTATCCCCATCACGTGTTCTTGTGTGATACTCGGTCTTCATTCTTTTTATTTCTACATACTCGTATTTACTTTGTCTCAAGGAAGATTCTCACGAGTCGACTCTGTGGCAATGTATCATTTTGCGATTAAGAAATTTCAGGTTATTGTAGGGGCAGCTGTATTCAACGAGGCAAAATACATGCAAATTTACAATGTGTTAAGTATTCACTCACGCACGGATACCGCATTCCAAACAATTTAACATGGCGGACTTAACAACCCCATTATTGTTTGAATGAAATATTTCTTACTATATCTATAACTACCACAAAACATGGAAAAATCATACTCATAGTAGTATGGCGCTTGGCTAAAGTTTTAAGATACGCGTGTAAAAATAAACATAGCAAGTTTATTCTTGCATTATTTAATAGACTAAATACACCTGAGTTTATGAAACTTGTGACTGGGATTCAGGAATCAACTGCCACCAAATACACCTGAGTTTATGAAACTTGTGACTGGGATTCAGGAATCAACTGCCACCAAATACACCTGAGTTTATGAAACTTGTGACTGGGATTCAGGAATCAACTGCCACCAAATAAACCTGAGTTTATGTAACTTGTGACTGGGATTCAGGAATCAACTGCCACCAAATAAACCTGAGTTTATGTAACTTGTGACTGGGATTCAGGAAACAATTGCCACCAAATACACCTGAGTTTATGAAACTTGTGACTGGGATTTAGGAATCAACTGCCACCAAATACACCTGAGTTTATGAAACTTGTGACTGGGATTCAGGAATCAACTGCCACCAAATACACCTGAGTTTATGAAACTTGTGACTGGGATTCAGGAATCAACTGCCACTAAATACACCTGAGTTTATGAAACTTGTGACTGGGATTCAGGAATCAATTGCCACCAAATACACCTGAGTTTATGAAACTTGTGACTGGAATTCAGGAATCATTGCCAGCAAATACACCTCAGTTTATGAAACTTGTGACTGGGATTCAGGAATCAACTGCCACTAAATACACCTGAGTTTATGAAACTTGTGACTGGGATTCAGGAATCAACTGCCACTAAATACACCTGAGTTTATGAAACTTGTGACTGGGATTCAGGAATCAACTGCCACCAAATACACCTGAGTTTATGAAACTTGTGACTGAGATTCAGTAATCAACTGCCACCAAATATATCTGAGTTTATGAAACTTGTGACTGGGATTCAGGAATCAACTACCACCAAATACACCTGAGTTTATGAAACTTGTGACTGGGATTCAGGAATCAACTGCCACCAAATACACCTGAGTTTATGAAACTTGTGACTGGGATTCAGGAATCAATTGCCATCAAATTCACCATTCACAAGGGAAGCATTGATTCTTGTACATTAATATATTTTTAAATAAAAATGATGGATAACCTATCCAAATAAAATGTATAGAAATCCATTTCCTTTGCGTCAAATTTAAGCAAATCTATCAGGAATAATTTGACGAATTATTAAAGAATTCAAAAACAATCGCATGATATTTACGAACCATTTCACATTTGTGTTATAATTAAGTCAAATTTGAAATATTTAGTAATTCAAATAATAGAAATCTTTCAACATTCATGGTTATTATTAATTTACATTTAGAATAACACGCTAGGAGTTTTATATTACTTAACAAAAAGCGCGTGTAAGATATCTACTATATTTTTGGAATTTGGATTCAGTAGCCAATAAGAATTGACCTTTTTGAGAGGGGATATACCTATATCCCCTCAAGTAAAGAAAGACTGGGAAAGGCGGTGGATGAAATTTGTAGAAAAAAGGTAAAGTTGGTTGATAACTTACAAATATAAGGAATATTTTATTCATCAAAGTATGCACCCATATTGTCTATACACTTTTGCCATTTAAGCGGCAGGTTGTTCAGGCTGGTGGTATAAAACCCTGGCGGACGAGAGTCAATGAATTCCTGGAAGGCCAGTTTTACAGCATTGTCGGAATTAAACTGTTTTCCTATTAAAAAGTTGTCCAAATTGCGGAAGAAGTGGTAGTCAGTGGAGGCTAGGTTTGGTGAGTATGGAGGATGATGAAGAAGATCCAACTCCAATTCTTGTAGTTTTGTCATTTGTACAGTGTGTGGTCTAGCGTTATCATGCAATAAGATAGGAGTCGATCTGTTGACCAATCTAGGCTGTTTTTCTTTAAGTTTTTGCATCATTTCGTCCAGTTGGTTGCAGTATATTTGTGCTGTGATCGATGAGCTAGTTTCTTTTTTGTTTTTAAGTTACCTGTACGAAATTTGGCGAACCAATTTGATATTGTCTGCTCCGTAGTAATACTAGAGCCAAATACACTATTAATGTTTCGCTCTTTGTAAAAGCGTTGAACAAATATGGTGACTGTTTCAAATATATATCTGAAACATTTCAAAGTCTCAGTAATGAGAAGCTAAAAGCTGGCATTTTTGACGGACCACAAATTAGAAAATTAGAGAATGATCCACATTTCACTGTACATATGGATGATATGGAGAAGAATGCATGGCAGTCTTTCGTGGCGCTCATCAAAAATTTTCTTGGGAATAAAAAAGCCGAAAACTATGTGGAGGTCGTTAAAAATTTGATTGAAAATTATCATCATCTGGGGTGCAACATGAGCGTGAAACTTCATTTTTTAAACAGTCATCTTGACAAATTTCCTGTCAATCTTGGAGATGTTAGTGATGAACAGGGTGAACGTTTCCATCAAGATTTAATAGAGATGGAGAGACGTTATCAAGGAAGGTGGGATACTCACATGATGGCTGACTACTGTTGGAGTAATAAAATAGACTTATCGGGAATGGTGCACTCCAGAAGATCTTACAAACGACCATTTAATCCTTAAATTATTTTGTATTTTTATTTTAACACTCCAATGCATTAAAATGTGATTAAAACTGTTCTCATTTTCTTTCTTTCACTATAAATAAAATATTAAGAATATTTTCTTATTATTTAGTCCTTATTGTTCGCCAAATTTGTACCAATTACAGTATCGACGTCTAAAATTAAACGATAGAAGCATTATTTGGCCGAAAATATGTATTTGTTGTAGAGCAAAAATCTGATGTGATACGCAAAAACTGATGTGATATTTGAGTTCAGCAGCACTAAATTAGTAAAAAACAAGTCTTAGATTTAAGTCAGCAAAAATTGTGTTGACCAGTGTAATCGATCTAAATCACAAGATATTTGATTCCCCCCCACCCCAAACTGAATATTAATATTAATATTACATAAAAGAAACGCATTTTATTGCTGTTAGCCAACGGTAGTTATGGAAATGAAAATGGTTGATATCAAAATACCTAACATAATTTGTGACTTGACGCTTTTCTTTGACTACAAAATTTTCACAAAAGTTTTTGTAACATTAAATTACATAGTCTGGAAATCTAGTTATTTGAACGTGGCATTAGTGAGGCTTCTTTTACCGTGAAGTGGAATATAGCCGGCGGGCAATACGGGCGAGGTAGTTATTTACATTAATTCCGTGGTTCCAAGAAGGAATCGGTTAGCGTTACCTTGTTCATGCGGAAATAGCCAGATGGTTAGGTGGCTAAAACAAAGACGTGCCATTGGGATTTCAAAATTAACAGTGAAATTTTCTTTGTAGATAAGTTATTATTGCATAGAAACCAGAAAATACAATAGACCTGCGGCTCTTTTAGAAAATAGTGTGGCTCTTTGAAAATTGGCTGGTTTTTATTCTAATATAATTTATTTTTTAATTTTCAACTTTCTGTCTGTACTATACAGGTTTTGTATTGTTCAGGATGTTTTACGGTGCAATTCACGCCCGGTAATTCCCCGAGTTGCTGCATATCCCCTTTTAGAAAAAGTAATTTCTGATGAATGATATGCGTGCAGAAACATTTTTACATTTTATTAATTTTCAAAAACATAAGGACAATAACAACGTTATTAATGCAATTTTTTTTGCACAAACTATTGTTAACATGCAAGAAGCTTTTGGAGAAAGATTTAAAGAGTTTAGAAAATATAAAGCTACACTAGCTCTTTTGATAAAACCAATTGAAGCAGATATGCAGCAATTACATTTATCACCATTCCCATTGATTAATCAGGTACAATTTGAACTTCAATTATTGGATTTAAAATCTAAAGATTTATGGAATAATATATTCTTAAAACTTAATTCTGAACTGGAAAGTTTAGAGAGAGAAAAGTTCATTGTATCCAGCATAAGTGGAAATTCGCAATCTTCAAGATGTAGATAAAGTTGTTTTCGAAGCTTGGTCTTCCAGAATTGTTCAATCATTTAAAAAATTATGCTTTTGGACTACTGACAATTTTCGGATCCACACATTACTGTGAGCAAGTCTTTTCACATATGAAATTAATAGTCAGTTAAGAAGTAATCTTACTGACCTGAAACTTGAGTGCTGCCTTAATTTAAAGATTACTGAATATTTACCAAATATTGAAGTCTTATCGAACACTATGCAAGTAGCAATCGACCCAGTAAAAAAATTATTATATTGTAATATACTGGCAAATGCAATAGGTATCACAAACTAACTGTATAATTATTAATTATTAAGTATATTGTAGTAAATATTAATTTATTTATACATTATATATTAATATAGGGTGACCATTTTCTTAAGAAGGCAATGCGGGACGGAGCAAAAAAAAAAGATCCTCACCTCCCAAATCCAAGTGAAGAGCAAAAAAAAAGTCCTCCCCTCCCAAATCCAAGTGAAGAGCAAAAAAAAAATCCTCACCTCCCAAATCTAAGTGAAGAGCAAAAAATAAAAGGTCCTCACCTCCCAAATCCAAGTGAAGAGCAAAAAAAAGGTCCTCATCTCCCAAATCCAAGTGAAGAGCAAAAAAAAACGTCCTCATTTCCTCAAATGCGGGACAAAATGTTAAAATGCGGAACTTTTGCGGGACGCATCTTAATGCGGGACAAAATGTTAGAATCCGGGACAGTCCCGCAAAAAGCGGGACGAATGGTCACCCTATATTAATAACAATTTTTACGTTTTCTTCTTAAATAAAGCATATATTTTTTAGCGGCTCTTCCATGTTATTGTTTTTGTTTTCAATATAGATTTGGCTCTTTCTCACTGAAAGGTTGCCGACCCGTGCACTAGACCATCATCAGTTTACCCGTTCGTATATTTAAAGATTTTTACTTGAAATCATATTGAAAACATATTGCTATAGTTCACGAGGCTTTTGATCGACAGTTCGACAGATCAACAATATTTGAGTTTTATTAAAACTTTTGTAAAGAAAATTCAACTATAAAAAATTTAGGATCGAACTTATATGAATTTGGATTCGTATCTGTTGATACTAAAGAATAATTAATTTGAATTTTAGTGTTAGTTTGTGTATTGTTGTCTGTTGAAGAAGTCGTTAATAAAGAGTAAACATGCAATAATTATCCAAGAAACACGCAATTAGAAGTAGAGGAAGTCATTAGGTATATTAGCCAATTGTAAATCAGGTCTAGCTTACACTATCATTATTTTCAAATTGTGTAATATATCCTGATATTTTTGATTAATATATTTTTAATTATATGCCCTAGAACTATTTTGAAATTGTAAAAAGAAAAGCTTAACTACACCGACATTAAATCTGTTAAGGTATAACACAAAATATTATTACATCAATGAACAAAAACAACCCGAAACCAGCAGATTTAGAAATTGCTCTAACAGATTCTAAGATTACACAAAATGATACATCTATTGATATTGTGAAGGAAGCAAACTTAGATGGTAATATGTTGGTCGAAGAAATGGCAGCTCTAAAATCTATTCTTTCATCAAAATATTTTCAAAAATTATTTAAAATGTTTCAATTTTTATCTGAAAATGACAGAGCTACGGCATTTCCAAACCTATTTATTGCCCTTCGAATATATTTAACAATTCCAGTGAGCGTTGCTTCTGGAGAGAGGACATTTTCTAGATTAAAACTTATAAAAAACTATCTAAGATCGACAATGACTCAGGATAGATTAAACAGTTTAGCGATCTTGTCGATTGAGAGTCAAGAAGCAAGACAGTTGGATTTTGATACTATACTATTTTAGAAGATTTTTCAGAACAAAAACTTAGGAATTTGTAAAACATATCTATATAGGTTAAAGCCGCATTCAGAGCTCTTAAATCAATAGCTTATGCACTGTAGCTTATAGACTGTTCACTGTCACCAGCAAGTTATATGATAAGACGTGAAACCGTTCAGACCTCCAAATTTAATACGCTGTTTGTTGTGGATTGTGCATAATTTTCTAAACTTATAGCTAGTGAGATGTATTAATGAGACAGACATATAAACACAATGGCTATCGCATTCTATCAATGACACCGTAGTTATCGAATGCCTTTACATAACCTAACATAATGTCATCATTAACAAATCTTGCTCAAAATTACAAAGACGGACAGTAAATATGATCAATTTAGGTAATTAGGTAGTTAAAATCTAAGACAACGGAATTATAAGAACGATAATACATATAAAATATTTTACGAAGCTAAATAGTTGGTTTCAAAATTCACAGATGGAGGGCTATTCGTAACGTACTGATTTATAACAGATGTGAACGGTACATGGAACGTTAAAAGAATGCATTAAAGCATAACTCAGAGCGACACAACGCACAGTCTATAACTTGTTAACAGTAAAATGTAGTTGATTTTATATTTGGTACAGATTTTTAATGTAGAAATTTGTCTACCTTATAGTTCATGAATTTTGATTTTTATAATTGGATTTTGGATTTTGTTTTGTATAAATATTTAAAATCTATATTTCAATATGTAAACTCTAACTGTTAATTAATTTTGTTACTTAAAGTTTGAGGGGCCCGAAAAAAAATCCAATCGGACCTCGCACTTATTGGATCCAGCCCTGCACATAACTCCCCAAATGTAGAATGAAACAATGCATACAACAACAAAAAAATATAATTTTAAAATATAGTTTTTTTTTTTTTATAATAAACAATTTTTGTAATACTTTTTTGCTATTAAGTCAATAATAAAGGAGATACTAAATATTTTGGTTTTTGAGTGTACTCTCGTAACTCCCCAAATACTCACCAAATTGAAAATGAAAAGAGTTTTAGCACTGAATAATAGAAATAACGCTTAAAAAAGTTTGATTTAATCGCAGCTGACCAAAATACAGTATGTTTACATCAGTTTTTAGTATCATGGTATATTGAGAATAAACATTGCCTATAGAGGCGCTGTTGTCGCCTACAAAATGGCGATTGGAATAGGATATTTTTGACATTTGCCATTTGATACACAACAATTCAAATTGCAGTTAATTTTCTGTTGCGATTTTAAAGACATTTTATTAAAGTTTTCTTCACTTTAACACATACAAACAATGCAATTAAATGAGCCACATCCAACAAAATACTATTCCGTTAAGTTCCAAAATAATCCGCTAGGCGTCACTTCAGTTATTGTCAGTTCTCAATAGATATATTCGACTACAGACTAACACGTCACTGGCTATCCCCGCACCGTACACTTCTCATAGCACCGCGACACTGTTCGAGTACATACGAAGAATTCCAAAGATGACAATTGATGATTGGTGAAAAACAACAGAAATAAGCGAATATTATTATAAGATATTCGTTTGTGTTCACCTATACCCACATCTATTATTGTACCATCTGCTGATCAAAACATCAAAAAATGTCAAAAAACCATCAAAAATATCAAAAAAGCTATCAAATACGTCATATTGAACCCACCATTTTTTTTAACAACCCTCAAGAGTTGAAAAGTCGCCCCTAACAAGCAAATGATTGACTTGTGAATGGCTAAATTCAATAATAGTATAATAGGGCTAATCCAGTTTTCACGCCCTGTTAAAAAGGGGACTGAATTATATGGTCTAGAATTGGTCATGCGTGACACAAAAAACGACTCCCTTTATAGGTTTTTAATGGAAATACAGTTAGGCTAGTTATTATATTTTTAATAGACAGATGAAAAGTTGTGAATTTTTTATTTGTATTAATAAAAAATATACAGCAATCCCTCGATTTGCGTTGTTTCTTATAGTATAGTTTCGCAATTGCTCTATTAATACATTTGCCAATAAAAAAATTGATATGAAGTGTGAATTTACGCTTTTAAATATTAAATGCAACATTTGCCCAAATATATCTATAATTTTGAAAAAATAATTTAAACAAAATAAAAATGCAAAAAAAATAAAATTGTCTCGAGACCGGATCGAACCTTAGTTTGCCAATTAGAACGCGAGCATGCTAACCATTACACTATCAAAGCATGATGGATTACTATGTTACATAAGTTATTAAATATTTTCATTTCAGGGTTTTGATTCGAATGCATAATACCATTATTTAGGTTTCTAAATATGTGCAGTTTTTTTTTTTTTTTATATATAGCAAGATTCATTAAGATTTTGAAAATTTCGCCTATGGCTTCCATTGGTTGTTTTAAGTCCCTCTGATTTCGTGTATTCAATTTCAACAATTTCCACTGGTTATTGAATTTACGCTTTACGCTGAAAAAAGAATTTAAATAAAATAAAAATGCAAAAAAAAAAAAACAGAAAATATAAAAATGTCTGGAGACCGGATCGAACTTTAGTTTGCAAATTAGAAAGCGAGCATGCTAACCATTACACTATCAAAGCATGCTGGTTTACTGTGTTACATAAGTTATTAAATATTTTACATGGTCAAGCAAAAAACACAAAAATGCGTTATTTTCCGAAATTAGAATCTGATCAAAAATTCCTTTTATACTATTCCGGTTCACACGAATGTACATTACTTCAGATTTTCGGTTTAAACCATCTGGGCTCCAGGGTGTGGGACAATTTTTTTAAATAATATAATATAATACTGCATTTATTTAGCAGTTGCACAGTTGCACAATTTTGGAAAAAATCGCGTCAAAATAATTTATTTTGCAAAAATAAAATTTTGATCGTTAATCCACGTACCAAGGGCTTTCATTTGATACCCTACTCAGAATTTTAAAAAAATATATTTTTTTTTTCGATGTGCAGATATTTGCTTATATTTTTAAGGGGGTATGTTTTTTAGATGTTTTAGTATTTTTCCTATGTGCGGGTCAAAGAGTTGTATAAGCATGCCAAATTTCAATTCTCTAGGTTTAGCCGTTTGGCTACAATTTTTACGGAACAGACAGACAGACAGACAGACAGACAGACAGACAGACAGACAGACAGACAGACAGACAGACAGACAGACAGACAGACAGACAGACAGACAGACAGACAGACAGAGAGGCAGACAGACAGACAGACAGACAGACAGACAGACAGACAGACAGACAGACAGACAGACAGACAGACGACAAAATGACGGTATAAGGGTTTTTTTCATACCTACAAACCCTAAAAACACCTATTTTATAGAAACAAATAAACTAATTTAATTTCAAATGACTAAACTAGATATACGCCAGACGTGTAGAAGGATACTTATACGCGATGATACTGGAGCGCCGTCCAGTCCAGTTGTCGCGGTACTTCCCCGATCAGATCGGGGAATTCCAGGCGTACGATAGTTAATTCAGCGTAGGCGTAAAAGTGAATTGGCGTACATCGAACCAGCGTATATTGAGTTCTACCTGTACAACAAACTAAGACCCATTTCTTCTTCTTCTTTTCCCTGACGTACATCAGGAACGAAGCTACACTGTATCTCAAATATTAAGTGATTTTAAAGATTATGAAAAGAACAAAAATATAAGGAAGCATATTAAAGTTTATTTTTACCTAATTATAAAATATAACTTCCTATAAAAATTCGCAAAAAATTAGTGACGAAATTCTTTTATTACCAATAAAACCATTTTAAATCTTTACAGTCCAAAAACTCTTTCCCATAATAAAACTAGTAAAACAAAAAAGAAAATAAACAAAATTTAAATAAATTACTAAAAATTAATTGTTGTAATTACACAAATTAAGACATTTCCTAAAAATTTAACAATAAAAGTTCTTTTAAAGGTACAAAAAAAATGGTTTCAAACAAATTTGTGTTTTAATGTGACCATAAAAACAAGGAATTTTGAGTTTTATTTTAATTAGGTATAGTCAAGAATTCATGTTTGACAGTTAAACACAAAATGGCTTCTTTCCCACAACGTGTTAATTTTTGAAATATAAAATTTCTGGTATTTTTATTATTGGGTTAATGACCATGTTCCAAAAGTATCTAGACAAAAAGTGAGGTTAGATAAGAGCAATATTAAGTTGCAGTTTCTATAATTTTAAATCATTTTTTAATCAAAAATTTGACCGGGGGTAGTTTTGGATGACAGTTCGGTACTTTTCAATCGTACCAACACCAACTTTTTAGTTTTTGTTTACAACTTAACTTTTAGAAGTTTATTAAGTTGATAAGAAGTTTATTTGGATCATATAATTAAATATAAACTTAGCACAATTAAACAATATTTATAAATTGGTTCACTATAACCAAATTATTGTCTGCCATCTGAACCTAAAAATTTTTAGGTTGGCAATGAAAAGTAATAAGAGATGGAAGATATAAAATTTTTCACTGTCTCTTATTTTTTTCCCCCACTATATTCTGTAGTATCAAAAGTTGAATTGACGTCAGAGTTGGATAGTATTGAAAAAAGTATAATGTAGAATGGACTTAACTAGTAGCAGTGGCAGTAAATAGCGAAGCTACGCGTCATCTGTATGCTAACAGGACGTCAGTCTTTGTTTATCGTATGTTATATACACGTGTATATACAAGTTTGAATTTTGGCTATAAATATCAAAATATTGCTTAATTTTTTGATTTTCTACTTGTTTTAATTTATTTTTTCTTCGAAAGAAATGTTTCTTCGTTCTAAATAAATTTTCTTACATTCATTTTTGATGTGAAGAGAATAATAACTGAAATATTTCAATATTTTAGTTTAAAGGTGTCCCCCCGTAACTACCCTAATATTCATCAAACTGAAAAAATGCGTAAAAAAAATTGTTTTCTTATAAACAATTTTTATTGTATAGTTTTTTATGTTAAGATAGTTCTGTTTATAATGGAAATATATGAAGTTTTTTAGTACCAGTTTTAACCCAGAAACACCCCCTAAGAAAGAAAATTTTGAGATACCATACCTATATTTGATCCTGGTTCTACTCTAATGTACCAAATTTCGTTAAAATACGTCCAGCCGTTTTTAAAAACAGATATAACCTCCAATTTTATTAATTACTATATTATTATAGCAATTTTTTTTTCTATTTTTATTTAAATAGACCTAAAATTATATTTGTATTCGATTTTATTGTTATTTATTAACTATAATAGAAATACCCATCACCTTAAATTTTATATAAATCAGTATAAAATTTTCTTAGGTTTTTATTTATAATTTATTCAGTAGCTATAAAAGCAATAACTAACAATTTTTATTAGAGACATTTTTTGATAAAACGATTTTTTTTTTCATACTTATCTACTATCTTAAAATCAACACGAGTAAACTCCTATTTCTAGTCAACCGATTTTTACCAAAAGTTGATCAACTCGTGCCATTGATGTCAAAACCTTAAATATGCAGTTTCATAAAAATCCTTTTAGCCGAATTTGCTCTGAAAATTTTTCAAAAAAACTCAATTTTTTATACTTATATGTAACGTTTCCATGGTCATGATAAATAATATCTCTGTTAGAAAATATTAGGCCAAGTTATTTCTACTCTGCTGCTAGAATGTATTTTATACAAGTACTTTGTGATTACGGTTGGTCCTGTGGTGGCCACAGTTGATTTTTTTGTATGACCCTTTGACCAAAAAGTCTAATAAAAAACAAACTGCTAGTTTTATAGCAAGATGTTTTACGATATTTTAAAGTAAAGTTAACTAAACATACTATTACCAACACCATGGTGTGTAGGCGTTAAAAAATAAATAAAAATGTAAATTTTACACCACAAACTAATCAAGACAACCTTTTACAAGCATCAGGACCGTAATCGGAAAGACAGTTTTAAAAAATCAGCTGTGGCCACCATAGGACCGACCGCCATCACAAAGCAGCAGAGTAGAAATAAATTGGCCTGATATTTTCTAACAGAGATATTATTTATCATAACCATGGAAACGTTACATATAAGTATGAAAAAATTGAGACTTCATTTTTCAAAATTTTCTCGTTATCAAAAAATGTCTCAAATAAAAGTTGTTACCCAGCAAACATTTTTATACGGGCCAGTACTAGTAAAGCACATACTCCCCGGCAATGAAAGTAATGGGCCAGTACCCCGGTGTCCCCGTGGCCGTTACTGGCCCATTGATGTATCAGTTGCCGGCCCAGCAACGGTAAAGTGCAAAATAATCGCATTAGTTGCAAGATTTATTTCTGATGGTTTTAAGTAAAAAGTATGAGTGAAGAAGAGTGCTTATAAAATGCTGGTAAAGTACTTCGTATAGGCGGAATGCGAAATACAAATGTGAAGTACATTATTAATACTGGCGTTGCACTTACTTTTGGTGCCAGTAATTTACCAGCATAAAAGCAGTTAGCCGGCATTCGGCCGTTAGTTGAATGTTTGCTGGGTAGTTATTGATAAATAATTGTGTTTGATCTCAAATCCCGAAATATAAAAAGCAACCCTCGTATTCAAGGGAATTCGTATGCGCCAAAAGAATAACTAGATATAGGTCCAGCAATCAAAATCGAATAGATTGGGTCTTGAGGAATCTAAAAATATGCCAAAGACTTGCAGAAAGTGTACGAGAGCTGAGGTCTATATACATATAGCGAGTGGTTTACGGCTGGCGCCGTTTCTCGCTTCCATTTCGCCAGGCGACTCTGTCCATCCAGTCGTCATCTTGGAGACCTCTTGCCTCCATCGCCTCCTGCACATTCCAGGTCCTTGCTGGTCGCCTTGGTCTTCGTCTGCGCGCAGGAATCCACTCCCAAATCTTCTTGGGCCATCGGTCATCTGGCATACGCTGGAGGTGCCCATACCATAAGAGTCGTTTGCTTTCTATCGATTCTATAATGGAGTTTTCAACATTCATAGTTGCTCTTATGGTATCATTACGAACGTGCTCGAGTTTGGAGATACCGCAACTCCTTCTCCAAAAGTCCATTTCCACGGCGCTCAGTCGGGCTTTATTTCTTTGTGTGAGCTACCATGTTTCTGAACCATAGGTACAGATACTTTCGACAATAGTTTTGTAGATAACCGTTTTCGTCCTTTTGGTTATATTGTCGTTCCACAATACCGGGTTTAGTTGCCTTATTACACACTTCCCTTGCCCTATTTTATTGTTAATATCATCTTTACTCTGAGGTCTCAAAATAAAAAAAGAGCGCAGTACAGTACGGAAACAGGACCGCCCGAACCTATTCACATATATCCTAGCGGTTGTATGCCCAAACACAGCCTACCCCAATGTTTTTTTTAAACCTCGGATACAAATTCCACTGGTATTGAAATGAAATCCTGTGGCCAAGTCCCTCTCTGTTAGCAGTTATTTAAATAAGATCTTGTTGTATAGGTTTAAACACTCCATATAGTATCAAGCCTGTGCATTCTTTATATGCAAAACAGCTGAATAACAAAGACAAAACAACCATCTACCTAACAAATAGGTACAAATTGCAGCCAATTTACATACTCGCTGTTCTAACTTATTTAAGGCTACAATTCAGGGCCCTTCATACACTAATTGAAGACTAGAAACGTGGAAGGGTGAAAGCGCTAGAAATATTATTTTCCATTTTTTTTTTTTTTTTAGAATTAGATTTTGACGTCAATTACATACATTTTTATTATATATAATAACAAAGAGGCTTGGACAACAACGGGGTAACAAGAAACAGGATAAGAAATAGCGAAATGAGGTTTCTACCGAAGATAAAGATAGAGACAAAATTGGATCGGATAAGGAACATAGAATACAGAGAAGAACTGGGAACTAAACCAGTGGAAGAAGTAATAGAATGACAACTTAGCTGGTCATCTGGTATGGTCATATCCAAAGGATGGAAGATAGAAGACACACAAAGAATGTTTACGATACCAGAGTAGCTAAAGGAAGACGCCGTGGAAAATCGAGAAAAGAGTGGAGTGTCATATCCAAAGGATGGAAGATAGAAGACACACAAAGAATGTTTACGATACCAGAGTAGCTAAAGGAAGACGCCGTGGAAAATCGAGAAAAGAGTGGAGTGATGAAATTAGAAGTGAAGTAGAGAGAAAAGTTACCGCCTGGAATGGAGCTAGGAGTAGGTCGAAAAACAGGAAGAAATGGAAAAAGCTGTGGCGACGTTCTCCCACGAAAGAAGAGAACAAGTTCAAGTAATAATCAAACTATTCACACAAAGCCTGGCACCAGAGATAGTAAAAGGGATCAACGATTAAGGAAGGTAAGAATAATTACAAAATATAATTTCCCTTGTTATTTATTACGTTTTCTCGACGTTGTACTAATTTTTCGATACCCTCTCTAAAGTAATTTTCTGGTTTGGACTCAAAATAACTGATCAGGTGATTTTCTACATCATGATATTTCGAATTTTTTTATCGGTGAGTGTTCCATAGTATGTTCCATAGACCTAAATAGGTGAAAATCGGAAGGCGCGAAATCTGGTGAATACGGTGGATGTTAAATAATTTCCCAGTTTAAGTCCTGAATTTTTCGCGGGTTCTTTTTGCTGAGAACGTGCTTTGTAATGATGAAAAATTCCTTTTCGGTTAAATAAATTTCGACGTTTTTCCTTCAGTTCCTGATTTAGTCTCTGTAATTTTTAAAAATAACCTAGTCTCTCTAATTGTTAAATTGAAAATCATATTAACGCAAAATGAATCACCATCTAACTCGATGTAATAATATTAAAGACTTGGGAGTAGTGTTTGATGAAAAAAATGACAGGGGGAGTGGAGAAATTCCGAAAATCTTTTGAGGAAGGGGGGAGAGTGATTTTAAAAAAATAAGGGGTAAAAATTTCATGCGAGCCATTTGAAACTTATTGTTGGGCCAGATTCGGCCCACTGGGCGTAGGCTGTACACTGTAATATATTGCTCAAAAAGTACCCCCCCCCCCCAATATTTTACCCACCAGCCGTTACTGATCATATGTAATATTAGTTTGATAAGCTCCGTCTAACAATCATGAACTATTTTCGTTATTCTTAATTACCTAATTAACATTTGAAAATAAACAAATGGGTCTGTCAACAAATTAGTTTAATATATGATAAATAAAAACCCAAAAACTCCAACAGATGGCATTAGTTTATAGATATCATTTATTAATTGGAACAAAACAAAATAATATTTTTTATAAAACTAATATATTAAATTTATATATTTTGCTAAACTCGTACTGAATATGTCAAAAATATTAACAGCTATAACCTAGATAATCACATGTTATTAAAAAACAATATTTTCTATAGATAACTCCTTGAGTTATGTCTTATGAATGAAAACAGTTATCAATAAAAGTCACTTGAGGATTCTGAACTCGAGGACAAAATGACCTTTCAAAATATTGCTCGTAAATGTCAACATAAGTCTCTTATTTCGAATTGATGAGCCAGATAAAATATGTATATACTCCCACATCAAAAGCTACTTATTTATATTGTCAGAGAGAATATTTTTCATTAATACACTGGACAAATTCAAGACAATTGGTCTGTTCGTAGAGCCATTTTATGTCTCAAATAAAAGTTATTAGTTATTGCTTTTAGAGCAACTTTTGTTAAATAAATTTTTTCTAAATATTTTTCTGTTGCTAATTATTCACAAAAATCTTAAAATCGACACGAATAAACTCCCATTTTTAGTCAACCGATTTTTACCAAAAGTTGATCAACTCGTGTCATTGATGTCAAAAGCTTAAATATGCAGTTTCATAAAAATCCTTTTATCCGAATTTGCTCTGCACGTGTACACAGACAGACAGACAGACGGATGGACGGACAGACAGACAGACAGACGGATGGACGGACAGACAGACAGACGGACGGACAGACAAACAGACCGCCAGACATCATGCTAAATAGTCAAAACGTTATGTAGGGACCTCAGTTGGTGGAGATCCATCGAAATCTCGAAATGTCAAAATCGGTATGATCACAATACCTCCCTTATAACGGGTGTTTTTTTTAGAGGTATAGAACTTTAAATTGCAATAAAACAACGATGGATTATTTGATTGACATGAATTTTTTTTTATTCGAAAGATAATCTTGTGGCATTACATTAAATCATACCAACAAGACGGCGCAACATGTCACACAGCTCGTGCCACAATCGATTTATTGAAAGACACGTTTGGTGACCGCCTAATTTCACGTTTTGGACCTGTGAATTGGCCTCCAAGATCTTGTGATTTAACACCGCTGGACTACTTTCTGTGGGGCTATGTAAAGTCTTTGGTCTATGCGGATAAGCCACAAACGCTTGACCATTTGGAAGACAACATTCGCCGTGTTATTGCCGATATACGACCACAAATGTTGGAAAAAGTCATCGAAAATTGGACGTCCAGATTGGACTACATCCGAGCCAGCCGTGGCGGTCATATGCCAGAAATCATATTTAAAATGTAATGCCACAAGATTATCTTTCGAATAAAAAAAAATTCATGTCAATCGAATAATCCATCGTTGTTTTATTGCAATTTAAAGTTCTATACCTCTAAAAAAAACACCCATTATATGTTGACGGTCGGTAAAAATTATAATTTCCAATTTTAATGATTACAAAGGCTGTGCCTAAACGTTAGTCAATTGTTATAGAAAGCTTACAGTAGACATTATTTTATTTTTTAACATTTTTGAACTCATGATATAATTTAACACAATATTCTAGAGCTTTTTTTCTCTTTTCAACGGTGTAACACTTTTATATCCTTACATAACAAAATTTTTGAGAAAAGTGACTTTTTGTGGTCTTTAAAATAATAAGATTCTACAATTTGACAAGTAGAAACAATTGCATGCATTAGATTCCATTATTTACCAACAAATAAGTCGTCATTTTGAAGGCCACAAAATGCGATTTTGTTTCAATCATTTTTTTTGTGGAATGTGTCGTGTTCGTAGATGAATAATCAAGAAGAAGTTTTATGGGTTGCGGACAGCAATGAAAAACAACCAAATCAGCTGACAAGTTTCGAATAAGTTATGTTCTTCATCGGAGCTACAATACATACATAAATATATAGTATAAGTAATAGAAAAACAATAGTACAGTAGTGAAAAAATATTGTAAGAATTATAAGTAAAATGTAAATAACAAAAATAATAGAAAATATAATATCAGGTGATTGCAAAAGTTCATGCCCGTGTAAGAATGACTGTATCCGTGATTTGGTGAATAGTAATCCACGGATTTCGACTGAAGAGATTGCTGAGAAGTTAAATGTTGACAAATCGACAGCATTTCGCCATTTAAAAAAACCTGGCTATACTTCGAAATTCGATATATGGGTTCCGCACATTTTGACAGAACGAAACAAACTGAAAACGTGTTTCCACTGCCGTTTCTCTCCTTGCCCGTCAACAAAATGAACCTTTCTTGGATCTAGTAATAACTGGAGATGAAAAATGGATTATGTATCACAACATAAAAATAAAAAAGAAGCTGGAAGCATGGGAGTGAACGAGCAGAATCTTTGGCAAAAGCTGAATTGCATCCAATGAAAGTGTTATGTGTCTGGTGGTATTGCAGAGGAATACTTTATTTCGAGCTTCTTCCACGTGGCAAAACAATAACTGCGGAGAAGTACTGTGAGCAACTCAACCAACTCAATGTGGATATCCTAGCAAAACGTCCAAGTTTGGTTAATCGAAAAGGCATCATCTTCACCACGACAACGCTAGACCACATGTCGCTCAACAGACATTGCAAAAACTTAGGGAGTTAAAATGGGAAATCCTCCAGCACCCACTATATTCCCTTGATCTTGCCCCTTCAGATTTTCATCTGTTCTCTTCAAAATAATTTGAATGGCAAAAAAATTGTTTCTGTGGAAGAAGTCAAAAACTACCTTACTACTTTCTTTGAAGATAAACCACCCAGTTTCTACAAAGAAGGAATTCAAAAACTTGTAGAACGTTGGAAGACAATTATAGAAAATGATGGGGAGTACATTATTGATTAATAAAAATGTTTTTCCACGAAAATGTGTTTTATTTAATTTTATTTCAAATCGGGCAGGAATTTTTGCAATCACCTCAATAATCCTGAAATAATCATATAGAATATATGCATACCTGATAAGAACATTAAAAGTCATAGTCAACTTATTGAAAACTTGTTAGCTGATTTGACTGTTTTTCATTGCTGTCCGCAACCCGTACAATCTCTTTCTTGATTATTTATTTGTATCTTCGAACCCATCACAGAAAAATCGTATTTCCTTTATCTTGTTATTATTATAGTCCTTATATCTCTTCTCGCTTTAATATTAACTTAATCCCTCTCTCATGTGTACGCCTTTGAAAAACAATAAAAAAAACTAACTACTGATTGTTTGTGAATATGCGAATGAGCCATTTAATATTTTGTTAGTGTTTCCCATTAAAAATGGTCGGTACAGCACATTCACTATTACACGTATTAGGTACGGGAGATGTTGAAACGAGCCGACACTTGATCATTCCCACGACACCATCGAGAACTCAATCAAACTTGCGCGAGAAACACATTATTGATTCGATCATTTTATTAGTCTAACAGCGTTTCTGAGACAATTTACTGTAGCTCCGATTAGAAAATAAATGAAGGGTGTACCAAATAACTTGTTAAACATGGGGATCTCGAGAACGGTAATACGAGGGTTACCTATCATGTTTTTACAAATGACCACTAGATGGCAATGTTGAAATGTGTCATTACTATATTCGTAATATTTGACTTTTGCTATTGTGAAATCAGTGGCAGCTTATAAATAGATCGAGCAGTTTGTTGATAGCGAGCGTTAAAAAAAACATGTTTATGAAAAAATAGATATTACTCGTGAAGGTTTTCGTTGGATGATTTTTTACGATTTTAGGGCTAACTCAATAAAAATGCATAGATTCGCTTCGTTCAACTTTTGGTAATGAAGCATCATCAGAAAAGACTAAAGAATTGGTTTGCAGAATTTCGTCATGGTCGTGCGTCCGTCAGTGATGAATTTCGAACAAAATCGGCTGTGATTCAAAAAAGCATCGAAGCTGTGCGCAAAATGATTGAAGAAGATCGGCATGTGACTTACCATGAGATAGAGGCATCCTTTGGCATATCGCAGACTGCAATATATTCGATTTTGCATGAACAGTAAGCTGTGAAAAAGAGCTGTTCCCGATGGATTTCACATAATTTGATCGAAGCTTAAAAAAAGGTGTCTATAAGTGTAAGGGAATGCTAAAAAAATTCAACCTAGGCACTGCAAAATCCGTATACATCGTTACATGTGACGAAACTTGGATTTATTCATATGAACCGGAAACAATCCACTGTTTGGGTCTTCCAAGATGAACCGCAACCCACAAAAGTTGTTCGTTCACGAAGCACTTCCAAGAAAATGATAATTTGTTTCTTCTGTTGTACTGGACATGTCGCAACCATTTCTTTAGAACAGTGTTCTTCAACCTTTTTGCACCTGCGGACCGATAAGAATAGGATAAATATTTCGCGGACCGGTTGAAAGCTAAGATAATTTGATATCCGTGGCTGTAGAGTTGTTTCTAGGAGACGAAGCGCTGTATTGACATCCTTTCGATTTCTCTGTTTGATTTTTATTATTAACATGGCTGAAAAAGTCTTTTCGCACAATAGGAAATCGAAAAAATTACCAATAATTTGATAGCTTTATAACTCAAAGATGCATGTTCTTTTTCTTGCAAAAATTTTAACAAAATTGAGACAATGATTGCATTTTATGTCTGGACACCAGATTGACATCAGAAGACAACTCGATCAGCTTTTCTTTTTCACGAGGATCAACTACACATGACTTTATATCTTACAAGAATTAATTATTAATCCAGGGGTTACCTTTACGAGGATCCTTATTTTCAGGAAAATAATAATTAAAATTTACAGCTAATGCTCTTAAATGTTGACTTATTATGTTGAATATAACTTTCTGGTTGACATCAGCAGCAATCAAAAATTCTTCCAAAAGTGAAAACATTTCTATATCTTCCTCTTGTAAGCGAATATTCCAAAGAGCTAGCTTCCTTTTGAACGTATCCATTTTATTTCTTAAATTAAAAATATTTGTCTATGATTTGCAGACAAATATGAACTTCATTGGGCAGACTGAATATGTCCGCCATGTAAGTAAATTTTGCCAGCACTCAAATGCACGGCAAAAGCTGGAAACACGATCTAAAGGAGCATGAAAAATAACCACGAGAGGCGTTGTATTGGTGCTAGTAAATATTAAATAAATCATGGTTCTGACAAAAGTTAGCTTTTGCGTCGACTAAAACATGTGCTCTATATATGTACTCGTGAATAGAGTGTGTATCTACATGATTCGGTCGAAATATTTTGCGAACCAGCAGGAATTTTCTGCGAACCTGCACCGGTTCGCGGACCACGGGTTGAAGAACACTGCTTTAGAGGATCGGAGAACAGTTAATGCTGAATATACAACAATTTGTTTGCCAGAAGTCATCGACAAAATCAGGAAAAAAAACAAAAAACATCATCATTCTTCATCATGACAATGTAGGCTCCAACACAGCAAGTCAAATAATAAGAGTTTGTTCAAAAAAAAAAAAAATTCTTTCTTAGTTTTTGTAAAAACTTTAAAGGTAGCGCCTGTCTCATATGTCTGTCTCATTAAAACAACTCACTAACTATAAGTAGGAAAACTATCGACAATCGACAACGTATAACGTATTAATTTTAGAGCTCTGAACGGTTGCTTGCGTTACCATATGACAAAATAGCTTATAGTCGACTAATTTAAGAGCTCCGAACACAGCTTAAGAGTCCAATATGCCCCTTTTGAATACTCTTCCATTCCTCGCTATTTATTGTTAAAGAATAAATTAGCAAGACCGTGAAATGCGTTACCACGAGTCGCTACTGTATAATGTAATAGTGAATCGTATAATTATTTCCATATCTAATATAATCAAATGTAATTTGAATAATATTTTATTAACTATAAAATTAACTAATAAACTATATTTATTATAGAAAACTAATTAATAAACAAGTTTATTAAGTTTGCTTCGGGCTTTAAAAATATTTCCAAACTGGTTTCATTGTTAAATAATTTGTCTGTGATTAGAGAAAGTACTTATAAGCTGGTCAAGCTAAAATGACACCTTATGAATACATAGAATATATCTATTCATTATCATTATCCATTAAAAGAAACCAAAAATGCTATTATTTTATTGCATTTTCTAATCTTCGAGCTCTAATATCGACTTCTATCATAGAAACTCGACTTTGGAATATCGACTTAGTACTTCTATAATAGAAATCACACGAAAATTATAAACAAATATGTCTTTTAATACGATTTAAAATCGGTCCGAAGTAAAAGGCTGCTAAATTTTTTGTTTCAAAAATGCTTAATAATTTTTCATCTTATTTTGACAAAATCTAGGTTTTTGACTCGTACAGAAGCTTGAGTATAATTATAACTATATACAGCTGACCCAAAAAGCTTGTTAAGCTTGGATCTCGAGAACGGTAAGAGATATGAGATGGCTTAAATTAGACCAAAATTGCGCTTAGTTGTGGCGCAAATTATTCTAATAATTTCAATATAATTTATTTACTGATCATACTTTTCAATGCTTTAATATTTTTAGGGTATCAGTAGTTAAATATTTTGAATATCCTCTGCTAGTATTATCAGTGACCACCACAACAGACCTAAAGTAATAGTCGGTTTAAGTATTCGCGGAACGTTTTTCGGACAGTTTGCCAAGTAGAAATGGCTACTTTGAATGCTATAACGTCTTTGGTAGATATCTGCATGTCCATTTTATAGCTTTTCGATTCCCAGAAACGAATATAAATAGTCTACTTGTCGGTAATGTCTCTATTTGTTTTTATCGACTCTTGTTCCATCAAGTTAAGAACTGTGTTACTAATGCCTATAAAACGATGCAGAATTTTATTTATTTATTAAAGGCAGCGTTTATTAAAAAGGCAAATAACATAACTAAGAAGTAATGCAATGCAATGCAATGACTGAAAACGCAATACATTTGCGAACTGAGACAGATAAAAAAAAATAAATTAAATAGAAACTCTACAGTGATACTGGTACAGATGGACAACAATGAACAATTAATTGAAGGATTGAAATATTCGATTATTTTGTTTCAATTAGGCCCGGTATTTCGAACCATAGATAAAATTGACTATCTATTGGGATAAGTTGTTATCAAGGGAATAAACAATTTTTTACGTATTTCTAATTATTTATCTACAGAGTAACTAAGTTATCTATAGGATAAGTTATTCCCACCGTGTAGGTACTGATAAATATTATCCATTGGATACAAATTACAGATTTTGACAGATAGGTGTCAAAAAATATTTTATTGATAAATATATGTACACAATATAAGCATATATACGTAAAATATATAATATAACAGGGACTATGTACATATTAGACATACCTACACTTTATATACATATTACATACACCTTTTTCCATTATGTGTACTATATTATTGTGTCCTATATCAAAATAAATTCAGAATAATTTAGTAATCTGCTTTAATTTATACTGAAATAAAAAAAATATTGTCGATTATTTTTAGATAATTTACATTTATTTTTAAAGAAAGAATTCATGGATGCTGATTTAGAAAATTTGCAAGCAGACGATGATGCAGAAATTGTAGAGTATTTAGAACGTCCATACATAGTTCGTGTTAGACCAAATCATATTAACCATTGGGATGAGAAAGAATTTATTAATCGATTTCGTTTAGCGAAAAATGCATTTAATATCCTGCTCCACCCACCAAATACTACACCAATTAAAAAATAAAAATAAATAAACGGTCGTATTTAATCATAATAAGTAGACATTATTTTATTTTTCCATAGCCAACCCTTATGTAATTACTTTTTGAACTCATGGCATGTGTCTTTAAATCAGAGTTTCGAACCGATATTTTAATCGTTTCGGATTTTGTTCCGATTCAATTAAAAAAAATATATCAGTTCGGTTTCGGTTTTCGTTCCAGCAAAAATAACGTTATTTTTCAGTTTTCGGTTCGGTTCCGAGTGATACATTTTTAAATGCTTTTATTTGTTTTAGAAATTTATTTTCTACTAAAATTTAGAAGAACATTTTATTCCTTATTTTGTAATAATCATGCCAAGGCCGCAGCCAGGGGGGTTGTGGGGTTTAGCGGATTCGTAAAATATTTATTATCTATTATCGTTTTCCTAATTCTGCTGTCCTAGATTTTTACTAACTAAACCTAACCTAATTACCTAAATTGATCATATTTACTGTTCGTCTTTGTAATTTTGGGCGAGAATTGTTTTAATCGGCGCGATGAAATTTTCCTAGATTATGTAAAGGCATACAATGTAAACGTTCTCTTCGATGTAGACTGAGATAGCCAATGTGTTTATATGTCTATCTCATTAAAACAATGCACTAACTACAATCGACAAAGCATAATGCATTAAATTTAGAGCTCTAAACGATTGCTCACGTTACTATAAGACAAACTTGTAGTGACAATCAACAGTGCACAAGTCATAGACTATAGTCGACTAATTTAGGAGCTCTGAACGCAGAGTTAATAATAGTAAAATAAAATAGTATTCGTATTCCGCATCCCTATCCCTGGTTACAATTTAGCAATTTTCAAGGATATCTTTATGGTTTCCTTTAGTTTTAATGAGGATGATGTGATAAGGACGAATACAAATATCCATTCCCAGACTGGGATTCCAACCCGGAACCTTTGGCACGGTAAACAGCCACTACTATTGCGTTAAGAAGTCCTTTGGAAACATCTAAATGAATTTATCAATCACATTATGGAACACGTGTGTTTCTGACGATGAAATTTTATGAACACAGGAAGTAATGTTCTGGAATTAGCTCTTGATCGTAAACAAAGGGTATTTAGAATGAGTCAATTATATGATTAAATCGTTCATAAGTTCTAAAACCTAACTCAACTATTCTTACCATAAATCTCTAATAATAGAATTACATTCATTCAACAGTATTAAAGCGGTAAACTCTTAATAATGGAACTATCAAAGAAAACTTTCTTACAGCCAACGTTTGCTGACAAATTGTAGTAAGGGGGTCCATTATGTAAGATTTTCGACAATTAAAAATTTTGTAAAATTTTTCGAAATTTTTCGTTTTATCAAAAAACGTCTCAAATAAAAGTTATTAGTTATTGCATTTATAGCAACTTTCGTTAAACAAATTTTCTCGAAATATTTTTCTGTTGCTAAATATTCGCAAAAATCTTAAAATCGACACGAGTTAACTCCCATTTATAGTTAACCGATTTTTACCGAAAGTTGATCAACTCGTGCCATTGATGTTAAAAGCTTAAATATGCAGTTTCATAAAAATCCTTTTAGCCGAATTTGCTCTGCACGTGTACACAGACAGACAGACGTACGGACAGACAGACAGACGTACGGACGGACGGACAGACAGACAGACAAACGGACGGACGGACAGACAGCCCGACAGACATCATGCTAAAAATAGTCAAAACGTTACGTAGCGATCTCAATTCGTGGATATCTATCGAAATCTCGAAATGTCAAAATGGGTATGATCACAATACCTACCTCCCTTATATATGTTGGCAGTCGGTAAAAAAACACATGCTGAATTATACGTAAACAGAGCCGCAGTAAGGGGGGGGGCGGAGGGGGCGACGACCCCTAGCGCACTAAGGAAAAGGGCGCCGACGAGCTTGTCTAAAGGGCGCCACATTGCGAAGGTGAGGACCTTTTTCTTTTGCTCATCACTTGGATTTTGGGAAGTGAGGACCACCAAGGGCGCCAAAACACAGTTTTGCCCCTAGCGCAAGTTTTCCTTATTGCGGTTCTGTACGTAAACAATGACAGTATACTTTTATGCAGTGTTCATTTTATTACCGCTAGAGGGATACGCGTTAATTTGAGTCAACAATATGAAAGATAAGACTTTCAAAACATATGAACGTTATGCGTTCGCAACTACGTTTTTACCGACCGCCAACATATATAAGGGAGGTATTTTTAGCATGATGTCTGTCGGTCTGTCTGTCAGTCCGTCCGTCCGTCTGTCCGTCCGTCCGTCCGTCTGTCCGTCCGTCCATCCGTCTGTCCGTCCGTCTGTCCGTCCGTCCGTCTGTTGGTCTGTGTACACGTGCAGAACAAATTCGGATAAAAGGATTTTTATGAAACTGCATATTTAAGCTTTTGACATCAATGGCACGAGTTGATAAACTTTTGGTAAAATCGGTTGACTAGAAATGGGAGTTTACTCGCGTCGATTTTCAGATTTGTGCGAATATTTTGCAACAGAAAAATATTTCGAAAAAATTTATTTAACAAAAGTTGCTATAAATGCAATAACTAATAACTAATAAGTATCTATTTTTACATTCTTATATTATGTAACGTTTCCATGGCCATGATAAATAATATCTCTGTTAGAAAATATTAGGCATGGAATTTTTAAAAATTAAGAATTGTCCTGGCTAGTTGCTACAGTAGCAAATACCATTAAAATAAAATTATATATATATATATTAGGCCAAGTTATTTCTACACTGCTGCTAGAATGTATTTTATACAAGTACTTTGTGATGGCGGTCGGTCCTGTGGTGGCCACAACTGATTTTTTATTTAGTTATATCAACTTTTCTAATACTCCTCCTAATACAGGCACTCGGTTAGTTGAGGATCTACTGTATTTTTTTACAATGTTTAAAGATTTAATTTTATATTTAAAATAAATATCTTTCGATAACCTAGTAATGTCTCTTTTAAACAATTCTTTCTTTGTAAAACAGTTTTCTAATCAGTATTTTATGAAGATCAATGTCTATCTTACACAGTGAACAACTGTCGACTTGACATCTTGTATTTTATGGCTGTTTTATGGGGTCAGAGGTTATCAAATAATACATGTTGTAATTTGTATACCATCTATAATGATCAATGAATATTATTTAATGATTTTGTTGTGGATTTTTCAAATTGGTTGGTGTCAAGGCGTTCACTAATCAGCCAAGTAAAATAAACGGTGACTTTACAATGATCGAACATCGTCCTCTTGGCATAACAGCGGCATACAACGGTCTTACCAAGTCCAAATGACTTCAAAAAATTTAAAGTTCGTACGCATTGGCATACGGCGCCCAAATTTTAAGCAAAAAATCAGCTATGGCCACCACAGGACCGACCGCCATCACAATACTTGTATAAAATAAATTCTAGCTGCAGAGTAGAAATAACTTGGCCTAATATTTTCTAACAGAGATATTATTTATCATGACCATGGAAACGTTACATATAAGTATGAAAAAATAGATACTTAGAAGAAATTTCGAAAATTTTTCCATATCCCCCTAAAAATATTAACAAATATCTGATATCGAAAAAAAAAATTTTTTTTTTTTAATTCTGAGTAGGGTCAACATGAAAGCCCTTAGTACGTGGATTAACGATCAAAATTTTATTTTTGCAAAATAAATTATTTTGATGTGATTTTAGCCAAAATTGTGCCAAAAAAAATTTGGTCTCACACCCTGTAGCCCAGATGCTTTAAACTAAAAATCTGAAAAAAATCTAAGTAATGTACATTGGTGTGAACCGGAATAGTACAACACAATAATACAAGAATTCTTGAACAGATTATGTTTTCGGAAAATAACTCATTTTTTGTGTTGCTTGACCATGCAAAATATTTAATAACTTATGTAACAAAATAAACCAGCATGTTTTCATGGTGTAATGGTTAGCGTTCTCGCGTCCTAATTTGCAAAGTAGGGTTCCGGTCTCGAGACAATTTTATTTTTTGTTTTTTTTTTGCATTTTTATTTTGTTTAAATTATTTTTTCGAAATTCTAGTTATATTTTGGCCAATGTTGCATTTAATTTTTAAATGCGTAAATTTAATAATGAACTTGAAATTGATGAAATTGAATACACGAAATCAGAGGGACGGAGTTTTATATAGGCAATTTTCAAAATCTTAACCCTTTACTGCATGAATTTTTATTTTTGGCTGAAATAATTCATGAGCATTAGGAATTGGTTCTTATTGATAGAAAAATTAATCAAAAAAATATATTTTTATGAAAAAATAATAATTAAAATAATAATTTAGGGTTTGTGCCATACATGGAACATTATGATTCTACATTATAAAAGAAAATGATTCTGTATTATTTGCTCGTCAATTGCTAGGTGTTCTTCATTAGGGATTAAAAGCAGTCGCCCTCGAATTTTTGAAAGAAAAGGTCGCATCTTCTAGTTGTCCTTTCTCAATAAATTCAGACTTATCGTTGAAGTGCAAATTCCGCTTGATATCCTCAAATCTATTGCAACCCATTACTTGCGATACTGCAGGATCCATTGCTGTGTATGTGGCATATATGAACATTCATGAAGTAACGTTCTGATTCAGTTTTAAAAGTAAAATAAAAAATAAAAATCGGAATGTGCCATATATGGCACACTATGCGGTAAAGGGTTAATGAACCTTGCTATATAAAAAAAATACTGCACATATTTAGAAACCTAAATAATGGTATTAGGCATTCGAATTAAAATTAACAAAAAAAAAATTAACATAAAATTTGTTTTGGCATCCCAAATAATCATCATTCACTTACTAAATACCTGAGAAATCCTGAAATGTGTGAAAATTCACACTTCACATCAATTTTTTAGTGTACCATGAAGTCCCTTTAACACTACTTTTTTATGAGTGTATACTTGTTAAATAAAATACTGTTATGTTTTTGGAAACATTTTGAGAATATATCCATAAGCAAAACTTGTCAAAAGTATAAGAATTCTTGCAATAGACTTTGTTTAAACTATAATTTGCGTTTGTTATAAGGAGTAAGATTGGCCTGTTTTTTTTTATTAAAAATGTAACATAACCTCGAATTAAATGAATAATGTGAGGAACTAATTTTATATCGTGTATTATTATTGAGCATTCACTTCCTTAGTTTACACCTCATCATTCGACACGTTCGTCCGATCAAATAACACACTAGAGCATTATTCACTGAGAACCATCAATCAATAGTCTTTAAAACAAACAAGAACATTCTAAGACATTCACTTTAATTGTTAGTTGGATCGACAGGTTTGGACTTCACTCGATTACAGATATACAGACCAATTCTGTAACTCAGTTACTATGATCATAGTAACTAAATTTGTCACTATGAGCAAGGTCAGTTACTATCATAGTAACTTTGGGGTATTTCGTATTCCGTAAGACAAAAGTTACTACAATATTTAGTAAATGTTACTATAAAAGTTCCTATCATAGTACCTACCAAATGCTGGGGTTTATAAGTAATAACTTAGTTCTTATGAAGATAAAAATGGAGGGCATTTGATTTTAAGTGTAATTTTTAGTATTTGTTTAATATAAAATGAAGAAGATTAGTAAAGAAAATTGTATAAATTAAATATATATAAAATATGTATGTATGAGTGTAGGTAAATGTTTATATTGCAGGAGATGAAATATATTAAAGATCAAAAAGTCTTTTCCAATTCTTCATTTTTTAATTGATTTAAAAAAATAGTTTTTGTTTTTAAAAAAATTAACAAAAGTTCTATTCAGTGACGCAAAAATAATTTCATGTGCGGGAGGGTTATAAAATGAGACGTATGGAAGTAATGACAAAACAAGGAAAATGCATCGAAGTAATAAAAAATCCAGCTTCATGGGAGGTTCTAACTCCCAAATTCCACCCGCCTGCGCCACTGGTTCTATTGTCGAGAATTTGTGTTTCCATTCCGTTTTTTTTTTTTTTTTTAATTTATTCACTCAATTCATTTTTTTACCGACCGCCAACATATATATATAAGGGAGGTATTGTGATCATACCGATTTTGTCATTTCGAGATTTCAATGGATCTCCACGAATTGAGGTCTTTACATAACGTTTTGACTATTTTTAGCATGATGTCTGTCGGTCTGTCTGTCCGTCCATCTGTCTGTCTGTCCGTCTGTCTGTGTACAAGTGCAGAGCAAATTCGGCTGAAAGGATTTTTAAGCAACTTCATATTTAAGCTTCTGCCATCAATGGCACGAGTTGATCAACTTTTGGTAAAAATCGGTTGACTAAAAATGGAAATTTCGAATAATTTTTGTAAAATATTTCGAAATTTTTTTTGTCTCAATTTTTTCATACTTATATGTAACGTTTCCATGGTCATGATAAATAATATCTCTGTTAGAAAATATTAGGCCAAGTTATTTCTACTCTGCTGCTGAAATGTATTTTATACAAGTATTTTATGATGGCGCTCGGTCCTGTGGTGGCCAAAGCTGATTTTTTTTTTGTATTTTATAAATGTATATACCATAATATATATTATATAACAACAAAATAATGTAAGCAATACAATATTTTGATTTTTAACCTCAACTGTCATCTGTATACCAGCAATGCGCATGCGTGTTGCGCTTCTGTAACTAACTTTATTATTTTCTCAGTAACTGTCACTAAGATATAACTTTCATAGCGACGACACTACAGTTGGATATTACAGAATACGAAAAATGTTAAAGTTACTATTAAAATCTCCAAAAAAATTATCTTGTAGTAACGTTACTACACGGTAACTATTATAGTAACTTTTGTCCGAATTGATGTCAAATATTCACATCAAAAATCGCATTTTTAGATTATTTTATCTGATGCCTGCCCTGTTTGTATTGATAGATACGAGCAGATCATGTATAATCAAAAGATATTGCTGTAACAGTTAGGATAGTGTTGAGATAGACGTATAACAAGTTTCATGAATATTGGTTTTTAAAATTGTATGTTTGGCAATCAAATATGTTTGATTAAAGGTGTTTTTATAACGTGAATTATGGCTCACAAAATTACACTCAACGTCTACTATTATATCCTCTAATAGCAAGCTTGAGCAATCAAATTTAGTTTTAAAAATACTGCCTAAAAGTATTCAACCACAAAGAAGTCAATTTTTGTCTGTCTGTCTTTCCGAGATTCACGCAAAAACGGCTTAACTTATTTTCATGTAATTTGGTATGATGATAGAGTAAAACCAGGATTCGAAAATAGGCTATAATTCATTTCAAATGTGGAGGGGGGGGGTGTTGTTCTAGGGGGAATGGTTGTTTCGGGGCTAAAACTGTTTATTAAAAAACTTAAAATGTCTCCTTTATTATTGACTTAACAGAAAAATACGAGGGCTACGTTTTAAGTTTTACAAAAACTTAGGAAAAAAAAATGTTTGATTGCTTTTCAAAATATTAAGATTTATACACTTTTGCATGTGTTCAAATCAATTCACGAAAAAAAAAATCCACGATGGTATCTCAAAAACATGGTTTTTGAAGGCTTCAACAGTTTCTTGAGGTGATGAAAATGCTGTCACGCACTTTTTGTTTGACACTAGGGAACAAAAAAAGTCGGTAGGGCATAAATCAGGTGAATACGGGCAATGAGACATTAATTCGATGTTTTTCTCCTTCAAATAATCAATTGTTTGACGTGGTATTGTCATGATGAAGAATAATGCGATGTTTTTGGTTGTTTTTTCTGATTTTGTCGATGACTTCTGGCAAACAAATTTGTATACCATTCAGCATTAACTGTTCTTCGATCCTCTAAAGGAATGGTTGCGACATGTCCAGTACAACCGAAGAAACAAGCGATCATTTTCTTGGAACTGCTTCGTGAATGAACAACTTATGGGTTTCGGTTCATCTTAGAAGACCCAAACAGTGGATTAAACTAACTAGAATAAATCTAAGTTTCATCACCTGTAATGATGTATACGGATTTTGCAGTGGCTAGGTTGAATTTTTTTAGCATTCCCTTACACCAATCGACACGAGCCTTTTTTGAGCTTCGGTCAAATTATGACTAATCCATCGGGAACAGATCTTTTTCACAGCTAAATGTTCATGGAAAATCGAATGTATTGCAGTCTGCGATATGCCAAAGGACACCACTATCTCTCAGTAAGTCACATGCCGATCTTTTTCAATCATTTTACGCACAGCATCGATGTTTTTTTGAATCACAACCGATTTTGGTCGACCTTTACAAGATTCATCACTGACGGATGCACGACCACGATTAAATTCTGCAAACCAATTGTAAACTCTTTTCTGATGGTGCTTCATTACCAAAAGTTGGACGAAGCGAATCTATACATTATTGTTGTTGAGTTAGGCCTTTACTAAAATCGTTAAAAATCATCTAACGAAAACCTTCACGAGTAATATCAATTTTTTCACAAACCTGTTTTTTAAACGCTCACTGTCAAGAAACTACGCATATAGTAATTACACATTTCAATATTGCCATCTAATGGTCGTTTGTAAAAACATAAAAGGTAACCCTCGTATATAAAATCTCTATATTCTTTTTTTTTAATATTGCGCATTAGTAATAATTAAATAAGTAATTTTTAAAACATTTGCTAACTAATTATATAAAATATACATAGTTAAACGTATAATTATAAACATAATAATCAGAATCTCGTGATACAAACAATTATCTCTGAAATATAATAGTCACTTCAAGCCTGAACTTCTGAAAAAATTGTTATTCAATCCTCTAATTTCAATTTTTTATTCAAATAATTATAATTTAATTACTAATATAATTTTCGCTTTAAGAATTTGGGTGTGGTTACTTTTTACTATTTAACATTTTTATTTAATGAAAGTTAAATATCATAACTAATAATTAATATTAAGAAATTATTTTTGGGCGTTAAAAAAAGTGGTCATCACATAAATATATAGATATATGACGTTTTCTTACACCGCGTCAAAAATAGAGTCAAAAGTGGCCAAGTAAGAGTACAGTGAATGAGGAACAAGAGTTACTTTTCTACCAAAACTGCCGAAATATAAGCAAAGTGTGATCTGGGGCATTATCGTGACTGTCGACAACGGTCAAAATGTCTTGATTATCCTCTTTGAATTTCTACCATTTTTAAAATGCGTGAATCACTTTAAACATGCTGTTCGATTCTGAGCGTCTTCTCTAAAAGCTGTTTTCAAGTTTGTTACAGTCGCAGATTTTTCAATTTTGAAACAAAATTTTACACCTTCGATTAGGATCATCTTAAAAATTAATCTGAAGCGAAATTTTTACACATTTCAGGGTTTTGTAGGTATTTAATAAGTGTAGGAAACAGAATAATGGATGTTTAAGAATATTTTTTTGGTAAATAGTTTTTAAGGTTTTGTAGGTATGACCAAAAAACCCTTATATCGTCATTTTGTCGCCTGTCTGTCTGTCTGTCTGTCTGTTCGGTAAAAATTGTAACCAAACGGCTAAACCTAGAGAGTTGAAACTTGGCATGCTTATACAACTCTTTGACCCGCACATAGGAAAAATACTGAAACATCTAAAAAACATATCCGCCTAAAAATATAAACATATATCTGTTTGCAAAAAACATATTTTTTTAATTCTGAGTAGGGTATCAAATGAAATGTGGATTAAAAAATTTTTTTTTTGCAAAATAAATTATTTTAATGCGATTTTTACCAAAATTGTGTAAAAAAAAAAATTACCCCACACCCTGTAGCCCAAAAATCTGAAAAAATTCTAAGTAATGTACATTTGTGTGAACCGGAATAGTACAGCAGGAATTTTTTATTAGATTATATTTTCGGAAAATAACGCATTTTTTGTGTTTTTTGGTTGACGATGCACAAAAATTATAGTTATGTAACACAGTATACTAAAAGGCGTATCCTGGTCTAATGGTTAGCTTGCTCGCTTGCTCCCAGTAAACTAGGGTTCGCTCCCGGGCAGAGGAGACAATTTTATTTTGTTTCAATTATTTTGCCAAAGTTATATTTTGGCAATATTGCATTTAATTTTTAAGAGGGTAAATTTAATAACCAATTGGAATTGTTGGAATTATATTCTCATTCTATGTATCATGTATACGAAACCAGAGGGGCGGAGCATATGACTCAAAACAACTAATGGAAGCGATAGGCGCAATTTTAAAAATCTTATTGAACCTTGCTATTTAAAAAAATACAGCGCATATTTAGAAACCTAAATAATGGTATTAGGTATTCGAATTAAAATTAACAAAAAAATATTTTAACATAAAATTTGTTTTTAAAGCTCTTGATTTCCTGTTTACTAATGGATAGAGCATCGGTAATTTAGTTTGGGCTTCTCGTAATTTTTTCTTAATGTGGTGTCTCCATATTAGTCTGTTATCGAGATGCACCCCTAAATATCTTATTGCTTAGTTAGGCGGGTTCCATGGAACAATGTTGTTGTTAATAATTATATCTGGCAGGTTACTAGTTTTTCTTAGCGTGAACATTTTTATTTCGCATTTACTTGTATTTAGTTTAATGCACCATTTTCTAAAATAATCAGTAGTGATGTCAAGGGGTTTTTTAGATCACTGACTGCTCTATTTTGAACCACGTTTTTTGTAAAAATTACCGTAACATCTGCAAACATGGCGATTGTTGCATCTGCTGGAACGGGCATGTCTTGCACAAATACGTTGAATGGAACAGGGCCTGAGACTGATCCCTGTGGGACTCCTGCTCGTATTTTTTAATTTCTGATAAGGTGTTATTGATATTTACTTGGAAGCTTTCATTTTTCAAAAAAAATGTTAATATTTAATAATATGACTAACACTAAAACTACGACTTAATGTTAACTAAGCCTACCATTAACTATATTTTCGTTTTCCTTTCCTTATTCTAACTCGATTTGTTTCTCATAAGTTCACATAACCCCAAAGGCAGCAATTAAAACTGTCAAAGAGATATAATTGTCCAGGTAGAACTACCTCCGAGTCTGACAAGTGAAGAGTCTGTTTAATCGCATTTTAAAAACCACTTAATGTACCCTAATTGTTAAATAAATGCTGCATAATTATAAAACTGTAGAAAATTGTACTGCACAACCACTAGACTATTATTAATTTAATTAATGTTTCATATAAGGGATATTTATACTTTAAATTAAAATAAAATATCATTTAATCGCTGCAACCTCCATTACGTAAAAAATAAAAACATTTTTAGGAATACCTGTAGACAAGAAAATCTTATATCTTCACTCATGTGTCTGTCTGTACGGTACAAATTGAGGACAAACGGTTGGATTTAAAGAGTTGAAATTTGATATTCATAGTTAGTTACGCATATAGAGAACATACTGAGACTTCAAAAACAGGTATATATTGAGCAAAAAAATATGACCATAGTATCCCAGCAAACATTTTTATACGGGCCAGTACTGTTGAAACACATACTCCCCGGCATTGAAAGTAATGGGCCAGTACCCCGGTGTCCCCGTGGCCGTTAGCTGGCCCATTGGTTTATCAATTGCCGGCCAAGCAGCGGTAAAGTGCAAAATAATCGCATTAGTTGCAAGATTTATTTCTGACGGACCAGTGCTTATATTATACCCACTCTCTAGTATTTCAAATGTAACATATGTATATTTACCTTATACTTATAAAATTAAATTTTTAACACGCGTGAACATCAGTACAATTGAAAAAATGGCTGATCCTATTTAAGTAAATGTCATGTTATTTAATAAAAATTAATAAAACACAAGACGTTAGGAGTATTAATCAACTTTCTATTACTTTTTAAAGTGAATTCTTTACAGTAGAGATAAGAATGACGCTTCATAATTTTTGTTAAGTATACAAGTAACCCAGACACAAGTTCAAGTACATAATTGTATAGAAAGGAAGTAAATGGAGTATTGGAGAGCTGTTTTGGTTTTTGTTGAGACACAGAACTTAAAATTATAAACCTCTGAAAGCTAAAAAACTTCACTTATGCCTCCGCCGTGTTTCAAAATATCGCAGTACATTTTAATGGTGTATTATTTGAAGAAATAATTGATGAGATTGATAATGACGATCACAACAGTGTTATTCCAGGGTAGAAATAGCGTAATAAATCAAATTTAATAATTAATATTACCGAACACTATTTTAAAAATAGAATGAACATATAATTCACATATTATTAAAAAATTAGATAAACTGTTATAATACAATGTAGTATATAAATTGACTAAACAAAAGTTGAATAAAGTTATATTTTTTTTAATACACTGTGGAAACCAGTTATAATAAGTATCACAGGACCAAACATTTTTGTTCCATTTTTAAAATAAATTTCGCCACTGAATATTTAATTCCTCACCGAACACCGAAATATTAGGTTAAGATTCTCTTGGCATTTGACTAAATAAATACTCCTGTTAAAATTCAACGTAATAGTGCACGCGTGCAGTTAATATTAGTCTCTATACAGGGTGAGTTAGCGCCTCGCGTTAACAAATATGGTATTAACGCTTACCTTGACAAATGCTCTTACAGAATAGCATTATTGGATAATGACGTTAGACATGGAGTTAAAATAAAAATATTAACCTGACGCTAATTTTAACGCATTTCTTACAGAATACACCCGTATCTGTGTTTCGTTGAACATTGTTCAAAAAATCCTGCTCCAATTTCTAAAGACTTAAACATTGAGTTAATCTGAAAATTACATCACCTTAAATATCTAAAGATTTACCAAAGGGTATATATTAAGAAAAGAGAGGTTGTTTTTATTTTAAAATTCTATCATTTGCCGTAAGTAGAACTGTGTGTGTGTAGTGTATTCTTATATAGCAATTATTTGTGCATTAAGCTAGCACATAATTACGATACTAGCAACAAACACTATAATTACGGAGTTAAGTCTTTGAAATTAATACTTGAATATTAGTCTATAATCATTTTAAAATGAATGCAGAAATGTGTGCTACAGCGCTCCTAAACGGCTAAAACGAATACTATTTTATTTTACAGTCATTAACTCTTAAACTCAGCTAATGGCCTTAAATATTTCTTAGAATCCTAACGCTAGCCAGCTGATTTAGATCGGTTTCGTCTACATTAGGGATGGGAAAAAAACATCGATGTATCGAAAACATCGATGTTTGTTTTAAAAACATCGATGTTTTTACCATCGATGGTCAGCTGGCAATAGTATCGATAAAACATCGATGTCTACTACCGATGTCGATGTTTGAACTTTGAAATTCAGAAACTACCGCTAGAGGCGCTGGAATCTTAAAAATTTAATTTTTATTAAAATTGGTACACAAAATATAAGCGCCATCTATTGTGATATAACAATACTAATAGTGTTTTAATTTAGTTTTTATTCTTTTTAGCAGTTAGCAGAATACGAAAAAATAAGAAGAAACTTCTAATTTTTGCAAACAATGCGAACGACCAACGACGCCAACACTCTTTTTTTTTGAGTCTTGTTGACACTTTCCCAGTTGTTATTCCTCCAATCCCTGGATTTTTGTAAGTTGTCATTAGCTATTTCTTTATATATTGAAGTTGGCTTTTCCTGAACAAAATGATCAAAAGCTTCAATTAATCGGTAAAAGTAACTAGAATTGAAAATCCAGTTCCGCCTAAAACAAAGGAACAGACTTTATTTCAACTTAAAAAAGTATAAAAATAATTGTGTATGACAGTGTTATTTTTATGTTAAATAATATAAAATTAACATTAAGATTACTATATTAGTATTGTAATAAAATCCAATATTTCATTTTAGAAATGTAAAAATAGTAAGGTCTGTTCCTTTAGTTTAGGCGGAACTAGATTTTCAATTCTAGTTACTTTTACCAATTGATTGAAGCTTTTGATCATTTTGTTCAGGAAAAGTCAACTTCAATATATAAATAAATATCTAATGACAAATTACAAAAAAGGCGCAAATAGCCTTTGTTGCTGTGCGCCAAAAAATTTTAACTAACAAATTACAAAAATGAAAATTGCGGTTAGTTCCGCCTAATCGTTTGGAATAGACTGTAGGTACAAATTAGGATTATTATATTGGGTATAATAATATTAATGTGAAATTAATTACTATTAAAAATGAATATTTCTATTTCAAAATCTAATAAATGCTTTTTGTGTATTATGTGTTACTTTTTTCGTATTTTATCTTTACATAAAATAAAACCTATATAATATAAATAAATAGCTTTTTTTAATATTAATAAAACATCGATGTTTCCGATACATCGATGTTTTTCCTTCGATGTTTTTTCAACATCGATAGTAAGCGCCGATGTTAACATCGATGTTAAACATCGATGTTTTGCCTTCGATGTACAACCCTAACTCCCAGCGTCAATACGAACAAGTTTGAGTATACAGAACGTGCTCGGAGCACTCAGAGTATCAAATCGAATGTACCCAAAATGACATCTGCTTCAAATCAAGCTATTCTTCTACTCATTAGATTGCACAACGCTCAGAGATCGCATATGTTTTAATCAACACTGTATATCAAAAATCCAAATATCTGATGATTGCAATCCTTGGAAAGTAGATAGCATAGAAGAAGAATAAATAAAAATGAAAAGAAAATAACTAATGTAAGTGTTTTGTTGCGAGAGAGAGAGCAATGTTTAGTGGTAGTACGACAAGGTGTGCCCCGCGATGGGCGGTTCTACATTTGAGAGGATATAATTAACATGTTTAAAGAAACAACTTTTGAAAAATAGTAAATGTTACAGTCATTTATCAAATAACACGATTGATTGCTCGTATATAATTAACGCTGAAAGTTAACTATTACCACAGATGACTGCCTGGAACTGCTCCGAATTAATAACAACACAAACATGACATTTCCGTTCAAAATTATACCCAAAACTAGACATAGATGCTACAAAATTTACTACAAAGAAATATATATGGTATATCCCGGTTATTACCGTTTTCGATTTGTTGTAGGGATGGGAAAAAAACATCGATGTATCGAAAACATCGATGTTTGTTTTAAAAACATCGATGTTTTTACCATCGATGGTCAGCTGGCGATAGTATCGATAAAACATCGATATCTACTACCGATGTATATGTTTAAACTTTGAAATTCAGAAACTACCGCTAGAGACGCGGAATCTTAAAAATTTAATTTTTATTAAAATTAGTACACAAAATATAAGCGCCATCTATTGTGATATAACAATACTAATAGTGTTAGTTCTTATTCTTCTTAGCAGTTAGCAGAATACGAAAAAATAAGAAGAAATTTCGAAAAAACGACCAAAGACGCCAACACATTTTTTCTTTTTGAGTCTTGTTGACACTTTCCCAGTTGTTATTCCTCCAATCCCTGGATTTTTGTAAGTTGTCATTAGCTATTTTTTCATATATTGAAGTTGGCTTTTCCTGAACAAAATGATCAAAAGCTTCAATTAATCGGTAAAAGTAACTAGAATTGAAAATCTAGTTCCGCCTAAACAAAAGGAACTAGATTTATCTGTGTTACACCTTTTAACTGAATGTGTACAGTTCGATTCTCTCAGGAAGAGTATCAGCCTGTCTATGAGTACCCTGTCGTCACCTAAAGCAACTGACAGGTCATAGCACAGGCCTAATCTCTCCCTGATATCCTCGAACTGTACACATTCAGTTAAAAGGTGTAACACAGACAAATCTGTGTTACACGTCTCACAGATACGGGCCTCATCACTTCGAAGGAGGTGTCGATGGGTCCACCAACAGTGACTTATACGGAGGCGTGTGATGGCGGTTTCCTCCCTGCGGTTAATCCTACAGGAAGAATCCCATGGTTTAACGTCTCCCTTAATCTGTCTCAACTTGATGTTCTGTATACTGCTCCACTCATGTTGCCACATGGCTAAAACAAGATGTTTCGGATGACTCTTTGCGTCATCTGGAAATATGAAACTCACATCAATCATAGGTCTGTGGGAGGCGGCTTTCGCAGCTTCATCAGCCGCTTCGTTGCCTTTAATACCAACAAGTCCCGGTATCTAAAACAGCTCATTACATTCTGATCATTCAGATCAGATTGTAGAGTAGCAACCGGATCTTTAGTACAAGAGGATGCAGTGGATCTGGATCTTGGATACTGTTCAGAGCGCTCAGCGAGTCATAAGATAACACTTGACCGACTCTGCTCTGATTAAACAAAACACAGGGTTTTGATAATAGCGTACAGCTCAGCAGTGTACACATTCGTTATGGAGTGCAGACGGTACTGAAACTGTTGGCGTGGATTTAAAACAACGAATGAACACCCAACCCTGGTTCCGGATTTTGATCCGTCAGTAAAAATGACAGTATCCTCGAAACTAGGGACCAGTGTTCTTTGTAACTCATGTTATTCGATAGGCAACGTAGTATCTTTATTAAACCTAGTTAATGCGAGATTCATACCCTTTTCACACTAGATCTTTAAGAACAGATGTTAAAGTGAATGTGTCTTTAAACGCTAATGTGAAACCGTATGGCCTCGGTTAAATACAAGCGATGTTTAAGACAGAAATCTGCGTCTTAAACTTCGTCCGCATTGCCAACTTAAATTCTATTATAAAAAAATACTCCTTGAATTTGTGCTGTCAACATTTTATATTATCATAAACAAGAATACTGTATTATATCGACGTTATAAGAAGTTTATACTCATTGTTATAATAAAATTATTTATTTTAATAATGTGTTTAATAAAATACAGAGCTACAATAATTGAGATAAAATGTATCGACTTACATGTTAATACAGGTGTAATATATTCTTTATTGTAGTGCCTTTATTGTAGAATGAAATGAAATATCCTTAATTGTTTATAATAATTCAAAATGTGTGACTGCGCAGACAGTTCAAAACTGGTAATTTCATGACGGTAACTTAAGGACAAAATTACTGTAGCTGATGACAGCACCGGAGATTTAAACATCAAGTGTGAAAGCATACCTATCTTAAACATCGGTGAACTTTAAGTTCACTCGTCTTAAAGATCTAGTGTGAAAAGGGTATCACAAGCGAACGCGGCAACGTCCACGATTTTGTATCAATTGCAGGGCCGGCGCCGGTTTTGTTGTGTGTATGAATACAGCCTTAGCCTGTCCTGTATTTAGCATCTTGATTATTGAAGGAAGTCTTGAAGGTGCATTTTTGAAAATACTATCTTAAGTAGGTTTATTCCCATCCGTTAGTGATGGTAATAATTGAAATTATTAATAATTTAAATAATTTAATATTCAATTCTTGTCTGCTTATTTAAATAACATGTCAGTTATAATAAGTTAAGTAAGACTTAGACTTATTTATTTGTTAAATTATATAGATAAGCGTACGTCTTAAGTAACGCCCTGATTTGGCGAAGAAGAAAACGGTGCCATCAGAGGCGGATTGAGTCTATTGGAGGCCCTGAGAGTAAAAGTTGAGGCCCCATCATAAATTAAACTGAGAACAGGATGGTAGAAAATTCAAAATTTCAAGTGATGACGGGATTAAAAAGTCTAAAATTTCAAGTAATAACGGCCTGGGTAAAAATTTATGTGGGCATTATTTATTGTTACAACCTGTTTAATTAGAAACAAAAAATATTTATATATGCAGACATTGCATTACATTTCATTATTTCTAGTTAGCTAATAAAACGGTTAAATATTTTTTTATCAGCCTTTAAAATACAACATTAAGACAGTCCTTTTTTTACCGACCGCCAACATATATAAGGGAGGTATTGTGATCATACCGATTTTGACATTTCGAGATTTCGATGGATCTCCACGAATTATCCCTACATAACTTTTGTATTTTTAGCATGATGTCTGTCTGTCGGTCCGTGTACACGTGCAGAGCAAATTCGACTAAAAGGATTTTTATGAAACTTCATATTTAAGCTTTTGACATCAATACACGAGTTGATCAACTTCTGGTAAAAATCAGTTGACTAGAGTTTACTCGTGTCGATTTTAAGATTTTTCTGAATATTTCACAACAGAGAAATATTTCGAAAAAAATTTGCTTTAACCCATTAATGGCCAAAGATTCGTATACGCAACCTTTTAGAAATTATTTTTTTAAAGGAAAGCAGTTGTTATATTTTTATTGCATAATTATTTTACAAGCATTACTAGGATACAATAGCTTCGTATATATTTATAAAAGCGGGCATTTTTTATACACTTGTTGGTAATATAAAAAAAATATATATATAGCCAAATCGTATGAGAACATTGTTATAAATTATCCTATTTTGAAAAAAAAATAAATTTTATCTGTCATGTTGCTGTGTACATCATTCAAATTTATGGGATGCGTATACGCACCTTTGGCCAAATCAGTGAAATGTACAGGCGTGATTCATCATCGACAAGTCTCATCTTGTCTTACCCATCTAACCTATTGTTCATTTCTACTGTGTGTTCTTTCATAGTTCAGTATATGTATTTACAGAATAAGTATAGTGAAAATAAAAATTAGTTGTACAGTTGCCAAATGATACTAAAATTTCTTAATTGGTCACGACTAGCAGTTGCTCTTATGAAGTATCAGAGTAATGCAGATACTGATAGAGAAGCAACAAATTCAAACTATGGGCGTCCTTCAAAAAGCAGATGTCATCAGATTTGATAATATTGGTCATCTGATAAGAGGCATGAAACGTATGTAAAAAAAATGCAGTTTGTGTAAGAGCGATGCCATTTATTTATGTGTAAAATGTAAAGTACATCTGTGTCAAGAGTGTTTTGAAATGTTTCATTCCAAATAAGTTCATATTTCATTCATAAATAAAATAATTTGCTTATTACATGTTTACTTATATTTGATATTGTTATTAGCCAAGGGTGCGTATACGCATCCTTATATTCCTGTAGAGTTAAGCATATATATTTTTTCAAAATGCAATAATTGTCTTAGTTGATGTATTTTAATTAATTTGCATTACAAGTTTTGTGAAAAATATATTTTTTTAATAGCTTGGCCATTAATAGGTTAAAAGCAATAACTAACAACTTTTATTTGAGAGATTTTTTGATAAAGCAGCATAAATTAAACAAGTACTTTGTGATGGGGGTTGGTCTTGTGGTGGCCACAGTTGATTTTTTTTTTGTGTGCCAGTGTATTTTTTTTTAAATTTCATGAACGATTAACCGCTTATTTTCTACCAATTTAATCGAGAATCGATATTAACATGTCGAACGATTAATTAATTTTTATTGTCATCTCTACATACAAGTTCCAGAATAACTGAGCGATAAGTCTGAACCGGCGTATCGTTCAGATATACCGGAATGTGTACCTGTGCAGTTTTGCGTAAGGACCAAATACGCATGCATTTGAATCCCATATATAGTCACGCGTATTACCAAACAGATCATCTGTATTTTGTTGACTTGTTAGTTTCTTAACTAATATTTAACTTGATAAAAGATCGCTGTAACACAATTAGAAAAATCGTGATTGCTTCTAGCATAGTATTGTACGAGTAAAATGCCACTTAGAGAGAGAATATGTTTTTTTTTACGGTAATTATGAAATTAGTTTTTAATTGAGGTGTGCCAGTAAGCTAGCGCTAATTACTATTTAATTTGCTTTGCTCCGTGACTGCTAAATGTTAAACACGCGATAGTATTTCATTTAATATGGATAAACATGGTTTCAATGGCCTTCATTGTTAACATTTTCACACTGTGATTTCGGTTTTCCTCCCCTTATATTACTATCCTATTCCTATCCTAGGTGATAGCTACCATAATACCCTTTTCACACTAGAACTTTAAGATCGGATGTTAAAGTGAATGTGTCTTTAAACGCTAATGTGACACCGTATGGCCTCGTCTAAATACAAGCGATGTTTAAGACAGAGATCTGCGTCTTAAACATCGTCCGCATTACCAACATAATTTCTATTATAAAAAAATACTCTTTGAATTTGTGCTGTCAATATTTTATATTATCATAAACAAGAATACTGTATTATATCGACGTTATAAGAAGTTTATACTTATTGTTATAATAAAATTATTTATTTTAATAATGTGTTTAATAAAATACAGAGCTACAATAATTGAGATAAAATGTATCGACTTACATGTTAATACAGGTGTAATATATTCTTTATTGTAGTGTCTTTATTGTAGAATGAAATGAAATATCCATAGTTGTTTATAATAATTCAAAATGTGCGTCTGCGCAGACAGTTCAAAACTGGTAATTTCATGACGGTGACTTAAGGACAAAATTACTGTAGCTGATGACAGCACCGGAGATTTAAACATCAAGTGTGAAAGTATACCGATGTTAAACATCGGTGAACTTTAAGTTCACTCGTCTTAAAGTTCTAGTGTGAAAAGGGTATTAGGCTTAGATCTTGGATACAGCTGCATGTAACAGGAACATTTTGATTTCTCCATAAGGGAGACAAATCCTTGTTTGCACCCCAACGGTTTTTATCGAACTTTACTTCGAGCAGCTTCGTAGTTTTACAAACACATGTCTATTTTAAATATATTAATGTTGGTAAAACATTTGGTATAGGCCAGGGGTCGAAATACCACGGCTCGAAAGCCGCATGCGGCTCTTTGGGGATATTCGTGTGACTCTTCTAATTAAGTTGATAAGGAATAAAATTTAGAAAATATTCAAAAGTTCATTTCTTGCATTTTATGCAGCGCATCGGTAATACCGATGACTAAAATAAAGCATATTTATGCAATACTCATTAAATCAGTGGGGCACCCAGGGGGTGCCCCCCCCCCTTAAGAAGGAAGGAAATAAAAATAAAAACACAAACATACTAGAAAATATTAAAAATAGAGATGATGACCTTTTTGTTTTTTTAGGTCGTCACTTGTATTTTAGAGAAGTGAGGACCCCTTTTTTTAGATCATCACTTATTTCCGAAGCGAGCACCTTTTTTTTAAGTCATCACTTGATCCTTATTCATAATTTAAATAATTTTGTCTTTAGGCCCCCGCAACAAAAATTTCTGGGTGCGCCACTGCATTAAATGATGCTAAAAAAATCAGATATGGCCACCACAGGACCGCCATCATAAAGTACTTGTATAAAATACATTCTAGTAGCAGAGTAGAAATAACTTGGCCCAATTTTCTAACAGAGATATTATTTATCATGACCATGGAAACGTTACATATAAGTATGAAAAACAGCTGTGGCCACCACAGGACCGACCGCCATCATAAAGTACTTGTATAAAATACATTCTAGCAGCAGAGTAGAAATAACTTGGCCCAATATTTTCTAAAAGAGATATTATTTATCATTTGGTTTAGGCGGAACTAGATTTTCAATTCTAGTTACTTTTACCGTTGATTGAAGCGTTTGATCATTTTGTTCAGGAAAAGTCAACTTCAATATATAAAAAAATATCTAATGACAAATTACAAAAATGAAAATTGCGGTTAGTTCCACCTAATCGTTTGGAATAGACTGTAGGTACAAATTAGGATTATTATATTGGGTATAATAATATTAATGTGAAATTAATTACTATTAAAAAGGAATATTTCTATTTCAAAATCTAATAAATGCTTTTTGTGTATTATATGTTACTTTTTTCGTATTTTATCTTTACATTATTAAATAAAACCTATATAATATAAATAAATAGCTTTTTTTAATATTAATAAAACATCGATGTTTCCGATACAAAAAATAGCTAATGACAACTTACAAAAATCCAGGGATTTGAGGAATAACAACTGGGAAAGTGTCAACAAGACTCAAAAAGAAAAAGTGTGTTGGCGTCTTTGGTCGTTCGCATTGTTTGCAAAAATTAGAAATTTCTTCTTATTTTTTCGTATTCTGCTAACTGTTAAGAAGAATAAGAACTAACACTATTAGTATTGTTATATCACAATAGATGATTATATTTTGTGTACTAATTTTAATAAAAATTAAATTTTTAAAATTCCAGCGCCTCTAGCGGTAGTTTCTGAATTTCAAAGTTTAAACATCGACATCGGTAGTAGATATCGATGTTTTATCGATACTATCGCCAGCTGACCATCGATGGTAAAAACATCGATGTTTTTAAAAACAAACATCGATGTTTTTTTCCCATCCCTAATCTATTGTTTTTAATAATCTACTTAATCCTAAATGTATAATATATTTAATGCAACTGTTGCCATCTTGTGAGAAAGTTTACTATTACATAAGGAGAGCATCTGAGCGCAGTTTGGAATGTATCATCTAAGTACAGTCTAGTAGAAGTTTAACAACATTTATTACCATAAATTGTATATTATTACATATTTATTATTATTGAATATAAGCTGCTTATGTTGGTACTATGATAGGGAGTTTAGTTACTTAGTTTATGTTGGCACAACTGCGAGCAGTAGGTGGACTCATCCCTGTTTTCAAATTAATAAGAATCTAATTTACTTTATTGAAATTAATAATCTGTTCTTTCTGTAAATTTATGAGAAAGATTTATATCATTAAACTATGTTTAAAGTGTGGTCTTTGGATAATAACTATTCCGTAACCAGGCACGCACCAGGGGGGGGGGGGGTAACTAACTATTAGTTTGAAAAATTATCGACAATCGACAAAGTATATCGTATTAAATTTAGAGCTCTGAATTATTGCTCGCATTACCATATGACATACTTGTTAGTGACAATCAACAGTGCACTATAGTCGACTAATTTAAAAGCTCTAAACGCAGCTTTAGGAAAAATTTTAAGCAGTATCTGCGTTGCGGTGCGGCACAGTGGACGCTTAAGCCTGGAACAGAATGCACAGCGCGCTACGCCGTCAGCGCGCCGTCATATCCGACGGCGTTGCGTTAGCACCGTTGAGAATTTTCGCCTGCCCACAATGCAATAATTTTTAACGCCGTCAAAGTGTCACGTGACAACCTATATCTGTGTTTATACGTGCGCTTTCTTTTATTAAAAGTATAATGGATGATGAAAACTTGTGTGTGATGTTATTTATGTTGTATGCAAGTTATTTATACATACAAATACTTTACCATTCAGTAAAAACCGAGGTTAAGTGTTCTGCGTCAACGTTCAACGGCGTCAAAAGTTGGAAGTTGACGAACATTCAGTATCAACGGCGTTCGAACGCCGCTAGGACGTTACACATTTTGTGCACTTGCGTACGACAGCTTGGTTTTAACTTTCTTCTGCCAGATAGCGCCGTCCGAACGCCGTCAACGCGCCGTAGAACTCGTTGCATTCTGTTCCCCACTTTAACAGTTCAAGATGCGGAACTTATGTGAGTAAAGCCAAAAGTTAACCAGACTAACAGTGCCTAAAGAAGAAGAAGAAGTTGAACGACGATGATTCAGACATCAAATGTATTTTTAAATACCCAGTAAATTCACATAATTTTTTTGTAAATAGTAATTATGACTGTAAGCAAACGTGAAAATAATAAAATTAAATTATTTTTTAATTGCTGTAATTGAGTAATTATAAATTATAATAATAAATTTTTCATTAGAACTACAATAATTATACTTTAAAATTCTATAATAAAGACTTTAAACATGTCAAAAAAAATTGTGGCAGGCATAATTTTCTAATTAAAACAAGACAATTCACTGGGTTAAAGGGGTAAATCAACAATCGGAGTGGATTATACAAGGTGTCTCAAAAGAAATTTTATATTTATTTAGCTTACTGCGTGAACGCAACGTATCCGAGGGGCGCGGGGGTTATGTCAATCTGTAGCCTGGCTCTTGGGAATTCAGTCGCTATGGAGAGTTTTACAAAAACGGTGATTCGGCGACTGTAGCGCGTAGAAAATTCTGCAGTATTCGAGGTTTTCGCCACTTAAATGATGCGCCAAGCATTCCTCTCATTCGACATTGGGTTAAAAAGTTTGATGAGACTGGTACAACGCTGGATAAATCAAAATCCGGGCGACCTAGGTCATCAAGAACGGTAGAAAACGTGGAGAATGTTAATCAGTCTGTTCGTGACGACCCGAACCTTTCAATTCGGAAGCGCGCAAGTGCTTTAAATGTGCATAGATCATCATTACATCGCATTATGCACAAAGACCTAAAGCTGCACCCCTACAAAATTCAATTGGTGCAAGAATTAAAGCCCCAAGATGCCAGTCAGAGGCTTAATTTCGTAAATTTTCTCAGGCAAATTGATCTCCCGGAGAGGTGACATAAATTGGCCTCCACGCAGTCCAGATTTAACCCCTATGGACTTTTTCTTATGGGGTTATCTTAAATCTAAAGTTTACGCCAATAAACCGACTTCACTGGCGCATTTGAAAGAAAATATCCGTCACGAAATGGCAGCCATCCCTGAGTCCACCTGCCGAGACGTCATAAGTAATTTTACTGTTCGATTAAATGAGTGCCGAGAACGCGAAGATCTACATTTAGATGATATTATCTTTAAGAAACAAATCCCCAAAAAGTGTATTTTAATAATTAATAAACATTTTTTCTATACACGGCTTACTTTTTTTTAAATCGATCCACTAAATATAAAATTTCTTTTGAGACACCTTGTACATCCCGTCGTTTGCTGTGTTGGTTGAGTTATAACGTTCCTTTTTGGCACATAGGTGTATTTATAAAATATCTCGAAATAGTTTCGAGAGTTTTTTAAACCCCTAAAGTATGAAAAGGAGTGAAATGAGATTTCAACCATTTCTCAATATCTCTTAGGACCAATAAGATATCGACTTGGTTTTTGCTTCTCATACAAATGCCGAAAACTTATTACTTTTTGTCTTAATCAACCCTTAAAGTGGAATCAACAATTGGGTTGGATTATACATCCCGTCGTATTTCCTCTGTTTGTTGAGTTATAATGTTCCCCTAAAGTGTGAAAAGGGGTGATATGTGATTTCAAAGATTTCTTAATATCTCTTTGGACCAATAAGATAACTACTTATGCATTTATGCATTAAATAAACAAACCCTTGATAATGTTTTTGTATCATTGCAAACTTATCTAGAAGCAACCATGTTAGCAAAAGAGGGAATTCCTATAAGATTCCGTACATTAATAAGGCAAAACTTTATCGTTAGGGACGATGACAAACAACATCATGTTCCATACAAGCTGTGGAGACAACCCCGTCCTTGTTAAATTAAAACTTTTTGTATTATTCTTTGTTTTACTAGATATTTGTAACTATTTCATAAATAAAATCATTCTAATTAATTAAAATTGTAAAAAAATCATATTTTCGGACAAGAAAAATATCAAAATGTATATTTTCGGATGAAGGGAGTGATTTTTTAAAAGATTTTAATACTTAATAATTGTAATTTACTTTGGTGTGTTTATCAATCGGTTCGCAAAATTCATGAAAAATTGCGGAAGCTGTGTGGAACGGTTCCAGCACACTACTGGAAATAAGCAGGGGCGGACTTTGACCTAGGCAAACTAGGCAACTGTCTAGGGCCCGTATTTGGGGCCCGCAAGACCGTTTTATTATACATTTTTTCTATTATTTTATGATTTTTTTAACTAATAAGGCCCGCAATGAGAACCTTGCCTAGGGCCCCGATTTTCCTTAGCCCGTCACTAGAAATTAGTAATATAAACCCACAGAGTAGCCCAGCGGTGAGCAAACTTTTTGGATCGTGAGCCACATTGATCCTATAACACAGGGGTCGGCAACTTACGGCTCTTTTGGAAAATATTGTGGCTCTTTGAAAATTGGCTGGTTTTTATTTTAATATAATTTATTTTTAATTTTCAACTTTCTGCCTGTACTATACAGGTTTTGTATTGTTCAGGATGTTTTACGGTGCAATTCACGCCCGGTAAATCCCCGAGTTGCTGCATATTCCCTTTTAGAAGAAGTAATTTCTGATGAATGATATACGTGCAGAAACATTTTTACATTTTATTAATTTTCAAAAACTTAAGGACAATAACAACGTTATTAATGCAATTTTTTTTGCACAAACTATTGTTAACATGCAAGAAGCTTTTGGAGAAAGATTTAAAGAGTTTAGAAAACATAAAGCTACACAAGCTCTTTTGATAAAACCAATTGAAGCAGATATGCAGCAATTACATTTATCACCATTCCCATTGATTAATCAGGTACAATTTGAACTTCAATTATTGGATTTGAAATCCAAAGATTTATGGAATAATATATTCTTAAAACTTAATTCTGAACTGGAAAGTTTAGAAAGAGAAAAGTTCATTTTATCCAGCATAAGTGGACCGAAATTCGCAATCTTCAAGATAAAGTTGTTTTCGAAGCTTGGAATCGTCTTCCAGAATCGTTCAATCATTTAATAAATTATGCTTTTGGACTACTGACAATTTTCGGATCCACACATTACTGTGAGCAAGTCTTTTCACATATGAAATTAATAGTCAGTTAAGAAGTAATCTTACTGACCTGAAACTTGAGTCCTGCCTTAAATTAAAGATTACTGAATATTTACCAAATATTGAAGTCTTATCGAACACTATGCAAGTAGCAAGCGTCCCAGTAAAAAAATTATTATATTGTAATATACTGGCAAGTGCAATAAGTATCACAAACTAAATGTATAAGTAAATATTAATTTATTTATACATTATATATTAATAACAATTTTTACGTTTTTTTCTTAAATATAGCATATATTTTTTAGCGGCTCTTTCATGTTATTGTTTTTGTTTTCAATATAGATTTGGCTCTTTGTCACTGAAAAGTTGCCGACCCCTGTTATAACAGGATGGCTCGGACCACACAAAATATTTTGGTGCCCTCTCCATATGAAAGAGTAGAGCAAAAACAACGGTCTCACGTCTATTTTTAAAGTGCAGAGAAAAAAACACGATCTCGCCTCCATTTTCAATTTTTTTCACTTTAAGCAATTGTTTGCGGATATTTTCGGGCCGCATAAAATGACTACAAGAGCCACACGCAGCCCGCGGGCCCACCACTGGAGTAACCCATGGGCCTTCAGAGTATCAAAAAGACTATTTCTAATGATTAAAAAAAATCTTACCTCCTGGAAATCTGTGTGGAAATATTCTTCCATGTCTACTAAGTAACCATGGATATAACGGATAACTATCCCTTGGTTGCGCATGCGGATTTAACTGTGGTTGACTTGGAAAATGTTGTCCACCTCCAAGTGCTGCCGCAAGTGCAGCACCTTGAAAATGTGCCGCTAACGCAAAAGGATGTCCTCCTGGATGCATATCATGTTGTAAAAAACCATTTTTCGCCACCAAATTTGGATCATACGTTGGACTTGGTCTTATTAAACTATGAGCAGGTATTCCTGGTACCATTATTGGTGCTTTTGGTGATGGTGTTCTTTGTGGAGGAGAACCATTTAATCTATTTTCTATGTCACTAGATGGTGAAATTGGGGCACTTGATTCACTGTAGTGAATTGGTGATTGCTGAGGGCTTGAATTTGTTCCACCGACGATAGAATCGATGGAAAAACCTATTTTTGGCTTTGATGGAACTGCAACGATTGGTGTTGGTGCTAGAGGCATCATGATTTCTTTGGAATTTTGACTATAAAACCATTTCTATACCAACATTACAATCTCGGAAAAACAACCAAAATTGTTACAACTAATCCAGAATCCAACTCTACTCCTTTAACTATCCTTTCTGTATTCCCTTTTAGCTCTTTTCTTTTTGATTCGTAAATCCTGATTTTAGATATTTTCTTACTGTTTGTTCTATTCTCCAACCAACATTACAATCTCGGAAAAACAACCAAAATTGTTACAACTAATCTAGAATCCAACTCTACTGCTTTAACTATCCTTTCTGTATTCCCTTTTAGCTCTTTTCTTCTTGTTTCGTCCTGATTTTAGATATTTTTAATTGTTCTATTATCCAACCGTTTTGTTTTTAAAGCTTTCTTTTCTTTCTTTTAGTTATTTTGTTTGTTTTATTAACACTTTGACTAAAATTTAGTTTCCAATATTTGTCCTGACGTTTATTTTCACTACTTTGGTTTTAGATGTTGTTTAGTGCTAGGTTTATTGATTTTACTAGCCCAAAATTACTTTTCCACCTTTGTAACTTCTTTTATTCTCACTTATTTAGTCTTATTTTGTTTTTTAGATGTTGTTTATTGATTTTACTAGCCCAAAATTACTTTTCCACCTTTGTACCTTCTTTTATTCTCACTCCTTTAGTTTTCTTATGTTTTTTAACTGTTGTTTATTCTGTTGAGTTACTAATTTTCTTTGCCAATTTCTCTCGTTGATTCTTTTATTTTAACTCCTTTAATTCTATGTCTCTTGGGTGTTATTTATTGCTTTTTCTAAAAGACTTTAATTTCTTATTCCCTTTTCGTTAACAAATACAAGTTTAATTTTCTTTTGCCTCTTCTATTTCTTAAATTTCACTTTGTTAACTGAATTCTACCTCTTCTTCAAACTCCTTTATCCAATTCTATTTTCTGTTTTATTAGCTTTAATAAATTATTGTCCCTCTTTGCGTTTTCTTTCACTCCCTTTGCCTTTATATTGTTTATTCTCTAACCAAATTTTCTTTTATCAACTTTTTTAGATTAGAAATAGTTTTTTGATATATTTATTCTAATTTTTACCTCCGTTTTTTTCAATTCTAGATTTCAGTTTTGGATATTTTTTTGTACATCCGTTATTGGAACAATAGCGTCTATTTGGAGCAAAGTTCTTAGCTTCTATCCCGTTAAATTAGAACAATAATGGCTATTAGCGTCTTCTGTCACTTTAGCGCACGATTATTTTGGCAAAATGTGGCTTTTAGATCAAATTTTTTACATTCAACTATGAAATCAGCCTTCAAAATAATTTTTTGTACCAATATCACTTAGAAATTAACACTTTTAAGCCAATTTATGTTCTAAGCACACTCAGTCCAGTCAAATTTGAGCACAACACTTTTGAGTCACTGTCCGAAACACGATTTTGTTCACAAAAAAGTACCACTTAAAAATACTCCAAAAAAATATTTTTGAGGCAATTTTAGGTTGTTAACGCGGTATTTTGGCGCAATTTAGGTGCTTTTAGGCGAAATTTGGGTGCAATTTTAACACAATTTTTGCCCAAATAACACAAATGTAAAACACTTGCAATTTTCTCAATCTTAGATGCAATTTAGGAGCAATTTTGTGTAATTTAGTCGCAATTTTAGCAATTTAGGCGCAATTTTTGAAATTTAGGTTCAATTTTAAGCGCAAAATTTGGGTGCTTCACAAATTTGCCGCACAAAAATTTAATTGTAACAGCTACAGTCCTGTTTTTTGGGATAGCACAAAACCACAGATGCACTGTTGTTAATTTTTTATGTCCAGTATTTTTTTTTTACTATCTAGGGTTGTTTTTTTAACACAATAAGCACACAAGTCACTATTTTGTCACTAAATGTTTAAAAGCACTGTTCTTTTGTCGTTAAATATCCTTTTTTGGGTGACACTAAACCTTAAACTACTGTTAAGTATTATTTTTTTATCTCATTTTCACTTATTTGTACATACTTCGTTAGTTTTTGGGTTCATATAACGCTTAACGTGTATAACCAACGATATCTGTCTAACTAATAGAGCCTTTTAAGAATTTCATATGGGTGGGGGCTTAACTTGTAACAGTAGTGGGGGTAGGTACAATCTTATTGGTCGAGCGATCAAGGTTATTTGTTTTGTAACGCGTCCCCTGATTGGTTTAACTGCGTGTAATGGTTATAACGACGTTAAACCCCGCCCATTATTCCGAACCTACTCGATTTGAACGTTTAAAAGTGGCATTAAACACACTAAATAAGCACTTTTAACTGTATTAATATACTTGTGTTGTATTTTTTCTGTTTGGAAGTATGTTTTATGGTTGTTATGTTGCTCCGCCTATTTCTGCGCGCGCATTTAGAGGCGGAGCTTGTTTAGAAACACTTTAATTCTTAATTAAGGTGTCAAAAGATTGTTATGGAGCTTTTTTATGGGGTAATGCGTTTGTGTTATTGGTTATTTCTTATTGGTATATCTCGTTGAGTATAGTGAAATTAATTTTAAATTTATTTTGTGTTGGTGGAATTGGATTAAATTTTAATTAGAGGAATAAAGTACCGCTGGATAGCATACATTTTCAACTAGTGATTTCTAAAAGTACGAACACGTAGAAAGATTATTGCCGGCGATTATAGCCAGCGCCAACCGTCGAAAATAAATATCTCTTACCTTTTAATGTATAGCCTATTTCTTTGGCTTAGGCCAGGGTTTCTTAAACTTATGTAGTCCGAGGACCACCTCTTGAACAACATTTTTTTTGCGGACCCCATCCCAATACTAGGCATTTTACGTCGTTCTTGAGACTTAATTTCTGGCTCAATAATCTCATACTACTACGTTATAATAATTATTAGTACTAAGGTACTACGTTATAATAAATATTGGTAAAAATGTATCGCTGGTTATTTTAATAAATGGTCTTGCGCATTTATAGAGATGAACATTTTTATTAGCATATAGAATAAAAAACATAAAATGAATAAAAATAGTTGTAAAGAGAATTAAAAAAGTTACAAATTATAATACTTTTAACTCATACAAACATTTCGTCGTCAAATATTGGTCAAAATAGATCTTATTATAATATGTTTTCTGTAAATAATTTGCAGTTGAATAAAAATAATTAAATTTTTACTATATTCTATCTCTGAAAAACTGATAGTATAGTCGGATTGCTGATAAGTGACTGTTCGTTGCTACAAGTATCGATATTCAATGCTATATGCTTTCTTTGTCTATATCATTATAATTATTTGCATACCCATAGTAACGTATAGTGACCCAAGCTGACAACTAACGTTCAAAATTATTTGAATAAAAAACAAAGCATTAGAAAGAAACGGCATGAATCGTAAATATCTTTAGGTACTAATTAGAGCGCGAAAATAAATTCACAGCAGTATTCAAACAAACAAAATTATTAATTTTAAGGTAATAATTATAAATAAGGAAAAACTTATACTCATACGTAAATTTTGGATTATAATTTGTTGTTTAACTAAATTAAATTTTTGTTTCCCCTAAGTACAAAGTAATAAAATATTAAGTAAAAATATATTTATTCATATAATATATTGCTGCAAGTTGTATATAAATGTTTATTTTTATTTAAAAAAAATTAGTCACTGTAATGCATGATATCGTCGTCAACTGAACTATCGCTGTCATTTCTTGTATTTATTATTATTGGATTAATATCATCAACAATCCTTTCCCTTTTCCACCATTCATTTATTAAATTTTCGATTTTTTTAACAGATTTTGCCCAAGTTTTACAACTCATTTGATCACAGGCTACTTTGTTCAATAAACTTTTGTTCAAAAAAAATACATCGTTTAAATCGTACTTTTCGGCCGTTTTGTTTAAGCTTTGTAAATCACACTTACAATAAACATTTTTTTGTTAAAGTTAATATCATTTTAAAATGTCATTTTCTTTATATTTTGATTTTTTGTGTCTTTCTTAATACAAATTTCCCATTTATTTATTTATTTTTTTATTAAAATATGTAAAAAAATAATTTAATGTCATTCGTTTCCATGGTTTCATTGTTGGAATTTTAAATTTTGACATTCCAACATGAAAAATGATATAACCCAAGCAAGGTCCCTTCTCGTGACAACCTAAGAGAACGAAATTCCCATTTAGTTCCGCCTAACCGTTTGAAACAGACTGTATATAATTTTGATTCATGACTGACGTGAACTAATCTGACAGTAAAAACGCAGCCTAAAATTGTAGGGTTAGATTTTATAAACATTACGTCACAAGAACGCTCGCTCCGTTAGTGCTCTATTCATGACGTCACCATCAACTGTTCGCTCAGCGCTCGCTCTACTCTGTACAACTCGAATGCACCCTATAATTATTTGCATACCCATAGTAACGTATAGTGACGCAAGTTGACAACTAACCTTCCAAATTATTTTAATAAAAAACAAAGCATTAGAAAAAAACGGCATGATTCGTAGATATCTTTACTAATTAGAGCACCAAAATAAATTTACAGCAGTACTCAAACAAACAAAATTATTAATTTTAAGATTATAATTATAAATAAGGAAAAATTTATACTCATACGTAAATTTTGGATTATAATTTGTTGTTTATTCCAGCAGATTTAAAATTAAAGTTTGTGAATTTAATAATTGTCCGCAATCCATATTTTAATTAATATTTATTACCAGACACTGACAGTTAAGACAAATAACAAAAAACATTTTTAAAATCGCTGAAAAATGGTAACTAGATTATTATATGAATGCACTACTTGATACATACATGTAACAGTCACCTATCAGCAATCCGACTATAATAAAATTTATTATTTGTAAAAAGTTATTGCATTATCACACAGAAGCGGTAAAACAAAAGCGACAAAATATGAATAGTTCGAAACGAAATATTATTAAAAACAACCGAGTGTGCCGCACATATTATATGGGCATACGAACTAGGGTTAAATACAATAGATCATAAAAATTTGACCCTAAAATTTTGAGGAAGAATATGGTCACAGGAATGTGTTTAATGATATGATAAATATGGTCACAGGCGTGCGTTTAATAAAATGATAAATAGTAATATAGAAATACACAAAACCAATTTAAACGTGTTTAAAATGTGCACGCCACTGGTAACTGCCTGACAAAATGATTTATTACTATCAGCCTTTCTGAAATAGAGTATAATATTTATTAAAAATCAAAATAAGTGAAGCGCCAGCTAATAAAAAAATAATATCTAACATTAATAAAAATGGGATATTCCGTCACTGTTTATCATTTTGTATGTAAAATAGACTGCGACCCAAATCAGTTCGACACCCCTGCTGTTGGATATTGATGTTTATATCAAATTATAATTTCATTATTTGTTGATAAAAAAATGTAATTGTTAAAACTCACTTGATTTTTTCTTCGATAAATACATATTTAATTATATTTTTCACGGAATATATTTTTTAAGTCTCAATATTTCTCTTACTTATGTTCAGTTCTCTAAATCAGCCGCTTGGCCACAATTTGTACCGAACGAACAGACTCATGTGACAGAATAAGGATTTCTTGATTATACCTACGAAAACCTAAAAATAACATGTAAATGTGCATTTTCTGTTAATTTCAACACTAATCATAATAAAATATAGCTTATTATTATTGTAAAATACAAAAGTTATTTTGCTGTACGATTATGATAAAATTGTTAAATTTTCATTTCATTGGACCTTCAGAGGGGGCTTGTACCCCCCCCCCTCCATCTGAATACGCCACTGTTGTTCAGTACAACTTATATCAGTCCTTTTTGAGTGTAAAACATTATAATAGCAAAAATACCTAAGAAGATATTGATATTCACATTTATCTACAAAATAAAACCAAATACCGATTTTAAGAGCGCTATTGTCTTCAAAACTACTCTCTTTATTATATTTCTACTATTTCTACTCTATTTCACGTTTGAGGTGTCATTTTAAAATTACATTCTGAAGGTTATACCAAAGTCAGATTTCCACTTTATCTTATCTGAATCGAATAATTAGTTGTTTAAAACAGTTTTATCATTTGACTGGGCGAATATTTTAGTCGATGTGTCAGGGGGAAAAAGGATCAACGCTCCCCTTCATATAATTCGTTGGAGCATATTTGGTAAGTGATGTATTTTCACTTGAACAATAATTATGTCACTTTATCAAGAGTAGGCAATCTTAAAAAAATGTTTATTTACACGAAAAAAAAATGCCAATATTGTTTACAATGAAGTAATTGAAAAATTAAATACTGTTGTGGTTAAATTTTATTTTCAACACCCCGGGCAGCGCCGTGTAATCTGCTGGTCCTGGGAGGGGCCCAGACCCGTCGCCCCCCCCCCTTGGCTGCGCCACTGATGCAGCCGTATCTCTAAACTTTCCTACCGCCCTAAATAAGTTTTACTCTAAATAATAAGTGAGATACAAAATGGAAAAATGCATGGTTTGAATCCTGATTTGAAGTTATCCACTGTGTAATAATAAATATAAATTTGATGAAACTTTTTCTGACCAATATTAAAAATGTAAGTACCGTTTAGTTCTGAAACACTTAGTCAGATGGCGCAGTTTAACATGTACTATTATATTAATAGAGCAATAATCTGCCCCAAATAGTTTCCGTTTTGTGGCACGCTAGTTTTACCAGGGTTGTCCAAAGGGAGAAAAAATAACTAGCTCTATTACTAGACTTACCATAATATTTTTTTCTCAAACCGGGACAATTTTGAAATTTTGCTAAAAACAGAAAGTAACGCCTTCTACGCTAGTAACGGGTGTTTTTTTTAGAGGTATAGAACTTTAAATTGCAATAAAACAACGATGGATTATTCGATTGACATGAATTTTTTTTTATTCGAAAGATAATCTTGTGGCATTACATTAAATCATACCAACAAGACGGCGCAACATGTCACACAGCTCGTGCCACAATCGATTTATTGAAAGACACGTTTGGTGACCGCCTAATTTCACGTTTTGGACCTGTGAATTGGCCTCCAAGATCTTGTGATTTAACACCGCTGGACTACTTTCTGTGGGGCTATGTAAAGTCATTGGTCTATGCGGATAAGCCACAAACGCTTGACCATTTGGAAGACAACATTCGCCGTGTTATTGCCGATATACGGCCACAAATGTTGGAAAAAGTCATCGAAAATTGGACGTCCAGATTGGACTACATCCGAGCCAGCCGTGGCGGTCATATGCCAGAAATCATATTTAAAATGTAATGCCACAAGATTATCTTTCGAATAAAAAAAAATTCATATCAATCGAATAATCCATCGTTGTTTTATAGCAATTTAAAGTTCTATACCTCTAAAAAAAACACCCATTACTTATGATTAAAAAGGATAAATAACGGAGTGGTTAACAAAAATTTACCTAGTAATAATTTTTAATTACTCTTAATTTAACATAACTTATATTTATCACTAGCTAGAAATTTCATCAAAAATTCGTTGCTATTTTTAATTATAGGCTATTCCAAACTTTTAGGCGGAACTAAATGGAAATTTCGTTCTTTTAGGTTGTCACGAGAAGGAACCTTGCTTGGGTTATTTCATGTTTCACGTTTGGTATGAGAAAATTTAAAATTCCAACAGTGAAAGCATGGAAACGAATGACATAATATGTCATTCGTTTTCCCATTTTCATTTATATTTTCATGCAAGACGTGTGATATTGTAGGGTATGAATACGTAGAAAGATTTTTTCCGGCGGCTATAAACGATTGTTGTCGGTCCTTGTTGATGCTGCTTAGTGTACACGTAGAAAGATTGTTACCGACGCTGGTTTATTGAAATTTCTTTATTAAAAAATGACAAAAAACTAAAAAAAAAAATTGGTTTTAGTCCTTTTCAAGAAAAAATTATGGATACACGCCTGGCGTGACCATATAATTTTTTTATCGCCAGATTTCCAGAATATTATTTTTAAATTATTGCTAGATTTTACGGAATGCTTATTTTTGTTAGTGACACACAATGAGGTGAAGAAGTTAAAAGTAGATCTTGCGAGTTCTAAATTAGAAATGCGATCCAAAATGAAATATGTCATTCGAAAATGACATAATTACAGTCTGTTCCAAACGGTTAAGCGGAACTAGATTTTCCAATCTAGTTACTTTCATTGTTTAAATCGTGCTTTTTGGCCGTGTTGTTTAAGCTTTGTAAATCATACTTACAATAAACATTTTATGCTGATTTTTTTCATCATTTTAAAATGTCATTTTCTTTATATGTTAATTTTTTGTGTCATTCTTATTACAAATTTCCCAATTATTTATATTTTTGTCATTAAAATATATAAAAAAAATAATTTACAGTCTGTTCCAAACGGTTAAGCGGAACTAAATGGGAATTTAGTTCTTTTAGGTTGTCACGAGAAGGGACCTTGTTTGGATTATTTCATTTTTCACGTTGGGATGTCAAAATTTAAAATTCCAACAATGAACCCATGGAAACGAATGACATATGTCAAAATTAAATATTTTTTTTAGATATTTTAATGACAAAAAAATAAATAAATGGGAAATTTGTATTAAGAATGACACAAAAAATCAAAATATAAAGAAAATTACATTTTAAAATGATATTAACCTTAACCAAAAAATGTTTATTGTAAGTATGATTTACAAAGCTTAAACAAAACGGCCGAAAGGCACGATTTAAACGATGAAAGTAACTAGATTTCAAAATCTAGTTCCGCTTAACCGTTTGGAACAGACTGTAATTTTGACATATATACTTCGTTTCCATGGTTTCATTGTTGGAATTTTAAATTTTGACATTCCAACGTGAAAAATGAAATAACCCTAGCAAGGTCGCTTCTCGTGACAACCTAAAAGAACAAAATTCCCATTTAGTTCCGCCCAACCATTTGGAATAGACTGTATGTCAAAAATTTTAATACATCTTTCCATATTTTGAATACAAAAAAATAAATAAATAGGAAATTTTTATTAAGAATGACAAAAAATTCAATTGCAGTGAAAAGGACATTTTATAATAACAATCAATTTAATCTAGAATTTGCAATGTGCGTATGAATTACAAAGTATGAAAACAAAATGACTATAAATCCGAATTGATATATAAAAATTACTAGATTTCAAAATCTAGTTCCGCCTAAACGTTTGGAATACAAGCGTTATTTGTGTTGTTTGAAAACTTGAAAAATTTCATCTCGGCTAAAAATTGAATTAAATCGTGAACATTTTCGAGCGATTATTTTTTATAACTCTCGACGTGGATTAACTTAACAACAGTGCATCGATGAACTTAATTCTTTTGGCGATAAAGCACCATCGAGGACTACTCAGGACTCCTGACCCCCCCCTCTAAACGAAAAAATTATATACTTAATAAAAACTTAGCAACTGAAAATAAAAATAATTTTTTTAATTAATAAAATAAAATTAACACATAAGCTCATGCCCTCTTCATAAAAAAGTTATTATTTTCCGGATATTTTTCGAAATTGAGACCCCCTCCCAGCTCAAATTTCAGTGTGCGCTTTTGTTACCTCCTTAAATGTATAAGGTCAAGGAGGGTAATAAGGCCCACCAAACACTTTTTATTTTTTTAAAATTTATACAATAACAATTTTGTTATAAATTTATTTTTAAATAATAATTTGAACATATTTTTATAATATAATAATTTATTACATATGTATTTGATAAACGAATCACTAAGTTATGCAATTAAAAAAATGTCTGCATCGGGCCTTATTTATAGAAAAGTCGTTAATTAAGGCCCATATAGCAAATATAAATTAGGGTATAAAAAAGCGTATAAAACACCGGAATATTGGTCTGATTGTTTTATTTTTAAATTATTTTGAAAAATTATGGCAAAACAATTATTTAATTCATGCAATTAGGGCAAATAAATTGAAAATTAGACAACAAAAATTATTAAATAATGGACAAATAAAAATAAGACAAACAATTATTTAATTCATGCAATTTGGACAAATAAATTCATCTTTGTCCTCCTTCGTCAGTCCAACACAGTCTTCGTGGACCCAAAGACGGCAATTTATGCAGTAACGCATGTCGGCCCAACGATTTGACACTGTGGGCCTTATTATCAGCTTGGCGGTTAAATGTTTACACCATAGTTTTATTGACTAATTTGTAGGTTATGAAAAATAAAATAATATAGAATGTACTATTATGTACTAGCAAGTTATTGCAATAAACATGCATGATATTTAAATAATGGCATATAAGTAAAAAACATACTTACAGTTAAATTCACTTACAGTAGAGAAGCAAACACCGCGCTGTTGTTGTTTACATGTGTATATCTCTATACATTAAAAAAAAACAAAGTACTGCCACCTGTTAATATATAGCAATAGCACATACTAATATACTGTGAACATGTGAATTCTGAATTTCACTGCTAAGGCGCCAAATTCAAAAGTGGGCCTTATTTCCGCCCGGGCCTTATTACCCTCCTTGACCTTACTTCAATAAAATAGTTTTTAAAATAACGATGATAACTAGAGTATCAAAACCTGACTAATTTACTAGCATATTAAGTTGGTAACAGAAAATATGATTATCCTTAATAAGAATATATGTTGGGGTGTAAGTCCGTCCCTGTTTTGGACAGCCCTTATGTTGTACGGCGAGCATAACGATCAACAGTGCTTAATGCATGCGTAACCTATAATTTGGTCGAAAAGGGAACTAACAATTTAAAAGAGCTTAACATGAAAATTGAACTTAAACACCGTATAATCTGTTTAACGCTCTCTCTTGTTTGTTCACAACACCCCTCTCTTCTCTTCAGTCTCCCTTCGTCCCACACCGTCCATTATACGGCTCCTGTCACTCTGGAAAGGGTTACCAACATGTCGAGAAAGATACAGTGTGTATAGTTAATATGATAAAGATAAAGCGTAATATTTAACAATGATAGACCTTCTGTATACAAGCGAATCGTCCAAAGTGTTGATAAGAGTTTTATTCGCAGATAATATTTCTGATAAGCTACCAACAATTGACGAACAAGTTAACACAAGATTGCTCAGATTGATCTGGTGACGTCACACGATTATTCGGGTTGCTCACATTTTGTTAACATTTTCGTAAGCAATATTTGTCTAAAGTTAGTGACGCCTGGTGACGGTAGCGCTAACTGCAACTGTCAAATTTCTGTCGTTGGTTACAACTGCTATCGCATTTTGTTTTATGGCCCGGTTACACGATGCAAGTAACTTGCACCAGTAAGTACTTGCACCAGCCGCTGGCATCGTGTAAACGTACATGCAGTACTGGTGCCAGTACTGGCACAAGTATCTCATGCAAGTCAAGTGAATAGAAGCCGTTCCTTTATAAATATGAGTTTATTACCAATAATAGAATTCTATCACAAATGGCGCTTATTTCGTATAATTTTTAAGTTATGTTTTCAACACATTCCAATTGTTTTCAAATTTTTCCCTAATAGTTTTAGGTCATTACGGACCAAACTAGATTTTTTCTAGATAAAATAAGATGTGAGAATTCCAAAAATTTAAACTTCAAGTCTCTATCTCTTACCTTTTTTGAGATAAGTTTTTTTTTAAATTCCATTAAAATCAAAATTTTCCCTAATAGTTTTAGGTCATTACGGACCAAACATTAATTTTTTCTAGACAAAACAAGGTGTGAGAATTCCAAAAATTCAAACCTCAAGTCTCTATTTCTTACCTTTTTTGAGATATGAATTTTTAAAATTACAAAAAGGTTCAAAATTTTCCCTAATAGTTTTAGGTCATTACGGACCAAACATTATATTTTTCTAGACAAAACAAGGTGTGAGAATTCCAAAAATTCAAACCTCAAGTCTCTATTTCTTACCTTTTTTTGAGATATGAATTTTTGAAATTACAAAAAAAACAAAATTTTCAATAGTTTCAGGTCATTACGGACCAAACATTAATTTTTTCTAGACAAAACAAGGTGTGAGAATTCCAAAAATTCAAACCTCAAATCTCTATGTCTTACCTTTTTTGAGATATGAATTTTTAAAATTACAAAAAGTTTCAAAATTTTCCCTAATAGTTTTAGGTCATTACGGACCAAACATTATATTTTTCTAGACAAAACAAGGTGTGAGAATTCCAAAAATTCAAACCTCAAATCTCTATGTCTTACCTTTTTTGAGATATGAATTTTTAAAATTACAAAAAAATCGAAATTTTCAAAAGTTTTAGGTCATTACGGACCAAACATTAATTTCTTCTAGACAAAACAAGGTGTGAGAATTCCAAAAATTCAAACCTCAAATCTCTGTCTTACCTTTTTTGAGATATGAATTTTTAAAATTACAAAAAAATCGAAATTTTCAATAGTTTTAGGTCATTACGGACCAAACATTAATTTTTTCTAGACAAAACAAGGTGTGAGAATTCCAAAAATTCAAACCTCAAATCTCTGTCTTACCTTTTTTGAGATATGAATTTTTAAAATTACAAAAAAATCAAAATTTTCAATAGTTTTAGGTCATTACGGACCAAACATTATATTTTTCTAGACAAAACAAGGTGTGAGAATTCCAAAAATTCAAACCTCAAGTCTCTAATTCTTACCTTTTTTGAGATATGAATTTTTAAAATTACAAAAAGTTTCAAAATTTTCCCCAATAGTTTTAGGTCATTACGGACCAAACATTATATTTTTCTAGACAAAACAAAATGTGAGAATTCCAAAAATTCAAACCTCAAGTCTCTATTTCTTACCTTTATTGAGATATGAATTTTTAAAATTACAAAAAAATCAAAATTTTCAATAGTTTCAGGTCATTACGGACCAAATATTAATTTTTTCTAAACAAAACAAGGTGTGAGAATTTCAAAAATTCAAATCTCAAGTCTCTATTTCTTACCTTTTTTGAGATATGAATTTTTAAAATTACAAAAAAATCAAAATTTTCAATAGTTTCAGGTCATTACGGACCAAAAATTATATTTTTCTAGACAAAACAAGGTGTGAGAATTCCAAAAATTCAAACCTCAAGTCTCTATTTCTTACCTTTTTTGAGATATGAATTTTTAAAATTACAAAAAAATCAAAATTTTCAATAGAGTCAGGTTATTACGGACCAAACATTAATTTTTTCTAAACAAAACAAGGTGTGAGAATTTCAAAAATTCAAATCTCAAGTCTCTATTTCTTACCTTTTTTGAGATATGAATTTTTAAAATTACAAAAAAATCAAAATTTTCAATAGTTTCAGGTCATTACGGACCAAAAATTATATTTTTCTAGACAAAACAAGGTATGAGAATTCCAAAAATTCAAACCTCAAATCTCTATGTCTTACCTTTTTAGAGATATGAATTTTTGAAATTTACAAAATAAAATCAAAATTTTACCAATTAGTTTTAGGTCATTACGGACCAAATATTACAGAAGAAACATCGTAAAATTAATTTTTTTAAATATATAAACCTTAGGTCTCTATTTCTTACCCTTTTTGAGATATAGTTTTTGATTTAATACACAAATTTCCAAAAATAACCACACTTTCACGAAACACAATATGTTCAACGTTAAAATACGTACAAAAAATAACTTAGAATTTATAAGAAAGACATTTTAATGTTATCTCGATGTTTTGTTAACCACAAATGGATCAGTATGGGATTAAAAAAATAATTAATCCTCTTAAATAAGTTGATAAGGAAATTTTATTTTTATATCATTAGCAGGAATTACGTAAACATTTATGCGACGAAACTTGTTTATCTGAAAAAATATATAAACTGTGAATTTTCATAGTTTACAGGATTTCGTAGGCAGGGCTGATATTAAAAATATTTGAGAAGATAACATTCAAAATATGATTTATCACAGTAATACAGTTTTGAAATTATTGTAGAAAACATTACAAACCAATTTGCAACAAGTTTGGAACCTAATTTTACGACCTACTTATTTTTAAGGTCCCAAACAATTAATTCAAATATGGTGTTAAAATTTTAAAGCGCTAAATTACGAAAAATCGATATTTAAATTTGAAAAAAATCACGTTTTGCATGAACTAAGTGGACAAATAATGGTTTAAATTGACAAAATAAGGATTCAATTTGATTTGAATGTTTATTATAATGTTTATATGTTTCTGTTTGTTAATATGGATCTTACTAGCATTAGCTAAATAAATAAACTATTATTATTATTATTATTATTAACAAACATAGGTTTACATTATTTTACTTATTCTTTTTTTAATATTATTATGTATTTATCATTTTTCTAAATATGGCAATGCCAACTTTAATTTTCCAAACAATCATATCTCAAAAACGGTAAGAGATAGAGACCTGCGGTTTGAATTTTTGAAATCTTCAGACTTTATATAGTTAAAAAATTGAAAATTTAGTGGCTAGCACACAACTTTATTAATAGGCCATCAAATAAAATTGTCGAAAAGTACCAAAAGTCACAACATTTCAGGGTTTCGCAGGTTTTAGTAAGTGAACTAGCGCAAGTACTACGCGCTTTACTCTACTATCTTATTTTCAGGATAGTAGGTGTTCATACGCAATTGACATACATATCTTATTTTCTGGATAGTAAGTGTCAAAACACATTTGACATCTTCACTGTGATTTTGTAGTGAAATTATCTTTTTGCAAAAAATAGTTTATGAATGTGGATATACATCGTGGCCGGCGTGATGCCATTAAAAAAATGTTATTTTGAATTACATCATTTCTTGTGGAGGAAATAATTGATTGTCTTATTGAAGTAATCGGTACAGAATATAAGCCTAAACGAAAATGGGTTAGAAATGGATTAATAGAAGAACTACCCATGGCGCATCAGTCCTTCTATTTCGTGAATTAGCCGTGGAAGATCAAAAAGAGTACAGACTGTGTTTAAGAATGACACCAGATGATTTTAATAGGCTATTAAATTTAATTAGTCCATTAATACAACGAACTGATACACTAATAAGGGATGCGATTCCATCAAAAATAAAATTGGAATTAACGCTTTATTTCCTAGCCACAGGAAATAGTTATTGTAGTCTACAACATCTTTTTCGTGTATCAAAGTCAGTTATTTCACAGATGATTTCAAAAATCATCAATAAATAAATCAATGTTACGCAATTTATGTAAATAAATTGTAACTTACCTAATATGGGTTTTTTTCTATTTGTTATGACAGGTTACCGCTTGCCGCCAATTTGAAATGAATCAATTTTGCGTAGTGGGGGAAAAGACAGTAGCTAGTAAATACGTCGACGAGCTAGCTGCTATCCTAGCCCAATTACTAGAAGCTAGTACTCTACTAGTCACATTGTCAACTGTTTACACAGGGATAGTAACTAGTTCCTAGTTACTTGCGCTAGTTACTAGCTCTTTTACTCTACCAATGTATATATATATATAATTCTTTATTTCCCCTAGGCCTTGCGGCGTTTAGGGTTTTAACTAGTACATTGGAAAATCATATAATAATAAAATAATACATTTTATGACATTCTTTCTTCTTCTTCTTCTTTCATTCTTCCTTCTTGACTCCAGTTCTTCTTCTCCTCTCTCTTCGCTTCTCTTCCCTCTTTTCTTTCCTCCTCCTTTGCCTCTCTCTTTCTTCCTGTTCTCAGTTCTGTCTTGCCTCTCCGCATTCCTTCCTTCTTTCCTCGAGTACTCTCACCCACCTTTCTCACTTTCCTTCTTCACTCAACAGCTCCTTTATCTCTCCCTCCCATTTTGTCATCTTTCCACATCTTTTCGTTAGGTGTTCCAAGGATTCTTCCTCCTCCCTGCACATTCTGCATATCCTATCCTCTGGTTTTGCCCAATACCTATTACTCCGTTCTTCATTTCCACATTTTAATCTGGCAATCCTTCTAACGCTGCCTTTCCTCTCCTCCCTTTCAAATATTTAGGTATTCCTACCGTCCTTATCTCTCTATACCTTTTCACATTCCTTGAATTGTCTATTCTTACTGTTCTTTCCTGCTCCTGTACCTCCTTGTCTCTCCTCCTCAATTCTTCTACTATGTTTCTTCCTCCATTTCTCTTTCGCTCAGCTTCCCTTATGTCCATCCCACATCTCCAATAATACTCTTTCCTTGTTTCTCCCCATTACGACAGTTTACCCTTTTGTTCTTCCTTCATTCTTTCTTCCCAGGCTTCTCTTAATATCTTCCTTCTTTCGTCTATTCTGATTTTCTCCTCATACTTCGCCGCCCTCGCCCCGGCTCCCACTCTCAGCTTTTCCCTCTTCATTTCCTCTCTCACTATATATCCTGGTGTCGTTCTGTCTAATCCCATAATCCATCTCATGTATCCCTCTTGTACCCTTTCTACTATCTCCCATTCTTTCCATCCCCAGATCCCTACTCCGTACATAAGAACTCTTCACTATCCCGTCAAACAATTTCATTCTCCACTTGATATCGTCGTCAAATCTCCTCTCTCCTATGCTCCATAGCTTCCCCATAATCATTCTTGCTTTCTTCACCCTTTCTCTAACATTCTGCTCTGCTCTGTTGTTCCTCGTTAGAACATATCCGATTTGTGTGCTGTCCCACCATGGACGCTACCACGTCCACTTGTGAACCTCACATTAACTAGGTTTGATAAAGATACTACGTTGCCTATCGAATACCAACATTAGTTACAAAGAACACTGGTCCCTCGGTTCGAGGATACTGTTATTTTTACTGACGGATCAAAATCCGGAACCAGGGTTGGGTGTGCGTTCGTTGTTTTGAATCCACGCCAACAGTTTCAGTACCGTCTGCACTCCATAACGAGTGTGTACAGTGCTGAGCTGTACGCTATTTTCAAGGCCCTGTGTTTTGTTTCGTCAGAGCAAAGTCGGTCAAGTGTTATCTTGACGGACTCGCTGAACGCTCTGAACAGTATCCAAGATCTAGATCCAGTGCATCCTCTTGTAGTAAAGATACGGTTGCTACTCCACAATCTGAATTCTCAGAATGTGAGGGTAGAGCTGTTTTGGATACCGGGACATGTTGGTATTAAACGCAACGAAGCGGCAGATGCAGCTGCAAAAGCCGCCTCTCACAGACCTATGATTGATGTGAGTTTCGTTTTTCCAGAGGACGCAAAGAGTCATCTGAAACATCTCGTTTTAGACATGTGGCAACATGAGTGGAGCCGCACACAGAACGTTAAGTTACGACAGATTAAGGGAAACGTTAAACCATGGGGTTATTCCTGCAGGATTAACCGCAGGGAGGAAACCGCCATCACACGCCTCCATATAGGTCACTGTTGGTGGACCCATGGACACCTCCTTCGAGGTGAAGAGTCCCCTATCTGTGAGACGTGTAACACAGATTTGTCTGTGTTACACTTTTTAACTGAGTGTGTACAGTTCGAGGATGTCAGGGAGAGGTTAGGCCTGTGCTATGACCTATCAGTTGCTTTAGGTGACGACAGGGTACTCATGGACAGGCTGATACTCTTCCTGAGAGAATCGAACTTAGTGTTTTATGTGTGAAGTCTTGCACCTTATTTTAATGTGTTTCTAGTTATTGACTGTGATATTCGATGGTAATTGGCCCCTTTACAGCCTCTTACCATCACCCTGAGTCTGTTCATATTTTCGAACAGACTTTTTATATTATTTATTTGTGTTTGTCAGTGCAAGATTTCTTTTATTGAGTATGCGTATTTTTTAATGATTTTATCTATTTATTTATTGTCGAATATATTGTTTTTAATATTTGGTCTAGTCATTTAAATGGGCTGCGTTAGGCGCAAATAGCCTTTGTTGCTGTGCGCCAAAAATTTTAACTAACTAATTTAGAACATATCCGAGGTACTTCATACTTTTTACCAATGTAAACCCGGCATAACCAAATACATTTTGGGGTAACGGCTAAAAATGTTCGCCGACCCCTGATCAAGATGATCCGTTATCTGATCGTTAGAGATCTTATTTTCGGGGGCATAAAACGATCGGTCAGTTTGACCGGGAGTAATATTGAAATGGAGGTTATATTCTAGTTCCTTGTTACATAATTACCATGTGTTATGTAAGAATGTCTGTATAGCAATAGCTTAAACAGTTGCGTGAGTCCAAATTAACTCACTCTTACTGTAATAGCAGCTCTAATGTTTCTGGATGGATACAAGTCACGCACCGTATTATAAAAATCATAATTATACCGCATGCACGATACGTAAGTACACAAATATCTTCCACTTACCTACGGACACAGCGCCAATATGGGAAAGTACGAGGCCGGTTCAAATTTCGCCTGTATTTACGAGCGTTACCTTTTATGTTTTTACAAACGACCACTAGATGGCAATATTGAAATGTGTCTACCATCTTCGTAAAATTTGCCATTAGTTATTGTGAAATCAGTGGTAGATTACAAACTAACCGAGTAGTTTGTTGACAGTGAGCGTTAAAAAAATTAAGTTTGTGAAAAAATGTAAATTACTCGTGAAGGTTTTCGCACAAATTATAAAACAAGGAAGATAGCGGACTCCCACGTTACGGCTTTGGACAGCGATAGTTGCGACATTCGTGGTTGTAATATGAACTAGGATTAGATAGTACGCAACCTGCTGTGCACACAAATATATTTTTATATTTTAAATTGCCATGAATCGCGCGATCATTAATTTTCTACCAAAATTGAAAAATAAAATGTAATTTTGGTAGAAAATTAAAGATTGCCTTGAACCGAAAATTATGATTAATTTATTTACAACTCTCCTAAAATTCCTAAAATTAAAATTAATTACAATTGTTAAAAGTTAATACTTCAGTAAGCATTAAGTTTTATGATTTTATTTGCAAGCAAGCATATGAAATAAATAAACAAGTATTTATTTTTTACTTTTATATTTACTTTTATTGTACATATTAAACTTAGTCTGTGCGATTTTTTTTATTACACTATTTATATTTCTTTTGCATTTACCATTTAAAATATTATTAATTACACTACACCATTTGAAAATAAAAAATGTGGTGCTAATATTTAAAATTTCTTATAAAATTCATCACTGTCACAATCACAATTTACGGTCACCTATCGTTACAACGTCAAAAACAATTGCCGCAAATTGCCGATAATGAAGTGTTCTCAAAATGTTGGTTAAAAAAAAAAAAAAAACGCTTGTAGCGCTGTCGGTGGATGGAATATAACTTAAAACCGTTTCAAGGCCGTGTATATGAGTTTCATACTCCTGGGTTTTCGTTGGATGATTTTTTACGATTTTAGTAAAGGCCTAACTCAACAACAATGCATAGATTCGATTCGTTCAACTTTTGGTAATGAAACACCATCAGAAAAGACTGTTTACAATTGGTTTGCAGAATTTCGTCGTGGTCGTGTGTCCGTCAGTGATGAATCTCGTGAAGGTCGACCAAAATCTGTTGTGATTAAAAAAATAGATGCTGTGCGCAAAATGATTGAAGCAGAACGGCATTTGACTTAGCGTGAGATAGAGGCATCCCTTGGCATATCTCAGACTGCAAAACATTCGATTTTGCATGAACATTTAGCTGTGAAATAGATCTGTTCCCGATGGATTCCGCATCATTTGACCGAAGCTCAAAAAAGCTCGTGTTGATTGGTGTCAGGGAATGTCAGAAGTCATCGACCAAATCAAGAAAACAACCAAAAACATTGCATCATTCTTCATCATGACAATGCAAGCTCCCACACAGCACGTCACACAATTGATTACTTGAAGGAAAAAACATCGAATTAATGTCTCATTGCCCGTATTTTTATCACCTCAAGAACCTGTTGAAGCCCAAGATTATTAAAGTAAAGGTTGTCTCGTGACTTGTAGTGGTGGGGGTAAACAGAGAGGCTACAAGTCATCCGTATGCTAACGGGACGTCAGTCTTTGTTTATCGTATATGTTATATACACGTGAAGTTTGATTTTTGGTTATATTTATATATCAAAATATTGTTTAATTTTTTTGATTTTCTACTTGTTTTAATGTATTTTTTCTTTGAAAGAAATGTTACTTCGTTCTAAATAAATTTTCTTACATTCATTTTGATGTAAAGTGAAATATTTCAATATTTTAGTTTTAGGGTGTCTCTTCGTAACTACTCTGATATTCATAAAATTGAAAAAAATGCATAAAACAAATGATATTTGTTTTCTTACAAACAATTTCTATTTCCTCTCTCTTTATTCCCACACCTTAGCCTCGCAATCCTCCTAACTCTCCCTCCTGACCTTCCTCTTTCTCCCTTTAAGTAGCTTGGTACCCCGGTCTGTTCGGTACCCCGGTACCAATCAGTCTGTTCGTGACGACCCGAACCTTTCAATTCGGAAGCGCGCAAGTTCTTTAAATGTGCATAGATCATCATTACATCGCATTATGCACAAAGACCTAAAGCTGCACCCCTACAAAATTCAATTGGTGCAAGAATTAAAACCCCAAGATGCCAGTCGGAGGCTTAATTTCGTAAATCAGGTGATTGAGCGATTTTCAACGTTTACCAACATTTTGTTTTCGGATGAAGCTCATTTTCATCTTAATGGCCACGTAAATAAGTAGAACTGCCGCTACTGGAGTGCAACGAATCCGAAACGCAAACATCAGAAACCCCTACATTCGCCTAAAGTGACCGTATGGGCTGCGATGTCGGCGCGAGGAATTATCGGCCCTTACTTTTTTGAAGACGAAAGGGGGCGTGCAGTTACAGTGAATTCAGAGCGTTATGTGGAGATGTTAGACAACTTCTTGGTACCTGAACTGCAAAACTTTCCTTACTATAACCAAAGAACATGGTTCCAACAGGACGGAGCAACTTCACACACGTCCAATATGTCTCTGCCACGTGTTCGTGAAATTTTCTCAGGCAAATTGATCTCCCGGAGAGGTGACATAAATTGGCCTCCACGCAGTCCAGATTTAACCCCTATGGACTTTTTCCTATGGGGTTATCTTAAATCTAAAGTTTACGCCAATAAACCGACTTCACTGGCGCATTTGAAAGAAAATATCCGTCACGAAATGGCAGCCATCCCTGAGTCCACCTGCCGAGACGTCATAAGTAATTTTACTGTTCGATTAAATGAGTGCCGAGAACGCGAGGGTCTACATTTAGACGATATTATTTTTAAGAAATAAATCCCCAAAAAGTGTATTTTAATAATTAATAAATATTTTTTCTATATACGGCTTACTTTTTTTTTAATCGATCCACTAAATATAAAATTTCTTTTGAGACACCTTGTATCTCCCTGCGCTCCTTGATTTGTCTATGCTGACTGTCCTTTCTTGCTCCCCCACTTCCTTATCCCTCCTCCACAATCACGCTTATCCCGTATTTTCTTCTCCTTTCCACCTCTGTCGCATCCCCTCCGCATCTCCAGTAATACTCCTTTCTCATCTCCCCCCCATGCGTCCCATCTTCCTTTCTGTTCCTCTCTGGCTCTTTCCTCCCAGCATTCCCTCATTTTTTTTTTTCTTCTGTTTCTATTCTAACTTTCTGCTCGTACTTATCCGCCCTCCTTCCTGTACCCACTTTCATCTTATCCCTTTTCAGTTCCTCTCTTACAATATACCCTGGTGTTGTTCTATCTACCCCTAAGATCCATCTCAAATACCTCTCCTGTACTCGTTCTACCTTCTTCCATTCCTTCCATCCCCAAATTTCCACCCCATATAGCAGGATGTTTTTCACCACGGCGTCAAACAACCTCAATCTCCATCTAATATCGTCGCTAAACTTCCTCTCTCCTATACTCCACAGCTTTCCCATGACTATCCTTGCCTTCTTTACTCTTTCCCTTATGTGTAGTTCAGCCCCATTGTTCCTCGTTAGTACATATCCCAGGTATTTTAAACTCTTCACCTCTTCTATTTTTCTGCCACCCCATTCCCATTTTATCTTCCTTCTTCTTCCTCCTCCTTTTACGAAATAAGATTTTCGACTTCGGTCAAATATCAAATACAAGTGAATAAGTAAGGAAAATGAAACTCTTAAATTTTATATAAATCAGTATAAAATTTTCTTAGGTTTTTATTTATAATTTATTCAGTAGATTTGTCTTCAAATGAACATCTATTATGAATATAGTCAATATAAATATTAAACATGCAACATCTATATTAATTTTGTATGCTAGTTTGAACTACGCATACGTGTGACGTATTCCCTCTCACGCTCTGATTGGTCAGAAGTAACGAGACAACCTTTACTTTAATAATCTTGATTGAAGCCTTCGAAAACCATGTTTTTGAGATACCAACCAGAGTGGAAAAAATGTTTCGAGAATTGGTTTGAACGCATGCGAAAGTGTATAAATCTTAAAGGCGAATATTTTGAAAAGCAATAAAACAGTTTGTTCCAAAAAAGATTTTGTAAAAATTGAAAAGGTAGCCCTTATACAGGTCTAAAGTGGGGAACAGAATGCAACGAGTTCTACGGCGCGTTGACGGCGTTTGTACGGCGCTACCTGTCAGAGGAAAGTTAAAACCAAGCTGTCGTACGCAAGTGCACAGAATGTGTAACGTCCTAGCGGCGTTCGAACGCCGTTGATACTGAATGTTCGTCAACTTCCAACTTTTAACGCCGTTGAACGTTGACGTAGAACACCTAACCTCAGTTTTTACTGATGGTAAAGTGTTTGTATGTATAAATAAATTGCATACAACATAAATAACATCACACACAAATCTTCAACATCCATTATAATTTTAATAAAAGAAAGCGCACGTATAAACACAGATATATGTTGTCACGTGACACTTTGACGGCGTTAAAAATGATTGCATTGTGTGCAGGCGAAAATTCAACGGCGTTCTCAACGGCGCTAACGCAACGCCGTCGCAAATGACGGCGCGCTGACGGCGTAGCGCGCTGCATTCTGTTCCAGGCCTAAAGCCTGGAACAGAATGCACAGCGCGCTACAGCGTCAGCGCGGCGTCATTTGCGACAGCGTTGCGTAGCGCCGTTGAGAAATTTCGCCTGAACACAATGCAATAATTTTTAACGCCGTCAAGTGTCACTTGACAACCTATATCTGTATTTATACGTGCGCTTTCTTTTATTAAAAGTATAATGGATGATGAAGACTTGTGAATGATGTTATTTATGTTGTATGCAAGTTATTTATACATACAAACACTTTATTATTCAGTAAAAACTGAGGTTAGGTGTTCTGCGTCAACGTTCAACAGCGTCAAAAGTTGGAAGTTGACGAACATTCAGTATCAACGGCGTAGAACGTTGTCCATTCTGTGCACTTGCGTACGACAGCTTGGTTTTAACTTTCTTCTGACAGATGGTGCCGTACGTACGCCGTTAACGCGTCGTAGAACTCGGTGCATTCTGTTTCCCACTTTAAGTTTATCTCGTTGAATCTCGGTTAGTCCGGCGCTGGCTGTTGTTGTAGATACAGATCCCGACATCTCTCGGCATAATTCCGAACTGTCAGTATATGTTCGTTACTCGTGGTTGACTAGCCACTGCTGTCAGATCATTAGTATTTTTTCATTAATAACATATCGTTTATCTGTTTAAGCTGTCTGTAGGGCCAGCGGACAGCGGACAGCGGCTAACATCCAGCGGCCAGCATGCTGAGTAACGCGAAAAAAACACACTACAAACAAAAAAACAAACCTTACTTTATTCATCATAATTAATTACTTTACTTTATTGTTTCTAGTATTGTTAAATGATACTAGTCAATATATATCTACCAAACAAACTGTCCACAAAAATACGTCTACTGTTATCATAAATACTGTTTTCAATTGAGAATAAACATTACCTATAGGGATTTGCAGCTAAGCACCCTACCATCTGGTGAGCGTTTCATGAACTTGTGTACATCAGATAACATTTCGTTTTCTGTATTGGTTTTGTATGAAGTTTGTTTTTAAAGTTTTATTATAATCATTGAAAAATGTATAATACATATTGTTGTGTGCCTATGTGCAATTCATTGCAAAGAAGAAACCCGGAAATATCGTTTCATTTGTTTCCACTAATATCAGACACCGTACGGTTCGAAACAAAATTGGGAAAGCAAGAGGTTAGGAATCGACGCGATGTTTAGATAAACAATTTAAAAATTGGAAAAAAAGTGAGCCCTTATATCAAAATTTGCTCATTACATTTTAATGATAGTGACTACAAAAAATATTTTCAATTTTGTATTTATTATCGCATATCTTGAAAATTCATGTTATTGTGTGTGGGTTTATAATGCACAAGTTTGTAGGCATAATGCATAAATCTTTATGAACTCTCTGTTTTTTTCAGTGACCACACAATATTATATGCCCAGCATTGTAGATTTCTACCCCTTGGTAAACAACACGGGAATTATTATTTCCCCCAATATAGTTAAAATAATCGACAATGGAAAACCGCCATAACTTAAAACCAGATCACAAAATGTAGTATTTTAGATGTTTACAAGTAATGTCACTTCACAAAATCAGAAAATCCCAAACAATTATTTATTTTTTGTCGTTTTTTGATACACTTTTCGCTATTATTTACTAGTAAATGTCAAGTGGTATCTGATTTAGAATGGTTTCAAAAAAATCCGCGTGGCGCTACGATCTTAAAATTTTTCCCCTATAGAGGCTCTGTTGTCGCTTACAAAATGGCGATTGGAGTAGGATATTTTTAACATTTGCCATTTGATGCACAACAATTCTCATTGCAGTTAATTTTCTGTTGTGATTTTAAAGACATTTTATTAAAGTTTTCTTCACTTTAACACATACAAACAATGCAATTAAATGAGCCACATCCTACAAAATCATATTCCGTTAAGTTCCAAAATATTTCGCTAGGCGTCACTTCAGTTATTGTCAGTTCTTAATAGGGAAAACTTTTTAAGATCGAAGCGCCATATGCGGCAAAGTTGGAACACTCGAAAGTGACATTAAACTGTTACTCGTGTATTTATTTGGTGAAAATGAACACGAGTTGTATTTTTCCTGTTTTCCGAGCTTTTTTTTTTTAATTTAAAGGTAATCTACGATTTACAAGACATGTAATAATATACTATTCTAAAAAAAATTCAAGGAAATTTTTAGTTTTTCATTGTTATTTTAATTCTTTTTGACTGTCTGTCAATATAATAACAACAAAAATATGGTAAACATATTAGTAAAAATTAATATCTCTACCTGAAAAAGTAGAAAGGCTTTTTAATATATCAACTGATGATTTAGGCAAATTTTGGGTGGGATAAATGCTTTTTTTCAGTCTTTTCTTGGACGTAAAAAATCACTTTCCATAAAATGCAACAAGAAAACATGCATGCATGGGCTTGGATTTTTGCCCATTTTTAGTTTTTGGGTCCATAAAAACCTACGATTCACTTACTCTCTGCCTCCAAACGTCGTTTCAATTGATATTTTTTTTTCGATTTAGGTAATTTTTGGAATGTTTAAGAAGGATTCTTCCTTATTCACGATTTACATTGTGGCACACAACAAAATTGATAGTTTTTTTCCATGATTCACAAAAATAAAACACAAACAACAAAAAAACACGTATTTCTCCATTGAACCAATTATCATAGAATATGCTGCTCCCATATTACAAATATAAGAGTCATACATTAAACCCATATTATTAAACAATACATTTATCATTATTAGTTAAGATGTGGGCAAAAAATGTATAGATAAACATGTAATTATATTTTAAATTATAAAAAATACAGTCTTAAACGGTTAATAACAATTCTTGTAATATCCAATCAATACCCCTATTGTCTTTAGTGACTTATTACCTTGGCGGTCAAATAAACTATCGGCAAATAGAAACAAAAAGCAATCACTTGGATCGGTGAGGTACAAACGTATGGTCATGAAGTACTAAGATTACCTCCTTATCACTGCCAGTTTAACCCCATTGAACTAATTTGGGGTATAACAAAAAATTATTATGATAGACATATTGGTCAAAACGGATATAGTGATAACGAAGTTTTAAAAATGTGGCAAGTATCCTGTGATCAAATGAGTTGTGAAACTTGGGCAAAATCTGTTAAAAAAATCAAAAATTTAATAAATGAATGGTGGGAAAGGGAAAGGATTGTTGATGATATTAATCCAATAATAATAAATACAAGAAATGACAGCGATAGTTCAGATGACGACGATATCATGCATTACAGTGACTAATTTTTTTAAAATAAAAATAAACATTTAAATACAACTTGTAGCAATATTTATATGAATAAATATATTTTTACTTAATATTTTATTACTTTGTACTTAGGGGAAACATAAAAATTTAATTTAATGAAACAACAAATTATAATCCAAAATTTACGTATGAGTATAAGTTTTTCCTTATTTATAATTATTACCTTAATTAATAATTTTGTTTTTTTGAGTACTGCTGTAAATTTATTTTCATGCTCAAATTAGTAAAGATATCTTCGAATCATGCCGTTTCTTACTAATGCTTTGTTTTTTATTAAAATAATTTGGAAGGTTAGTTGTCAACTTGCGTCACTATACGATACTATGGGTATGCAAATAATTATAATGATATAGACAGTGAAAGCATATAGTATTGTGTATCGATACTTGTAGCAACGAACAGTCACCTATCAGCAATACGACTACAGTCTGTTCCAAACGGTTAGGCGGAACTAAATGGGAATTTCGTTCTTTTAGGTTGTCACGAGAAGGGACCTTGCTTGGGTTATTTAATTTTTCACGTTGGAATGTCAAAATTTAAAATTCCAACAAAGATACCATGGAAACGAATGACATATGTCAAAATTAAATTATTTTTTTTACATATTTTAATGACAAAAAAAAAATAATAAATGGGAAATTTGTATTAAGAATGACACAAAAAATCAAAATATAAAGAAAATGATATTTTAAAATGATATTAACCTTAACCAAAAAATGTTTATTGTAAGTAGGATTTACAAAGCTTAAACAAAACGGCAGAAAAGCACTATTTAAACGATGAAAGTAACTAGATTCCAAAATCTAGTTCCGCCTAACCGTTTGGAACAGACTTTATATCATTATTATTATTATTCCAAGCTGCTGTATCAAAATACAGAATATATCAATGATTGGCAACCTTCTAAAGATGGCGTATAAGAAAATATCACGACTAAATATAAAAAATAAGGTGCTAACAAGTATGCTACTTGTGGCTCACAATTCAAACCACTCAAAACCACAATATATTTCACCAAACACCATCAACCATCCTCTTGAGTCTTCACTATGTTAACACTGTATTTATAAGTTGGTACAGAATGTCTTTTATTTAAATAAACAGTCCACGATCTTCGCGTAGCGATTGTACGTTATTTTCTTGTTTATTTTCAAGTGTTATGGCGGGTAATTTCGTAAATTATCCCCCTGCAGGTTGAATTTGTAACTAAACTAGGCATTAGGAGCGAATCGAATGGCGAAGTAATGTCTATCATTAACGCTAAGAAACTGACGTGATGTTTGGTTTTGAGGACCGAGTCAGATAAAATGGAAACAACATTTCATTCCAACAGTGTTGGGTTTACGAATATGTGGCCGGCACACAACTTTATATATATAATATCGTTAATTACTTGATAGTTTTAGTTTTTAGAATTTTGTAGATTAGGTAGGGGAGGGCAAAAGTGGGTTCAGGCCCAGTGGCGGCTCGTGACATTATTTTTTGGTGGGGCAAAAATCTTTTTTAGGGCAAAAACTTATCGAAAAGGTTTATGAATGAAATTCCCTTGAAATAACTTTTTTATTTTCTCCGGAACTCGTTAAAATAAATTCCGGTCTTAGTGGTCCTAAAGTTTTAAGTCTAATTTTTATATCATAGGTTCAATTATTTTTGTAAACCAGTTCTAAAATTGAAATCACGCTATTTTCATTTTTAAAATTTATTTATTTATTTATTAATATTTTTTTTCCAAAATTCGCCACTTACATAAAACACTATCACATAAACGTAAGAAAATGTAGCGAGTAAATTATTATCAAATATACTAATAAAACACTATTTTGATAATGTAATTATTAAAACATTGAACATACATAACCTTCTAATATCACAGAACTACAAACAAATGTGAAAATAAAGTACTCCGACTGATAATTAAAATTACGGACAAAATATATTTTGACCCACTTGCAATGGCTGCTACAGGTTACATACTCTTGCTCGTCCTTCACCCCGCTTGTACCCCGCATCAACACTCGTACAAATATTTGAGACATTCGCTCTTTTGCTCTGCCTGGCGTATGTCCATTCTAAAAACATTTGTTTTAGGTATTGAAACGCGGCGAATTTAAGTTATAAACATTTCAATATAACTAAATATTAATTTAAAATGGGTAAAATGAAAATAATACATGTTATTATTATAATTTTTATTAAAGATTTTCTTCTTTTTCAAAAGTAAATAATTGTGAGGGCATTGCCCCGTTGCCCTCCCTGCACCAGCCACCACTGAACATAGGCGATTTAAGTGTATCTTAGATTTAATGTCTCAAATAAAAGTTGTTGCTTTTATATCAACTTTTGTTAAATAAATTTTTTCGAAATATTTATGTTGTGAAATATTCGCAAAAATCTTAAAACCGACACGAGTAAACACCCATTTCTAGTTAACCGATTTTTACCAAAAGTTGATCAACTCGTGCCGTTGATGTCAAAAGATTAAATATGAAGTTTCATAAAAATCTTTTTAGCCGAATTTGCTCTGCACGTGTACATAGACAGACGGACAGACAGACAGACAGGCAGACAGACGACACACAGACAGACAGACGGACGGACGGACAGACAGACCGACAGACATCATGCTAAAAATAGTCAAAACGTTATGAAGGGACCTCAATTCGCGAGATCCATCGAAATCTCGAAATGTCAAAATCGGTATGATCACAATACCTCCCTTATATATGTTGGCGGCCGGTAAAAATGTACACAAATGAAAAAAATGTGCTTGTAACTTGGTACAATTCTGAGATAAGTTTGAGAGAAGTTTCTGCTATGTTCAGTGCTACTTATCCGAATCGACCTATACCGAATCCCTCTACAATATCGAGGTTTGTTACCAAATTTAAACACTATAGATGCCTCAATTTGAATCATACAAGAAGGAAACGAGCATCAACTATACTGACTGAAGAAAAGAAATTAGAAATTGCTTCAGAAGTTGAAAGTAATAACTGTACGTCTACTAAATTAATCGCTCAAACCGTATCTGTGAGTAAGTCATCTGTATATAGACCTTAAAAGTGAAAAATACTGGTCTTACAAATTTCAAAATCATCAAGAACTTTTAGAGAGAGAGAGAGTTGCTTTTAGAGAGAGACTTTTATGAGGATGGATTTTTGCTCTAATATTTTCTAAAAAATTAATGCCAACCCTATTATGCTCCAAAGAATTTTATTTACCGACGAAGCAACTTTTAATTTAAATGGTGAGGTACACCGCCAAAATTTTAGGTATTGGTGTCGAGAAAATTTAAATTTATTTAATGCTTCACGTACACAAAGGCCGCAAAAATTAAATGTGTGGGCAGGCATAATAGAAACACACATAATAGGACCCTTTTTCATTGATGGTAACCTCAATGCGGATAAATACTTGGCCTTATTACAATATCACATAGTACCTGCTTAAAAATTTTGTATTGTTTGTATTTTATATTGTATTTTCTTGATTATTTATTTATTGAAAAATGGTAATCGGAGGAAAAGCATAGTAAGCAACACGCGCAGGATATATATTTCGCGCTAGTTGCATAATATACTGTTTTTCCCCGGTTCTAGAATATTTTTTCCCGGGTCCAAAATATTTGTTTTCTCTGGCCCGGAATAATGTCCGGAGCTCCGAATAATTGTCTGGAGCCCGGAATAATTGTCCGGGGACGTTCAAAGCGCCTCTGAAACCAAAATCGTGGCGTGAGAAGCCAAAAACACCACCAGAACCCAAGATGTTTCAAGGCATAAAACAACTTGAAATAATAAAGAAAATAAAAACTAATAAGCATTAATATGCAGAATTAACCAACAAGTCGTAACCTGCATTTTGCATTAATAAAGTATAAACACACAGACCTGTTATCAATATAACGCCATCTTGTAATTTTAAATAATTTAACAAGATTAAATTGAATTTACTCAGAAACGATTTTAGCATAAATATGCTAACTTAAGATAATAGCACACTTTATCTGCTATCACAGTTTTCTTAAACAAATACGTTTAATATTCTGAAAAAATATATATATTACCAAAAACGCATTTTGCATATAAATTTATGATCAAGATTGATCTAAGAAAGATTCCTAAAAATGCCTGCAAGGAGAGGTTCTCGAAGTGGAAAGTGTTTGTAGCGGTGTGATCTTCTCACTGGACCTTATAACGACTAGGGTTGTACATCGAAGGCAAAACATCGATGTTTCCGATACATCGATGTTTTATTAATATTAAAAAAAGCTATTTATTTATATTATATAAGTTTTATTTAGGCCCGGTCTTTCCACCTTCAGATAAAGTTCCAGGTAACTATCTGACAGATAAGGTTATTTGTAACTTCATCTGCTGAGTAAATGTCAATACCAGTCAGTGAATCCAATACGTCAGTCTCATTATCCGTTAGATAACTATCCGATAGATACATTTGTATAGAAAGAAGGGATGACATTTACTCAGCAGATGAAGTTAAAAATAACCTTATCTGTCAGATAGTTACCTGGGACTTTATCTGAAGGTGGAAAAACCGGGCCTTAATAATGTAAAGATAAAATACGAAAAAAAGTAAGATACAGAGCCGCGGTAAGGAAAACTTGCGCTAGGGGCAGAGCCGTGTTTTGGCGCCCTTGGTAAATAAAAACAAGGTTCTTACGTCTCAAGATTTAAGTGTTGTGCAAAAAAAAGGTCCTCACCTCCCAAAATTCAAATGATGAGCAAAAAAAAAGGTCCTCATCTTCACAATGGCGCCCCTTAGCAAGCCCGTCAGCGCCCTTTTCCTTAGTGCACTAGGGAAAATGACACGAGTAAAATCTCATTTTTAGTCAACCAATTTTTATCAAAAGTTGATCAACTCGTCCCATTAATATCAGAAGCTTAAATATGAAGTTTCATAAAAATCCTTTCAGCCGAATTTGCTCTACACGTGTACACAGACCGACAGACAGGCAGACAGACGGACGGAAGGACGGACGGACAGACAGTCAGACAAACATCATGCTAAAAATAGTCAAAACGTTATGTAGAGACCTCAATTCGTGGAGATCCATCGAAATCTCGAAATGTCAAAATCGGTATGATCACAATACCTCCCTTATATATGTTGGCGGTCGGTAAAACCACATAAAATTAAACCAAAATTAATACCGATAGATATTTGATGTTAGACTCGATTTTAACTTGTTTATCGACCCCGAACCGAACCGGAACTAAACCGGAATTTTTAGACAAACCGAAACCGAAACTGGAACGAAAAACATTTACTTGAAACGAAACCGTAAACCGGAACGAAATAAACTTGGGTTCGACTTTCTGGTTACAATATAACAATCCCATATGTAACCATATCAACTATTTTCTGACCATTTGGTTATAGTTAACTAAGATTTCAGAAACCGGCCCTAAGAGACGAATTAACAATAATTTCACATCTTTTTATTTTACCATTAATGTTGAAGATCGTTAATTTTTGTAACAAGTTTTAAGTATCAATTTTGTGAAATTTCGCGTAAAAAATTCACATATTAATTTCTTTTCAGACATCGTTAAAGTCCTGAAATGATATAGCATTATGTAAAATATAGTTCAGGTAATTTTTTCAGTAAATATTGATTTTGATAACGGTGTTATTATCATAAATTTTTGCGGCGAAGTTTCATCTTAAGAACAGAAATTTTATCTGCAAAATCAGAGATGTTAACATTAAATAAACGGTCTACAAAATACACGTACATACAAGCGCGATCGGAGGGGGGGGGGGGGGCTAAGCCAATTTAAGTATTCAAAAACACGTTTTTAAGGAACGCATTTCTTGTAATTAAAAGTAGCTCCCAAGAAAACATTTTGAATTCTGAGTACTTCTAAGTAAAAAATTGATGTGAGGTGCAAATTTTCACACACTGCAGGGTTTCGCAGGTATATAATACGTGAAGGCGGCATGCTGAGTGTGTAGGACAAATTTTGCTTTGTAGTAATCAATGCAAAATGAACGATATTTTTAAAATAATTTATCGTCTGTTAATCTAACAGCTTTAAAAACAAATTTTATGTTAAAATATCTTTTTGTTAATTTTAATTCGAATACCTAATACCATTATTTAGGTTTCTAAATATGTGCAGTATTTTTTTTTAAATATATAGCACGGTTCATTATGTTTTTGAAAATTGCGCCTATGGCTTCCATTAGTTGTTTTAAGTCATATGCTCCGCCTCTCTAGTTTCGTATACATGACACACAGAATGAAAATATAATTCCAACTTATTGTGAAATTTACGCTCTAAAAACTTAAATGCAACATTTGCCAAAATATAACTAGAATTTTGACAAAATCGTTGAAACAAAATAAAAACGAAAAAAAAAATTAAATTGTCTGCTCGGGAGCGAACCCTAGTTAGCTGGGTAGCAAGCGAGCAAGCTAACCATTAGATCAGGATACGCCTTCTAGTATAGTGTTACATAACTATAACTTTTGTGCATCGTCAACCAAAAAACAGAAAAAATGCGATATTTTCCGAAAACATAATCTGATCAAAAATTCCTGTTGTACTATTTCGGTTCACACCAAAGTACATTACTTAAAATTTTTTCAGATTTTTAGTTTAAACCATCTGGGCTACAGGGTGAGGGACATTTTTTATTGCACAATTTTGTCAAAAATCGCCACAAAATAATTTATTTTGCAAAAATAAAATTTTGATCGTTAGTCCACGTACTAATTTATTCAATTTTATTCAATTCAATTTATTCAATTTATTCAATCATATGTTACAGTTTTTACAGTTTTACAAATACAATTATTTTAATTTATTTACACGTATATATTTATATATTATAATTTCAAATTTTACATAATTGCACTTTAATACACACTTAGGTACAAAATTAAGCAGAATGTAAAGTCTGTCGAAGAACTAAACAAGAAGTTTGTGATCTCCTCGCCAGACTTATAACTCTTCTCGAAACACCATAAACCTATTGGGCGGTACATTTCAAATGGTTTTACGTATGAATAATTATTTAATACTATCGTTAACAATTATTGTTTCTAACTATTTCAAATAGAGTTGATTTCAGTTCAGACATGTTATCTGAGATGTATTGTTTTATTTTTTTGTTGAATAAATTACTGTTACTAATACTTCTTAAGCTGTAAGGAATTTTATTGTATATTTTTACTCCAATGTAACTTATATGCCGCTGAGTTTTTACTAATGTATATGATGGTAATATATGTTCTTTATTAGTTTTTTTTCTAGTTTCATAACCATGATTTAATTCTTTAGATATACTTGTTTTGTGAACCGAAGTAACAGCAGCCTGTATGTATAAAGTACGTATATCAAATACTTGCGCTAATGTAAACAGCTTAAGAGATGGGTATAGTTTGGGTTTCTTATAAATGATTTTTAAAATGTATTTTTGAACAATCTCTAGTCCGCCAATTGCATTATTGCATGAACTACCCCAACATACTATGCCATAACGTAGCAATGATTCAACCACTAAGGGCTTTCATTTGATACCCTATTCTAATTTAAAAATATATATATTTTTAGATGAGCACATATCTGTTTATATTTTTAGGGGAATGTTTTTTAGATATTTTAGTATTTTTCCTATGTGCGGGTCAAAGAGTTGTATAAGCATGTCAAATTTCAGGTTTAGCCGTTTGGCTACAATTTTTACCGAACAGACAGACAGACAGACAGGTTCTTAAAGTTACGTAGTCCGAGGACACCTCTTGAACAACATTTTTTTGCGGACCCCATCCCAACCCTAGGCATTTTACGTCGTTCTTGAGACTTAATTTCTGGCTCAATAATCTCATAGGCTCTACGTTGTAATAAATATTGGTAAAATGAATCGCTGGTTATTCTAATAAATGGTCTTGTGCATTTAGAGGAACTTTTTTTATTAGTATATAGAATAAAAAATATAAAATGAATAAAAATAGTAGTAAAAAGAATAAAAAAAGTTATAAATTATAGTACGTTAAACTCATACAAACATTTCTTGGTCAAATATTGGTCAAAATAGATCTTATTATAATATGTTTTCTGTAAATAATTTGCAGTTGAATAAAAATAATTAAATTTTTACTAATTATTGTTTAGTTATGTCAATAACTAGTTAGAAAACAACAAATACAAAAAGTCTTGACCATGTAAGATTTTTATTAAATGAGTTATTTGAATAAAAGCGAAAAGTTGGGGGATGTAAAGTTAATGTAAAAATTGTTTCGCGGACCCCCAGTAATGGCTAGGCGGACTCCCAGGGGTCCGCGGACCACAGTTTAAGAACCGCTGGGCTATTCCAAACCTTTAGGCGAAACTAAATGGAATTTAAATTTTTGTAAGTTGTCACAATCTCACTTTTTTCTGACTGAAGACGGCTTTTGGTAAATAAAATGATCAAAAACCTCATTTAACCGGCAAGAATTACTAGTTGTCCAACTATAATTCCGCCTAAACCAAAGTAAAAGGCTATATATTTCTTTTTTTGAGGTATTTACACATCATTGTGTATGGATTCCTGAACTACCTATAATAAATTTGTTACGGACCTGCCTCAACTTGTCATTCAAATATTATTGATGATTTTTTTTTGCTGACGTTACAGATATTTATCTAGTGACTTGTTATGACAATCAGTTATAGATGTCACATGCTTTTTTTAATTACAAGACTATAACATAAATTCACAAAGTCTGAAGAGGTTTAGGGCCGAGAGTTCCAGTTCCTAATAAACTCCCTAATAGTTATTAGACACATAATATATTTATGAAGCTAATATACAAAAATAAGTTACAAAATCCTTCTAATAGTTTATTAGCAACATAATTTTTTGTTTTTGTATTGGTATTTCTTATGAAGATAGTAACACGGTGCAAGGGGGATAGAGCTATACGTAAATTTGTAGAGCTAAAGTGAGATGAAATTTTGACATGGAATATTTTGACATTAAATATTTTGACATTAAATAGTTTGACTTTACATTCAATGACGTTAAGTATATTTTTTGTGTTACTGTTAAAATGACAATTAAACGGCGTTCAACAAATTTTACCACAGAAAAAGAGGATAATATAGATAGAAGAGGAGTTAATAAAAATAACATTTTTTAATACAAAAGTGATTGAAAATAAGAAGACAGCCATATTTTGCTTTATTTTACATTCCTTAAACAATATGAATTAAACTTATCAGCAATTTTCAGCCACACATCTTTATTATTCTGCCAATAATTGCGTCTATCTTCTTATTTTTTATCATTTTTATATAAATAGTAATGCTTAAAGTATTGTTTGTAATGTGTTGTAATCGTAATTGAAATAAATACATATATAAAAATAAAAGACAACGTTTATTTAAAAATATATATTTATATATTATTCTTTATATATCACATTTACAATAAATGCCCAAAATATTCTAAAAAGGGTTTTCTATAATTTATAAATTCATCCAAACAGATCGTCGATTTCGTCAAAATACAACTAAAATGTATATAAAACACTAAAATCACTATTATAGAAAAAATATGGATGTATAAAAACTATACATTCGTATATTCTTTTAAAATTATACTGTTTTTCAATTAAAATTGAAATATTAACACATTTTGCGAACTTGTTTTTGGTTATATGTCACTTTATTAAGCACTTCATGTTGCCTATAAGTTATTAAACAAATAAGCCTGTTTATTAGCAACCTAATAACTATTTAAGGGTGGAACTCTCGGAAAAAAAATATGTTGCTAATAAATTTATTGGACAGTTTATTAGCAACTGGAACTCTCGGCCCTAAGTAACATAACCTATTTAGGCTTAATAAATATGTGACTATTTTCAAAACCGATTTAAACATTTTTTCACCGTCCCTGCTTTTATTTCAGCTTCCTATTTAAGAACACTGTCCATAGTATTCCATTACAGAATGAGAACATGTAATTATATTTTCAAAATATCAGAAAACTGTATTCGATTTATGGTAGGAACATTAGACTGTACTAAACACCTTCACATCAAGCCTTGGCTGAATGAGAAAAGAAGGCACGATCACATTCTAAGCTAACATGGGTATTAAGGTATATTAGCCTGGTAGTTTTCTCGACTTAAGTAATCTCTGGTATTATTAAAGCCTTACTGGTCAGGACCGTACTAGGAATTTTTAAAAGCCAGTATTTACAATATTCTATCATCGACAGATACGAGTGGAGTTATAAATTAAACTTTTAGTTGATTATTTTGGTGTTTACTGATTTTGGTTACATTTATAGTGTACTAGCTGGTGTACCCGTGCTTCGCCACGTCATTTCACTACTTTAATTCCAAGAAAGTGGAACATAACACTCACAACATTAAAGTTAAATATATAAAACGATATTATAATTTGCAATGAACTATTAGGCGATGAGAAATAAAAAATTATCTAGCAATGTCATCTATTGATAAATTCCGCACCAAACAGTGTTGAATAGTGACAAAAATACCCCCTCGGAGAATATTTTCAGTTATGTATCATTTTCATGCTGGTGCTGGAAGCGTGGAACAAGAAATTCAACCAATAGGATCGCTCTATTTTGAAAAAACCCGTACCATGGTTTCGTAGGCGCGGTGTTACAAGCGCGGTGCCGCAAGTTCAGAAATTTCAACTCTAGCGCCGGCCGCACCGTCGAAACAATAGAAACAGATATATATTTTCGGAATGGTGAGATCTTTAGCGAGACACTTATATTAATTTCCTAAAAAAAAAAAAAAAGAAACAGAATCTTCATTCTAAACTGTGATGCCAAGTAAAAAAGATGTGTATTAAATTCTTTTCTTGTAATTGAAGTAACTGTCTGTGTTTCTTGTGTCTCATTTTTTGCAACAAGTTAAAATAATCTCCCTGTTGCCTTCTGTTTCTATGTATATATGGGACGTACCCACCATCGCTTTTCTTCATATCGCAATAAGTCTAAATATGCATAACAAAGAGCTAGACGTCTCCTTCGATTTGACGACATATTTAATGAAATTGAATAACCGTTTACTCCAAATAATTGTATAAACTTTTAGGTTAGATTTGGGTTAGATACAAATGTTGTCAAAACCGAAAACGCGCACTTATCACGCCTCCAACCCCACCATGAAAATCGAACTTGTAAATATAACACCACGCATCTCACCCCTGTCGCGCCTTTGACACTACTATGAAAATGATGCATTAGGGTAAATCCGGGATAGATGAACCACTTTTTTTTAACATCGAATAACTTCGGAAATTCAAAAGATAAAATTATATAAATTTACAAGATAATAAATATAACTTTTTTATTCAGTATTTTGTATCTATAACAAAATTTAAAAAATCAGCTGTGACCACCACAGGACCGACCACCATCACAAAATACTTGTATAAAATACATTCTAGCAGCAGAGTAGAAATAACTTGGCCTAATATTTTCTAACAGAGATATTATTTATCATGACCATGGAAACGTTACATATAAGTATGAAAAAATCAGCTGTGGCCACCACAGGACTGACCGCCATCACAAAGTACTTGTATAAAAAACATTCTAGCAGCAGAGTAGAAATAACTTGGCCTAATATTTTCTAACAGAGATATTATTTATCATGACCATGGAAACGTTACATATAAGTACGAAAAAATCAGCTGTGGCCACCACAGGACCGACCGCCATCACAAAGTAATTGTATAAAATACATTCTAGCAACAGAGTAGAAATAACTTGGCCTAATATTTTCTAACAGAGATATTATTTATCATGACCATGGAAACGTTACATATAAGTATGAAAAAATCAGCTGTGACCACCACAGGACCGACCGCCATCACAAAGTACTTGTATAAAATACATTCTAGCAGCAGAGTAGAAATAATTTGGCTTAAAAAAATATTAGTATTTTCTAACAGAGATATTATTTATCATGATCATGGAAACGTTACATATAAGTATGAAAAATTCAGCTGTGGCCACCACAGGACCGACCGCCATCACAAAGTACTTGTATAAAATACATTCTAGCAGCAGAGTAGAAATAATTTGGCCTAATATTTTCTAACAGAGATATTATTTATCATGACCATGAAAACGTTACATATAAGTATGAAAAAATTGATACTTAGAAAAACGTCTCAAATAAAAGTTATTAGTTATTCCATTTATAGCAATTATAGTTAAATAATTTTTTTCGAAATATTTTTCTGTTGCTAAATATTCGCAAAAATCATAAAATCGACACGAGTAAACTCCCATTTCTAGTCAACCGATTTTTACCAAAAGTTGATCAACTCGTGCCCTTCATGTCAAATTTAAATATGCAGTTTCATAAAAATCCTTTTAGCCGAATTAGCTATACACGTGTACACAGACAGACAGACGAACGGACGGACGGACGGACAGACGGATGGACGGACAGACAGACCGACAGACATCATGCTAAAAATAGTCAAAACGTTACGTAGGGACCTCAATTCGTGGAGATCCATCGAAATCTCGAAATGTCAAAATCGGTAGGATCACAATACCTCCCTTATATATGTTGATATATTAAAAAAATCAGCTGTGGCCGCCACAGGACCTGTGGAAAGTTGAATTATTTTTTAAAGTTGTTAGTTATTCCATTTATAGCAATTATAGTTAAATAATTTTTTTCGAAATATTTTTCTGCTGCTAAATATTCGCAAAAATCATAAAATCGACACGAGTAAACTCCCATTTCTAGTCAACCGATTTTTACCAAAAGTTGATCAACTCGTGCCCTTCATGTCAAATTTAAATATGCAGTTTCATAAAAATCCTTTTAGCCGAATTTGCTATACACGTGTACACAGACAGACAGACGAACGGACGGACGGACGGACAGACGGATGGACGGACAGACAGATCGACAGACATCATGCTAAAAATAGTCAAAACGTTATGTAGGGACCTCAATTCGTGGAGATCCATCGAAATCTCGAAATGTCAAAATCGGTAGGATCACAATACCTCCCTTATATATGTTGATATATTAAAAAAATCAGCTGTGGCCGCCACAGGACCTGTGGAAAGTTGAATTATTTTTTAAAGTTGTTAGTTATTTCTTTTATAGCAATTTTTGTTAAATAAATTTTTTCGAAATATTTTCTGTTGTGAAATATTCGCAAAAATCATAAAATCGACACGAGAAAACTCCCATTTCTAGTCATGCGATTTTTACCAAAAGTTGATCAACTCGTGCCATTGATGTCAAAAGCTTAAATATGCAGTTTCATAAAAATCCTTTTAGCCGAATTTGCTCTGCACGTGTACACACACAGACGGACAGACGGACATGCAGACCGACAGACATCATGCTAAAAATAGTCAAAACGATATATAGGGACCTCAATTCGTGGAGATCCATCGAAATCTCGAAATGTCAAAATCGGTATGATCGCAATACCTCCCTTATATATGTTGGCGGTCAGTAAAAAAAGATGATGAGCTCTAAAAATCAAGTGTATTCCTTAAAAACACTAAAACCAGGTGTTTTTAATTCGGGGGGGGGGTAAAGATCGTGAGCCCTCCTCCTAGTTGCGCGCTTGCCTTGAAAACACGAAATAACACACTGATAATTTGTTATAACATTTTAAATTATAATATTCGTTACTTTATTTATTTTTTTAAATTTATATTATAATTCAACCAAAAATTCCAAAAATAAAAAGACAAAAATAAAAAACAAAATAAAAGACAACAGTAAAAAATGTAAAAATGACTTTATGTGAAGAAGCACCATCTTTGGCTTCTCTCATTTTACCTTCGGGTTCTTCATGGTCATGTTCATCTTGTTCCGCCCTTGGATTATTCAGACTAGGAAATGGTAATTTCTTCACTGTTGTACTTGTTACTTTCACCTTTTGAACTGTTTTAGCCGTTATAGACGGATAATGCTGTGGTGGAAAATTTCCAAGACTCATATTCCCAGATGGTTCCAAAAATTGTGACCTCTTATCAAAAGATGGCCACGGTATCTCTTGTTCTGGAACTAAAAAAAAAAAAAAAAATTATGTGAAGTGTGAATTTTCACACATTTCAGGGTTTTGCAGGTATTTAGTAAGTGAATGATTTTTTGGGATGCGAAAACAAATTTTATATTAAAATATTTTTTTAAATATCTTTGAAATTATTTTGCATATTAATGCGGACACCTTTATTTTGGACGTTTGCCATTGCTGATAGTACTAGGGTAGAACAGTACAATATAATGAGTATTAGTATCAAAAAGATATAATACTTCAAGAATAATATAAAAAATAAATTCGGACGTTTCGGTAACAGATTGTTGAGCAGTTTCTGAACAATTTCCACTGGTTATTAAATTTACGCTTTTAAAAATTAAATGCAACATTTGCCAAAATATAACTAGAATTTTGAAAAAATAATTTAAACAATATAAAAATTTTAAAAAGAAAAACAAAAAAAAAATATTGTCTCTTCTCGCAGGGTTCGATCCCTTTCGGATCGAGTTACTTGGGTGAAAAACCAGCGTCAAAAACCACTACTCCAGCATACACGTTCCAGTGTAGCGTGTTACAAAGCTATAACTTGTGTACATTGCCAAAAATCACAAAAAATGCGTTTTTTTTCAAAAACATAATCTGTTCAAAAATTCCTGTTGTACTATTCCGGTTCACACCAATGTACATTACTTAGAATTTTTTCAGATTTTTAGTTTAAACCATCTGGGCTACAGGGTGTGGGACAAAAATTTTTTTGCACAATTTTGGCAAAAGTCGCTTCAAAATAATTTATTTTGCAAAAATAAAAATTTGATCGTTAATCCACGTACCAAGGGCTTTCATTTGATACCGTACTCAGAATTATAAAAAAAATATTTTTTTTTTCGATAAGCACATACCTACAGTCTGTTCCTAACGGTTAGACGGAACTAGATTTTGCAATCTAGTTACTTTCATCGTTTAAATCGTGCTTTTCGACCGTTTTGTTTAAGCTTTGTAAATCATACTTACAATAAACATTTTTTGGTTAAGGTTAATATCATTTTAAATTGTCATTTTCTTTATATTTTGATTTTTTGTGTCATTCTTAATACAAATTTCCCATTTATTAATTTTTTTGTCATTAAAATATATAAAAAATAATAATTTAATTTTGACATGTAATTGTGACATTCCAACGTAAAAAATGAAATAACCCAAGCAAGATCCCTTCTCGTGACAACCTAAAAGAACGAAATTCCCATTTAGTTCCGCCTAACCGTTTGAAACAGACTGTATTTGTTTATATTTTTAGGGGGATATGTTTTTTAGATGTTTTAGTATTTTTCCTATGTGCGGGTCAAAGAGTTGTATAAGCATGCCAAATTTCAACTCTCTAGGTTTAGCCGTTTGGCTACAATTTTTACCGAACAGACAGACAGACAGACAGACAGACAGACAGACAGACAGACAGACAGATAGACAGACAGACAGACGACAAAATGATGGTATAAGGGTTTTTTGGTCATACCTACAAAACCCTAAATATCACACTATGAAATTTTCAGAAAAAAAAATAGCTGTAGTCAGTTTATGTTGTATTTTTTGGCCCCAGTTGTGAAAAGCCCCAATTGTGTACGGCCCGGTTTGTCCATCACCCCAGTTGTTAATGGCCCCAGTTGTGAAAAGCCCCAATTGTGTATGGCTCGAATTGTCCATCGCCCCAGTTGTGCAAATCTCCAATTGTGTACGGCCAGAATTGTCCACCGCCCCAGTTGTTAAAGGCCCCAGTTGTGAAAAGCCCCAATTGTGTACGGCCTGAATTGTCCATCGCCCCAGTTGTTAATAGCTCTAGTTGTGAAAAGCACCAATTGTGTACGGCCCGAATTGTCCATCGCCCCAGTTGTTAATGGCCCCAGTTGTGAAAAGCCCGAATTGTGAACGGCCCCAGTTGTCCGGTTACCGGGACAAACAGAGTAGATACATGCTGTAGTTACCGGTCTCGTAAAAAATACCTGGTTGTGCTGTTTCTTCTTCATATTCCTCATAACCCATGTCATCAGTTGGTAAATCTTTTAGGGTTGTGGTCTCAGGACCTGTTGGTCTAACTCTTGCCTTACTTTTTTCTTCCCCACTTTCAACATCCCCACTTCCACCTGAAAAACTCAGTTCATCAAGTTTCGGATTAACTCCCGGAACTGGAATATCTGGTTTATCATCATCGTCCATATTTTGTTCACCAAGAGAACTTCGACTATCTGGCTCGTTTACATTATCTTGTCTTTTTCTTCTACTGCTTCCAACGATTTGAACATCTTTAAATATATCTATGTATATATCCAAAATATCTTGGTCTACTCTTGACCAAACAGTAGGAGCAGATTTAATATTTTCGCGGCATCCATACTTAAGCATTCCAAAACCATTTAACTCGTTGTTGCATAATAATGGTGTTCCTTTTTCAATCTGAAAATATTTAAAAATTAATCAGTAATGACTACCACATAATCGACCTTCACCACAAAATACTTTCTAAGGGTACATTCGATTTGACACTCCAAGTGCTCCGAGCAAGTTCTGTACACTCAAATTTGTTCTATTTGACGCTGGGAGTACACTCAATTGCAGTGTTGTAATAGATACATTTAAAACCAGTGGCGAAGGGACACCTCCGCTAGACTTGCCCTCCCATAAAAAAACTAATAATAAAAATACATACATAAAAAAAAATTATTTTTTCTTTTTTTAAATTTAAAAGAAGATTTAGGTAAATCTTCAAAAATACATCAAATTATGTCCTATACAAATTTTTGTCCAAGGTTTGGTTTACTAGTTACGAATTTTTTTAAATTTTAAAGTTTAATAACTTCCGTTTCCGGTTTCGGATTTTAATAAAAAACAATAGGGCTCTTCCCAATTAATAGGAGATTGTTTTAGTACCAGAACGAACTCTTTAAGTTAAACTGTTTTTGAGTTATCGTGTATACACATAGACACACAGACACACACACAGACACACACACAAACAGACACACACACATACGGACGGCACTTCGAAAATAGGTTTTTTGGATTCCCTGGACCATGAAACGTGGTCATCAGTCAAAATCTCGACATCGAAAATTTTCGCGATTACAATACTTGCCCCTTATATATTAAGGTCGGGCAAGTAAAAAAATCTATACTCTATCTCAGAAAGACTGACAGTAATAAAATTTATTATTTGTAAAAAGTTATTGTTTTTTCACACAGAAGCGGCAAAACAAAAGCGACAAAATATGAATAGTACGAAACGAAATATTGTTAAAAACAACCGAGTGTGCCGCACATATTATATGGGAATACGAACTAGGGTTAAACACAATAGATCATAAAAATTTGACCCTAAAATTTTGAGGAAAATAATGGTCACAGGAGTATGTTTAATGATATGATAAATATGGTCACAGGCGTGCGTTTAATAAAATGATAAATAGTAATATAGAAATACACAAAACCAATTTAAACGTGTTTAAAATGTGCACGCCACTGGTAACTGCCTGACAAAATGATTTATTATTATCAGTCTTTCTAAGATAGAGTATAGATACAGATACAGATACCTAAGAAAAATTGTATCTATGGTCTATTTCAAAGTAGAAAAATGTGTGTAAGAAGATAGGAGCTGTTTGTCCTTGCTTCGGATTGGTTTAGATCGTCATCCCTATTACACTGTAAAAATATTGTTTTTAGTCCAAGTTGACAGATGTTCAGTGTCGTACATTGAAAATATATATTATTTATATTATTTAATTTTTCTCATATATTTTGTTATGTTTTACATATTTAGACTTTTATTTATATTCTTGGCGTAGATTTAATGGAGAAAATTCTCCATGTAATTGGTTTTTACGCAATTATATATTTTTTAGGTTATCTGACATATAAATATTTTTTGATACTTGACATTTAACAGATCAAGAAAGAGGACTAATGTGAAGCCAAAAGACAGCCCAGCTGATTGTGCCCAAAGAAGGAGTTATTGATATAATTTTTAGACCTTCATATATACATATATTTTTATTTTTTATTTACAATAATTATTTAAATAAGAAACTTTAGCTCTGAAGATATATTGTTTGTTTTATTGCTTTGTTTAAACTCTTTTAGCCACGTATAAATAACCTAAGTGTATTATCTGCCTTGTTTATTTCAATATCTTATTAACCTTTTAAAAATCACTTGCTAACCCAGTTGCTACGCCCATGCCCTAGTTGTAACTTATTTTAAATTTCCCGCTATACTGTATTTGATCATTTGATCAGTGTAAATCCTGCTCGGTTCGCAGCGCTATCTACTTTTTTCTACTTTGAAATAGACCATAGGTTATGTCATCTGTCAGTGTCACATGCAATATCAGCGTTTAGCGTGTGCTCAACCAGTAACCCAGTATGCTTATTTTCGGTCAGCGGGTCAGCGCTGATTTACCAGCCTTTTTTTTTCGCGACCTATGGCTACAAACTTGGTGGCAGCTGTGGGATCTAAAGAAACGTACCAGAGGAAAGCAAAAACCTTACACAAAATTACCACTTACCATACAAACATCGGAAGAATCAAACTCATTTACTGTGCATAGGACATTTTCGTAATTTGGAAATGATTGTTCATTTTGCAGATCTATCTCACCATAAAAGTCCTGACAAATTTTCGTTTCAACCAACCTAACAGTTGCTTCCCTCTGTTGTATATGAACGGTATCATCATTCATTGCAAAAGAATAGGCAGTACATAGGGTTCCCATTAGAGGTTTAGTTTTTGCCAAACTAACCACATTAATGTCTTCTATATTTTCGATGGGTTTAATTACCAACTGCAAAAAAATACAATTAATTTGAGCACAGTCAAAAATGATAGCAAACTTACCGATATTAAATCTTTGAAAAAATGGTTATCATGATTAAATTTAAATTTGTGACTACTGTAAATGTAGGAAGAGACGTTATGCATTTTTTCTGGATTGCTCATAATTGTGACCATTGCATTGTTACAATCACCAATGTTCCTAAAAGAAAAAATGGCCATTAGCGAATAAATACCAAGGGGTCTACGAGGTTTGCCTTTTATATTTCGGGATTTGAGATCAAAAACAATTATCAATCAACAAAAGTAGCTTAAGGGCCGCTTTTACAATCGTTGGATAAAGCTTGGATAACGCTATTCCCGGTATAAAGTCAAAAAATCGCTTTTACAATGCTCGGATAGGATAAACATCGGAATAAACGCCAGAATATCTTATCTGGCCAACGACACTTCAGATAAAGGGCAGTATAAGTTCATACCCTTGCTCTGATTGGCGAATAAGTATTTTTTACCCAGCAACGGTAAAAAAAAATAAATTGACATATGATAAATGTCACATTATAACGTTTTATTTGAATTTTTATTACAGTTATATAATTGTGGTTGCAGCAGCGTAGTGGTTGGCTCACTTGCTTTGAAAGTGTGGAATCATGAGATCGACCTAGTATGGGCACAAAGATTAAAAAAAAAAACTTGGCTGTTGCAACTATAGGCTCAGATGAATTCCTGTATCTCTGAATTAGTTTTCGAAAATATGGGGCAAGCTACACAGGGCACGGTGGTCTCGGCTACTACATGTCAGAGGACGCTAGTCGCGACCTTAAAATCTCTAAAACTTAAACATTGCCATACGAAATAATAATAGTACACTATCCCTCGTTATCTTTGTATTTTTTCAGCAGTTTTGATTACACGCAGTTGTGAAATAATAATTTAATTTATTTTTTAAAAGCGTAGCAATGAACAGTAGCAGCCGATTACCGCTGAAATATGCTCCTAGCACTTTGAGCTTTTCGAATCTATCTGTCCACTATCATCCCTTCCACACTATGTTCACATAATGCTAGTTTTTGTATATGTATGTATATATGCAGTATTGGGCTGGAGCCAGTTCGAATGAACCGGTTGTTATTTATTTATATATTTTTCAAAATGCGAACAGGTTGTTAATGTTGTTATACACTGAAAAAAAAAAATACTCCTGTTATTAATTAGTGAAATTTTACTCTTGAAAGAACTGGTTGTTACAATTTTGGCAGTCCACAATTGTACATAATATGTATATGCTTAATCTTATTACTCGCGTTATTTTGTCCACAGTATGTTAGTGGAACTTAAGCACCGCGGTGACAAGGAATTACAGTACATAAATAGTACAGTTTGCGCCGCACACGAGCGGGTCATCAAAGGGACGGTATTTGGTATAGATTCTAATAGAATTCTATTAGTAGAGGGTGATCTTATGAAAATTTACACATGGGCGGTATTTGAGCTCGATTGTATTAAAGGGCGTTTTTATGAATATTTGCACACGAAAGGCTGACACTAACGCGGTAGATATAGCACAATAAAATAATTATCTGTGTCGAATATTTCGACATCTCCCAATATTTCTCCAAACATGCTCAAATGTGTTGTTAATAATATGTCAATTTAAAATATGACTTTTCTAATATGTCAGTTTACGTATCAAACAATACCAACTTTATTTTATTTACAATAAAACCATGGATAACTATCCGAGAATAAAAAATGCATTGTAAAAGCGAACGTTGGAATAAACATTGGAATAAACTTATACCTTAGATAGTTATACCGCTACGTATCCGAAGGTTTGTAAAAGCGGCCCTTATTGTTTTTTAAAATATTCTCCATGAAGATTAATATCAGGTGATTGCAAAAGTTCGTGCCCGTGTAATAATGACTGTATCCGTGATTTGGTGAATAGTAATCCACGGATTTCGACTGAAGAGATTGCTTAAAGTTAAATGTTGACAAATCGACAGCATTTCGCCATTTAAAAAAACTTGGCTATACTTCGAAACTCGATATATGGGTTCCGCACATTTTGACAGAACGGAACAAACTGAAAAGTGTTTCCACTGCCGTTTCTCTCCTTACCCGTCAACAAAATGAACCTTTCTTGGATAGAGTAATAACTGGAGATGAAAAATGGATTATGTATCACAACATAAAAAGAAAAAGAAGCATGGGAGTGAAAGAGCAGATTCTTTGGCTGAAATGCATCCAATGAAAGTGTTGTTATGTGTCTGGTGGGATTGCAGAGGAATACTTTATTTCGAGCTTCTTCCACGTGGCAAAACAATAACTGCGGAGAAGTACTGTGAGCAACTCACCCAACTCAATGTGGAAATCCAAGCAAAACGTCCAAGTTTGGTTAAACGAAAAGGCATCATCTTTCACCACGACAACGCTAGACCACATGACGCTCAACAGACACTGCAAAAACTTAGGGAGTTAAAATGGGAAATCCTCCAGCACCTCCGCCGTATTCCCCTGACCTTGCCCCTTCAGATTTTCATCTGTTTCGTTCTCTTCAAAATAATTTGAATGGCAAAAAATTGTTTCTGTGGAAGAAGTCAAAAACTACCTTACGACTTTCTTTGAAGATAAATCGCCCAGTTTCTACAAAGAAGGAATGCAAAAACTTGTAAAACGTTGGGAGACAGTTATAGAAAATGATGGGGAGTACGTTATTGATTAATAAAAATTATTTTTACAAAAATCTGTTTTATATCCTTTTATTTCATATCGGACACGAATTTTTGCCTGATACAATTTTGCATGCGTTTGCACCAATTTTCGAAGCACTTTTTCCACTCCGATCGAGGCTTTTTCTACTGCGATTGTCAAATTATGTGGGATCCAACGCGAACAAATCTTTGACGACCAAATGTTCATGCAATAGTGAATGTATGCCGGTTCCACTAATGCCCAAGGATACCTCAATCTCACGATAAGTCACATGACCATCTTGTAGTATCAGTTCACGCACAGCATCAATGTTTTCCGCAACAACAACCGATTTTGGATGACCTTCACGAAATTCGTCCTTAAGCGAACTACGGCCACGATTGAAGTCGGCAAACCATCGATAAACAGTAGTCCTTGATGGTGCTTCATCGCCAAAAGAATTAAGTTCATCGATGCACTGTTGTTGGGTTAATCCACGTCGAAAGTTGTAATAAATAATCAATCGAAAATGTTCACGATTTAAATCCATTTTTAACCGAGATGAATTTTTTCAAGATACTGTAAACAACACAAATAGCGCTCGTACCTCAAAACAATCTGAGTACGTATACTATCAAAAATGTCAAACTTTACGATAGAAGCGTCAGTTGCCAGATGACAGCACTAGTTTAGCGCAATCCCGAAATATAAGAGGCAATCCGCGTAATTCAACCTTCTTAACATTATTGGTGAAAACAAGCTTTAAGAACAAGTTTACATTATAACATCATTGGCTATTAGTGCTCTTACCTCCTTACACACGACGCTGATGTTAAGACTTGAATTTTGTCCTGATCCTGAATTGTAGTCTCATTATATATAATACCAGTACAAATTTGCTTCATTGTTCCTCCATTCTTTTCTATTAAAACCTAAAAAAAATCATATTTTTAACACTTCTATTGTACGGAGTGATTATTTAATGGCGAGACGACGTCACTGGAAGTTTTAATAATTTGCCGTTTCATACACATCGTAGCAGGCGATTATGCGCGCATGCGCATAATCTTTTTTTCTTCATAATCAAATTTTCTTCAAAGTTATTATAGTCATAGTATTCTGCTAGGAGGCACGTAAAATTCGGTGACGTCGTCTCGCCATTAAATAATCACTCTGTATACATAAGACTCGCAGTAGACGAAAATGGCATACATTTTGGTCTCCGATGAAGAATTAACTTGATATTGACAAAATAATAGCAACAAAATAGTCTAATTTTCAAAAATCACGATTTTTATTCATTTTTTCGTTCTTCATAAATTTCAAAACTAATTAATTTTGCTTTTACTTAACTTACCAAAGGAATATTTTTATTTTCTTTAGATACAGATCCAAATAATTTTGGAATTTCTGTTTTACCAACTTGTTCTGCAATCCAAGTTAGATATCTATCAACTCTCAGCCATAATTCTGGACTATTGGACTTAACACAACCCATTCCCCAATTGGAAAGTCCAGTTAAAACATCACCACAGACTAAGACGGCTCCAAAATCACTCTAGAAAAAAAAACAGTTTTAATTTTTTTTTTCTATGTAAATAAACATTTTTTTAACATTGCCTACTCTTGATATAGTGACATACTTATTGTTCAAGTGAAAATACATCACTTTCCAAATATGCTCCAACGAATTATATGAAAGGGAGCATTGATCCTTTTTCCCCCTGACACATCGACTAAAACATTCGCCTAGTCAAATGATAAAACTGTTTTAAACAACTAATTATTCGATTCAGATAAGATAAAGTGGAAATCTGACTTCGGTATAACCTTCAGAATGTAATTTTAAAATGACACCTCAAACGTGAAATAGAGTACAAATAGTAGAAATATAATAAAGAGAGTAGTTTTGGAGACAATTGCGCTCTTAAAATCGGTATTTTTATTTTGTAGATAAATGTGAATATTAATATCTTCTTAGGTATTTTTGAAATTATGATGTTTTACACACAAAAAGGACTGATATACGTTGTACTGAAGAACAGTAGCGTATTCAGAGGGGGGGCACAAGTCCCCTCTGAAGCCAATGAAACGAAAATTTAACAAATTTATCATAATCGTACAGCAAAATAACTTATGTATTTTACAATAATAATAAGCTATATTTTATTATGATCAGTGTTGAAATTAACAGAAAATGCATATTTCCATGTTATTTTTAGGTTTTCGTAGGTATAATCAAGAAATCCTTATTCCGTCACTGTTCGTTCTGTACAAATTGTGGCCAAGCGGCTGATTTAGAGAACTGAACACAAGTAAGAGAAATATTGAGACTTCAAAAATATATCCCGCGAAAAATATAAATAAATATGTATTTATCGAAGAAAAAATCAAGTGAAAGTTTTTGATACATGGATTAACAATTACATATTTTTATCAACAAATAATATAATTATTATTTGATATAAACATCAATATCCAACAGCAGGGGTGTCAAACTGATTTGGGTCGCAGTCTATTTTACATACAAAATGATAAGCAGTGACGGAACTTTAAATATCCCGAAGGGTTTCTTGACATTTTTTTATAAACAGAAAAGGGGAAGAGAGTATATTTTACATTTTTAAATATATTTTTCCCCTAAATATGCTCAAGTGATTTTGATTACCGCTTCAGGGGCCACAAAAAAATGAAGTTGAGGGCCTTATGCGGCCCGCGTGCCCTCGAAATTTGATTCGGCCCTCCCCAAGACAAAATCCTGGCTGCGCCACTGGTAACAGTGAATGGGCTCAGTAATCTGGATTCAACTTAAGAAATAATGACTTACCAAACATATCGAATAGTCTTCAGGTGCGGCGCAATAAAAATTGTCCACAATGTCAAACTCGTCATTTATATTATCAATATGGATAGTTTTTAATTTTAAAACATTTTTGTCTTCATGAAAAAAAGAATTGTGCCCTCTGCGGACTTCAAGTTTTGGATTTATGGAAAGCTTCAAACATTCATCCATCGACGTTAGGGTCACATTTTTGGATCGCGACAAACAACTTTTACCTACAAAAAAAATTATATACAGGCTGGTGAATTGACCTGTCGGCCATAGCGATTTAATAAGTAAAAATACCTGTTGAGATAAATCGTTTTCTTGTCTTCGTTGGAATGGTGTTCACCTTGAAGGTATACGCAATACAATTTTTGGTGTGAACAGGCTTTACTGGTAATTTAAATATTGGTGTAGTTACATCCTTAGTAAGTTTCAGTAAGGCTAAATCATCTTTTTCATAATTACACCGTTTTAAACATTCTGTCGGCTTTTCTTGAAGTTTTATTTGTTCGACATTAACTTCTTGGGCAAAAATTAAATCGTTGTTTCCATAGAACACTGTCAAAGATTCTGGTTGAAGCCTAAAATAATCGAAAACAAAGTAAAAGATATGTGCAAAGTTAGCAAATCAACTGGCACTGCCAACAAACGAGAGGAGGTCAAGAAGTTCGCGGAATGAAAGGGTTATCAGAGAGTTTGAGCAAAACTGTACAGATAGTTAAATTGTATGACTCATCATTAGTAACTGTACCAAGTTTCAACTTGTTTGCTGCATTAAACTGGGAGATATTGCCGAATAAACAAGTAAAAACATGTAGAGCACGACAACTATGGACAAAAATGAGTTTCGCTCCGTTATAAAGTTCCTCACAACAAGGAAAAATATATCAAACCATTTCGGAAGAGATGTCAACGGTTTATGAAGACTGTTGGTCCTGGAAAACCAATGGCTTACAAATGGCAAAGCCTTTTTAAAGCCCAGTATTTCCGCCTTGCTATTATCTATAAGAATAACGGTAACATTATATATATAATAAGGGTACATACAGTAGGTGGCCAAATTATTAGGGACAGCACACCCCCCCTGTAATTTTCAAGTTTAAATGCATTTTGTGAGAAAATAAATTGTTTTTAAATCATTTTTCTTCTATATTCTTGTTGCTGGTATCATTATTATTTTAAAAAGCGGGAGATCGCCAAAGAAATCATCACCACCAAGCGGCAATTTATAGAAACCCTTATCAGAGAGTAGCATCACAACCCCAATCTCCGACACAACGCAAAAGTCTGCATAGAAAGCATGCCCAAACGCCTGGAAGCCGCAATCGCAGCAAAGGGTGGCATTACAAAATATTAAGATTTTACTTAATTTGTTAAATTAACACTTTTTATACAAAAATAAATGATTATGAATAAGCAATTATGTCGTTTTATATTCTAAATAAAGCACTCTAATGAATAAAAATAAATACGAGACCCAAAACCACTTATTTCCTCATTAAATTCATTTGAAAATTACAGAAAATCTGCACTGTCCCTAATAATTTGGCCATCCACTGTAACTTCAAAATTTTTGCCTATCGATATGGGAGTACCTCAAGGAAAATTATTAGGTCCACTATTTTTCTTACTGTACATTAACAATTTTTTTTATCCTGTTTCTCTTCTAATCCGCAAACTTTTTGATCTTCCTTCGTAGTTTAGTCCAAAAACTTAACTCGGGTGATGGGAAAAAATTACTTACACTTTTCCACCTGTAGCAATTATCAAACAAAACTTTGAAGTGAGTACCCATTGGGGTTTGATCAATGCACCAGAACATATATGTTTTCCATCATATTGGATGGAAACCATCTCGGGTCTAGCTGGCATTCTTGCTTCTACATCTTCATCAGCTTTTCCCTTTTCCATAACATCCATGATCCATTCATTGGAAGAGTTTGCTACGATTGCCCTTCCAGAACCTTGGCAATCTGGTTCAAGATACACTACAGTACCCAGATGAACTATACATCCTTTTGGTTCAGTATGGAAGATAGGTCCACCAATAAAACTCTAAAAAATCAGAGAAATTTTAGATTAAGGATAAAGTAATACCTTAGTTAAGACGTTAAATGAAAACAATGGGCAGTTAAAAGATAATTGACTCAATAAAAGGAATCCAACCGCGAGACGGCAGCACTGAATCCCATTTTGTGACTTATACCCTTTTCACAATAGATCTTTAAGACGATTGAACTTAACTTCATCGATGTTTAATATCGGTTTGCTTTCACACTTGATGTTTAATTTGAAGAAGAAATCTCCATGTAAAGCTAGTATGTATTGCCAACATAATTTCATATCGTTTGAATTTATTCTGTCATTATTTTGTATATCGAGGTTAGGAGAAGTTTATTTTTTATATTTATTTAAATAATAACGCAAATAATCTTCTCATAACCTCGATATATAAAATGATAACAGCTGAACATAGATAAAAGAAGAGAAGCACAAATTCAAGGAGTATTTTTTTATAATGGGAATCAAGTTGGCAATGCGGGCGAAGTTTAAGACGCAGATCTCTGTCTTAAACATCGGTCGTGTTTAGACGAGGCCGTACGGTTTCACATTAGCGTTTAAAGATCCATTCACTTAAACATCCGATCTTAAAGATCTAGTGTGAAAAGGGTAGTAGTTACTAATATGGTCTATTGATGTGTGTAAAGCACTTTTGTTTCCAAGGTTATCAATACATTTTTCAATTAATTGTCAAAAAACTTGATCAATTTATTAATCAATAAATTGAACTGTGTAAAACCAACTTTATTTAGATGAACCCCTTAGAACTTACTGAGCATTCTTGTGGCAAAGCAACAGTCGACTTTTCCATTTGCTTGAAACATGTCGCGTCATGTGAACAGCGTTCAGTTTCAAGTACAGTTTGCACCGAAAATGACGGTCCACAATCTTTAGTAGTACATTTCCATCCTGATATCAGTTTATAATATTCCAAATGATCTGTCAGACTCTTAATAATATATTTAGACAAATCTTCGGATACCTGAAAATTTATTACAAAATAGATAAATGAGTAGATGCTATGTGCGAATATAAAAGGGTCATTTTTTAAATAATAGAAGTTTAAATGGGAATGTTTCGACCATCCACCTTATAGCCCTAACCTGGCACCTTTTGACTATCACCTCTTGACAAAATTGAAGGGATTTTTAGGCGGAAAATTTATGCAAACAGATGATAACGTCAAAGATAAAGTCACTAGATTATACAAAGTACCGCAACGGCGGCCATACTGGGGCTAAAAATGTCGCCAACACAAATGATTTTCAGTGATTCCAACAGTACAAAAATAAGAAACTAGTACTACCAAAATTTTTATTTTAAACATTGTAATCACGATTTTTCTAATCAAAGAGGCACTATAACAAAATTGTGGTACAATTACAGTTATTTTTTTAATTTTCATTAAATAAAATGGATATAATATATAAATTTAAATGAAACAAAAAATCTTAAATATTCAAAAAGACAAAGGAGTTTATTAAATTAGAGCGAGAAAGAGAGATGTGACAGCGCAGACGCAAACTTAAGAACGTAATTGCTGCTTTAGTTTGCTTAACAGGGGAACCAATGTTGCGATCAAACTCTGGGGTCTGTCGTCTTTTTCAAAGGCTTGCGCTACTTTGTATAATCCAGTGACTTTAATCAAAAACACTCTCAACGGTTGGTTAAATGGACTGGCGGTCGACTTCTACGACAAGGAGATTGTCAAACTCATCGTCCGTTCGAAAAAATGCCTCGAGCGGAACGATTACGTCAAAAATAGCGAATGTTGGTTATTGTATAAATAAAAAATTTGAAAAAACGTTTGTTTACTTTTAAACCAGAACAGTTCTAATTTTGAAAAAATGATCCACCTAACTTGTCAATCTTACCTTAATAAGTGCAATATGCTCTCTATTTTTCCAATAGTCAGGATGAATAACAAAATAATTTATTTTAAGTTCTAAAATATTAGATATATTTGTCTGATCAGGTACTACAACTACTTTGAAGTTTTCCTGTACGTTAGGGCTGCACATATCTTGGGGGACATCGAGGCAAGAACCTGAAGTCAGCACCCAATTCTTGGCTATGACTGTACCACTACATTTGTGTTCATTATTATGTTGAATTGAAGCCTAAAATATTAAATACAGTAAAACGGGGTGAACAAAAAGGCAAAAAATGGTTAGAATATTTACAGTTTAACCATATTTTCACATAAACAATTATATATATATATATATATATATATATATATATATATATATATATATATATATATACAGTGGGGGGGGGCAAATTATTAGGGACAGCACACCCCTCCTGTAATTATCAAGTGTAAATGCATTTTGTGAGAAAATAAATTGTTTTTAAATCATTTTTCTTCTTTTTTTTTTTTTAAAAGTTTTTCTATGGTCAAGTTTACTTATTTATGAGTTAGAGTTGTTTCGCAAGCAAAGTAGAATTCCCGGTCAAGTTCCTTCCAGCCGGGGTGAACTTGACCAGACGATTTAAAAAAAAAAAACATTGCTAACGTCCAAAAAATAAAAAACTTACAGTCTGTTTCAAACGCTTAGGCGGAACTAAATGGGAATTTCGTTCTTTTAGGTTGTCACGACAAGGAACCTTGCTTGGGTTATTTCATTTTTCACGTTGCAATGTCAAAATTTAAAATTACAACAATGAAACCATGGAAACGAATGACCCATGTCAAAATTAAATTATTTTTTTAATATATTTAAGGGCCGAGAGTTCCAGTTCCTAATAAACTCCCTAATAGTTATTTGACACATAATATATTTATGAAGCTAATAAATTTATTGGTGATTTCCAAGTTACAAAATCCTTCTAATAGTTTATTAGCAACATAATTTTTTGTTTTTGCATTGGTATTTCTTATGAAGATAGTAACACGGTGCAAGAGGGATAGAGCTATACGTAAATTTGTAGAGCTAAAGTGAGATGAAATTTTGACACTGAATATTTTGACATTAAATATTTTGACAATAAATAGTTTGACTTGACATTCAATGACATTACGTATATTTTTTGTGTTACTGTTAAAATGACAATTAAACGGCGTTCAACAAATTTTATCACAGAAAAAGAGGACAATATAGATAGAAGAGAAGTTAATAAAAATAGCATTTTATAATACAAAAGTGACTGAAAATAAGAAGACAGCCATATTTTGCTTTATTTTACATTCCTTAAACAATATGAATTAAACTTATCAGCAATTTTCAGCCACACATCTTTATTATTCTGCCAATAATTGCGTCTGTCTTCTTATTCTCTATCATTTTTATATAAATAGTAATGCTTAAAGTATTGTTTGTAGTGTGTTGTAATCGTAATTGAAATAAATACATATGTAAAAATAAAAGACAATGTTTATTTAAAAATATATATTTATATATTGTTCTTTATTTATCACATTTACAATAAATGCCCAAAATATTCTAAAAACGGTTGTCCATAATTTATAAATTCACCCAAACAGATCGTCGATTTCGCCAAAATACAACTTAAATGTATATAAAACACTAAAATCACCATTATATAAATGTTTAAAAACTACACATTCGTATATTCTTTTAAAATTATACGGTTTTTAATTAAAATTGAAATATTAACACATTTTGCGAACTTGTTTTTGGTTATATGTCACTTTATTAAGCACTTCATGTTGCCTATAAGTTATTAGACAAATAAGCCTGTTTATTAGCAACCTAATAACTATTTAGGGGTGGAACTCTCGGAAAAAAAATTATGTTGCTAATAAACTTATTGGACAGTTTATTAGCAACTGGAACTCTCGGCCCTTAATGACAAAAAAATTAATAAATGGGAAATTTGTATTAAGAATGACACAAAAAATCAAAATATAAAGAAAATGACATTTTAAAATGATATTAACCTTAACAAAAAATGTGTATTGTAAGTATAATTTACAAAGCTTAAACAAAACGGTCGAAAAGCACGATTTAAACGATGAAAGTAACTAGATTGCAAAATTTAGTTCCGCTTAACCGTTTGGAACAGACTTTACAGTTATTGACAGAGAGTCTCAATACCTATGTCTTAGTATGAAAAAAATAAAACAATTATTAACGTTCACAAAGATATGGTAAAGTTTGAACTTAAAAATTCGTCAAGTTCATTCCGGTTTATGGTAATAAAAGAACGTTTATTTTTTATAAACAAGTAGTACTTATACTATAGTTTTACCGAGAACAAAGAATATAAGGCAGAGAAACGAGGAATGGAAAACAATGTAATATGTCATGGGATGAAAGATGAATATAAAAGAAGACAGAATGTTGATGATTTTCACGAGAAAAATTATATATTTTGCCAAATATATCGTTCTAAATGAAATAAGTATTTTCGTAGAATGGAAATCTTGTATCAACATACAAACTATGAAACTGAATAATTATTATACAACAAAAATGTCTTACCACATAAGGCTGTCTATCAAAAAATTGCCATTCTTCTTGAAGAGGCACTGAATCAATTTTTCCAATAAATAATATTTGCCAAATAAATAGGATCGACCATTGAAGGTACATTTTGGTTTTAAGTTTTCCTAGAACATGTCAAAATTTTAAACAAAAAATTATTTATCAAATAAATAAAATATTGCCACGACAACTAAAAAAATTTAATAATGGATTTCATAAGATGTAGTAGACTGAAAAGATTTTGGCGCCAATCATTCAATAAAAATACTAAGGAAGTAGTATTACATGCTATTTGGAAAGACCAAGATGGTCTTTCCAAATGGTGGACAATAGTTTCCGGATGTACAGTGGCGTAGGGCTATTTATTAAAATAATTGTTATCGGTACAAAAAGAAAAAATACCAATCTTGATATTTTCAAAAGAAACTTAAGATAGGAGATACTAACAATCAATAAAACTTCATTTTTAAGCTTCTCACACCAGTGGCATCAGTTAATCAACTTTTGATAAAATGCGGTCATCTAGAAATGGAAGATTTTTGGCAGTCAATCCTGTGGTGGCCACAGAAAATTCGAAAAGAACTAAAATCAGTACTAGAGCGCCTAATACAATTGAGAAGTGACATTACCGTTGGCGGCGCTGTAATTCATGGCAAAATGGCTGAATTGTCTAGTATTCAGCTGTCAATATGCTAACAGGGAACAGGTTAATTTAAGCACAGTACATTTTTATTTTATGAAAATGTATCTATCGACGTTCTAACAAAAAATCAACACCAGGAAATATGTAATAATTTCAAACAGTACTACAGTCGCGTAGTACAATATTTCACCACCAGACTGGGTATTCGAGCGTGTCAGTTCTCAATTCAGAAAAACGTTTCAACTAGCGACATCTCCTATTGAATAACAGAACTACAAAAATCCAAAAGGTTTGAGTCCTAGGTACAATAAAAAAAATTTAATTCTGATTATTAAGCCCTAGCAAATTTGATTCTTACTACAGTCTGTTTCAAACGGTTAGGCGGAACTAGATTTGGCAATCTAGTTACTTTCATCGTTTAAATCATACTTTTCGACCGTTTTGTTTAAGCTTTGTAAATCATACTTACAATAAACATTTTTTGGTTAAGGTTAATATCATTTTAAAATGTCATTTTCTTTATATTATGATTTTTTGTGTCATTCTTAATACAAATTTCCCATTTATTTATTTTTTTGTCATTAAAATACGTAAAAAAATGACATATGTCATTCGTTTCCATGGTTTCATTGTTGGAATTTTAAATTTTGACATTTCAACGTGAAAAATGAAATAACCCAAGCAAGGTCCCTTCTCGTGACAACCTAAAAGAACGAAATTCCGATTTAGTTCCGCTTAACCGTTTGGAACAGACTGTAAGTATAGATAATTAAAAAAAAAAAAATTTCACTAACCCAGTTTAAGATTCAAAGAAATTCAGTTTTTCCGAAAAAATAATTGAGAAGAGACAAACTGGTGACAAAGACAAACTGATACGCTGCCTGGTGGTCAAATTATTGTACTAAATGCTGCAGTACAGTTTGAACTTATTACGTATATTTTAGTGTTGAATTTTTGTTACAATGTCAAAATAAAACACAAACAACAAAAAAACACGTACAGTCTATTCCAAACGATCAAGAGGAACTTACCGGAATTTTCATTTTTTTAAGTTGATATTAGCTATTTTTTTATATATTGAAGTTGGCTTTTCCTGAATAAAATGATTAAAAGCTTCAATAAATCGGTTAAAATAACTAGAATTAAAAATCCAGTTCCGCTTTAATCAGGGGTCGGCAACCTTTCAGTGACAAAGAACCAAATCTATATTGAAAACAAAAACAATAACATGGAAGAGCCGCTAAAAAATATATGCTATATTTAAGAAAAAAACGTAAAAATTGTTATTAATATATAATGTATAAATAAATTAATATTTACTTTTAGTTTGTGATACCTATTGCACTTGCCAGTATATAATAATTATTTTACTGGGACGATTACTACTTGCATAGTGTTCGATAAGACTTCAATATTTGGTAAATATTCAGTAATCTTTAACTTAAGGCAGCACTCAAGTTTCAGGTCAGTAAGATTACTTCTTAACTGACTATTAATTTCATATGTGAAAAGACTTGCTCACAGTAATGTGTGGATCCGAAAATTGTCAGTAGTCCAAAAGCATAATTTTTTAAATGATTGAACGATTCTGGAAGACGATTCCAAGCTTCGAAAACAACTTTATCTACATCTTGAAGATTGAGAATTTCGGTCCACTTATGCTGGATAAAATGAACTTTTCTTTTTCTAAACTTTCCAGTTCAGAATTAAGTTTTAAGAATATATTATTCCATAAATCTTTGGATTTCAATTCCAATAATTGAAGTTCAAATTGTACCTGATTAATCAATGGGAATGGTGATAAATGTAATTGCTGCATATCTGCTTCAATTGGTTTTTCAAAAGAGCTAGTGTAGCTTTATATTTTCTAAACTCTTTAAATCTTTCTCCAAAAGCTTCTGGCATGTTAACAATAGCTTGTGCAAAAAAAATGCATTAATAACGTTGTTATTGTCCTTATGTTTTTGAAAATTAATAAAATGTAAAAATGTTTCTGCACGTATATCATTTATCAGAAATTACTTCTTCTAAAAGGGAATATGCAGCAACTCGGGGAATTACCGGGCGTGAATTGCACTGTAAAATAGGGTGACCATTTTCTTAAGAAGGCAATGCGGGACGGAGCAAAAAAAAAGGTCCTCATCTCCCAAATCCAAGTGAAGAGCAAAAAAAAAAGGTCCTCACCTCCCAAATCCAAGTGGAGAGCAAAAAAAAGGTCCTCATCTCCCAAAATCCAAGTGAAGAGCAAAAAAAAAAGATCTTCACCTCCCAAATCCAAGTGAAGAGCAAAAAAAAGGTCCTCACCTCCCAAATCCAAAATTCCAAAATGCGGGACAAAATGTTAAAATGCGGGACTTTTGCGGGACGCATCTTAATGCGGGACAAAATGTTAAAATGCGGGACGAATGGTCACCCTACTTTAAAACATCTTGAACAATACAAAACCTGTATAGTACAGGCATAAAGTTGAAAATTAAAAAATAAATTATATTAAAATAAAAACCAGCCAATTTTCAAAGGGCCACAATATTTTCTAAAAGAGCCGCAGGTTGTCGACCCCTGGCCTAAACCAAAGAAACAGACTTCTCCATTGAAAAAAACAATGTTACTCTCGTATCTTCCGAAAATCACCACTAGATGTCAGGGCGCTTTGGAAGTTTCCTCTATTATTCCTTCGTAGTTGGTTTGAACGAACATAGATGTCACAACATTCATTACGCATTAATTTTCATGCTGTGAACGCTGTTATCAAACTTTAAAACAGTCTTTTAAATTTATCCACAACTCAAATCGTACAATCTATTAATTTTAAAGCTGTAAATGCATCTTAACCGTAAACAAGGACCAAAATTTTGGTAACCACAGTTAACCTATTCAGAAAAATTTTGAGAAACCTCACTACTGCCATCTATTGGCAACAAAAATAAACACTATTGATAACTTTCTCACTATGGACCACGTGGCAAAAATTTCGTTAAATTTATATATAAATTCAACACTACAATGGACCAAGAAACAGTAGACCAACAAAATAACGATAATCTTAAGAAAATTAAGGGTTAAAAATTAATATAAAACATTAAGAAATTTTTTTTAAAAAGTTTATAAATATTTATAAATTCAAATTTGATTATGTAACTGTAAATTCCCACGTTTAACTTTCAAGTTTGTTTAGTTTAGTTCAACTCGTCGTGTTAATCACTCGAAATTGACCAGCTAAAACACAAGTGACGTATTAGTTTTAAACAGTATCAACAGCTTATCAGTTTATCAGTTAGTCTAGTTATGGCATTTAACGTGTGTAGATCATTAAAATATTCTTTGGAAACCACAGCAAAAAAGATAGTTGATAAAAGATCTTTCAGTGTTTCAAACGGCTTAAAAACGAGATACGTACAGTATATACCCCCAAATGGGGGTCAACCCCATATTGGGGCTCAGTTAAGCTGTGGGGGAGACATCATTGATGTTAGTAGGGTTGATACATCCATCCCTAATACCTTGGTCAAGTTTTTAAACTCGGAACAAGAGGTTAGGGACAAAGCTAAAAGGTTAGTTTATTTGTTTATTTATTTTTTATTATTGTTGTTGTTATTATTTTAAATTGTGTTTAATATATATTTTCTACGTACTTAGCATTTGTAAGTATATAAATGTTAACATATTGTAATTTGTATGTATACAAAACAGTGGTATCAAAACTGTTTTATATGAATGTAATAATTACCCCGATTATAAGTTTTGGTGCGAAACCATATACACAGTTGTTATACAAAGATCTTTATTTTGTATTTCTTACATCAATTATTTATTATTTTACATATATAGTCTGTTTCTTTAGTTTAGGCAAAACTATAGGTTATTCCAAACGTTTAAGCGGAGCTATAGCCTATTTTTTTGGTTTGCTAAGGTGACAATACGTCGTGAATTGGCCGAAACAGTCCCGAATTTCCGCCTTGCGTCCCGAATTGTTTCAAAGGGTGACCATTTTCTTAAGAAGGCAATGCGGGACGGTACAAAAAAGGTCGTCACTTCCCAAATATAAGTGAAGAGCACAAAAAAAAGATCCTCACCTCCCAAATCCAAGTGAAGAGCAAAAAAAAAATGTCCTCACCTCCCAAAATCCAAGTGAAGAGTATAAAAAAAACGTCCTCACCTCCCCAAATCCAAGTGAAGAGCATAAAAAAAGGCCCTCACCTCCCAAAATCCAAGTAAAGAGCAAACAAAAAGGTCCTCACCTCCCAAAATCCAAGTGAAGAGCATAAAAAAAGGTCCTCACCTCCCAAAATCCAAGTGAAGAACATAAAAAAAAGGTCCTCACCTCCCAAAATCCAAGTGAAGAGCAAAAAAAAGGTCCTCACCTCCCAAAATCCAAGTGAAGAGCAAAAAAAGGTCCTCACCTCCCAAATCCAATTGAAGAGCAAAAAAAAAGGTCCTCACCTCCCAAATCCAAGTGAAGAGCAAAAAAAAGGTCCTCACCTCCCAAAATCCAATTGAAGAGCAAAAAAAAAGGTCCTCACCTCCCAAATCCAAGTGAAGAACATAAAAAAAAGGTCCTCACCTCCCAAAATCCAAGTGAAGAGCAAAAAAAAGGTCCTCACCTCCCAAAATCCAAGTGAAGAGCAAAAAAAGGTCCTCACCTCCCAAATCCAATTGAAGAGCAAAAAAAAAGGTCCTCACCTCCCAAATCCAAGTGAAGAGCAAAAAAAAGGTCCTCACCTCCCAAAATCCAATTGAAGAGCAAAAAAAAAGGTCCTCACCTCCCAAAATCCAATTGAAGAGCAAAAAAAAAGGTCCTCACCTCCCAAATCCAAGTGAAGAGCAAAAAAAAGGTCCTCACCTCCCAAAATCCAATTGAAGAGCAAAAAAAAAGGTCCTCACCTCCCAAATCCAAGTGAAGAGCAAAAAAAAGGTCCTCACCTCCCAAAATCCAAGTGAAGAGCAAAAAAAAGGTCCTCACCTCCCAAACTCCAAGTGAAGAGCATAAAAAAAGGTCCTCACCTCCCAAAATCCACGTAAAGAGCAAAAAAAAGGTCCCAAATATCTCCAAATTTTCAATCTATAGGTCATTTCTTTGGTTTACGCGGAACTAAATGGGGGTTTCGTATTTTTAAGTTGTCAAGAACACAAAGCTTGACTAGGTTATTTAATTTTTCATGTTGGCATTTATTATTAACTGACATTTATTAGAAATAGACCGGGAGCTCATGACATTTTTGGTCTCCGATTTCATACAGCATGCCTTTTGGAGGAGAGAATATTTACCCTGTGACAACAAAAAAGGGATGGTACTAAACCCCTGCACGCTTTCCGGTCATAGGGAAAATTGCATTACCACTTAAACACAAAATTTTTGTGGTTTTCTCTGATTTAATATTGCTTGCCCTTTTGTCAAAAGAAAGTTATAACAAATTTAAAGTCTTTTAATTATAGGCATGCTGTATGAAAACGCGGAAAATCATATTTTTTTATTACAAGATCACATGACCGTTTGAGCCCATTGGGACCCTCCGAATCGCATGCATATATTTAAAAGACTTTAAATTTGTTATAACTTTCTTTTGACAAAAGGGCAAGCAATATTAAATCAGAGAAAATCACAAAAATTTTGTGTTTAAGTGGAAATGCAATTTTCCCTATGACCGGAAAGCGTGCAGGGGTTTAGTACCATCCCTTTTTTGTTGTCACAGGGTAAATATTCTCTCCTCCAAAAGGCATGCTGTATGAAATCGGAGACCAAAAACTGTCATGAGCTCCCGGTCTAAAAAATAAAATAAATAATACATTTTACGAAGCCACCGTAGTTGGTTTAAAGACATTATTCGTAACGCACTAATTTCCTTAGCTGTAAACGCTGCCTTGAATGTTAAAATTATCTACTAAACTTAACCATAGCGCACAATGCAGTCAACTAATTTAAAGAGCTCTGAACGCAGCTTAAAATATATATTACCATTCTGAAATCCAAAAAATAAAAGTCTGATTCAAAGAATTTCAAAAAAGAGATTGTGTACATGTACTAAAATTGTGAAATTTTAAGTAAAATCGCGACCTGTAGCCCGCGGACCACCATTTGAGTACCACTGACGTAAACAACTTTCAAAACAGGAATTGTGTACACCGTAACTTTCCACTAAAATTTTAAGTAATTATCACTATTTGTTTTTGTCTTTGTTATTGGTTTAATAATCCAAAAATGTTTTTATGTTATATTTTAATTTTATCTTTAGGTCATATCCAAAAAAACTAGGCTTAAATGGAATGCTTTTATATCTTTTTTATGATATTTGACAGTGTGACCTTCGTTATGCAATATTATTTATTCAAAGCCGTGTCTATATTTGCAGTGTCTTGATTTTATAAGCAGACTTCTGTTTGAAATATAAATTACAAACATATACAAATTAAATACAGATCTGACAGAGCAGATTTAGTTATAGGTTATTTTTGCCAATGAAAAGAATTAAAGTTTGTGCCATAAAGCCCCTATAAAAAAATTGGCATGCGGCCCAAAGGTGGAAAATTTTGGCTGATTAAAATTTTCACAAAACTTTTCCGTGAATATTAGAGGTACTTACTATGGCTCATGTATGAGAGTTACCTTTTATGTTTTTACAAACGACCACTAGATGGCAATATTGAAATGTGTCATTACTATATTTGTAAAATTTGCGTTAAAAAAAGAGCGTTTAAAAAAAAACTAGTTTGTGAAAAAATGGATATTACTCGTGAAGGTTTTCGTTGGATGATTTTTTACGATTTTAGTTAAGGCCTAACTCAACAACAATGCATTGATTCGCTTCATTCAACTTTTGGTAATGAAGCACCATCAGAAAAGACTGTTTACAATTGGTTTGCAGAATTTCGTCGTGGTCGTGCGTCCGTCAGTGATGAATCTCGTGAAGGTTGACCAAAAACTGTTGTAATTCAAAAAAACATCGATACTGTGCGCAAAATGATTGAAGAAGATCGGCATGTGACCGTGAGAGAGAGGCATCCTTTGGCATATCGCAGACTGCAATACATTCAATTTTGCATGAACTTTTAGCTGTGAAAAAGATCTGTTCCCGATGGATTCCGCATAATTTGACCGAAGCTCAAAAAAGGCTCTTGTTAATTGGTGTTAGGCAGTGGTCTTCAAACTTTTTCGAGTCGTGGAATCTTTTACAGTCTTACAATATTCCGTGGAACCAAAAAAAAATATAAATAAATAACGGTCTTCACCTCTAATCTTATAAGAGTAACCTTATTTTTTAAAGTTTTTTAAATTTTATTTTTAAAGTGAGGGGGAAAAAGTATAAACCGACACCCAAATAATTTGTATTAAGTTTAAGAAAAAGCTCGTGCAACCCTTGAGGATTTTGTGTGGAACCCTAGGCACTGCAAAATCCGTATACAACATCGTTACAGGTGACAAAACTTGGATTTCTTCATAAGAACCGGAAAATAAGCAACAATCTAAGATGAACCGAAACCCACAAAAGTTATTCGTTCACGAAGCACTTCCAAGAAATTGATCGCTTGTTTCTTCGGTTTTACTGGACATGTCGCAACTAGAGATGGGAATTTCGGCTCAGTTTGCGGAACCGGATCAGTGGAGGTCGTTCAGTTTGTTGAGCCGGTTCATTGATCTGGCTCAGTGATCCGGTTAAGTAAACATGTCTCCGAAACACAGGACGGTCGTTAGTTCGTAGGTAGAAAGTCGCTTAGAGCCGGTTCTTGCAATATATAAACTGTAAATATGATCCCGAGACACAGGTCGGTCGGTTGTTCGGTCGTAGGTAGAACGTCGTTTACAGCCGGCTCTTGCTTAGAGCCGATTCTTGCAATATATGAACTGTAAACATGATCCCGAGACGCAGGTCGGTCGGTCGTTCGGTCGTAGGTAGAACGTCGCTTAGAACCGACTCTTGCTCAGAGCCGGTTCTTGTAAACATGATCCGGAGACACAGGTCGGTCGGTCGTTCGGTAGAACGTCGCTTAGAGCTTAGAGGTAGAACGTCGCTTAGAGCCGACTCTTGCTTAGAGCCGGTTCTTTTAAACATGATCCCGAGACACAGGTCAGTCAGTTGCCGGTCGTCCGGTTGTAGGTAGAACGTCGCTTAGCCCCGACTCTTATCTAACATTTTTGAAACAAGCAATTCACTTTATGTAGCTACTGTATTTTAAACCAGATGTGTTAAGTTTATGGCGATGTTTATTGCCCTTATAAATCGGACATCTGGGATTTGGGTAATATTTTTAATATTTTTATATAGTATGGTTGTAAGAAAATACAGACTAACCCTATTAGTTTCAAATAAACTGCCCTACAAATTGATGACAAAATACACTTTATGATAATACATTACAAGCCAAGTTCTCGCGAAGTTCAACATGACATCGATCCAGATCCGGATCACTCCGGTCACTGTTCACAATCGCCCGACCAATCGTATCCTTGAAACTTGAAACTATACAGTGAGCCGTGAGCCGGCTCATTTCAATTTGGTGAACCGTGTCACTTCGGTCAGTGTACTGAGCCGGCTCAGTGAGCCGGTTCGTTCACGAACGACCCATCTCTAGTCGCAACCACTGCTTTAGAGGATCGGAGTACAGTTAATGCTGAATGGTATACAACAATTTGTTTGACAGAAGTCATCGAGAAAATCAAGAAAACAACCAAAAACGTCGCATCATTCTTCATCATGACAATGCAAGCTCCCACACAGCACGTCAAACAATTGATTATTAGAAGGAGAAAAACATCGAATTAATGTCTCATTGCCCGTATTCACCTGATTAATCCCCTAAAGACTTTCTGTTGCCCAATCTCAAACAAAAAATTCGTGGACAGCGATTTTCATCACCTAAAGAAGCCTTTGAAAACCATGTTTTTCCGATACCAACTTCAGGGTGGAAAATATGTTTCGAGAATTAGTTTGAACGCATGCAAAAGTGTAAATCTTAAAGCCGAATAATTTGAAAAGCTCTTTGTTCCAAAAAATAATTTCTTTCTTAGTTTTCGTAAAAACTTTAAAGGTAGCCCTCCTAAAAATTTGATGTATAGATCGTTACTAATTTTATTTCAGATAGTTAGTTTTGTATGAAAAACCTGGTCTTGTTAAGCTAGTAATTGGAGCATAGCCTGCATAGAAATATAGCTAGACAGAATAGCATTTTTATAAAACCTTGACACGTGCAAAATGTTTATAATTTTTTTTTCAATGTTTCCTTCAAAAATAGTATCTTTTATTTATTTTATTTTGGCAACGAAATAAGCCGCAGCTCAAACAGTTATACATTATATAACTGTAAACACTTTCTCCAGAAATTTCTAAAATTTAAACTGTTTATATAAATTAAGTATTAATGATATTGATAAACATGTAACCAAAGTGAAAATGTTGATTTATGGGAATAGCATAGACGAGTGGTTCCAAAAATAGCTCTGCATGTATAAAACGATGTTGAAAAAACTTCGAAAGAAAAACATCGATGTATCGGAAACATCGATGTTTTATTAATTTATTAAATATATTAAATAGCTTTTTTATTTAAAATAGCTATTTATTTATATTATATAGGTTTTATTTAATAATGTAAAGATAAAATACGAAAAAAATAACATATAATACACAAAAAGCATTTATTAGATTTTGAAATAGATATATTTCTTTTTAATAGTCATTAATTTCACATTAATATTATTATACCTAATATAATAATCCTAATTTGTACCTACAGTCTATTCCAAACGATTAGGCGGAACTAACCGCAATTTTTATTTTTGTAATTTGTCATTAGATATTTTTTTATATATTGAAGTTGACTTTTCCTGAACAAAATGATCAAAAGGTAAATTTAGCTTCAATCAATCGGTAAAAGTAACTAGAATTGAAAATCTAGTTCCGCCTAAACCAAAGAACAGACCTTACTATTTTAACATTTCTAAAATGAAATATTGGACTATATTACAATACTAATATAGTAATCTTAATGTTAATTTTATATTATTTAACATAAAAATAACACTGTCATACACAATTATTTTTATACTTTTTTAAGTTGAAATAAAGTCTGTTCATTTGGTTTAGGCGGAACTAGATTTTCAATTCTAGTTACTTTTACCGATCAATTGAAGCTTTTGACCATTTTGTTCAGGAAAAGCCAACTTCAATATATAAAAAAATAGCTAATGACAACTTACAAAAATCCAGGGATTGGAGGAATAACAACTGGGAAAGTGTCAACAAGACTCAAAAAGAAAAAGTGTGTTGGCGTCGTTGGACGTTCGCATTGTTTGCAAAAATTAGAAGTTTCTTCTTATTTTTTCGTATTTTGCTAACTGCTACGAAGAATAAAAACTAACACTATTAGTATTGTTATATCACAATAGATGGCGCTTATATTTTGTGTACTAATTTTAATAAAAATTAAATTTTTAAGATTCCAGCGCCTCTAGCGGTAGTTTCTGATTTTCAAAGTTTAAACATCGACATCGGTAGTAGACATCGATGTTTTATCGATACTATCGCCAGCTGACCATCGATGGTAAAAACATCGATGTTTTTAAAACAAACATCGATGTTTTCGATACATCGATGTTTTTTTCCCATCCCTATCTAGGATTTTTAGTTTCCACATGTGCCAACCATATCATTATTATTGTCAAAACAATTGATCCGGACGCCGAAATGTCGCTGTTCAACAAAAATTTTGTATTTATGTATGATGCAAACAGTATTATGTTCAGCTTCGTAGTTTTCCGGTTAAATTAAATTGGGAAACGCAGCAAGATAATGTTTTGCGTTTGAAATTTAAATAGAATATTTTATAGACTCTCCCCAAGGCCAATATAATAGAATGTAAAAAAATATCTCTTTTTAGAATAATCTCGAATTATTTGTTTACTTAGTCTGTAGAGCTCTGTTATCAGTTAAATTTAAGTAACTCTAGATAAATATGATACAGTTATTTATATCTTACGTAATAATTAAATAAATAATTGATTTGACATAAGACTATCTATAAGTGTTTCTTAAAATGTTTGTTGAATTCTACGTACAGTCTGTTCCAAACGGTTAAGCGGAACTAAATGGAAATTTAGTTCTTTTAGGTTGTCACGAGAAGGGACCTTGCTTGGGTTATTTCATTTTTCACGTTGGGATGTCAAAATTTAAAATTCCAACAATGAAACCATGGAAACGAATGACATATGTCAAAATTAAATATTTTTTTTTATATTTTAATGACAAAAAAATAAATAGTCTGTTCCAAACGGTTAGGCGGAACTAAATGGGAATTTCGTTCTTTTAGGTTGTCACGAGAAGGGACGTTGCTTGGGTTATTTCATTTTTCATGTTGGAATGTAAAAATTTAAAATTCCAACAATGAAACCATGGAAACGAATGACATATGTCAAAATTTAATACTTTTTTTTACTTATTTTATTGACAAAAAAATAAATAAATGGGAAATTTGTATTAAGAATGATACAAAAAATCAAAATATAAAGAAAATGACATTTTAAAATGATATTAACCTTAACCAAAAAATGTTTATTGTGAGTACGATTTACAAAGCTTAAACAAAACGGTCGAAAAGCACGATTTAAACAATGAAAGTAACTAGATTGCAAAATCTAGTTCCGCCTAACCGTTTGGAACAGACTGTAAATGGGAAATTTGTATTAAGTATGACACAAAAAATCAAAATATAAAGAAAATTACATTTTAAAATGATATTAACCTTAACCAAAAAATGTTTATTGTAAGTATGATTTACAAAGCTTAAACAAAACGGTCGAAAAGCACGATTTAAACGATGAAAGTAACTAGATTGCAAAATCTAGTTCCGCCTAACCGTTTGGAACAGACTGTAAATGGGAAATTTGTATTAAGAATGACACAAAAAATCAAAATATAAAGAAAATGACATTTTAAAATGATATTAACCTTAACCAAAAAATGTTTATTGTAAATATGATTTACAAAGCTTAAACAAAACGGCCGAAAGGCACGATTTAAACGATGAAAGTAACAAGATTGCAAAATCTAGTTCCGCTTAACCGTTTGAAACAGACTGTTTGTTGGACAGAATGTTTTTTAATATAATTTATAGATAGTTAAATAGTTAGTCCTATTAGCTATTTATGAATTAAAAGCGAAATAATAGAGTTTTTGGCACGAGGTGCAAGCATAGGCGGATTCTGCATTTATATCAGGGGTGGGCAAATCTTTTGGCCGTCGGGCCACATTGCGGATGAAAATTTAAACGCGGGCCAAAATATTTTTTTTTTTTAATTTTAAGTATTGTTTTTGTTACGAAAGATATTTTATAAATTTTAAAATCAATATTTTTAAACCAAAATGTGTATAAGCTGTTCACTTTTGTAAGAACAAACTAAGAAGGAATTCTGTCGACATTTTCATCGGTTCTTGAAGATAAAGGCCTTCCGCTGCGTGATTCATTTTCAATCAACTATTCCTTCTGAAAATGCCTTAAACCAACCTTTCTCAAACTTTTCTGGTTGTAAGTACATGATATCAAGGACAATTTCGAATTTTTAAATAGGAACGTATGTCATATTGGATATCTTTGGATAGAGCTTTTCAACAACTTTAACATTTTTTTAATATCTTTTACGGTTGACAGAAAACTGTAATATTTTTAAATGACGATTATATTCCCTATAATGACTTGAAAGTAAAGTATTTTTATTTACAAGTGTTCAAAATGCCTTCCATTTTAATTTAAACACATTCGCTTCCTTACTCTTGAGTTATTTGTAGCTCGGAGAGCAATTAAAAAAATATTTAATAAAAAATATTGCACTTTCAAGTCGTACCTACTTCAAAGCACAACTTGAAAATACTTGAAGTACCTCCAACGCGAACCATTGTCAGAGAATCCCATCAACCGACAAATACAATTTATTTTACCTTGATATAGTCTGTTTATTTGGTTAAAGCGGAACTATATTTTCAAATCTAGTAATTTTTATCAATTGAATGAAACTTTTGATCATTTAGTTTAGTAAAAGCCCATTTACTCATTATAAAGTTAGCTAGTGACAACTTTTGAAATAGCCTTTGAAATAGAATAAAAAACAATGTTTTTTATTCTTTAACTCATATTTGATATGTTTTTATTCTTTAATAATTATTTTATGTTATAGTTTAAATTCCGACAATTTTGTAATGCTTATTTTAACTACTTGACTTGTTAAATTTGAACACTATCATAATTTTATACATTTAAACTTACCAATTTAATAATTCTATATTTCTATATATCTTTGTAGCTCTGATGAAGATTTAAATTAAAATCGAAACGTTAGCGAAGTTAATAAATTTGTTTTTATTTTCTGACTGGTCCGAATCCCATTACCTTCAACTATAATTACTAACTTACGGACGTAACTCATCTAATCAAGATTATTACCTTTTATATTTACCTTTTTTAATAATGATTTCTCTGTTAGAAAGTATTTTTTAAGTACTTTGTAGTGATAGCTGGTTCTGTGTTGGTCGCAGCTGATTTTTTGTTTTGTTTCCAGAATTATAGCAACAGGAAAATCAATGATTTCAACTTCAGAAGTATGTATGTTACCACCAGTTACCAGACCCGATAAAGTTGTATGCGTTGGACTGAACTACAAAAGCCATTGCGATGAGCAGACGAATCCACCTGTCAAATACCCAAAAGAACCAATTTTCTTCAGTAAATTCTCATCGACCCTCATAGGGCCTTATGATAATATTCAACTACCAACAATCAGCAATGTAAGTCCTCCGTCCAAAAATATGCTATAAATTACTTAAAAAATGTGGGATTAAAGAATAGTATAGGGATTTGCAGCTAAGCACCCTACCATCTGGTGAGCGTTTCATGAACTTGTGTACATCAGATAACATTTCGTTTTGTGTATTGGTTTTGTATGAAGTTTGTTTTTAAAGTTTTATTATAATCATTGAAAAATGTATAATACATATTGTTGTGTGCCTATGTGCAATTCATTGAAAAGAAGAAACCCGGAAATATCGTTTCATTTGTTTCCACTAATATCAGACACCGTATGGTTCGAAACAAAATTGGGAAAGCAAGAGGTTAGGAATCGACGCGATGTTTAGATAAACAATTTAAAAATTGGAAAAAAAGTGAGCCCTTGTATCAAAGTTTGCTCATTACATTTTAATGATAGTGACTACAAAAAATATTTTCAATTTTGTATTTACTATCGCATATCTTGAAAATTCCTGTTATTGTGTGTGGGTTTGTAATGCACAAGTTTGTAGACATAATGCATAAATCTTTATGAACTCTCTGTTTTTTTCAGTGACTCCACACAATATTATATGCCCAGCATTGTAGATTTCTACCCCTTGGTAAACAACACGGGAATTATTATTTCCCCCAATATAGTTAAAATAATCGACAATGGAAAACCGCCATAACTTAAAACCAGATCACAAAATGTAGTATTTTAGATGTTTACAAGTAATGTCACTTCACAAAATCAGAAAATACCAAACAATTATTTATTTTTTGTCGTTTTTTGATACACTTTTCGCTATTATTTACTAGTAAATGTCAAGTGGTATCTGATTTAGAATGGTTTCAAAAAAATCCGCGTGGCGCTACGATCTTAAAATTTTTCCCCTATATTCTGTAACAAGGTTGTAATGAGAAAATTCGATTCGAGTGAAACATTCCGAGCGAGAGTCGCAGGCGAGCGTGAGGAACCACGAGCATCGAATTTTCTCTTCCAACCGAGTCACAGACCCTTACTTTCTCCACGAACACCAGAAAGACAAAAAAAAATTAACAAATAATTATTTTAACAAACATTTTACCTTAACAAATAATTTATATTACATAACAAATTAATCAATTAATTAAACTATTTTTTTATTTATTATTTGTTTAATTTTAATTTAATTTGCCACACATCGGCCACTATTTTAGGTTAGGAAGTTATGTTGTATTTATTTAATGTAAACGTTGCATATATTTTAATGTAACGCTACAAAAACTAATGACAACAGGCATGGAATAGTTATTCCATAACAAGTGATGGAATGAAATACACGCGAAATGCATAAGAAGATAAGTGCTTTATAATAACATTCCAACTCTTGTGTTAGAATATTAACTTGTAGTCAAAATTGGTTTTGGAATTGGTAAATTCTATAGTGCTAGTGGAGAAACATATTTATTGATGTCTTATTTACTTAGTGATTATCTGATAAAAACTCACTATTGAAAATTTTTATTCCCTAATATATATAGGTCATTTATGTGTGAAGTATACTGTACAAAAATTATAAATATTTTATCTTTATTTGCGCTAAATGATTGATAATAAAATAATAGAACGAAAAGTGGAACACTTAAAATCCATTGTCAATAAAACAATAGAACTATTAATAATTCAAGTAGATAAATAGTTACAAGCATAAAAAATTAAATAATTTGAACGGGAAACTACGATCAGGGTCGGCCTTCGCTATAAAGGGGCCCAAACAATTGCTCAACTATGAAAAATACCTAACATATTGTCACGAAAAAAGAAAAGCAAAATATATATACAGTAGAACTTCCCTAAGTCGAATCATAGTTCACTGAAAAAATTCGAGATATAGAAAATTCGAGTTACAGAAATAACTACAAAATGAGTAAAATAACGCTTTCATATGAATTTATTGACAATAAATACATACCGGGTGAATTATTTAAGGAGCAACTTACATGTTTCACGTATAATGTTAATGAAGTGAGTTATTTCAAAAGCAACATAGCCATAAAACAAATGTTTATCGTATCCATAGAAAAGACAAAATATTATTTTCTTAAAATATTTTTTGGACTTAACTACCAAGGACATTATTATTTTTGTTTGTATGTAAATATAAACAAACAAATAAAAATTTATTTATTGTTTTTAATTTACTATTTTTTAGCCGTCTAGGAACTTTAAAGTCTGTTCCAAACGGTTAGGCGGAACTAGATTTTGCAATCTAGTTACTTTCATCGTTTAAATCGTGCTTTGCGGCCGTTTTATTTAAGCTTTGTAAATCATACTTACAATAAACATTTTTTGGTTAAGGTTAATATTATTTTAAAATGTAATTTTCTTTATATTTTGATTTTTTGTGTCATTCTTAATACAAATTTCCCATTTATTTATTTTCTTGTCATTAAAATATGTAAAAAAAAATAATTTAATTTTGACATATGTCATTCGTTTCCATGGTTTCATTGTTAGAATTTTCAATTAAGACATTTCAACGTGAAAAATGAAATAACCCAAGCAAGGTCCCTTCTCGTGACAACCTAAAAGAACGAAATTCCAATTTAGTTCCGCCTAACCGTTTGAAACAGACTGTATCATATCACATAACTATTATATCTAATCACCATTGCATATCTATTGCCATGGATATGAGCTTGCAACAACCTTTATATGAATGTACATATAAACATATATAACATACATAATTTCTGTAATAAAAAAAATAATAAAATAAAATAAAATTCTGAATAACAAACATTATTTCTTAAAAAAGTCAGTAATTTTTTATTGTTCTACATTAAAAAAATGTCTATCCACAAAGTTCTCTAAAGTTGTTAACCCGCGATACAGTTTTCTTTTCTGGTCACTCATATTCGCAATTGTTACGGGAGCGGTAATTATCAGTAACTACAGTCTAACGCATAAATACAGATATAACTCGATACACGCCGGTTCAAATTAAGCCGATTCGCTTTTACGCCTGCGCTGAATTAACTATCGTACGCCTGGGATTCCCCGATATGATCGGGAATCCCAGGTTTCGAATAAAAATCGGTTATTTCGTCTACAATTTGCAAAAACCGGAGTCAACACAAATGGGGAACAGTATTATTTTCAGATGAAACAAAATTCAATTTGGAAGTGACGGCAAACCGAATGTCAGAAGGCCTAAAAATGAAAGATTTAATCAGAGATATACAAAAGAGACAGTTAAATTTGGAGGTGGAAACGTTATGGCCTGGGGATGCTTCTCAGCACAAGGAATAGGTCCACTAAGACGAATTTATGGCAACATGAATGCTTTGGATTATAGAGATATTTTGCAAAATACAATGCTTTCGTACGCAGATTGAAATATGCTACTTGTTTGGAGGTATCAGCATGATAACGATCCAAAGTATACGGCCAAGATCGTCAAAGATTGGATCGAAGAGTAAAATATTGATGTGATATTAAGTGGCCGGCACAGTCCCCAGACCTCAACCCCATCGAGAATCTTTGGGAGATCGTCAAATGCCGAGTAGGCAATCCGAGATTCAAAAACCCAGACGATTTGTTTGAGGAAGCAAAAAGGCAACGGGAGGCTATTTCAATTACCATAATTAATAATTTAATTCAGTCAATGTCTCGCCGATGTGTCTTAGTCATTAAACAAAAAGGTTTCCCTATAAAATATTAATTATTTAATATGAAATGTATGCAGGTTGCAAATGTTTTGCACATGCTAATTATTAATAATGTTATATTTTTCTATTATTATTTGCGAATAAATAGTAATAATAAACAAAAATTCTGATTGAATTTAATTAAAAAAAGCAACAATATTCAAACATATAGGTTCAGTTGCAAATGTTTTGCACAACACTGTATGTAAAGAAAAAGAAAATATATACAGTGGATATAGTTTATAACGGCATCTGGTATAACGACATATCGATTTTTGCGACGAAAGTCCCGGCCAGAAACATATTTTGTTATACGCGAGACTTAAAGAAAAAGGAGAAAAAGATTCGTAAAAATTAATTGAACATAGTTATAATTGTAAATGTAAATAGATATGTTTGTTTATAGCACCAAGCCAGCTATATTTTATGAGATACGATATCATATCAAGGCTTTTTCAAATCCTGATAAGCTAAACGTTTAGGTACATTTAACGAAAAACTAACAAACCAAACTCAAGTTTTAAAACTATATATTAGATTCTTCTTTAGTTTAAGGTCTTCTCGGACCCTTAAGTTTAGAATTCAAATAGCGGGAGTAGCCTTTTTAATATTTCCTGGTTGAGGAACCAGTTTTTGAATATTTTTTTTGTCATTTACATTTTTGATATTAAATAAATATTTTTATTTATTAATTTTTTTTTCAGAGTGTGGACTGGGAAGTTGAATTAGCAGTAATAATAGGCAAAACTGCCAAATGTATCCGAGAGGATCAAGTCTTCGACCACATCTTCGGGTATACAGTCGCGCAGGATATCAGTGCACGAGACTGGCAGATGAGACGTAATGGCCGTCAATTCCTTCTCGGGAAATCCATGGACACATTCTGCCCTCTAGGGCCAGCTGTAGTAACCAAGAGTCATATCAAAGACCCCCATAATCTACATGTGAAAACCTGGGTCAATGGTGAACTTAAACAAGATGCCAATACATCGGATATGATTTTTAAAATTGATTATTTAGTGTCTTATTTGTCTCAGTAAGTATTAACATAGATGTATGTGGGGGCATTTATAGGATCGGTCGAAACGTCAGGGTTGGCTGAATGAATTTAAGTATATTCATGGTACTTACTTTGAAAGGCCCTTCCACATAGGGGATTCTAAAGACTTGCAAGCGGGATGAAGTATGAAACCCTGAAAGTCCGCTGGTTGGTTGCTTAGATTCTTTATGACAGGAATAAGGGTGTTTGAATTAAAGTCTGCATTTTACTCAGGGGCGTGCGGTGATATCACAACAAGGAGAAGCAATTTAAAAATAAATAAATAAATAAACCATATAATTCGTAATCTTACATATATATATAAATTAAATCAATTATTCTTTCAAAGTCTTTCTTTGAGTATTTTTTTTTAAATAGCTTATAGTGATTTAAAAACTGACTTTCCCTCGTATTTGCGCGCCGTTTTGTTTATTAGTTGCCTAGCGACCACTTATTAAGAAATAAAATCAAAAATAGATTAAGATAATATTATCTGTCTCATTTTGTAATACGAAACTAAGAGGAAAATTTCATTTTCTATGTTGTATATTTAAAATATCATCTTAGGGTGGTAATTCTGAAGTGGCACCTTTCAAAATATTTGACATGTCTATCACAGTTTTGACATGTCAATCGCAATTTTGACATGTCAATTTGTTATCTGACATACATAGTTTTTGAGTGAATATAACCTCGATATAAAAAAACTTAACCAAATATTTAAAAGCCAGATTTACAAGTTCACATATTTCCATAAGTCTATTTACACCACAACAGTCACCAAAGTAACCAAATCTATGGTCTATTTCAAATTAAAAAAAAAAGTAGACAGCGCTGCGAACCGAGTATGATTTACACTGGATAAATACAGTATAGCGGAAAATTTAAAATAAGTTACAACTAGGGCATGGGCGTAGTAACTGGGTTAGCAAGTGTTTTTTTTTAATTTAAAAAATGTTAGTAAGGTATTGAAATAAACAAGGCACATAATACACTTACGTTATTTATACGACATAAATTCAGTTTAATGGGAAATTTGAAAAAGTTAAAAAAATATTAATTTTAAAAATTATGTACTATATACAAAAAGAGAGATTTGGCTAAAAGAGTTTAAATAAAGCAATAAATCAAACAATATATCTTCAGAGCTAAAGTTTCGTATTTAAATATTTATTGTAAATAAAAATTAAAAATATGTGTATATATGAAGGTCTAAAAATTATATTAATAACTTCTTCTTTGGGCACAATCAGCTGGGCTGTCTTTTAGCCTCACATTAGTCCTCTATCTTGATCTGTTAATTGTCAAGTGTCGAAAAATATTTATATGTCAGACCTAAAAAATATATAACTGCGTAAAAACAAATTACATGGAGAATTTTCTCCATAAAATCTACGCCAAGAATATAAATAAAAGTCTAAATATGTAAATAATAACAAAATATACGAAAAAAATTAAATAATATAAATAATATATATTTCCAATGTACGACACTGAACATCTGTCAACTTAGACTAAAAACAATATTTTTACAGTGTAATAGGGATGACGATCTAAACCAATCCGAAGCAAGGACAAACAGCTCCTATCTTCTTACACACATTTTTCTATTTTGAAATAGACCATAGTTTCGTATTACAAATAAGGCAGATTATATTACTTTCGTTAATCCTACATTTTTACCATATTTTATGTTTTTATAATTTTTTCATATATGTATATATATATATATTTTTTTTTTCCAGGATAATGACCTTATATCCTGGAGACGTAATGTTAACAGGTACTCCTGCTGGCGTAGGATTCGCTAGGAACCCTCAGGAGTTTTTGAAAAAAGGAGATGTTCTTGAAAGTGAAATCGAAGGAATTGGAAAAATGAGAAACGTTGTCGTCTGATAGTACTTAAAAAATTATGATATAGCTAACAAGTAACAAATGGAATAGAAACGTATTTAAAAATGATGAACCACTATGCCTAAAGTGGAAATTCATCGGCCCACTATTTACCAAGCATAATTTTAGACTTTAGAAAAATAAAATTTCAATAATACCACTGGCGATACCAATAATACCAATACCGTCTATATTATTTGACGTGAATGTTTGCGACTGAAATTTTGGGTGACATCGTTTGGTGTAGTCAAGAACTAACAGAATGGAGACTTATTGTCAAATGCTTAGAGACAGCTACCGTCTTGTTGACATGTGTTATCTTACGCCTTCCTAAAACAGGCCTTTTATTGACGTAATTTCAGTAAACAGGCGTTGATTACTAGATATGTCTAAAGCCGCATTCAGACCTCTTTAAATTAACAAGTTATAGACTGTGCGTTGTATCGCTCTGAGTTATGCTTTAATGCATTCTTTTAACGTTCCATGCACCGTTCACATGTTATAAATTAGTACGTTACGAATAGCCCTCCATCTGTGAATTTTGAAACCAACTATTTAGCTTCGTAAAATATTTTGTATGTATTATCGTTCTTATAATTCTGTTGTCTTAGATTTTAACTACCTAATTACCTAAATTGATCATATTTACTGTCCGTCTTTGTAATTTTGAGCAAGATTTGTTAATGATGTCATTATGTTAGGTTATGTAAAGGCATTCGATAACTACGGTGTCACTGATAGAATGCGATAGACAATGTGTTTATATGTCTGTTTCATTAAAACATCTCACTAGCTATAAGTTTAGAAAATTATTCACAATCCACAACAAACAGCGTATTAAATTTGGAGGTCTGAACGGTTTCACGTCTTATCATATGACAAACTTTCTGGTGACAGTGAACAGTCCATAAGCTATTGATGTGGACAACAAAATTACTCTAGCGAGTTCAAACTCGTTCTGAAGGTGTATCACATGTTCACCTGCCACCCCTCCAAGTCCCGCGTCCCAAATGTTGCCAGATCAAACGCTATGTTGCCGGTTACTTAATTTACACACCTCATATAAACGCTTCCATTTGGATTAAATGTTTTTTTTTATGCGTATCGCGATTTACGAATTGTAGACCAATTATAGTCCGTTCAAAAGTAAGAATGCAGTATAGCTCTTATGGCAAATGCGAGCGATGTTGCCAAATGTTCTAAAAGTGTCAAATGTGTCAATTATAATAATATGAAAAACTCGTATGATTTACAAAAATCAACTCTTATAAAACTCAAAATAACACTCAACAAAAACAAATGACCATTTGTAGAATACTGCGTCTTCACAGATCAGCGCGTTTTAGAGCTGGCAACGTCAACAAGCAAGAAAAGGATAGCGTCATTGTGTAAACCCATTAGAGAGTATGAAAAAGAACTACTCTATATGCTCTGTACTGCAAACTCACCTTTGAACGCACTATAGATTAAAATTTTCTGTTAGATTTTGTGATCAATAGTGCCATGGTTTTAAGCCATATATATTTAGTAGAAGAAAAAATATTTTTCAAATTTTAAATTTTTTGTTTTTGTAATCAGTAGTCCCAAACATTTTTATCGTGACCAACTTTTACACTTTAAGATAAAAAAGTTTGGGAAACACTGATATTTTAATAGCATTTCATATTCTTTTATAGAATGTAATTCGCATCAGGAAAATGCGCATTTCAACAATATTGCAACTATATAGGAGAGAATATACGTAATGCGCATCAATAAAAATATATTTTGGGAATCTTTAGGTATTTTATAAAATGCGCATTGGTCTTATGCGAATTATTTTAGCAATAATTCCATATTTATATAGGTCCTTGTTAGTTATGCCATATTTGTATAAATAATAAGTAATATTTGCTTTTTTTGTAATTGTTATAAATTTTTACACAGATTATTTTTTGTTAAAAATATTGTATTCAGCATTTGTTTTACATTTAAATATATGTATTGTTAATTTTTTGAATCATTTAAATAAATAATTCTTAAATATTTAGTTTTTTTACCGATCGCCAACATATACAGGGTGTTTGTTTGAAACGGGGCACCCCAAAAATCTCGTTTATTTTAAGAGATACAAAAAATTCTTCAGAATAAAAGTTAAACTAGACAAAAAGGCCCGTCTAAAGGTTACTATAAGAATTCTGAGGCACTTCCCGTTTCACCGGAAATGACGTTAACTTTTGATCTAGCATAGGGAATCGATAATTTTATATTTTTTCCTAAAAGTACATTAAATTAGCTTTACAATGACACCAAAAAATCATATTTTTATGTTAACCATTTCAAAATGACGACCATTTATTTACAAAATAATAATCAACATAAGTTTTACAAAGTTGAACGTAGCAAGCTTTGAAAACAATAAAAAAAGAAACAAAATATCTAATAATATGTCGGTCCGTGTACACGTGCACAGCAAATTCGGCTAAAAGTATTCTTATGAAACTTCATATTTAAGATTTTGACATAAATGGCACGAGTTGATCAAATTTTGGTAAAAATCGGTTAACAAGAAATGGAGTTTACTCGTGTCGGTTTTAAGATTTTTGCAAATATTTCACAACAGAGAAATATTTCGAAAAAATTTATTTAACAAAAGTTGCTATAAAAGTAGGGTGACCATTTTCTTAAGAAGGCAATGCGGTACGGATCAAAAAAAAAGGTCCTCACCTCCCAAATCCAAGTGAAGAGCAAAAAAAAAGGTATTCACCTCCCAAATCCAAGTGAAGAGCAAAAAAAAGGTCCTCACCTCCCAAATCCAAAATGCGGGACAAAATGTTAAAATGCGGGACGAATGGTCACCTATATAAAAGCAATAACTAACAAGTTTTATTTGAGACATTTTTTTATAAAACAGCATAAATTAGTAAAGTACTTTGTGATGACGGTCGGTTCTGTGGTGGCCACACTGATTTTTTTTTTTTTTTTGGAATTCCTAAATAAAAAATCAAAAATATTTAAAAAAGTTTATTTCAACATACAAGTACATAGTAATAATCACGTATTAAGAAAATATTCAAAAAATAGTGTTGAAATTCATTAAAATTTAAAAAAAACAATTATTTGAAATAAAATGAAAAATTGAAACAAACAAAATTGGAATTTTGAAGTCTTTAGACTTTGTTGAAGGCTGCAATATCCACACTTTGAACCTGAAATAGAAAAGAAAAAATTATGTCAACCGGAAAAATAAAAATTATCAACACTTTGTCTTTTGGTACTTCTCACTGCCAACTTAAAGTCCGTTCTACATTATACTTTTTTCAATACTATCAAACTCTGACGTCATTTCAACTTTTGATACTACAGAATATAGTGAGGGAAAAAATAAGAAACAGCGAAACCTTCCATCTTTTATTACTTTGTGATGCTCTTCACTGCCAACTAAAAAAATTCTAGGTCCAGGTGACAGACAACAGTTTTCTTAATTTACACACCTCGTATTACATTGATGTATCTAGTTTTATTTAACAATATTGTTAACCTTGATTGTACCATGAGTTCAAAAAGAAATTACATAAGGGTTGGCTATGGAAAAATAAAATAAAGTCTACTGCAAGCTTTATATAACAATAGATAACTTATGACAACAACTACAGTGATGATTCAGCTTGCTCTTAACATTACTTTTATTTTCCATAGCCAACCGTTATGTAATTTCTTTTTGAACTCATGGTATAAAGATACTTACAAAGTCTTCAATTGCTTCGAGCTGTTCTTGCAGCCAGTCAACAGAGACCTTTTCATCTTCAACAACGCAAGAGATTTGCAATTTGTGTATTCCATAAGCCAAGGGAACTAATTTAGCTGCCCCCCACAGTAAACCATCAGTCTCGATTTTCCTCACTTCCCCTTCCATTTGCTTCATATCAGTCTCATCGTCCCATGGCTTAACATCAAGGATAATATTTGATTTAGCTATTAAGGCTGGTTCTGAAAAAAAAAGACATTTATGAAAAAATATGTAGGGCTATTTGAGACGCAATACTGAATGATTGAAGTGTATTTTAACGGTTCATATTTAACTATGAAATGGTTGTGGTGGTAATACAGTGGATCATTTCAGAAGAGTACACAGTGAATCAAAGTAAGATACTGTATATATTATACCAGGTCTACAAGTATTAAATGCGGATTTTAAAAAAAAATAAAACACATTAAACTCAAAAGAACAGTAAAAGTTTATTTATTCAAAGTATGCTCCATTAGAAGTTATACATTTTTCCATCTTTCAGGCAATTTGTGAATACCTCGCCAGTAGAACTCTTCCCCTTTCCCCGCAAACCATTCATCTAGCCATTCTTTCATATGAAAAAAAGTGCTGCTCGGCAAGTGCGTGACTGGTGAGTAAGCGGCATGGGGTAGCACTTCCCACTTGAGTGCCTCCAATGTGTTGCAAACTGCTTTTGCCTTATATGATGGACCGTTATCGTGAAGAAAGATTACCTTGTGCTGTCTTCTTTCGTATTCTGGTCGTTTTATGAGCAGCGAATGGTTCAATTCGATCAGTTGTTGTTGGTAGCGTTGGGTATTAACTGTTTCACCAGGTTTTAACAATTCATAATAGACCACACCCTTTTGGTCCCACCAAGTACAGAGCATTATCTTTTTGCCGAAGCGATTCGGTCTTGCAGTTGATGTGGATGGTGAGCCTGGATTCACCCATGATTTTTTGCGTTTGGGATTTTCAAAATAAATCCATTTTTCATCGCCAGTAATGATACGATGCAAAAAAGACGTGTTTTTGCGTTTTTCCATCTGCCTCTCATTCAATGCATGTGGAACCCATCTGCCGACTTTCTGGATCTTACCCATCTCTCGTAGGCGATTGGAAACAGCTTGTTGACTAACGCCTAACTGCTCTGCTAGTTGTTTTTGTGATTGACTATCGTCTTTCTGTAGTAATGTTTCCAATTTTGTATCTTCATATTTTTTGGAGATTTTCCATGTTCTTTGTCTGTAAGATCAAAGTCACCAATTTTGAAACGCCGAAACCATCGTTCACACGTATCTTGCGATGGAGCATATTCACCATAAGCTTCTCGAAGCAGTCGGTATGATTCAGCAGCAGTTTTTTTCAAATGAAAACAAAACAGTAATACTGTCCGCGAATGCTCTTTATTTGGCACAAAATTTGACATTGTTAACACAGTAAAACAAAACTATATGATCACTTTTCAAATTATAACCTATACGCATTAGACACTTAATGATAACTTAACAAAACGCCATATGTGTTGAAACTTTGAACTATACATTCTGTTTGCGCGGCAAGTTTGGAAAAAAATCCGCATTTCATACTTGTAGACCTGGTATATCCAGAATCATGCAAATTTTAATAATACAAACCCATAAAAAAGAACTAAAAATTATTTTTTAGAACTTACTATTTGATTTCTTAGCAGCATAAGCAGCTAAACGTTCTTCTCTGATCTTATCAGCGGCTTCATCTTCTTCAGACTCGGAACCGAAAAGATCGACATCATCATCATCATCTTCGACCATGGAAACTTGCGTAACCGTCTTCATATTAACAGGGGCGTTACATTGCTTATCCACATTGCATGCTAACTCTAAAGATGACAGACGTTGTTCCAAAAGAGTGACAGTTGATTGAAGAACATTAACATCTACAAAAATAAATTGATTGTTATATTAATAAAACTTGCATTATTCGGTAAAGACAGGTATGTTGAAAATTTTGAATTTAAATATACTTACAGTCACTGAGTTCTGTAACTTTTTTTTCTAGATTTTTGATTATTGCATGTTCTGCCACTGTGGGCTCGGTCTGAAAAGAAAAAATATGTTTTACTTGGAATTTATTTGTGTAAACCATTAGTGTAGTGTTTCCCAACCACCGGTCCGCGATTATTTTTATGTGCAAGTTTATAAAACAAAAAATTATGTTAATTTATGAAATACATTAATAATAACTTTCCACAATAAACGATACATATATCAAAAACATGATGTTAGTGGTACATTTTATTAACTTTAGTCTTGAAAGGGTTAAAAAGAATCGTTGTAATCAGTGCAATAAAAAATATAAAACTTTTGCGATACACATTACATTCTAAACTTGCCGGTCAGCGAATTTTTTCTAGGTCACTTGCCGGTCCGCCATGAAAAAAGGTTGGGAAACGTTGCATTAGTGCATAGTGTCCGTTAAAATGGACACTTACATTTTATTTTGCTGAGTTACAATAAAAATCAGTGGCGAAGAGAGGCCTCCACTAGACTTGCCCTCCCATAAAAAAAAATAAAAAAATATTTTTTTTTTTTAAAGTTAAAAAAGTTTTACCTAGGTTGATCTTTAAAAATACATCAAATAATGTTCTAGACAAATTTTTGTCCAAGGATTGGTTTACTAGTTACGAATTTTTTAAAATTTTAAATTTTAATAACTTCCGTTTCCGGTTTCGAATTTCATAAAAAACAATAGGGTTCTTCCCAATTAATAGGAGAATTTTTTAGTACCAAAACGAACACTCTAAGTTAAACCGTTTTTGAGTTATCGTGTATACACACACACACATACGGACGGCACTTCGAAAATAGGTTTTTTGGATTCCCTGGACCATGAAACATGGTCATCTAATATATTAAGGTCGGGCAAGTAAAAATTATCAACAAGTGTCTTAGGTGCTTGTTACCTTCTTAGCAAGAACATAGCTGCGTATCTATAAGACTAACATTAGTCTTATAGATACGCAGCTCATACGTCAGCACATATGGCTAACATAATACATACGTTATTTAGTACAAATTTGTTCCGTAGAATAGTGTTTTACCTTGAATTGAGTGGGCTTTTTGTGACGTCACGGTCATTTTAGAACAGCCTGTATAATACTGATTAACATGCACCGTTTGTTTGGTAAAAAATATGGTATTTTAATTTTTCAGTGTTTTTTCAAAAGTGTCTAGCTGTATCTAGATTCAAATATTTTTGGCATGTATCTGTATCTAGATATTTTCTATAATTCTGTATCTGTATCTGCATCTAGATACAATTTTTCTTAAGTATCTGTGTCTGTATCTAGATATGTTTTTAAATGTATCTATTACAACACTGAATGTAGAGTGCCATGAAAAAAAAATCCCTCCTCTAATGTGCCGCGAGGGAAAACCTTTAGCAGACAATGCAATAATACAATAAGAACCGAATAATAATACAAATTTGTTTAAAATATGAAATTTCAAAGAAACTGCGTTATTTAAAATATTTATAAACAAAACAGAAATAGTTTAGTTTATATTACTCATTTTACGATCTGGAACAGATGTCAAATTTTTGTTAGTTTGACTAAAATACAATTTGCTAAAATTATTTTTGTAATTAACTCTACGTCAACTTTGACAAGTAACGGACAAAAATACGTGTTTATTTCTATTTCCAGGTTGACTTATATTTTCTTTTATTTTGATAGTATCGGTTCATTGGAAATTTCAAAATAATGCGTTGTATCACAATATTGACAGAAACTGGACTAAAATAAGATGACGATGAAGTGTGAATTTTCACACATTTCAGGGTTTTGTAGGTATTTAATAAATGTAAGAAGCCAACATAATACTGGATGTCTAGGAATATTTGTTCTATAATCACATCAAAATAAAAAAAAAAACAGTTTTTTATTCGTTATTTGAGTACTAAGAGTTTCCATTTAATTTTTTTAAACAAAATTTAAATAATTTGTCAAAAATCCCAATATTTTTTTCTGCATTTGCTTTGTATTCAAGTCTTCACTAGATTAATAAGAAATATATTGATAAAAGGCTTAATTTTTAGGGTTTTGTAGGTATGACCAAAAACTCTTATACCGTCATTTTGTTGCCTGTCTGTCTGTCTGTTAGGTAAAAGTTGTAGCCAAACGGCTAAACCTAGAGAGTTGAAATTAGGCATGCTAATACAACTCTTTGACCCGCACATGGAAAAAATACTAAAACATCTAAAAACATATCCCCCTAAAAATATAAACAAACATGTGCTCATCGAAAAAAAAAAATAATAATAAAATGCTGAGTAGGGTATCAAATGAAAGCCCTTAATACATGGTTTAACGATCAAAATTTTATTTTTGCAAAATTTTGATATTTTGCCAAAATTGTGCATAAAAAAATTTGTCCCACACCCTGTAGCCCAGATGGTTTAAAATAAAAACCTGAAAAAATTCTAAAATGTACCTACATTGGTGTGAACCGGAATAGTACAACAGGAATTTTTGATCAGATTATGTTTTCGGAAAATAACGCATTTTTTGGTTGACGACGCACAAAAGTTATAGATATGTAACACACTATACTAGAAGGCGTATCCTTGTCTAATGGTTAGCTTACTCGCTTGCTACGCGGCAAACTAGGATTCGCTCTCGGGCAGAGGACGCAATTTTATTTTTTGTTTCTTTTTTCGCTTTTATTTTGTTTAAATTATTTTGTCAAATGTTGCATTTAATTTTTAAGAGCGTAAATTTAACATCCAGTTGGAATTGTTGGAATTATATTTTCATTCTATGTGTCATGTATACGAAACCAGAGGGGCGGAGCATATGACTTAAAACAACCAATGGAAGCCATAGGCACAATTTTCAATGATGAATTTTCTTAATGAACCTTGCTATTTAAAAAAAGTACTGCACATATTTAGAAAGCTAAATAATGGTATTAGGTATTCGAATTAAAATTAACAAAAAAATATTTTAACATAAAATTTGTTTTTAAAGCTCTTAGATTAACAGACGATAAATTATTTAAAAAATATCGTTCATTTTTTCGTGATTACTACAAAGCAAAATTTGTCCTACACACTCAGCATGCCGCCTTCACTTATTATATACCTGCGAAACCCTGCAATGTGTGAAAATTCACACTTCACATCAATTTCAGAAACATATTTCTCACTCTTAACATTGTGTTATTTGATTTATAAATATTTCATTACTATAAACGATTTATTCCTCTTTGATATCTTAAAAACAAAAATCTAAAATAATTCAAACAATAGATTGAAACTATTATAATAGTATAATAAAATAACTGAACACTAAACACTCCACTCTACAGTGTAGAGTGTAGTGTGATGTTCAAAACTCAGCTGTTAATTTATTTTATTATATTTTTAATTTCAAAAAAACGACACACACCATCTTAGCCATAAATACAAAAAATCTATAACATTATTAGGCATAATATAAGACTTGAGTACGAAATAAAAGCAGAAAAAATCGCTAGGATTTTTTAATTTTCCTATGACGTAATATTTGCAAATTATTTAAATTTATTTTAAACAAATTAAATGGAAGCTCTTAGTACTCAAATATGCAATAAAAAAGATTATCAAAAACCTGTTAATTTTGATGTGACTACAGAAAACAAAAAGTCTTATACTCTATCTCTGGAATACTGATAGTAATAAATCATTTTGTCATGCAGTTACCAGTGGTGTGCACATTTTAAACACGTTTAAATTGGTTTTGTGTATTTCTATATTACTATTTATCATTTTATTAAACGCACGCCTGTGACCATATTTATCATATCATTAAACACACCCCTGTGACCATCTTTTTCCTCAAAATTTTATGGTCAAATTTTTATGGCCTATTGTGTTTAACCCTAATTCGTATTCCCATATAATATGTGCGGCACACTCGGTTGTTTTTAACAATATTTCATTTCGAACTATTCATATTTTGTCGCTTTTGTTTTACCGCTTCTGTGTGATAATACAATAACTTTTACAAATAATAAATTTTATTACTATCAATCTTTCGGAGATAGACATCCAGCATTCTGTTGACTTCTTACACTTATTCAATACCTACAAAACCCTGAAATGTGTGAAAATTCACACTTCACATCAATTTATTTATACATTTAACAAAGAGGAAGACAATGATACCACTATCTCAATTTTTAATTTTGTGCGACATTCATGTTTAAAATGTTAGTTTATAATATATAATTTATAAAATACAATAAACAAAAAGCTTACCATCCACCACATATTCATTTTTAAGGCTTTTTAGTTAACACTTTAAACTTAACAAATATTTTAGATGCGAAATGCAACGTCTTAACTATGCGACTGAGCGGTCATTTCTAACACGTAGCACGATTTTGACAACTGATAAAAATAAAAGCTTATCTAAAATATTCCTAAACAATTGTATTATCGTTCTTGTTTTTACCTGCTATAACGGTTAATTCCATAATATCTTGGCAGAGAAATTTATAACAAGATATAAAAAAATACAGAACCGGTATTAGGAAGAAAGTTATTAGAAGAGGTGAGTATTCATAATGGTTTGCATACAGGGCCGTTTTAAGGCTTAATTAAACTGGTCGAATTGAAAAGTCTGTCCTACATTATACTTTTCTCCTAAGCAGGGCCGCCGAGAGGAATTCTGGGGCCCCGCGGAGAAATTTTCTTTGCGGGCCCCGGGGTCTTTACTTTGATACAAGTGATTAGCAAAAAAAAGGTCCAAAAAATCATTTAAAGTAATGAAATACTTATAAACCAAATAACATATTGTTATAGTGCGAAATGCGCTTCTGAAATTGAAAAAAATTTATGTGAAGTGTGAATATTCACACATTTCAGGGTTTCGCAGGTATATAATAAGTGAAGGCGGTATGCTGAGTGTGTAGGACAAATTTTACTTTGTAGTAATCTCGGCAAAATGAACGATATTTTTAAAATAATTTATCGTCTGTTAATCATATAATAAGATAATTATTAAATTTACGCTCTTAAAAATTAAATACAACATTTGTCAAAATATAACTAGAATTTTGACAAAATAATTTCAACATAATAAAAATGCAAAAAAAAAAAAACAAAAAATAACATTCACTCCGTACTCGAACTCGAAACCCTTCGTTTACCAGCGAGAGACACCACTGCTCTAACCAATAACGCTATCGTACGCCTTGCATGTGAGTGTCTTACATTGGTATAACTTTTGTACTTTGTGAACCAAAAACCACAAAAATGCGTTATTTTCCGAAAACATAATCTGATCAAAAATTCCTGTTGTACTATTTCAGTTCACACCAATATACATTACTTAGAATTTTTTTAGATTTTTAGTTTAAACCATCTGGGCTACAGGGTGTAGGACAAATTTTTTTTGCACAATTTTGGCAAAAATCGCAACAAAATAATTTATTTTGCAAAAATAAAAATTTGATAGTTAATCCACGTACTAAGGGCTTTCCTTTGATACCCTACTCATAATTTAAAAAAAATATTTTTGTTTTCGATGAGCACATGTTTGTTTATATTTTTAGGGGGGTATGTTTTTTAGATGTTTTAGTATTTTTCCTATGTGCGGGTCAAAGAGTTGTATAAGCATGCCAAATTTCAACTCTCTAGGTTTAGCCGTTTGGCTACAATTTTTACCGAACAGACAGACAGGCAGACAGACAGACAGACAGACAGACAGACAGACAGACAGACAGACAGACGACAAAATGACGGTATAAGGGTTTTTTGGTCATACCTACAAAACCCTAAAAAAGGTCCTCACTTCCAAAATAAAAGTGATGAGCAAAAAAATATTGATGTGAAGTGTGAATTTTCACACATTGCAGGGTTTCGCAGGTATATAATAAGTGAAAGCGGCATGCTGAGTGTGTAGGACAAATTTTGCTTTGTAGTAATCAAGGCAAAATGAATGATATTTTAAAAATAATTTATCGTCTGTTAATCTAAGAGCTTTAAAAACAAATTTTATGTTAAAAAATTTTTTGGTTAATTTAAGTTCGCATACCTAATACCATTATTTAGGTTTCTAAATATGTGCAGTATTTTTTTCTTATATAGCAAGGTTCATTAAGATTTTGTAAATTGCGCCTATGGCTTCCATTGGTTGTTTTAAATCATTTGCGTCGGCCCTCTGGTTTCGTATACATGAACATATAGAATGAAAATATAATTCCATCAATTCCAACTAGTTATTAAATTTACGCTCTTAAAAATTAAATGCAACATTTGTCAAAATATAACTTGAATTTTGACAAAATAATTTAAACAAAATAAAAATGAAAAAAAAAAAACAAAAAAAAAATTGTCTCCTCTTCCCGGGAGCGAATCCTAGTTTGCTGCGTAGCAAGCGAGCTAGCTAACCGTGTGTTACATAGCTATAACTTTTGTACGTCGTCCACAAAAAAATGCGTTATTTTCCGAAAACATAATCTGATCAAAAATTCCTGTTGTACTATTCCGGTTCATACCAATGTACATTACTTAGATTTTTTTTAGATTTTTATTTTAACTCATCTGGGCTACAGGTGTGAGATAATTTTTTTTTGCACAATTTTGGCAATAATCGCATCAAAATAATTTATTTTGCCAAAATAAAATTTTGATCGTTAATCCACGTGCTAAGAACTTTCATTTGATACCATACTCTGAATTTTAAAAAAATATATTTTTTAGAATAGGCCCTAGGGTCGTACGCTGGACACCATTGCAATATATGGTCCAAAAAGTGTCCCCCCAAATATTTTACCCACCAGCCTCTATTGGTTTAGACACGCCTAGTATTTTAACAAAGGATTGAAGATTGAAGTGTCATCTGTTGGTGAATGTCAACATACTTTTTTCTCGCTGAGGCGTTTATTTTTAACAATCTACCCTCTCATTTCGCGCGTCTCTAAAAGCGAGAAAATCATATTTTCTCTCAAGTGTAGATTAAACGTATATTTATTTGGACAATCGATTGGCAAATATCCAAACGCCAGTTTAAGATTAAAGAAATCTATTTTGTTATTTGAAAAAAAAAAATACATTGTTATTTTGAGGAAACAATTTGGCAAACAACTTGTTAACTATACTATAAACAAAACGAAACAGATACGCATTAAGAAATAAACTATGAATTACGAGACAAAAAACATAAATAGTGGGCCATAAATAAATTTTAATTACCCAAGAATAAATTATAAGTATTTCAAAATAAAATTATTTATTATATTATGATTCATTTTGTAATACGTTCAGGACAAGTTCATTTTTAGGGTTTTGTAGGTATGACCAAAAAACCCTTATACCATCATTTTGTCGTCTGTCTGTCTGTTTGGTAAAAATTGTAGCCAAACGGCTAAACCTAGAGAGTTGAAATTTGGCATGCTTATACAACTCTTTGACCCGCACATAGAAAAAATACTAAAACATCTAAAAAACATATCTCCCTAAAAATATAAACAAATATGTGCTCATCGAAAAAAAAAATATATTTTTTTTAAATTCTGAGTAGGGTATCAAATGAAAGCCCTTAGTACGTGGATTAACGATCAAATTTTTATTTTTGCAAAATAAATTATTTTGAAGCGATTTTTTCCAAAACTGTGCAAAAAATTTTTTGTCCCACACCTGTAGCCCAGATGGTTTAAACTAAAAATCTGAAATAATTCTAAGTTATGTACATTGGTGTGAACCGGAATAGTACAACAGGAATTTTTTATCAGATTATGTTTTCGGAAAATAGCGCATTTTTTGTGTTTTTAACTAAAATACGTAAAATATTTAATCCGCTATTTAACACAGTCAACGAGTAAATTTCCGTAGTCCAGTGGTAATATTCTCGTTTCGTAAGTTGCGAACTACTGTTCGATTCCCGTCAATTTTTATTTTTTCTGTTTTTTTTTTGCATTTTTATTTTGTTTAAATTATTTTGTCAAAATTCTAGTTATATTTTGGCAAATGTTGCATTTAATTTTTAAAAGGGTAAATTTAATAACCAGTGGGAAGTGTTGAAATTATAATTTAATTCTATGTTTGAATATATACGAAATCAGAGGTGGAGTTTATGACTTAAACAACCAATGGAAGCCGAAGGCGCAATTTTCAAAATATTAATGAACCTAGCTGTATAAAAAAAAAAATACTGTACATATTTAGAAACCTAAATAATGGTATTAGTAGTTCGAATTAAAATTAACAAAAAAAAAATATTTTAATATAAAATTTGTTTTAGCATCCCAAATAATCATCATTCACTTACTAAATACCTGCGAAACCCTGAAATGTCTGAAAATTCACACTTCACATAAATTTTTATGTATATTTACAATATGTACATTTATATTGGGTTGTTACAGGAGTCCGTTCGTTTTTTTTTTTCACCTTAAATTCTATAAAATATACATTCTAAAAAAACTTTTATTATCAAATGTACTGTCCATTATGCATCACTTTGGACAAACGCTCAGGCAATTTCATAATGCCATTTCTCCAGAAGAGTCTTTGCTCTCGAAAAATCTGTAGAGGTGAATTTTGATATCGTCCACAGATGCGAAATTTTTTCCGTTAAGGGAATTTTGTAGAAAGCAGAACAAATGGTAGTCAGATGGTGCGATGTCTGGACCATATGCTCCGACTACCATTTCGCTCTCTACAAAATTCCCTTAACGGAAAAAATTTCGCATCTTTGGACGATATCAAAATTCACCTCTACAGATTTTTCGAGAGCAAAGACGGAACCTTCTGGAGAGATGGCATTATGAAATTGCCTGAGCGTTTGTCCAAAGTGATGCAATAATGGACAGTACATTTGATAATAAAAGTTTTTTTTAGAATGTATATTTTATTGAATAAAAGGTGAAAAAAAAAACGAATGGACTTCTGTAACAACCCAATAATATTATCATAGTATTGGTTCACATGGATACGTACAAAGCCCGTATACACCACAAAAGTCACCAAAATTTTCAGATCTATAAAAGTATTACAAAATGTAACATATAAGATTCTGATACTCGAGGGCATAGCAAGCAAGGTAAAAATTTAAATAAGTTACTCACAGTGAAGGTGTCTTTAATCTGAGAAAGACGTTGTCTTGCCTTAGCCACCTCTTCAGCCAAAGGTGTTAATACGCCCTACACCAAAAAACATCCATTAACCACAATACATATACACATATAAAGCTAGTAACGATCAAAAAACCAAACCAATTTAAATTATATCTTATAAATACCACCAATATTATTACGTATGCAGAGGGAAATAATAGATTTATGTAAATAGTAAGAACCAAATCAGTGTCAAATACCCAGTAAAAGTATTTAAAATACCAAATACCGATCAAAGTATTTGAAATAACAAATACTAATACGAGAGTTACCTTTTATGATTTTACAGACGACCACTAGATGGCAATATTGAAATGTGTCATTGCTATATTCGTAAAATTAGACATTTGTTATTGTGAAATCAGTGGAAGCTTATAAATTGACCAGGGGTTTGCCGACCCCTGGTCTAGGGATACTAGCTCACTAAATAAAATATGCTATACCAGGGGTCGGCAACCTTTCAGTGACAAAGAGCGAAATCTATATTGAAAACAAAAACTACAACATGAAAGAGCCGCTAAAAATTATATTCTATATTTAGAAACGTAAAAATTGTTATTAATATATAATGTATAAATAAATTAATATTTACTTATACATTTAGTTTGTGATACCTATTGCACTTGCCAGTATATTACAATATAATATTTTTTTTTACTGGGACGATTGCTCCTTGCATAGTGTTCGATAAGACTTCAATATTTGGTAAATATTCAGTAATCTTTAAATTAAGGCAGCACTCAAGTTTCAGGTCAGTAAGATTACTTCTTAGCTGACTATTAATTTCATATGTGAAAAGACTTGCTCACAGTAATGTGTGGATCCGAAAATTGTCAGTAGTCCAAAAGCATAATTTTTTAAATGATTGAACGATTCTGGAAGACGATTACAAGCTTCGAAAACAACTTTATCTACATCTTGAAGATTACGAATTTCGGTCCACTTATGCTGGATAAAATGAACTTTTCTCTTTCTAAACTTTCCAGTTCAGAATTAAGTTTTAAGAATATATTATTCCATAAATCTTTGGATTTCAAATCCAATAATTGAAGTTCAAATTGTACCTGATTAATCAATGAGAATGGTGATAAATGTAATTGCTGCATATCTGCTTCAATTGGTTTTGTCAAAAGAGCTAGTGTAGCTTTATATTTTCTAAACTCTTTAAATCTTTCTCCAAAAGCTTCTTGCATGTTAACAATAGTTTGTGCAAAAAAAATTGCATTAATAACGTTGTTATTGTCCTTGTTTTTGAAAATTAATAAAATGTAAAAATGTTTCTGCACGCATATCATTCATCAGAAATAACTTTTTCTAAAAGGAAATATGCAGCAACTCGGGGAATTACCGGGCGTGAATTGCACCGTAAAACATCCTGAACAATACAAAACTTGTATAGTACAGGCAGAAAGTTGAATATTAAAAAATTATATTAAAATAAAAACCAGCCAATTTTCAAAGAGCCACAATATTTTCTAAAAGAGCCGCAGGTTGCCGACCCCTGCCCTAGTTTTCCTATGTGTGTATATCAATCCGCCCTAGTACATTTAATTCAATTACATGAAAAAATACATCCTAAAGATGCAGTTTGAATGTTTAGGAAAATCTCCAGGCATCTACAATCCCCCCCCCCCGAATTCGCACCTTGTCCTACTTAAAATAGGCCACGACTGCCCAGTTACCGGTTTTTAAGATGAATATATAAATTATAAAATAAAAAACCCGGTATTTCAATCCAATAATACAGTAATTTGACAAATAAAATTAAGATTTTATTCATAATACACGTATTTATAGTAAATTGTCAAAGACCGGGTTTTGAGGTTATGTAAAGCCAGGTTAGATTTTTCAAATTACTTCCAAATAAAATTGGCAAACCAAACAATGATTAAACAATCACTAAAACTAGTTCTAAAATAAACTAACTTAAAATTAGATCCTTAAATAAATTGCAACGCATTCAATAAATATTTTAAAAAACAGATGCTAGATGGTACATACAAATTTTATGTTTTTATGTATTAAAAAGAAATGGTATTAGCTAAAATTAAGATTTAGGGGATAAAATACTAATTAAACAATAATTTAAAGATGAAAATTGTTAAAAATGTTTTATTTTAAATCATTTATACTTACAGATGCTAGTTTTTCAACGTATTTCCTTTCTGCTTCATCGTAAAGTGGTTTTTCTACCCAGTAATTGTCTAAAGCGTAGGAACAAGCCATTTTTTAATAAAATATTTAATAAAATTTTTTGATTTTGAGAGAATCAACTGTCACACTCAAGTGGTGGATGGCAAAGAACTATAAAAGCGACACGTGCTTTGTAATTCTTCTTACGAACTTTTCAATACTGAGAGCGGGAAATTTCAAATATAGGACTATTTAAACAAGATTTAAGATGTATTGAGGTACTTTACACAAAAATTGTATTTGATAAGTGGTGTACAGCAATACCTCGCGTATAGTCGGATTGCTGATAGGTGACTGTTATATGTATGTATCAAGTAGTGCATTCATATAATAATCTAGTTACCATTTTTCAGCGATTTTAAAAATGTTTTTTGTTATTTGTTTTAGCTGTCAGTGTCTGTTAATAATATTAATTAATAGAGCTTGCGGCCAATTATTAAATTCTAAAACTTTAATTTTAAATCTGCTGGAATATTTTAATTCCGAAAAAGAGAACAATGGGCCACTTATTTCTCTATCTTGTGTCCATCAAAGAGTAGCAGCTGTCTTGAAGATTTCGGAATCAACAATTCGTAGAATTATAAAATGTAATAAATCTGAACTTCTCACTAACAAAATCACGAGAAAACGAAGGAAATTAAAATCTGAACCAGTTTATTTTATTGATACATTGGCACAAACGTATGGTCATGAAGTACTAAGATTACCTCCTTATCACTGCCAGTTTAACCCCATTGAACTAATTTGGGGTATAACAAAAAATTATTATGATAGACATATTGGTCAAAACGGATATAGTGATAACGAAGTTTTGAAAATGTGGCAAGTAGACTGTGATCAAATGAATTGAGAAACTTGGGCAAAATCTGTTAAAAAATCGAAAATTTAATAAATGAATGGTGGGAAAGGGTTGTTGATGATATTAATCCAATAATAATAAATACAAGAAATGACAGCGATAGTTCAGATGACGACGATATCATGCATTACAGTGACTAATTTTTTTAAAATAAATATTAACATTTAAATACAGCTTGTAGCAATATATTATATGAATAAATATATTTTTACTTAATATTTTATTACTTTGTACTTAGGGGAAACATAAAAATTTAATTGAATTAAACAAAAAATTATAATCCAAAATTTACGTATGAGTATAAGTTTTTCCTTATTTATAATTATTACCTTAAAATTAATAATTTTGTTTGTTTGCGTACTGCTGTAAATTTATTTACGTCCTCTAATTAGTAAAGGTATCTACGAATCAAGCCGTTTCTTTCTAATGCGTTGTTTTTTATTAAAATAATTTGGAAGGTTAGTTGTCAACTTGCGTCGCTATACGTTACTATGGGTATGCAAATAATTATAATGATATAGACAGAGAAAGCATATAGTATTGAATATCGATACTTGTAGCAACGAACAGTCACCTATCAGCAATCCGACTATATGCGAGTTTGTTCATTACATTTGTCGCAGAAAAACAAAACTGCACTAATATATTAATAATAATCTCTTATTATATTTTGTGAATGTGCTTATGTATATGTATTTCACCTGCAAGTTGCATATTTAACTTTTAGCTGTTCCTGTCCAACTAAAACTAATTTAATTTCATGAGGCAATGAACATAATGCACTTCTTTGCAAACAGAATCCATATACTGTAAATTCAGATGACCGACACTCAGATGTACCACATAAAATTACATGCCGGACATTTAAAACCTGCTCAACTACAAATTACACTTCAATAAATCTACTGAAATTAAACATGAACACGTTCGCGGACAGTTTTGTACAATGAGATTTGCAAAATGTCACTTTTTTAGATTTTTGTTTATAATAGGACATTTACTGTGTTTGGTATGTTCCTGATAGGACAGTTTATACTAGTTTTCATATACTTAAATGGAATTAAAATCTGCCCCAGCCGTCATTTGTATATTTGAATAAAAAATTAGGACGGTTTAGACCGTCATGACCCGAGCTAGGAAAAATATTCGACGGCTATAGGGATTTGCAGCTAAGCACCCTACCATCTGGTGAGCGTTTCATGAACTTGTGTACTACAGATAATATTTCGTTTTGTGTATTGGTTTTGTATGAAGTTTGTTTTTAAAGTTTTATTATAATCATTGAAAAATGTATAATACATATTGTTGTGTGCCTATGTGCAATTCATTGCAAAGAAGAAACCCGGAAATATCGTTTCATTTGTTTCCACCAATATCAGACACCGTACGGTTCGAAACAAAATTGGGAAAGCAAGAGGTTAGGAATCGACGCGATGTTTAGATAAACAATTTAAAAATTGGAAAAAAGTGAGCCCTTATATCAAAGTTTGCTCATTACATTTTAATGAAAGTGACTACAAAAAATATTTTCAATTTTGTATTTATTATCGCATATCTTGAAAATTCCTGTTATTGTGTGTGGGTTTGATTATAATGCACAAGTCTGTATAAATCTTTATGAACTCTCTGTTTTTATCAGTGACCCCACACAATATTATATGCCCAGCATTGTAGATTTCTACCCCTTCGTAAACAACACGGGAATTATTATTTCCTCCAATATAATTAAAATAATCGACAATGGAAAACGGTGCCGCCATAACTTAAAACCAGATCACAAAATGTAGTATTTAAGATGGTAACAAGTAATGTCACTTAAAAAAAATGTCCTTACAATACGTGTGTATACTTACTTGATTATAAAATTTTAAAACAAAATCAGAAAATCCCATGAAATTATTTATTTTTTGTCGTTTTTTGATACACTTTTCGCTATTATTTACTAGTAAATGTCAAGTGGTATCTGATTTAGAATGGTTTCAAAAAAATCCACGAGGCGCTACGATCTTAAAATTTTTCCCCTATAGCCGTACTGTCCGCGAACGTGTTAAATACTGTAATTTAATGCCCACCTTCTGTTATAAACGTCAATACAATTACTCGCATTTTCATAAAATAAAAACATACTGTGCTTAAATTAACCTGTTCGCTGTTAGCATATTGACAGCTGAATATTGGACACGAAAGCCATATGCATTGAAGTACAGCGCCGCCAACGGTAATGTCACTTCTCAATTGGACACGGAGAGAATGTAAACGCAGCATTATGTTTCACTGGTTCCACTTTCAACGTCTAAAGGCTTGCGCACATTAGGACGAATCGCAACTCATCGCATTGCGATACAAAAATATGCAGGGATTGGTTTAATACATTTTAGGTAGATCGCACATTGTTGACAGGGCGTGTCTGGCTGCATTGGTTGATCGGATTAACCCGCTACAGCAGAGTGGGTGCGTTTTGTACGTGGCTGATTGGAAGTACTAGAGTTGATGCGCAAGAAAACGACAATTTTGATCGTGAAATAAACATGGAATGACATTTGCATGGTGATTAAGTCATATGGTTGTAGAACAAATAATGAACATGTTTCACCTGAAATGAATCATCTAAATAATAAATCTAGAATAGGAAAACTTTATATTTGAAGCAAATATTCTAGAACGTAACGTTTTAGAACAGGGCATTTTAAGGCAACCCTAGGCATTTTACGTCGTTCTTGAGATTTACTTTCTGGCTCAATAATCTCATACGCACTACGTTATAATAAATATTGGTAAAAATGTATCGCTGGTTATTTTAATAAATGGTCTTGTGCATTTATAGAGGAACATTTTTATTAGCATATTGAATAAAAAACATAAAATTAATAAAAATAGTAGTAAAAAGAATAAAAAAGTTACAAATTATAATACGTTAAACTCATACAAACATTTCTTGGTCAAAGATTGATCAAAATAGATCTTATTATAATATGTTTTCTGTAAATAATTTGCAGTTGAATAAAAATAATTAAATTTTTACTAATTATTGTTTAGTTATGTCAATAACTAGTTAGATAACAACAAATATAAAAAGTCTTGACCATGTAGGATTTTTATTAAATGAGTTATTTGAATAAAAGCGAAAAGTTGGGGGATGTAAAGTTAATGTCAAAATTGTTTCGACCTCCGGTAATTGCTACCACAGTTTAAGAACCGCTGTTTTAGAACGAATAATTGAATTGTACATACATTTTAAGTTTAGATTTAACAATACTATTAGGTCGTCAAGGATGAAATTTGTAAAAAAAGGCAAAGTTGGTTGATAACTTACAAATATAAGGAATTATTTTATTCATCAAAGTATGCACCCATATTGTCTATACACTTTTGCCATTTAAACGGCAGGTTGTTCAGGCCGGTGGTATAAAACCATAGCGGACGAGAATCAATGAATTCCTGGAAGGCCAGTTTTACAGCATTGTCGGAATTAAACTGTTTTCCTATTAAAAAGTTGTCCAAATTGCGGAAGAAGTGGTAGTCAGTGGGGGCTAGGTCTGGTGAGTATGGAGGATGATGAAGAAGTTCCAACTCCAATTCCTGTAGTTTTTCCACAGTCATTTGTGCAGTGTGTGGTCTAGCGTTATCGTGCAATAAGATAGGAATCGATCTGTTGACCAATCTAGGCTGTTTTTTTTTAAGTTTTTGCATAATTTCGTCCAGTTGGTTGCAGTATATTTCTGCTGTGATCGATGAGCCAGTTTTTTTTTTGTATGTTTGGTTTTTAAGATACCTATTACCGGCGTAGCGTAGTGGTAACACATCTGCTCTGCGTTGCTAAGGTCTCGGGTTCAAATCCCGTTCAGGCATAGAATTTTTCACAAATAAAAATTGTCCTGGCTAATAGCCACAGCAGCAAAAGCCATTAAATAAAAAAAAAAATACCTGTACGAAATTTGGCGAACCAATTGTCTGCTGCGTAGTGACACTAGAGCCAAATACACTATTAATGTTTCACGCAGTCTGTGATGCCGTAGCTCCACGTAAGAACTCATACTTCATAATAGTGCGAATTTCCGACCGTTTCTTTTTCAACAAATATATTTTTAAAAAAGTTTTTGATGTTTTTATATTTTTTTAAAGTTTTTAATTATCGTTTATATTTGAATCACCCTCGTAGAAAGAGAAAACCGTCCGTTTTGCCGGACGAAGTTGAACACGATCAGCCTTTTCACGGGTGCCGGACAAATTAAAATATTTGCAGGCTTCTGATTGGTTAGTCGGACGAACGGATCCGTCGAGCGGAGTACGTACTATTAAAACCTGGAACAGAATGCACAGCGCGCTACGCCGTCATTTGCGACGGCGTTGCGTTAGCGCCGTTGAATTTTCGCCTGCACACAATGCAATAATTTTTAACGCCGTCAAAGTAACAAGTGACAACCTATATCTGTGTTTATAGGTGCGCTTTTTTTTATTAAAATTATAATGGATGATGAAGACTTGTGTGTGATGTTATTTATGTTGTATGCAAGTTATTTATACATACAAACACTTTACCATTCAGTAAAAACTGAGGTTAGGTGTTCTACGTCAACGTTCAACGGCGTCAAAAGTTGAAAGTTGACGAACATTCAATATCAACGGCGGTAGAACGTCGTTCATACCCTTTTCACACTAGATCTTTAACATCGGATGTTTAAGTGAATGTATCTTTAAACGCTAATGTGAAACCGTACGGCCTCGCTTAAACAGAAGCGATGTTTAAGACAGAGATCTGCGTCTTAAACTTCGCCCGCATTGCCAACTTAATTTGTATTATAAAAAAATACTCCTTGAATTTGTGCTGTCAACATTTTATATTATCATAAACAAGAATACTGTATTATATCGACGTTATAAGAAGTTTATACTTATTGTTATAATAAAATTATTTATTTTAATAATGTGTTTAATAAAATACAGAGCTACAATAATTGAGATAAAATGTATCGACTTACATGTTAATACAGGTGTAATATATTCTTTATTGTAATGCCTTTATTGTAGAATGAAATGAAATATCCTTAATTGTTTATAATAATTCAAAATGTGCGTCTGCGCAGACAGTTCAAAACTGGTAATTTCATGACGGTAACTTAAGGACAAAATTACTGTAGCTGATGACAGCACCAGAGATTTAAACATCAAGTGTGAAAGCATACCGATCTTAAACATCGGTGAACTTTAAGTTCACTCGTCTTAAAGATCTAGTGTGAAAAGGGTATCAGACGTTGCTTATTCTGTGCACTTGCGTACGACAGCTTGATTTTAACTTTCCTCAGATAGATAGCGCCGTCCAAACGCCGTCAACGCGCCGTAGAACTCGTTGCATTCTGTTCCCCACTTTAGGTTTCGGAAATTATATATATGTATGTACCTTATATGTTTATATGAATATGAATGCTATTATGTAATATCTATTGGATACCTAAATGTTTTATTAATATAATTAATATAATTTGTAATATTATTAAGATATAATTTGTTAAATATGTACATATTATGTCGGACACTAATAGCCGTAGCTGAAGCGTCTAAAATAAAGGAATTTAAAAAAAAAAAAATTATATATAGGCTGTTTCTTTGGTTTGAGCGGAACTAGATTTTCAATACTAGTAACTGTTACCGTTTAAGTGAGGCTTTTGATCATTTTGTTTACTAAAAGCCCATTTAAAACCTTAAAAGAAGAGCGCATGACAACAAAAATGAAAATTGCAGTTAGTTCCGCTTAAACATTTGTAATAGCCTATAGGTGGAATCAAAAATAAAGCTAGGACTGACATGGGAATTCAAAGATCAAATGAGGGCTAGCTGGAAAGTCAAAATAAAGTGAGAGCTATGTGAAAATTCAAAAATAAAATGAGGACTGGGTGGAATTTAAAAAATAAAATTTGCGCTGGGTGGATATCAAAAATAAAGTAAGGGCGTTGGGAAAACCAACGAAAAAAAACAACATTCAAAACCAATAAATAATAATCAAATTTAAAAAATAAGTACCAACAAAAAAAATGATATTTTTATTTATATGTTCTTAATTACGTGTAATAAAACGACTTTTTATTTATAAATTATGTAAGTAATTTTTAAAACAAGACGATACGAATCTGATTTAACCCAATATATATTATATTACATATGCGTCAATCCGCCTGCGACTGCGTGTGCCATCAGAGTTTCGGCCGCCTGCTGGGTCTCTAGAAGCAATCTAGTCTCGTGCATCCACTGGCTAGCGACACATCTGGACGCACCCTTCAACAGGTTCATGTAGCGAAGTGTCTGAGCATAGTTCCCTCTGTCCAGCCAGTATCTGTAACGGAAATATTAACGGTTCATCCATGAGACTGTCAATACACGTCATGAAGAGAGTCACTACAGTCTAAAATATAAAATTTGGTTATGTTCCGTATGCTTCCACCAGAATCGACTAGTTAGAGAAACAGCACAAGCTAGTTAGAATGAGATTTGGCCTTGACGAAGCGTCACCCGTTTCTTTCGAAGCATAATATTTACGTATTTTTCGTGACCTCAATCCGTTCAGGAAAGTAAAGACGATATAGACCAGCGGTTCTTAAACTGTGGTCCGCGTAGCCATTACCGGGGATCCGCGAAATAATTTTGACATTTACTTTACATCCCTCAACTTTTCGCTTTTATTCAAATAACTCATTTAATAAAAATCCTACATGGTCAGGAATTTTTGTATTTGTTGTTACCTAACTAGTTATTGACATAACTAAACAATAATTAGGAAAAATTTAATTATTTTTATTCAACTGCAAATTATTTACAGAAAACATATTATAATAAGATCTATTTTGACCAATATTCGACCAATAAATGTTTGTATGAGCTTAACGTATTATAATTTGTAACTTTTCTAATTCTTTTTACTACTATTTTTATTAATTATATGTTTTTTATTATATATGCTAATAAAAATGTTCATCTCTATAAATGCGCAACACCATTTATTAAAGTAACCAGCGATACATTTTTACCAATATTTATTATAACGTAGAGCCTATGAGATTACTGAGCCAGAAATTAAGTCTCAAGAAAAAAATATCTCAAAAAAAAAAAAAAAAAAATGCCTAAGGTAGGGATGGATTCCGCAAAAAAAATGTTGTTCAAGAGGGGGTCCTCGGACTACATAAGTTTAAGAACCCCTGATACAGACTATTACGCATATGGATACGGAGAAAGCTTTATATTAAAATGGTCGAACTTAGTTGACAGTAAATAAGTGTAAATTAAATAGGGTTGTGAATGAAATAATTGAAATTTTTGAAGATTTGCATCAAGCAAGGAATTAATTACAAAATGAAATTTATTAAAGAAATATTGTTTATAAGCTTTGGTATTACATAAAATTATAATAATGATAATATTTAGCCTATTCATTTATATTTCTACTCGACTATGTAGACATACGTTCATTACAGGCGTGGCAGTGATTAGTAAATGTAGTACATTCTCCACTGCTTTTTGTTATACACTGCTGACCTGTTACGTAATGAGCTTATTACGCAACAGGTTCAAGCAGCAATGGCCGACCGTTGTTAGGCAACGTAATAAATACATAGGTTGAAAGGATATGTCAAATTATTGTTAGTTTGTAAAGGAAACCGGATTAAAATTAAATAATATAGTCGAATTTTGCAAACATATTTTTTGAAAGAGTTGATCTTGGTCAGTCAGATAATCAGCTGACGCAAATATTGTTATTTTAACTGAAATTACATGCTGTACGACACGTACATGACCGGTGCAACGTAATAAATAAGTTGAAAGCAACTGCAGGGGGTGAAACTCTAATGGCAAAACGAAAACCATATTTCGTTCCATAACCCAACACGAATAGCGCCCCAGTCGCTGCCAGTCGCTATAGATACGTGCATGACAGGATGTTGCCTGTTACGGCTTCTGTCATTAGCGTCAAAATCTGTAATTAGTGTCAAAATCGTCTTCTGTAATTTTGTAATTTCATTGTTTAATTAGGAAAATGGGTGTTAAATGCTTTGTTTTGGGTTTGATAGTAGTGAACCTACAAGATATCGCTTTCCAAATCCGAAGACACGTGTGGCTCCAGAATTGTATAAAACGTGGATGAGGAACATTGGAAAACCAAAATTGGATGGCTTGTCCATGGAAGTGTCCATAAATATTAAGTATTAGTAAATATTATGTTATATGTTAGTCTACTTAATAAATAATTATTTCTGCTAGGTATTGTTTTTCTGTTTCTGTATAATTCCTAACAGCTTGTTCTTAATTGTAAACATAATTAAATGTTATTATTAAATGATAAAATTGTTATGATTTATTTTGTCTATTTTTAATATTGTTGTCGTTAATAATATTAAAAATAGACAAAATAAATCATAACAATTGTTTCATTTAATAATAACATTTAATTATGCTTACAACTATATCCACTGAAGCATTTGAAATACCCGCGAAAATCCAACCCTTTCCTCCCCTACCAATTTTAGTTCCATAACCCAACAACTACAGCGCTAATTTGGGTTAAAAAAATATAACGGCAGTTTCGCATCTATTTCCTTCTTTATCTATGAGCAACTGTCAAATTATTGTTAGTTTTTAAAGGGAACTGAATAAAAATTAAATAAGTAATAAAGTTATAGTCGTGGAAAGAGCATAGTATGAAACTTGCATGAAATAGTCATTTCTCACTCGTATGAATTATGCTGCTCGCTTGCGGTTCGTGGCGCAACTTTCATGCTCGTGTGAAATAACACCATGCTCGTTCGAAATAGTATATTGTGCAACTAGCGCGGAATGCCATAAATTCCGCACGAGAATGAAGTTTGTAAACGAGCCGCAGGCGAGTGAAGCAAATGATTCGAGTGCGGAATATGCATTTCCTCGTATCACAAATTTTCAATAAATAAATAATCAATATAATACAATATACAAATGGTGAACAGCCATTAAAGCGCGCGCAGCCAGTACGGGAATGAAAATTCTCGGAAACTGCACATGCGCATTGCTGCGAATTTATTCTTTCCCGCACAACGCACATGCGCAATGGGGCGCATTTATCATCATCGCATGCGCGCGCATGTGTGTAACCTGCGAAATTAAGCTAATTTCCTGTCAACTAACAGTATCGAAATGAGACATTTCCATAGTAGTCGTAGGAAAAAGAACTTTTATACTCGGAACAACAGATTCTTTTTTTATAAATTTGAAACAGAAAACACTCACCTCGCTCTTTGCAGGATATCATACGTATTCAACTTATTAAAATCAACCGGTTCATCCGCCAACTCGGCTTGTGGAATCGGATTAGCTGCCTTAATAAGCAGCATGGACTGCAGGAAAGAAAGAAGGAAGAGCGGTAACCTTCCGCCTTCTTCGGGAACCAGCGCTACTCTGCGCGCGATCTGTTCGACCTTGAGGAAACGCTCTCGGATGGCATCTTCTGGAAACACTCCACGCTCCAAAGCTTCAGGCGGGATACCGTCCAATACCACTTTCACCAGCTCATCACTGTCAGCTGGAAACAAATAATTGAAATAACCAAGCGCATATATAGGATTAAAGGCACTATCACAGAACAATTAATAGAAAAAGAAGTGCTTCTTAATGTTGTCAAATTGGCACTACAGTGACTGTATAAAGACAGTGTGGCCATACGATGGTCTCATTTTCTATTGGTCGAGCTGAAGTCCGCCATATTTCTTCCAACTTTGTTACAGATTATATATGGTTTACATGTGTTTGGCTTGTGTTTGAACAGATTTAAGTGACATTTTCAAATAATATACGTATATTTAGACGTTTAATAGTAAATATTGTTGTGTTTGTGATGAGTAATGAGTAATGTAGATAATGTAAACTGTGCACATATTTTAAATTGTCACAAATTAAAATTAAAAATAATGAAACGTTTTGTTATATTTAGGTTTAAAATTGCTGGGAAAAAAGGCTAAATGAACATAAAAAAACGTTATGCCAGTAAATCAATGGATGGCTTCACAATTATAAGAAGTATTTACTTTAATTAATTTTAATGTTATTCCATGCTGATTTCATTTTATTTTTCACCTGACCATAATTTTAGTTGAATAAATGCATAATTGATAATATATAGATCAGTTTTCTTTATTAATATATCATTTATACCATGAGTTAAAAAAGAAATTGCATAAGGGTTGGCTAAGGAAAATAAAAGTAATGTCAACAGAAAGCTTTAGAATTAATTTACTGTCTGAATTAATTAAATCACTCTTGTTGTCATAAGTTATTTATTGTTACATAAAGCTTGTAGTATACATTATTTTATTTTTCCATAGCCAACTCTTATGTAATTTCTTTTTGAACTCAGGGTATATAACATGTTCTGCTTATTCTTTTTTAATATGAAAATATCCTATTTTTTTATATAAACATTTGCGTTTTCCCAAAAATTAGAGAAATGTTGGGTTCTCTAATTTTTATAGAACCTTATCATCATTTTTTCCCTATCTTTTTATTCTAATTCTAATGTCCTGTTTGAACTTGTTTTCTTAAATTTAAAATATTCAAATTAAAATGTAACTCCCGTTTTTTAAAAAAAAATGTTTTAGTTTTTATAGGTCCTCAAATAAAATTATAAAATAATAAAAACTTATCTCTTTTATTTCCTTTCATGTCCTTTTTTAAGAATTTTTTTCATTTGTTTTCTTTTTATGTTGCAAGTATTTCAAAAAAATACCTTCATCGGTAGGCAATTTTAATATTTATCTTAATAAATGTTGAATCATATACATGTTTTTTCTTAACAATAAATTGATATTCATATATATATATAAACATAAATACGTAAAACTATTAAAAATTTAAGAAATATTATAATATATTAGGATATATTAACATTTATTCCATATAACCCAATACAAATCTGGAATAAACATGGCGGCTACAGTTCATATGGCCACACTGTCTTTATACACTCACTGTAATTGGCACAATTCGTGCTGCTTCCAGTGGCTGCCTGGCAAACTATTATTTAAAGAAATCACGGTAATTTTAAATAAAATAATATCATTGGGAAACTTAAAATTAAAACAAACCTGTATATTGGAGGTACGTATTACTAAGGTGACCATATGTCCCGAATCGGTCGGGACAGTCCCGAATTTCCGCCTTGCGTCCCGAATTTATTCAGAGACAATATTTGTCTCGAATCCGTTTTTTTTTGTCCCGCATTTTAGAAAAGGTATTTATTTTCATTATTTAATTTAATATATTTTAACTAAAATTATTTTTACATAACTTTTAACAAAAAATCTTTTCCTTGATGAACAGTTTTTGGACAAGTGACAAGATTCAACTTGATGTAGATAAATTAAAAGCAATATTACTGATTAACCCTTTACCGCATAGTGTGCCATATATGGCACATTCCGATTTTTATTTTTTATTTTACTTTTAAAACTGAATCAGAACGTTACTTCATGAATGTTCATATATGCCACATACACAGCAATGGACCCTGCAGTATCTTAAGTAATGGGCTGCAATGGATTTATTGAGAAAGGACAACTAGAACATACGACATTTTCTTTCAAAAATTAGAGGGCGACTGCTGTTAATCCCTAATGAAGAACACCTAGCAACTGACGAGCAAATAATACGGAATCATTTTCTTTTGTAACATAATGTAGAATCATAATGTTCCATGTATGGCAAAAACCCTAAATTATTATTTTTTCATAAAAATAATAATTAATATTTTAAATATATTTTTAAAATTAATTTTTGTATCAATAAGAACCAATTCCTAATGCCCATGAATTATTTCAGCCAAAAATAAAAATTCATGCAGTAAAGGGTTAAAAGCCCTCAAGATAAAAATGTATGCAACAAGTGTCAAGACACTTGATAATGTCTTAAAACGACGAAAATAGTCGTGTTGTTAATTATATAAGTTAATAAAGTGAAATAAAAACATAGTTATTGTATTATTAGCAACATATAATATTGTGAAATAATACTTACAGGCTGCATCTTTGATGGCTGCTATTTCTTTCTGAAGAGGCTTTACCTGTTCACACCAAGGAACGCCAGGAGAACTAGTCCTCACAGCGCGATGTAGTGCCTGGCAAGCACTCCATAAAACCTGAGACTGTTTGGCGATTTTATCCGCTTCAATGCGCTCTGTAACAAACATAATTCTTCTGTAAAAGGTCCAAATCAAATTAAAATAACTTTAAACAATTTACAACAGTGTACATGCTTTCACATAAAACAATTTTTTGAAAACTTTAAATTTCAAAAGTTAAATTTAAAATATTTTACCTAAAATTGTTATATCCACGTCTGTAAGCAGCATTTATAGAAAATAATGTAATTAAATATGGATTTCATGGACACTGTGAGGTATGCAATTTTTTTACTGTTTAACCACAAATAATTTGGCAGATAATATAAATAAAATTGGTGTAGTCGTCAACATAAGTAAAATATACGTATGTCATGCGCAAACAAAAAGACAGACAAACAGACAGACAAGTAGAATGTTTGACCGATACTGTCTAATTGTTTGACAGATGTCAGTTAAACTGACAGATAGTGATAGACTGACAGGTAAATATAACAAGCAATGAGGCTATAGCCGGTTCACTTTTGTAAGAACAAACTAAGAGGGAATTTTGTTTTCAATAGTTTGCACCTTTGAAGCTGTATGTCATGTTGGTATTAAAAAATGTCACTTTTTTAAAATGTTGATCCATTTGACATATGTCATATTGAAAAATGATATCTTAATTATGGGTGCATTCGAGTTGTACAGAGTAGAGCGAGCGCTGAGCGAACAGCTGATGGTGACGTCATGAATAGAGCACTAACGGAGCGAGCGTTCTTGTGACGTAATGTTTATAAAATCTAACCCTACAATTTTAGGCGGCGTTTTTACTGTCAGATTAGTTCACGTCAGTCAAAATTATATACCTCGGTTTTTCCTTGATTTTTTTTCAATGATGAAGAAATAAAATTAAATAATAATTAATTAGCTATAGAGACATAATTAATTTCATGAATTTTTTCCATTTTAATTTTACAGTCTGTTTCAAACGCTTAGGCGGAACTAAATGGGAATTTCGTCCTTTTAGGTTGTCACGACAAGGGACCTTGCTTGGGTTATTTCATTTTTTACGTTGGAATGTCAAAATTTAAAATTACAACAATGAAACCATGGAAACGAATGACCTATGTCAAAATTAAATTATTTTTTTACATATTTTAATGACAAAAAAATAAATAAATGGGAAATATGTATTAAGAATGACACAAAAAATCAAAATATAAAGAAAATGACATTTTAAAATGATATTAACCTTAACCAAAAATGTTTATTGTAAGTATGATTTACAAAGCTTAAACAAAACGGTCGAAAAGCACGATTTAAACGATGAAAGTAACTAGATTGCAAAATTTAGTTCCGCTTAACCGTTTGGAACAGACTGTATGCACGATGTATTTTAATAATTTTTTTGCTGTTTACAGAACGTCACAAATACATAAAATGGCCGTACTCTGTAGCTATAAACAAATAACAATATTATTTGTCTATTGTTATTTGTCTGAGGCTATTATTTTTATTTTATTTATAATTTAATTTTAAACTTTTATTTTTTTCCCGCCGTTCCCCCACTTTTTTAAGTCATACTCCATATGCTCGGTCTTAAAACCCCTTACACATAGAGCGCACTCTAAATGCTCGCTCGATCGCAAAACGAATGCAGTTGAGTGTACTCCGAGCGTCAAATCGAACACGTTTGAGTGTACAGAACGTGTTCGGAACGCTCGGAGCGTCAAATCGAATGCACCCTATAATGATCATAACCTTATCAACCTAAAGTCGGTTTTACAGCGCAAGGAATATTTTTAACTGACATTTAAAGTCAGTAACACACCATAAAAGTAACCAAAATAACCAGATCTAGTGTGTTCTTACAAAAGTGAACAGCTTATATCCATATACACAAAATCATACAGACAATTCCATACGATTAGGCGGAACTAACTGGAATTTTTATTGTCATTAGCTATTGTCATTAGCTATTTTTTTATATATATAAGTTGGCTTTTCCTGAACAAAATAATCAAAAGCTTCTGTAAAAATTGCTAGATTTGAAACTCTAATTCCGCCTAATCGTTTGGAATAGACTTTAACTGACTATATTATACAGGCTATTCCAAACGTTTAGGCGGAACTAAATGGGAATTTCGTTTCTTTAGGTTGTCACGAGAAGGGACCTTGCTTGGGTTACAGTCTGTTCCAAACGGTTAGGCGGAACTAAATGGGAATTTCTTTCTTTTAGGTTGTCACGAGAAGGGACCTTGTTTGGGTTATTTCATTTTTCACGTTGGAATATCAAAATTTAAAATTCCAACAATGAAACCATGGAAAAACGAATGACATATGGAAAAACGAATGAAATTATTTTTTTACATATTTTAATGACAAAAAAATAAATAAATGGGAAATATGTATTAAGAATGACACAAAAAATCAAAATATAAAGAAAATTACATTTTAAAATTATATTAACCTTAACCAAAAAATGTTTATTGTAAGTATGATTTACAAAGCTTAAACAAAACGGCCGAAAAGCACGATTTAAACGATGAAAGAATCTAGATTGAAAAATCTAATTCCGCCTAACCGTTTGGAACAGACTTTATATCATTTTTCACGTTGATATGGCAAAATTTAAAATTCCAACAATGAAACTATGAAAACAAATGACAAACGTCAAAAATAAAATACTTTTTTTACATATTTTAATGACAAAAAAATAAATAAATGGGAAATCTGTATTAAGAATGACACAAAAAAATCAAAATGTAAAAAAAATGACATTTTATATTAACCTTAACCAAAATATGTTTATTGTAAGTATGATTTACAAAGCTTAAACAAAAGGGCAAAAAAGCACGATTCAAACGATTAGGCGGAACTAGATTTCAAAATCTAGTTCCGCCTAATCGTTTGGAATAGCCGACAATTATTTTATTCAATAGCCCTACGCTACTGTACTGCCGGAAATTATTGTCCGCTATTTTGAAAGATCATCCTGGTCTATAGTTATAGAGATATACGGAATGCGAATAAAAGTAACGAGAGAATAGACTTACCTTTGATGGCGTTTCTCATTCCTTTCATCCTGCCCACCATTCCAGCCAACTGCATCTTGTACTTCATCTGTTCTTTAGCGAGTTCTTCGTCCAATTTCCTATTGAACTCTCTCTCCAGTTCTTGTTCGCGAGTTATCAAAACATCGTTAAGATGATCCTGATGTGCTTCAGCCTGGCATTTCAATCTGTGCCTCAAATCCCTCTCCGATTCTTGCCTCAATTTCAAACACTAAAAATAATATTAAAAAAAAAAAAAACGAATTATTGTTATGGCGAAGCTGTACTGACACTTAGGGCCGAGAGTTCCAGTTGCTAATAAACTGTTCAATAAGTTTATTAGCAACATATTTTTTTTTCCGAGAGTTCCACCCCGAAATAGTTGTTAGGTTGCTAATATATAGGCTTATTTGTCTAATAACTTATAGGCAACATGAAGTGCTTAATAAAGTGACATATAACCAAAAACAAGTTCGCAAAATGTGTTAATATTTCAATTTTAATTGAAAAACAGTATAATTTTAAAAGAATGTACGAATGTGTAGTTTTTAAACATTTCTATAATGGTGATTTTAGTGTTTTATATATATTTTAGTTGTATTTTGACGAAATCGACGATCTATTTGGATGAATTTATAAATTATGGACAACCGTTTTTAGAATATTTTGGGCATTTATTGTAAATGTGATATCTTTAAGCATTACTATTTATATAAAAATGATAGAAAATAAGAAGACAGACGCAATTATTGGCAGAATAATAAAGATGTGTGGCTGAAAATTGCTGATAAGTTTAATTCATATTGTTTAAGGAATGTAAAATAAAGCAAAATATGGCTGTCTTCTTATTTTCAGTCACTTTTGTATTATAAAATGCTATTTTTATTAACTCCTCTTCTATCTATATTGTCCTCTTTTTCTGTGATAAAATTTATTGAACGCCGTTTAATTGTCATTTTAACAGTAACACAAAAAATATACGTTATATCATTGAATGTAAAGTCAAACTATTTATTGTCAAAATATTTAATGTCAAAATATTCAGTGTCAAAATTTCATCTCACTTTAGCTCTGCACCGTGTTACTATCTTCATAAGAAATACCAATACAAAAACAAAAAATTATGTTGCTAATAAACTAGAAGGATTTTGTATGTTGAAAATCACCAATAAATTTATTAGCTTCATAAATATATTATGTGTCTAATAACTATTAGGGAGTTTATTAGGAACTGGAACTGCCCTAGGAGAATTTTTTAGTTTTAAGATAAGTAAAACAGCGAATCTCTCCCCATCTTAATGGGTATCCATCAGTATTGTTCTTAGGATCTTGCAGTAAATTGATTCAAGCGTATTTAAATCGTTTTACCAATAACTGAGATAGCAATTTATTTAAGTTTTTTTTTTAAGCTCGACAGGGGGTGTTAGTATAGCGAATTCTGTTGAAATCGTTTTACTAAAATTGAAATAACAAGTGAACAAACAAAAATAGAAACCAACAATATCTCATAGCAATGATGGGTGATAAAAAAATCTGAGGTAATTTTCGGCTTTTATACCCTTTTCACACTAGAACTTTAAGATGGGATGTTAAAGTGAATGAGTCTTTAAACGCTAATGTGAAACCGTATGGCCTCGTCTAAATACAAGCGATGTTTAAGACAGAGATCTGCGTCTTAAACATCGTCCGCATTACACCAACATAATTTCTATTATAAAAAAATACTCTGAATTTGTGCTGTCAACATTTTATATTATCATAAACAAGAATACTGTATTATATCGACGTTATAAGAAGTTTATACTTATTTTTATACTAAAATTATTTATTTTAATAATGTGTTTAATAAAATACAGAGCTACAATAATTGAGATAAATTGTATCGACTTACATGTTATACAGGTGTAATATATTCTTTATTGTAGTGTCTTTATTGTAGAATGAAATGAAATATCCATATTTGTTTATAATAATTCAAAATGTGCGTCTGCGCAGACAGTTCAAAACTGGTGATTTCATGACAGTAACTTAAGGACAAAATTACTGTAGCTGATGACAGAACCAGAGATTTAAACATCAAGTGTGAAAGCATTCCGATCTTAAACATCGGTGAACTTTAAGTTCACTCGTCTTAAAGATCTAGTGTGAAAAGGGTATAGGAGAATTTTTTAGTTTTAAGATAAGTAAAAGAGCGAATTTCTGTCCATCTTAATGGGTATCCATCAGTATTGTTCTTAGGATCTTGCAGTAAAATGATTCAATCGTATTTAAATCGTTTTACCAATAACTGAGATAGCAATTTATTTTTTCAAGTTTTTTTTTCAAGCTCGACAAGGGGTGTTAGTAAAGCGAATTCTGTTGAAATCGTTTTACTAAAATTGAAATAACAAGTGAACAAACAAAAAATAGAAACCAACAATATCTCATAGCAATGATGGGTGATAAAAAAATCTGAAGTCATTTTCGGTAAAGTCACTGGATTATACAAAGTAGCGCAAGCCTTTGAAGAAGCCGACAGACCCCAGGGTTTGATTGGCAACATTGCTTCCCCTATTAAGCAAACTAAAGCAGCAATTTTTACGTTCTTAAGTTTGCTTTCGCGCTGTCACATCTCTCTTTCTCGCTCTAATTTAATAACCTCCTTTGTCAGCGGTTTTAATATTTAAGGTTAAGTTTCATTTAAATTTATATATTATATCCATTCTATTTAATAAAAATAAAAAAAAAATAATTGAAATTGTAGCACAATTTTGTTATAGTGCATCTTTGATTAAAAAAAATCGTGATTACAATGTTTAAAATAAAAATTTTGTTAATACTAGTTTCTTATTTTTTTACTGTTGGAATCACTGAAAATGATTTGTGTTGGCGACATTTTTAGCCCCAGTATGGCCGCTGTTGCGCTACTTTGTATAATCTAGTGACTTTAATTTTCGGCTTTTAGGTAAAATTTTAAGTGGGATACACTATGTTTTGCCCATGTCACAAAAAATAAGTTCATTTTTGTTTACTAATTAATTCGTACTCACTCTTTTTTGGTATTCCAACTCCAAATTCTTCTTCTCCTTCTCAATTTCTTCCTGAATATGAATCTCTACAACGTCGAAATTAGGGTCTCCTTTTGCCGCTTGATCCAAAGCATGCCTAAGCCTAGACTGCCCTACAGTTTGTACCCTACACAGTTCCTTCTGATAAAACAACACATTTGCAAAAGCATGAAGAATAAATAAATCTATGTCAGATTGGGACAAAGACAATTTTTTCTGTCCTATATTAACATCTGGGAATAGAATTTCAAGCTCTTCAATGAAATGGAGACGAGCTATTTCAACTTTTTTCCAATATTTTTCAGTTACATCCGCCATTTCTCTTTCATCATCAACGCATTTTTTGGCTTTTTTCATATCGTCCATCGTACGTGACATATTTCTTATTGCCTGTTCTCTGGCGCCTTCAGGACCTGCCATGAAATTAAAAATTAGTATAAATGGTATTTTTATTTATTTACTGAATGAGGTGAAGTTAGATAAAGTTAAATTGTAAAACCAAAAATTAAAAATCAAACAAAATCTGAAACTTTATCATTAAATAAAAAAAAATAATAATAATAATACAGTAAAACCTCGATATAACGGACCTCTATTTAACGGACTTCGGATATAACGGACAAAAAATCCGGTCCATCAAAATCCATTTTCGTAATTTTAGAGAGTTGATTATAAAAAAACAGCAAACTTCAAAAGTGCAAACAAAACTTGATTCCTTTTTCAAAGCAGGATTACCGAAAGCAAGCGCGTCGATATCAAACAGCAACGTCACTTCACGATGAATGTCCGAAGACAATTAAATAGAATTTTGTTTGTGTTTTGTATTTTTTATTAATATCAAAATACAGTGTACATATTTACAAAAAAAAGTTTTTTGATTTATTTTAATCCTATTTTTATATAACGGACTTTCGGCTTTAACGGACGGGGTGTCCCCGTCCCCCCAATTAGTCCGTTATATCGAGGTTTTACTGTAATTTGATCCATACAATTATCCAGTTATGTAATGCGATTGATACGTATAACACTGGATAGTTCATATTTGAATAGCGGATAATTAAATCTAACACTAGAAAAGTATACAAATATTTTTGGAAACTCCTAAAAATGAAAAATTAAAAATTGATATGAAGTGTGAATTTTCACACATTTCAGGGTTTCGCAGGTATTTATTAACTGTGTGATGATTATTTGGGATGCCAAAACAAATTTTATGTCAAAATATTTTTTTATGAATTTTAATTCGAATGCCTAATACCATTATTTAAGTTTCTAAATATGTGCAGTATTTCTTTTATATATCAAGGTTCATTAAGATTTTGAAAATTGCGCCTATGGCTTCCATTGGTTGCTTAAATCATAAGCCTCGACCTCTGATAAATATAGAATTAAATTATAATTTCAACACTTCCCACTGGTTATTAAATTTACGCTTTTAAAAATTAAATGCAACATTTACCTAAATATAACTAGAATTTTGACAAAATAATTTAAACAAAATAAAAATGCAAAAAAAAAACTGAAAAAATAAAAATTGACGGGATTCGAACACAGTTTCTTACAGTAGTTTCAACTCACTAAGCAACAACGCTACCACTGTGCTATACAGGATCACTCGTTTACTATGTTAAATAGCGGATTAAATATATTACATATTTTACTTAAAAACACAAAAAATGCGTTATTTACCGAAAACATAATCTGATCAAAAATTCCTGTTGTACTATTCCGGTTCACACCAATGTACATTACTGAGAATTTTTTCAGTTTTTTAGTTTAAATCATTTGGGCTACAGGGTGAGGGACAAATTTTTTTTTGCACAATTTTGGCAAAAATCGCCTCAAAATAATTTATTTTGCAAAAATAACATTTTGATCGTTAATCCACGTACCAAGGTCTTTCATTTGATACCTTACACAGAATTGTAAAAAAAAATATTTTTGTCGATGAGCATATATTTGTTTATATTTTTAGGGGGATATGTTTTTTAGATGTTTTAGTATTTTTCCTATGTGCGGGTCAAAGAGCAGTATAAGCACGCCAAATTTCAACTCTCTAGGTTTAGCCGTTTGGCTAATATTTTTACCGAACAGACAGACAGACAGACAGACGACAAAATGACGGAATAAGGGTTTTTTGGTCATAACTACAAAACCCTAAAAACTAACTAATTTCCTAGAAAAACATTTTTTGTCCGAACTGTAATCATAAAATAGAATAGAAAGATAGCGACATAGCGTCGCGATTAGAAATGATCGATAAATATTTTAAAATTTCAACCTACCATCAAAAGAAGGATCTGCTAAAAGTCGTTCTAATCTATTTAACTTCTGAATTGCTTCTTGCGCGCTCTTGTCAGCTGCTATTAACATTTCATTCTTTGCATCAGTTTTCTTCTTCAACGAATTCCAAACATTCTGGTCCAATTTATCCACGGAATTCTCCACGATAATTGCAATCTCATCATTGTATTCTGTTAAGGATACGTATGCTTTCTTGTAAGCCAGTATAGCAGCCGCTGCGGCGTCGTTAATTTGTGCTTCAAGGTCAGACAAACTTTTTGGATGGGTGGCCGATAGAGTTTCTTCTGGTTTCTTTGGTTTTTCTTGGACTTGAACACAAAAATTTCAGAATTATAGGAAGTTGGAGGTAGAATTACTAAATAGACCATTAAGGCCCGGTTTTTCCACCTTCAGATAAACTTCCAGGTAACTATCTGACAGATAAGGTTATTTGTAACTTCATCTGCTGCATAAATGTCACCCCGTCTTTCAATACAAATGTATCTATCGGATAGTTATCTAACGGATAATGAGACTGACGTATTGAATTCACTGATTGCTATTGACATTTATTCAGCAAATGAAGTTACAAATAACCTTATCTGTCAGATAGTTACCTGGAAGTTTATCTGAAGGTGGAAAGACCGGGCCTAAGTGTGACTTTTTTTCGGGTTTCGGGAAATATAAAATTACAAGATGAAACCAAAAAGGGAGATAAGTATGTGACAATATTTAAAACTTACCAACTTTAATTTCATCTTTAGGTGGTTCATTAACGACGCGAATTTCATTGAATTTTTCCTCTTTTTCCTTTTCAACCAAAGATGGGAAAACTGGTCGGGGTGCTGTTACAAAAATTAAAAAAGATATTATTTTTTCAGTGCTACGAATGCAGTCCTGTGAAGGTAGCCATACACGGTGAGGATTTCCTTAAGGAAAAACCCTCAAGGAATTCCTCTACCGAACCCTCGCACACACACGGAGAGGATTGGCCTCAGGGAAAAGGCCTTGAGGATTTTATACAAGTTCAACACACTAGGGATGGGAAAAAACATTGATGTATCGAAAACATCGATGTTTGTTTAAAAAACATCGATGTTTTTACCATCGATGGTCAGCTGGCGATAGTATCGATAAAACATCGATATCTACTACCGATGTCGATGTTTAAACTTTGAAATTCAGAAACTACCGCTAGAGACGCTAATATCTTAAAACACTAATTTTTATTAAAATTAGTACACCAAATATAAGCGCCATCTATTGTGATATAACAATACTTAATAGTGTTAGTTCTTATTCTTCTTAGCAGTTAGCAAATACGAAAAAATAAGAAGAAACTTCTAATTTTTGCAAACAATGCGAACGACCAACGACGCCAACATACTTTTTCTTTTTGAGTCTTGTTGACACTTTCCCAGTTGTTATTCCTCCAATCCCTGGATTTTTGTAAGTTGTCATTAGCTATTTTTTTATATATTGAAGTTGGCTTTTCCTGAACAAAATGATCAAAAGCTTCAATTAATCGGTAAAAGTAACTAGAATTGAAAATTTAGTTCCTCCTAAACCAAAGGAACAGACTTTATTTCAACTTAAAAAAGTATAAAAATAATTGTGTATGACAGTGTTATTTTTATGTTAAATAATATAAAATTAACATTAAGATTACTATATTAGTATTGTAATAAAATCCAATATTTCATTTTAGAAATGTAAAAATAGTAAGGTCTGTTCCTTTGGTTTAGGCGGAACTAGATTTTTAATTCTAGTTACTTTTACCGACTGATTGAAGCTTTTGATCATTTTGTTCAGGAAAAGTCAACTTCAATGTATAAAAAAATATCTAATGACAAATTACAAAAAAGAATATAGCGGTTAGTTCCGCCTAATCGTTTGGAATAGACTGTAGGTACAAATTAGAATTATTATATTGGGTATAATAATGTTAATGTGAAATTAATTACTATTAAAAAGGAATATTTCTATTTCAAAATCTAATAAATGCTTTTTGTGTATTATATGTTACTTTTTTCGTATTTTATCTTTACACTATTAAATAAAACCTATATAATATAAATAAATAGCTTTTTTTAATATTAATAAAACATCGATGTTTCGATACATCGATGTTTTTTCAACATCGATAGTAAGCGCCGATGTTAACATCGATGTTAAACATTCCAAACCATATAGCCGCTACGGTCACTCAGCCCTCGAGTTAACAATATTAGTCAGTTATCGGTACATCTTCAAGCAGTCAAAAATTAAATTGTAACGAAATTGTAATATACATAAAAATGGTTATCTTTTACTTACGTGTGTATTCTAATCCTTTATCCTCTATAGCTTTTTTAGGGGGAATTTTAAGTGTACTTGGGGGACTTAAACCTACGGCTTTTGAAGCTGAATCGATTGAATGTGAAAACCTGAAACAATTACCACCACATTTGTTAGAAACCATCATTATTTTATTTAGGAAAAACATTGTTATCATTACTCGTTAGCTGTTTATCTGTACTATAATTTTCTGATAAAGTTGGGGCCGTTGCTGGCCCGGTGACTCTACACAAATGAGTGAGAACCCTCGCCGTACAGGTTATATGTCGCACATGTGTTGTAATTTATGTAAAAGTGTGAATTATTATTAATTTTTATTTTTGAATTATCCATTGTTTCTAACATCAGAAGTGGGAATCGTACACTCTCATATTAGTTTGAATAGAGACGAAAATGATACGTTTCAGTTATTCCAGCCATTTTGTAACACTAAAATTGTGCAAGGAATAGGTAAAACTTGCTAAGCGATATGACATCTGGTGGGATTTTAGCAACTACAGAAATAGACATTCTATCGCGCTTTTTTTATAAAAAATGTTTGCATAAAAATATAATTGCATAAAAACAAGTATTAATATTGTAGCAAAATTACAAAAACCACCAGTAAACATTAAAATTCACGTTGTTTATATTTAACGAATGTCTATTTTGAAGGTTCCAAGTATGCCGAAATAGCGTTGCGATCTTAAAATACTTCCCCTATTCGAAACGCTCGCAAACGTTTTGCGTATTTTTCTGATTATATATATAAAAGCCCTAATTTCTGTGTGTTTGTAACGCTAAGTTCCTAGGTTCTAGCGGGGCTTGAGGTGTGTGGTCGGTCACTCCCCACCAGTCAAAGCGACGTTCTCTGACAACAGCTCACTTAGACTAAGCACATAGTGAAGCATAGAGCAAAGCAGCGATGAAAGCGGGGAGTAAAACAGCGAAAGAATGTCGCGCTTATAAAAGAGTGTCTACACATAGTGACGCGTTTAAAATCGAGCAGAAAGTTCACAAAATTATAATGGATTTCTTGCTAACATAAAGCTCTTCCCTGAAAATTTGGTATTTACTAAAAAATAAAAATAAACACACTAGAAGGTGCAATGTTCACAGAATAAATAAAAGTAGACATATACATGGTGAATTTCATCATTTCTATATGCAACTCCGCAAACATCCAGAAAAGTTTCATTCTTATTTTCGCATGAGTATTTCAACGTTTGATTATATTTTGGAAAAAATTCAACATAAATAGGTAAAAAATGGACAAATTTCAATCGGAACCTACACTAAATACCTCTTATAAATGAGAACTACTTGTAAATGCCTCAATATCCATTTTAAACAATTATTTCAGCAACGATGATAGCAGAGAAATCAAAATTGTTTGAACGCGTCGCCTTGCTCGACTATAATAACGATATAACCTCGCTGCAGTACGCTCCACTATGCGCGTGTTAACAGGAATTAATTTATTTAATTTCGCCACTTTGCTCTCTTTTTTATACCTTGGCTATAATCAGAAACAGATATACCATTGATGTCCAGTATATGGGCCGCGGGCCGTATCCAGCCCAATACTAATTTTTAAACGACACGCATTAAGCGGTTTTTAGGATTTCCTAGGTATAATCAGAAACAGCTATAACATTGATATCCAGCATACAGGCCGCGGGCCGTATCAAGCCCGATACTAATTTTTAAACGACACGCATTAAGCGGTTTTCAGGATTTCCTAGGTATAATCAAGAAACGTTTTTGTTTTGTTAATATACGCAGAATCATGCAAATTTTAATAACTAATTCATGCTTAAATTGATTTTTATTCGATATCAGTTTGCCAACGTTGTTCGCAACGGGGTCTGCTAGTATAATAATAATAACTTACCATTCTGTGGTGGCATCGTAAATACTTCTTTTCTCTTGAAATATGTACGCTAGGAACTCATCGGAACCAGGTACATTCTTAGCGAGCCATTCCCGAAATTCTGGGTCATATTTAGCGTACCCCACAGTGGCTATACCTACTAAAGCTAATGCACCAATTGTAAACTTAATGGGATTGCCCCTTTTTGGAGGTTTCTGTTGTGGTAGACATGGTTGTTGAGATGTGCTTTTTTCACGGCGTTGTCCTAAGTTGGAGTTTGAGTATGTTCCAAGTTGACAGATCTGAAAAAAAAAAAACAAAATTATGTGACTTTTCAATGTCGTATCTGCATATAAAACAAAATTTAGTCTTTTAGCAGAAGAGAAATCGTTAAAGTAAATTAAAAATAGTAATGGACCTAAAACTGAACCCTGCGGTACTCCATAGCTAAGTTGGAGCAAATTTGACATAAAATTATTTATACAAATAAATTGCTCTCTGTCACAAAACCTTTATAACGTTACTCATGTGTCTGTCTGTACGGTAGAAATAGTAGCCAAACGGCTGAACATAAAAAGTTGAAATTTGGCATGCTTATACAACTATTTGACCCACATATAGGAAAGATATTGAGGGCACTCTTTAACACAAAGGGGTAAAACCAAAAAATCTCAAAAAATTCTATGTAATGTACATTAATCTAAGCCGGAAACGTACGAGGGGAATTTTTGATCAGTTTATGTGTTTTTGTCAAAATTATTTTTTTTTTTTAAATCATGACTAAATTACAGTCTGTTTCAAACGCTTAGGCGGAACTAAATGGGAATTTCGTTCTTTTAGGTTGTCACGACAAGGGACCTTTCTTGGGTTATTTAATTTTTCACGTTGGAATGTCAAAATTTAAAATTACAACAATGAAACCATGGAAACGAATGACCTATGTCAAAATTAAATTATTTTTTTATATATTTTAATGACAAAAAAATAAATAAATGGGAAATTTGTATTAAGAATGACACAAAAAATCAAAATATAAAGAAAATGACATTTTAAAATGATATTAACCTTAACCAAAAAATGTTTATTGTAAGTATGATTTACAAAGCTTAAACAAAACGGCCGAAAAGCACGATTTAAGCGATGAAAGTAACTACAGTCTGCTCTAAACGGTTAAGCGGAACTAAATGGGAATTTAGTTCTTTTAGGTTGTCACGAGAAGGGACCTTGCTTGGGATATTTCATTTTTCACGTTGGGATGTCAAAATTTAAAATTCCAACAATGAAACCATGGAAACGAATGACTTATGTCAAAATTAAATATTTTTTTTAGATATTTTAATGACAAAAAAATAAATAAATGGGAAATTTGTATTAAGAATGACACAAAAAATCAAAATATAAAGAAAATGACATTTTAAAATGATATTAACCTTAACCAAAAAATGTTTATTGTAAGTATGATTTATAAAGCTTAAACAAAACGGCCGAAAGGCACGATTTAAACGATGAAAGTAACTAGATTGCAAAATACCGCTTAACCGTTTGGAACAGACTGTAAATTGCAAAATCTAGTTGCGCCTAAGCGTTTGAAACAGACTGTAATGTTATTGATTTTTAGGGTTTTGTAGGTATGACCAAAAAACCCTTATACCGTCATTTTGTCGTCTGTCTGTCTGTCTGTCTGTCTGTCACTCAAATAACGAATAATAATAATTATAAAAAAACTGTTGACTTTGATGTGATTTTAAAACAATTATTCCTAGACATTCAGCATTATTTAGGCATCTTACCCTTATTAAATACCTACAAAATCCTGAAATGTGTGAAAATTCACTTAACATAATTTGTTTTAGAGTTGAATTTATGCGCATGCCCTTGTTTAGTGGTCAAACATCAGGTACAAACGAATTAAAACTTGCGGCCACAGGCTTGATGGTCGATAACTCGAAATATCAAAATAGCTAAGATTAAATATTCATAATTCTAGTGTAATAAAATATATTTAACCGACAAGCCCTACGATACATCTACGAAGATCAAAAAAACAAAACTGTGTATAAATACAACCACTAAAAAATATTTGATTCGGTATGTGGATAAATTTATGCGGTCTGACCTTCGAAATCACTACGAAAACTAAAATAACAACCTACTGTTTAAAATAATGTGTAAAGTAAAAAAACAACATAACCACATTAAAAAAAATAGTAAAAATATTATAATTTAACATTAAATTGTTATAAAAAATTATTATGTAATCATATGTCAATAATTTGATGTTAAATTATGAAAACATATTAATAATATGTAAGATATGTAACAAATTAAGGTAAAACTACTTCAAATACTTGTTTAAAACTCTAATTTTACATATTGTCCCAGTTTTCTTACATAAAAACTCAAAATAAAAATGACATAATATATTTAAAGTTGGGTTATAAGAATAAATACTACTTACCCTGCATAAAGCGTAGTTTTTAGGTAATTTTGCAACAAACCGAAACATTTTTGAGTTCCAAATGCACTGATGTCAAACTTCAAAAACATGAAATATTAATCTGATTTTTCAATTTTAGTTTCTGTCGTTATTCTATAAGCCGTGTATCCATCTGACGTATGATGTTGAGAGCTGTTATATCAGGTAAAATACGAAACTAATAATTCAGATATTATTACAAGGATTTAGATGGATTTAAATTATTAATTAATATTAATAATAAATGAAATACTGCATTATGTCATGTTATTTGGTTGTATTTTTTGGTAGCAACGAAATTGTTAGGTTAGAAAATTGCGTAAATTTATTTCAAACGATTTGTAGCTTTAATAAAATTAACAAAAGCACTAAATTACTATTTAAATTATTTTAAAAATATATCACACTTAATTTTGTACCTAAAACAATTAAAAACTTGTTTAATATATTATTAATTTTGATCCGAAAAGAAGAAATAAATTCCGCGTTATTCAAATTTTATTTTATGTCAAATGTCCAAAATACGTCATAAAGTGACTATTTTTGAGTTTTACCATTGGGGCATAGCGGCTGGTGGGTAAAATATTTGAGGGGGGACACTTTTTGGTTAATATATTGCAGTATCCAACGTACGGCCCGCGGGTCTAATCTGGCACAACAATAAGTTTCAAACGGCTCGCATTAAATTTCTACCCCTTGTTTTTTTAGAATCACCTTCCCCCTTCCTCAAAAGATTTTTGGAATTTCTTCACTCCCCTGCCCTTAATTGATTTTTAGAATTACTTCCCCACGTTCTAAAATGATTTTCAGAATTTCGCCCACCCGTCTTGTGATTTTTAAATATCTGGCCCCCAATCTGGCCTGTGAAACATATTTAGAATGCATATATTATCTGTCTAATTTTGTAATACGTAACTAACAGGGAAAGTTCATTTTTTATGTTGTATATTGACAATACATTTATAATATTATCATAGTATTGGTTCACACGGATACGCCAAAGTATGTTTACACCACAACAGTCACCAAAGTAACCAGATCTATGGTCTATTTCAAATTAAAAAAAAAGTAAATAGTGCTGCGAACCGAGTACGATTTACACTGATCAAATACAGTATAGCGGGAAATTTAAAATAAGTTACAACTAGGGCATGGACGTAGTAACTGGGTTAGCAAGTGATTTTTTTTTTTTTAGTTTAAAAAAGGTTAATAAGATACTGAAATAAACAAGGCAGATAATACACTTACGATATTTATACGACATAAATTCAGTTTAATGGGGAATTTGAAAAAGTTAAAAAAATATTAATTTTAAAAATTATGTACTATATATAAAAAGAGAGATTTGGCTAAAAGAGTTTAAATAAAGCAATAAAACACACAATCTATCTTCAGAGCTAAAGTTTCTTATGTAAATAATTATTGTAAATAAAAATTAAAAATATATCTATATGTGAAGGTCTAAAAATTATATCAATAACTTCTTCTTTGGGCACAATCAGCTGGGCTGTCTTTTGGCTTCACATTAGTCCTCTCTCTTGATCTGTTAATTGTCAAGTGTCAAAAAATATTTATGTGTCAGATAACGTAAAAAATATATAACTGCGTAAAAACAAATTACATGGAGAATTTTCTCCATAAAATCTACGCCAAGAATATAAATAAAAGTCTAAATATGTAAATAATAACAAAATATATGAAAAAAATTAAATAATATATATTTCCAATGTACGACACTGAACATCTGTCAACTTGGACTAAAAACAATATTTTAACAGTGTAATTGGGATGACGATCTAAACCAATCCGAAGCAATGACAAACAGCACCTATCTTCTTACACACATTTTTCTACTTTGAAATAGACCATAGGTTATTTCTTTTGTTTTTGTTCACAGCTCGTAATTTTCTACGTTTTTGTGAATATTTTTTCAATATTGTCATTTTGAAAAATATGTCAAAACAGATGTGACATTGATGTGTGTAAAGTGGTTCTATTATTTTCTAGGCTATCAATAAATTGTTCAATTGATAAAAAAAATGATCAATAAATTGAACTGTGTAAAACCAACTTTACATTATTTGTATTTTTTTTTTCAGCTGCAGCCAGCAGGATCCCCCTTTTGGGTCAAATTCCCAAATACCAAAATATTATTATTCCAGCCCTGAATCAGTACCATACATTAAATTCACACAATATTTTCAATCCGTATTCTGTACAGAAAACTTTATTACAAAACGATGAAATTAAGAAAATAGCAAACAACTTAAATCGTTCTGTAACAAAATTTTCTTTAAAAAAAGGAAAACGAAAAACTGTTAAGGCTGTAATAAAAAGATTTTATCGTTTGGATTGGGGTATTTGGATAAGAACAAAGACTGGAAGACATAAGAAATTGTGGAAAAAGACATCAGCTCAGAAGAGAAGATTAAGGCAACATGTTTTTGTGAATGCTACACAGAGTACTTTGTTGGATAAAATGGTAACTAAGTTTTGGAAAAGGCCAAAATATTATGTAGATGATCCTTATGAGCCCTATCATCAAAGAGAAGAATATTTCATTACTCGTAGAAATCCTGTATAAATTTATTTAAATTGTAAATAAAATAGTTTTTTCTCAATTGTAGTTTTGTTATGGATCCTTTAGGGTAGGGACACTTAGTAACTAACACACTCAACTACCTTACTATTAATTACTAACTGGGGTACCCGTGCTTCGCTACGGCATTTAACTATTTTAAACCCAAGAAAGTAGAATATAAAGGATGGTTTCCAATTCCAGCTATTGGCCGGACGTAAAAGCGTAGACGTGAAATATAAGAATCTGAATATTCTACGTAAAAGTTTCTACGTCTACGTCCACCTACGTCTGACTGGAAACCGTAGCATGCATTTTCCTATTACTTATATTTTCTACAGTGAATTTATTTTTTAATGCAACATGTACTATGTCATTACCATGGATACAGTTTTTGACAGCAATATAAATCGTGTTCATTTTCATTTGCAACATAGACAATTAGTGTGTATACTTTTGCTCATTGCTAATTTAAAAATTAATCAACATGTATACAGATGAAGAAAAAATAATGATGATAACTTGGTATAACTCCCAAATGAGTTTAAGAGAAGTTTTTGCTGTACTTAGTGCAACTTATCCAGATCGGCCAATACCAAATCCCTATACAATTTCAAGACTAGTTAATAAATTTCATCGCAAAGACTGTTTTAAGTCAAAACATAATAAAAAAAGAACAACATCCTACGTGCTTACAGAAAAGAAGCAGTTGGAAATATTATTACAAGTGGAAGAAAACAATCAAAATACTTTAAGATCAATTGCACAAACCGTTGGTGTCAGTATTGGATCTGTTTTACACTTCTTAAAAAAAGAAAAGTTTCGATCATACAAATTTCAAAATCATCAAGAATTGTTAGAAAGGAACGCAGCAGTACGTATGGATTTTTGTTTTGAAATGTTTGAAAAAATTAATTCCGACCGATAAATGCTTCAAAGAATTTTATTTACTGACGAAGCAACGTTTACTCTAAATGGTGAAGTGCACAGACAAAATTTTAGGTACTGGAGTCGAGAAAATTTACATTTGTTTCATCCCTCCCGACCTCAAAATCCGCAAAAATTAAATGTTTGGGCAGGGATAATAGGAACCAATATTATAGGGCCTTTTTTATTGACGGTAACCTTAATGCCGCAAAATATCTAGCCCTTTTGCAAAACCAAATATTACCTGCGTTGTGAAACCTGAATATTAATGGACAAGTATTGTTTCAACATGATGTCGCACAAGTCCATTATTCTAGAATAGTTAAAGAATATTTACATAGAACTTTCCCAAATAGCTGGATTGGAAGAGGAGGGTCGATGAATTGGCCAGCGAGATCTCCGGATTTGGCACCCGATGATTTTTTTTATTGGGGATATTTAAAGGCCAAAGTATATAATGGAGAACTTAGGGATGTTGCTGAACTGGAAGACAAAATTGTTCAAGCATCCAACAATATACCTCAAGAGCAATTGCTGAATGTTTTGAATAATTTTTATGATCGCTTAACATTTTGTATGCAAGTAAACGGAGAAACTTTTGAACATTTATTATAAGTTTTTATTAGCTATTTATTTATTATTATTTTTTTTTTATTTGTATTTTCAATACAATATTTTGATTTTGCTAGTAAATATGGTTTTTTCTGTGTTGGAAATGAAAATGAACACGATTTATATTGCTCTCAAAAACCATTTTGCTGTCATTACCATGGATACAGGTAATGACATAGTACATATTGCATTAAAAAATAAATTCACTGTATGTATTGTCGATATACAACATAAAAAATAAACTTTTCCTGTTAGTTACGTATTACAAAATGAGACAGATAATACATTAATATAACTACTGAAATAAAAACTACAAAATAAAAAACACTATAAATTGATATAAATTTAAAACGTAAGATAATTTAAAACGTTAATCGTAGAAATAAAAAAATAATAAAGCATTGAAAAAATAGTCACATTTTTCTTACTTACTTTCATCAAAACCAAATATTTTTTAAAATAATTATTTTTCTGCTACTAATAATTTCAATTTATATTAATTTTGTGTAAACATATCAATTAACAACTATTATAATTACGCGTTGTCAATTTATACTTCGGTAAGCTTCGGAATATTTCGTTACATTTCGGAATCTTGTTTCAATTCACACGCACCCACGCAAGGACACACGTTGGCGTATTATATTATAGATAACAAATTTCATTCGTTTCCATGGTTTCACTGTTGGAATTAAAAAATTTCACATACCAACATAAAATAACTCAAGATCCCTTCTAAAGAACAATATGAGAACCTAAAAGAACAAAATCCCCATTTAGTTCTGTTTAAAGTAAAAAGACCAATATTTGACATTTTTACAACATTTGGCAACACCGCTACCATTTCCCATAAAGCAATACTGCATTCTAACGTTTGAAGGGCCTGTAGGTACATACCTGCTGAAATAAAAACTATAAAATAAAAAAAAACTATAGGTTGATATAAATTTTATTAACTAAATCACAAAATTCAAACAAATTTTACTAAACATTTTTGATGTTTTTAAATCAGTCCACATAATACTGTTATTTAATTCTATTATATCTCAAATGACTTTTAACCAAATCTCCTGCAGACAGTGCTGCCATAAGACTCAATTCCCCTGCCAAAACAGTCCCACAAACAATTCTAGCCAATTTATTAGCATTAGCTCCTGGTGATTCAGAATGACTACCTTTAACCCCTAACATATCCAAACAAGCAGCTTGTCCTGCTAATATAGTTCCACCCCCAACAGTACCAACTTCCAAAGATGGCATGGTGCAGGAAATTAATAAATCTTCACCTTCTTCCCCATAAGGTTCCATTAAAGTTAAACAATTTGAACTTGTCACATTTTGAGCTGGATCTTGTCCGGTTGCTATAAAAATTGCAGTGACTATATTGGAGGCATGCGCATTAAACCCACCAATGCTACCAGAAATAGCTGAACCAATCAAATTTTTAGATATATTAACATCAATGAGATGTTGTACTGTAGTTTTAAGTACTTTTTGAACAATTTCAGATGGTACTATAGCTTCACAAACGACTCCTTTTCCACGTCCTTCAATCCAATTAATAGCAGCAGGTTTTTTATCAGCACAGAAATTTCCGCTTAAGCTTAATATCTCCATATCTAAATAATGTTTTTGGATGTGTTTAAGTGCAAATTCAGCGCCTTTAGAGAGCATATTCATACCCATTGCATCACCAGTAGTTGCTACAAAACGTATAAAAAGATACCTTCCAGCAATTTTAACTTGTATTTTAGTTAACCGTGCAAATCTGCTGGTTGAATCAAATTCTGATTTAATAGTTGTGAAGTTTTGTGGTGTTTCTATCCAATGTAAAGCACTACTAGCTCGATCTAGACTTGGAAAACGTACCACAGGTCCTCTAGTCATACCATCTGAGACAATACGGCTGGTTATTCCATTTTTAGCAACTGCTCGACAACCACGATTAGTACTTGCAACGAGACAGCCTTCTGTGGTTGCCATTGGAACGTGGTAATTCTCGTCGTCTATTAATAAAGGACCTACTATACCAACTGGGAGAGGTACATAACCTATTACATTTTCACAACAAGTTCCTACTACTTTAGCGTAGTCGTAATTTTCGTATGGGATGTCAGCAATACTTGGTACTATATCTTGATTAAGTTTTCTACGTATTCCTACTCCACGAATTGGATTTTTGACTAAAGCTTCTAATTGATGAGATGGAACTAGTTTTTTACGTAAGAGTACTAAAATTTCTTTATTAGTTAAGTTTTCTAAACTGTTTGTTTCTTTAAGAATGTTTTTTAGAGTATCCAAATCTCTGATAATGTCATTTTCTATAACTTCTTGGTTAGTTTGTACTTCTTTATCCAAATAATCTATAAAATCCTTTTCTAAATTTTTATTTTCTGAAATATATTCCTTATATTCTTCTGAAAATTGTAGTTTTTGTATCTCAGAAGAATCTTCAAAGAATATAAATTTAACAGTTAAAGCAATAACTAAAATTAAAATTACAATATGATCACAACTAAGTGTCAACCATTTTAAAATATAATCATTGAAAGTCATTAATTCTGTATTTTTAGTACAATTTTGTGGTTCATTTTTAATTTCAACATTCTCATAATCCGAAGTCCATCTAATATGTAAATGTACAACTGCAAGTCCAATACTCATTATAATCTTTACTCTTTGTACCACAGGGTTCACTTTCTGGTCCTCTTTTATTATATCGCTGAATAGTATACGTTCTTTTTGGCAAAAGTTTGATAATTCAAGTATTAAATACAGACAAGCTGGATAAAATGTCATGAAAACAACATAGTTAACCAGTACAGACAAACAAGCGAAGTAAGATAGAATTTCTAAACTATAAACACCGGATAAGGTACCTACACTTAGAAGTAGGGTTTCAACAACTGTGTCTAAAGTTATATTAGGGCCAAGTATAGACATTCCTTTAGCTATATTGTTTTTAATATCCGCTTGGTTGGTACTACTGAGTGCAAATTGAGCTAGTAGCGAAGTTTTAGACAGATCTATCAGAAGTAAAAAGAAAAATATAGCATCTTTTAAGTCTGTTATTTCAATTTCCATAAAATTAATTGCAACAGAGCTAAATATAAAGCTTGAAAAAACAGTAAATAATCCACTTATTATCAAAATATATTTACATTCTAGTTTTTTTAGGTTTCTAAGTTGGTAGTAGCTATAAAGTATTGCTACGCAGCGTACTATTGTCATTATTATTACATTGGCTGCATTGTATTCAGCGTTTTGACATTCTTTGCAGTTTTTAAATAGAAATGCTTTTCTTGGGGTGTTGTCCAAATCACGTTGTTGTCCTTCGATTGTAAATAAACAGGTTGTCATAGTTACTGTAGCGAATATTACTTCCCAGGGATAGGAAGCACAAAGGTCGCCATATGCCCAGAAGAGACTTGTTGACATTTTTGATCACAGATGGGGGGGTCTGAAACAAAAATATGTACCTATAATTCATCTACCAGGTCTACAAGTATGAAATGCGGATTTTTTTTTAATAAAACATTAAACTCAAGAGAACAGTAAAAGTTTATTTATTCAAAGTATGCTCCATTAGAAGTTATACATTTTTCCCATCTTTCAGGCAATTTGTGAATACCTCGCCAGTAGAACTCTTCCCCTTTCCCCGCTAACCATTCATCTAGCCATTCCTTCACATTTTCATATTAACAAAAGTGCTGTTCGGCAAGTGCGTTACCCATCGATGCGAACAAGTGGTAATCTGAAGGGGCCAAGTCTGGTGAGTAAGCGGCATGGGGAAGCACTTTCCACTTCAGTGCCTCCAATGTGTTGCAAACTGCTTTTGCCTTATGTGATGGAGCGTTATCGTGAAGAAAGATTACCTTGTGCTGTCTGGTCGTTTTATGAGCAGCGAATGGTTCAATTCGATCAGTTGTTGTTGGTAGCGTTGGGTATTAACTGTTTCACCAGGTTTTAACAATTCATAATATACCACACCCTTTTGGTCCCACCAAGTACAGAGCATTGTCTTTTTGCCAAAGTGATTCGGTCTTGCAGTTGATGTGGATGGTGAGCCTGTGTTCAACCATGATTTTTTGCGTTTGGGATTTTCAAAATAAATCCATTTTTCATCGCCAGTAATGATACGATGTAAAAAAGACTTTCTTTTGTATCGTGCAAGCCAAATTTCACAAGTGTTTTTGCGTTTTTACATCTGCCTCTCATTCAATGCATGTGGAACCCATCTGCCGACTTTCTGGATCTTACCCATCTCTCGTAGGCGATTGGAAACAGCTTGTTGACTAACGCCTAACTGCTCTGCTAGTTGTTTTTGTGATTGACTATCGTCTTCCTGTAGCAATGTTTCCAATTTTGTATCTTCATATTTTTTTGGAGGTTTTCCATGTTCTTTGTCTGTAAGATCAAAGTCACAACTTTTGAAACGCCGAAACCATCGTTCACACGTATCTTGCGATGGAGCATATTCATCACAAGCTTCTCGAAGCAGTCTGTATGATTCAACAGCAGTTTTTTTCAAATGAAAACAAAACAGTAGTACTGTCCGAGAATGATCATTTTGTTTAGCAAAAGCCCACAATCGTTAAAGTGACAACTTAAAAACAAAAATAAAAATTCCATTTAGTTCCGCTTAAACGTTTGGTATAGCTTATATTATCTGTCTCATTTTGTAATACGAAACTAAGAGGGAAATTTCATTTTTTATGTTGTATATTTAAAATATCATCTTAGGGTGGTAATGTTGAAGTGGCACCTTTCAAAATATTTGACATGTCAATCGCAATTTTTCAGGTCTATTTGTTATCTGACATATATAGTTTTTGAGTGAATATAACCTCGATATAATAAAACTTAACCCAATATTTAAAAGCCAGATTTACAAGTTCACATGTTTTCATAAGTCTATTTACACCACAACAGTCACCAAAGTAACCAGATCTAGTTTCGTATTACAAAATGAGACAGATTATAACATACAAAACGTTAAAAACGGACGAAATTTTTGCAAAAAAAAATAAAGACGGGTTGGTTTAAATTTTTGAAAAATTCAGAATAATGCACAGTGATTTTTGAACGCATTCTACAACCATCATGGTGGGCAGCTTGAAAAAGCAAAATGTATTAATTTTTACTTACATTCTCACACCGACAGGAAAATTAAACTGTCTAGTCCTTTGAAGTGTTTTATGCATTTATAATATTGTAAACTATAAATAAAATAAAAATAATAACCTAACCTTGAAAAAATAATTTAGTATTTGAAAAAGAAATCGTAAAAAAATATAGTACACGCATTTTATGTAATATATCAAAATAAATTATTTTTTTATTTTTTTCAACAAATTTAAAATCGAAAAAATTGTTAATGATATATGTATATGTAGATTATTATTAAAATAAAAAATTAAAAACATAAAAAAGGTTTTCACTTTCATAAGGTAAAATTAGAGATAAACCAATAAAACATAATTAAAAGGGTTCCATGACAACTGGAGCCGTAAGACAATTCGGGCCGTTCACAATTGGGGCTTTTCACAACTGGGGCCATTAACAACTGGGTCGATGGACAATTCGGGCCGTTCACAATAGGGGATAGGCATGATTTTTAATTTTTTTTTTATTATATTCCTCTTGTTGCATATAAACATAAAAAACAGTTTTTAATTTTTTTTTTTTGTAATTTGAAGGCTTAAAAAAATCATAAATGTATGTAGCGCGCGAAAACGACGTGTGACGTCATACCCCTTCTAACTGACGCATGACACTACTAGCTTACCGGCGTACATAGTCTGTTTTGAACTTATTTGTTTGTATAACTTTTATAGGTTATGTAAAGTTAGAGTGATTTTAATTAAAATAAAGTTTAATTCTATAAAAACAATTTATACATGTTTACCGAATTAAATTTTATATTAAAATAGATAACTTATATTGCAGTATTTCAATTATGCCTCTAACGTTTTGTAACTTCATGTAAACAATGTAGTAAAATTCTGACATCTAAATTACATAAATATTTACATTTTACAGAGTTGCAGCGTTTGTTTACATAAAGTTATAGAATATAAAATAAAAATTATTTACAGGTCTGCTTTGACACCACGTATTTCTTCAGCACTGTAGCATTAATTATTTTTCATATATTCCATAAGCATAAATGCATCAATGTTGGGTAAATTATCACTCTGAGCCCTAACAAAATCTTTATCTGCCATTTTAATAATAAATGCGTGAAAAATTGTTTAAAAACAAATACAAAACTCTCGAACAATACAATATACACACGTGTAAAGATTATGTTGTAGCTGTATCTGTGACGTGAAACCCCTATCGTTTGATGTCATACTCAGTCGTTTTTACTCGGCAACCTTCGCTCCGTGGTCGGCTTATTTCAAATTTACAATATTTTAATTCAAAAATTTGGCTATAATATTAATTAAAATGTAATTTTTGTTTTGTTAGGTGACATAACTAACATTAACATATCAAAATAATGTAGTTTTAAGGAAATACAAATTTGATGCGTATCCACTATTGGGGCTTTTCACAACTGGGGCCAATAACAACTGGGGCGATGCACAATTCGGGTCGTACACAATTGGGGCTGATATACAATTTTGCTGTGAAATAAATAACAATTGAAATATTTCAAGTTTATAGGTACCGCTCCCCATAGCTCACCAAATATATATTTTTAAAAACTGAATTGAACTGAGAAGAATCGTTTCTTCATTCTTAACAATTTTTCTTATGTACATTTTTGCTGTTATAAAATGATAAATGAGATATTTCAACTTAATAGGTTTTTTATGTGAATTTTTCTATAACGTAAAAATAATAAGTGAAATATTTTAACTTCAAGTAGAACAGAAAATCTTTTTTTTTATCTTAACCCTTTACTGCATGAATTTTTATTTTTGGCTGAAATAATTCATGAGCATTAGGAATTGGTTCTTATTGATAGAAAAATTAATTAAAAAAATATATATAAATATTAATTATTATTTTTAATAAAAATAATAATTTAGGGTTTGTGCCATACATGGAACATTATGATTCTACATTATGTTACAAAAGAAAATGATTCCGTATTATTTGCTCGTCAATTGCTACAGTCTGTTCCAAACGGTTAGGCGGAACTAGATTTTGCAATCTAGTTACTTTCCTCGTTTAAATCGTGCCTTTCGGCCGTTTTGATTAAGCTTTGTAAATCATACTTACAATAAACATTTTTTTTTGTTTTGCAGCATCATTTTAAAATGTGATTTTCTTTATATTTTGATTTTTTGTGTCATTCTTAATACAAATTTCCCATTTATTTATTTTTTTGTCATTAAAATATAAAAAAAAAAATATTTAATTTTGACATATGTCATTCGTTTCCATGGTTTCATTGTTGGAATTTTAAATTTTGACATCCCAACGTGAAAAATGAAAAACCCAAGCAAGGTCCCTTCTCGTGACAACCTAAAAGAACTAAATTCCCATTTAGTTCCGCTTAACCTTTTGGAACAGACTGTAGGTGTTCTTCATTAGGGATTAAAAGCAGTCGCCCTCGAATTTTTTAAAGAAAAGGTCGTATCTTTTATTTGTCCTTTCTCAATAAATTCAGATTTGTCGTTGAAGTGCAAATTCCGCTTGATATCCTCAAATCTATTGCAGCCCATTACATGAGATACTGCAGGTTCCATTGCTGTGTATGTTGCATATATGAACATTCATGAAGTAACGTTCTGATTCAGTTTTAAAAGTAAAATAAAAAATAAAAATCGAAGTGTGCCATATATGGCACACTATGCGGTAAAGGGTTACCTTCTTGAAAAAAACTTTTTAGAAAATAAAAATCACAATAACAAACCAAAATGACAGATTTGTTTGTTAAAATTTAAATATGTATACATACATACACACGTATGTAAAATTATGTAAGTGTTAAGGTGTTTGTAAAATAAGTTGGATTGTTTTTTTTTTATGTTTTGTAACACTTGAATATTGTTTTTGTTGCTTAAGCTTCTTGCACTCATGTAAATGTACTCTTTTCTAATATATAAAAATGTACATATTTCTCAACATTGTATTTCTTGTGTCTGGATATAGCGACCTACGGTTATAACGTCCGAACTTTATTGGTCCCTTCAACGCCCTTATAAACGATATCCACTGTAGTTTTGATTTTTTATTATAAACAATTTTTGTAATACAGTCAGCGCCCGCTTAACGTACACAATGCGTACACAGATTCCTGTACGTTAATCGAACGTACGTTAAGCGGACGGTATATTTCCGTATAAATGCATGTAAATACGACTAATTGATACATACTTTCGGTCCCTATGTTCATACGAACGTACATTTTTTCGTACGAACGTACATTTGTTCGCACGAACGTACATATATTTTTTTTTTGTATAAATGACCAATATTTATTGATTGTTTTGAAGTTATATTTAGGCAAGATATGCGTATGAAGCTTGAAATACAGTGTAACCAACTTCTATCTTTCAATTTTCCCCTTCACTCACACTTACAGAGAAGAATCAGTAAATACGTCGAACGCAGCCGAATATGTACACGTATTTACGAGTGCTTTTCTGTGTGTGAATACACAGCAGTGTATTCAAATGTATTTTTAATAAAAATTGGAACTAAATATGGACACTGAAGATATTAACGATTTGTTAGAATCACATGCGGACGAACTCACAACTAATGAGTTATTAGAACTACAAGAGCAAATGAGAACTGAAAAAGAAGACCCAAAAACCGAGAACGAAACAACCGGAATACAACTAAAAACAGTAAGTGGAATATTAGGCAAAGTGGAAGAACTCATTGACACTATCGAGAATTCGGACCCGGATATTGATAGAAGTTTCAGTGTTGTTAATAATATACGCAATAGCACCGCTTGTTATAAACTTTTATATCAAGACAAAAAGAAAACTGCGGTACAATTGAAAATGGACAAATTTCTAATTAAAAACAACAAATAATAATTTTTTAAGTACTTATTTATTTTTCCAAACATGTTTATTTTATATAATGTATGATTTATTTTTATTTTTTTAACATGTATTTATATGTTAGTACAAGGTGTCTCAAAAGAAATTTTATATTTAGTGGATCGATTAAAAAAAAAGTAAGCCGTATATAGAAAAAATGTTTATTAATTATTAAAATACACTTTTTGGGGATTTATTTCTTAAAAATAATATCGTCTAAATGTAGACCCTCGCGTTCTCGGCACTCATTTAATCGAACAGTAAAATTGAAGACCCTGGGATAAGAAGGATTTAAGCCGCAAAACTGAGTTTTTGAGTTATTTCATTTAGAATATTTTAGAAGAATCTATAAATCATACGCATGTTATTACACAATTTTCAACATACGCAACATCTTTAATAGATTCAAAAATATGTACTAGGATGGAAACAGTGTAAATAATGTTTATATGTTATTAATAATAAAGATTTTTGTTTAAAAAATGAGGCATCTACCCTTTTTATATTAAAATATATCATATTTTTTATGCAATGTTACAATCAATAACAAGAAAATAGTCCCTCTAAAAAAATCTGTATTGTTCAAAACTAAATATTCAACTGACGGATGAATATTTTGTTATAATCTAACAATAACAGATGCCATATCAAATTGAGCTACTCTAGTTCTTCATTTTCCGGAAAATCATCATTAATTTCGTCAACTTCATTATTAAAGCCGCTAAAACTGGTGTAGAAACTATGATGTATTGGCGGTGTAAAAGTTGCTTTAAGTCTTTATTTTTTTTTAGAATTAACTCTAATAGGGCCATCGTACATTGATTTCAATTCTTTTAAACTATAACAAATTGGTCGACCCCTTTTCGCTATGTTTACACTTCTAAATTCTTCATTATACTCATAATTTACAAACATAGTATTTGGATAATTGATATCAAATTTAAAACAACGGACATTGCAAAATTTTTAAGTCTATGAATAAGTATCCATCTTGAAAACACTGTGGCTTATGACATTATACTGCAAATTTCAACGAAAAATATCTGAATGGCAAAAACAATATTTCGATTTATTTCTGCTATCTGTTATTGAAATGTTAAATTATATTTTTGTGTGGCAAATATCGTTTTTACGATCATAATCCAATAAACAGCTTAAAATTATACAAAGTGTGGCTTGTAGCCTTCTTATCCCAGGGTCTTCAATTACTTATGACGTCTCGGCAGGTGGACTCAGGGATGGCTGCTATTTCGTGACGGATATTTTCATTCAAATGCGCCAGTGAAGTCGGTTTATTGGCGTAAACTTTAGATTTAAGATAACCCCCATAGGAAAAAGTCCATAGGGGTTAAATCTGGACTGCGTGGAGGCCAATTTATGTCACCTCACCTCAATCACCTGATTTACGAAATTAAGCCTCTGACTGGCATCTTGGGGCTTTAATTCTTGCACCAATTGAATTTTGTAGGGGTGCAGCTTTAGGTCTTTGTGCATAATGCGATGTAATGATGATCTATGCACATTTAAAGCACTTGCGGGCTTCCGAATTGAAAGGTTCGGGTCGTCACGAACAGACTGATTAACATTCTCCACGTTTTCTACGATTCTTGATGACCTAGGTCGCCCAGATTTTGATTTATCCAGCGTTGTACCAGTCTCTTCAAACTTTTTAACCCAATGTCGAATGAGAGGAATGCTTGGCGCATCATTTAAGTGGCGAAAACCTCGAATACTGCAGAATTTTCTACGCGCTGCAGTCGCCGAATCACCGTTTTTGTAAAACTCTCGCACGCATAACGCGCGGTCTGCTCCCGAGAAACGCTCCATAGCGACTGCATTCCCAAGAGCCAGGCTACCGATTGACATAACCCCCGCGCCCATCGGATACGTTGCGTTCACGCAGTAAGCTAAATAAATATAAAATTTCTTTTGAGACACCTTGTATTACGTGTTTACTGTTCTATTCGGATTTACGAAAATATTAGGGGCATTAAATTAATAAACTTCAATATCTTGCAAATGATCATGAAAAAAGAATGTAAGAATCTTTTTCTGTAGAAAATTTTAAAATCTGCAAGTTTTATTCAAACAAATTTTACGTTAAGTTTACTCTTTCAAAATTAAATGCGGTCCCGTCATTTAATAATCGGACATTTTTCGTGAATCCGATTATACATTATACATTCTGTGCTATTTCTTTTCCCTTTTTTTTAACCATAAAGTTGCCATACCAAATACGAAAACGACGTTTTCGTGTGACGCGATGTACGTTCGCGCGGACAATGTGTACGTTCTTACAAAAGCGACATTTTCATGTTACGCGATGTACGTTCGTACGAACAACGTGTACGTTCGTACGAACATACGATCCGTAATTAATCATGTACGTATCATCGAACGTACGTTAAGCGGATGTACGTTAAGCGAGCGCTGACTGTAAATGTTTTTGCTGCTAAGTAAATAAAAAAAAATATTTCAAAAGTTTGGATTTAGATACATATAATTACTTAAAATTTATTTTGAAATAGCCAAAAATACTTGAATAAATACTTACTTTAAATAATTGGTATTTTCAGCTTACGCAGTTTTTCTAAAATAATAATCATTCGAACCTCCGAATTCTTAAAAATAAACCAATCGTCACTAGTACGGACAGACAGACAGACACATAAGTTACAATATTAATTATACCCATAAACCCTAAAGTGTACATGCATGAATATCTCTTCTTAGTGACAAAAAAGTAGACATCCGAAGCCAAAATATAACTAAAAGAGAACTGACATGCAATACAGAATACAAAAATAAATTCAATACCACAAAAAATTCGTTGATAATACAATTAAATTAATAAATAGATATAATACAATGAAAAATATTGATTATAACATACCTTTAAAATAAAATAATAGTTTTTGACTAGAAATTTTCAAGAGATCTTCTCCCGTTCATATACTACGGACAGAGCATATATATTTTTTAGTTAAATCTAAAAAAAATATATATAATTAAACACATATCTTACAATAACACACAATATTAAGTTATATAATTCATAAAAAATGATGTAATATAATAAAAATGTCTATTAACCTTTTCTAGATATTTTTACAATTTTTTTGTTTCCAGAAATTCACAATTTGACTTCACATGTACGCTTTTGTATTCGATTTTTGTTTTTTTTTTATCACTGGTAATGTTGTCAATTTGTAAAATCTGAGTTTTTGTACTTAAAGTTTTAAAAGGAACCTTTAAAATTGAGATATTTTTAAAGGTTATGTACGTTAAACGTCAATATATTCATTCTAACTATCTTGGCAGTTTCTTTGGATTAATTTCAAAAAAGACCAAATTTTAAATTAAAGTTTTTAATCATGCAAATTTGTAACATTAAATTTTCATTGTTATTTTGAAGTTTGGATTTTATTTTTAGTTTATTTAGATTAAATAAATTTCTTTAGGTTTATATTTATAGAAGTCTGTTCAAACATTAGAATGCAGCATTACTCTTATGGGAAATGGGAGCGGTGTTGTCAAATGTTGTCAAATATTGTTTTATAATTATCTGAAACGAATAGAAACCAAATATTATGAGGCCGAAAAAAAACAGATATAAATTATACAGCCTCCAATTTTATTAAGGCCTGGTATTTCAAACTATAGATAAAATTGACTATCTATGGGATAAGTTGTTATCAAGGGAATAAACGATTTTTTGCTTATATCCAAATTATTTATCTATAGAGTAAATAAGTTATCTATAGGATAAGTTATTCACACCGTGTAGGTACTGATAAAAGTTATCCATTGGATAAAAATGACAGATTTTGACAGATAGGTGTCGAAAAAACATTTTATTGATAAATATATGTACATAATATAAGCATATATACGTAAAATATGTAATATAACAGGTACTATGTACATATTAAACATACCTACACTTTATATACATATTAGGTATGTTCGATTTGCACCTTCGCGTTATAGGGATTTGCAGCTAAGCACCCTACCATCTGGTGAGCGTTTCATGAACTTGTGTACATCAGATAACATTTCGTTTTGTGTATTGGTTTTGTATGAAGTTTGTTTTTAAAGTTTTATTATAATCATTGAAAAATGTATAATACATATTGTTGTGTGCCTATGTGCAATTCATTGAAAAGAAGAAACCCGGAAATATCGTTTCATTTGTTTCCACCAATATCAGACACCGTACGGTTCGAAACAAAATTGGGAAAGCAAGAGGTTAGGAATCGACGCGATGTTTAGATAAACAATTTAAAAATTGGAAAAAAAGTGAGCCCTTATATCAAAGTTTGCTCATTACATTTTAATGATAGTGACTACAAAAAATATTTTCAATTTTGTATTTATTATCGCATATCTTGAAAATTCCTGTTATTGTGTGTGGGTTTATAATGCACAAGTTTGTAGGCATAATGCATAAATCTTTATGAACTCTCTGTTTTTTTCAGTGACTCCACACAATATTATATGCCCAGCATTGTAGATTTCTACCCCTTGGTAAACAACACGGGAATTATTATTTCCCCCAATATAGTTAAAATAATCGACAATGGAAAACCGCCATAACTTAAAACCAGATCACAAAATGTAGTATTTTAGATGTTTACAAGTAATGTCACTTCACAAAATCAGAAAATCCCAAACAATTATTTATTTTTTGTCGTTTTTTGATACACTTTTCGCTATTATTTACTAGTAAATGTCAAGTGGTATCTGATTTAGAATGGTTTCAAAAAAATCCGCGTGGCGCTACGATCTTAAAATTTTTCCCCTATACGTAAAGAATAAGAAGTACGTCTGACGTAAATGTTAAATGTCAGACAGATGTCAGATAACTTTTTAAGAGTATTATACTCTCTTTTGAGTAATATATTCTATACTCTTACTTTTTATAAAAAAAAAACCTGAATATACTCTTTTTTGATGGTCACTTGTTTTTATTACTTCTAGTTTAGAAGTGAGGACCATTTTTTTTTTGCTCATCACTTCTATTTTGGGAGTGAAGACCTTTTTGTATTTGCTCGTCACTAGTATTTTTGAATGAGGACCTCTGTTTTTTGCTCATTATTTGAATTTTTGGAGTGTAACCTTTTTTTTAGTATACTCTTTTTCTGTGAAAAAAATCTGGTCAGCCTAGTGTCAAAAGGGTGAAAAATATTAGATATATTTAATGGATCTTGAAATATTATTAAATCCAGAATCATCTGATTCAGATTTAGATTTTTCAAGTTCGGATGATGAAGTTATGAACTGTATTTGCGAGGTTTACAAAATGCCCCAGGATAGAAAAACTGAAAAATTTTGTAGAAACTATTCTCCCAGGATATTCAAAAAAAGAATTTGTAAGACATTAGCCATCAAAGAATATAGTATAAATATCAAAACAAATATGCTAGCCATATTCCTGTCAAAAAGTCAAAAACAAACTACCAACCATTTATTCTTTATCTATGGTACCAACTCAAAAAGGTAAACAAACACAGCCGTAACAAATAACCCGCAACAGAAGCAGCTGTAACTTTTTCGCAGTAGCGTCATAAACTGGCAGTAAATTACGACAATTCGAACAGATTTGCAGTTACTGCGAAACACAACGAACAGATTTTTTTAACGCGGCAGTAAACAGTAACTGCAAATGTGCAAATCGAACACACCTAATATTTAGTTAAAATTTTTATAAAAACAATATTATTAGAATAAGTGCTATATTTCCGAATGGGAGACATGCGGGACGATTAATAACACAGCTCTACAAAAAAAAGGGTCAAATACCTTAGCAAGGTTTGAGGACCTGATGGAGACAAACCGACCACAGATTCGTGATCAGCGAGCAAAAATACTTCGGAAACCATGTATCGCATGTCTGGGTATGACCCTTTTTTATTTTTTGTAGAGCTGTGTAATTTTCCTGGACGAATTTAGGTATCAATAATAAAGCGGGACATGGGCCGCTAATCTGGGACTGTCCCACCTAATCTGGGACGGTTGGCAGCCTTATCCTAGTGACTACCAAGAGGATAATAGTATCCCATTGATAGTTATTCTTATAGATAACATCAAGGTGGAAATACCGGGCCTAATATAGATAAGTATAGGTAAAATTTGCCGCCCCTCTTAAGATATTGCTTGCCATGGTCGTATCTCCACATCGCACTTATCGAAATCGTTTCCCGATACAGGTCAGCATACATTCTTGATATGACCAAAATCTGTTAGCATTTCCTTTGCACCTGAAACGAAACAACTAAAACTTCAAAATTTACTATTTTTTTTTAATTACGAACATTTTTGATATTATCTGTCTCATTTTGTAATACGAAACTAAGAGGTAAATTTAATTTTTTATGTTGTACCAGGTCTACAAGTATGAAATGCGCATTTTTTTTTGTTTTTAATAAAACACATTAAACTCAAGAGAACAGTAAAAGTTTATTTATTCAAAGTATGCTCCATTAGAAGTTATACATTTTTCCCAACTTTCAGGCAATTTGTGAATACCTCGCCAGTAGAACTCTTCCCCTTTCCCCGCAAACCATTCATCTAGCCATTCTTTCACATTTTCATATGAACAAAAGTGCTGCTCGGCAAGTGCGTGACCCATCGATGCGAACAAGTGGTAATCTGAAGGGGCCAAGTCTGGTGAGTAAGCGGCATGGGGTAGCACTTCCCACTTGAGTGCCTCCCATGTGTTGCAAACTGCTTTTGCCTTATGTGATGGAGCGTTATCGTGAAGAAAGATTACCTTGTGCTGTCTTCTTTCGTATTTTGGTCGTTTTATGAGCAGCGAATGGTTCAATTCGATCAGTTGTTGTTGGTAGCGTTGGGTATTAACTGTCTCACCAGGTTTTAACAATTCATAATAGACTACACCCTTTTGGTCCCACCAAGTACAGAGCATTGTCTTTTTGCCAAAGCGATTCGGTCTTGCAGTTGATGTGGATGGTGAGCCTGGGTTTACCCATGATTTTTTGCGTTTAGGATTTTCAAAATAAATTCATTTTTTATCGCCAGTGCAAAAAAGACTTTCTTTTCTATCGTGCAAGCAAAATTACAAGTGTTTTTGCGTTTTTTCATCTGCCTCTCATTCAATGCATGTGAAACCCATCTGCCGACTTTCTGGATTTTACCCATCTCTCGTAGGCGATTGGAAACAGCTTGTTGACTAACGCCTAACTGCTCTGCTAGTTGTTTTTGTGATTGACTATCGTCTTCCTGTAGCAATGTTTCCAATTTTGTATCTTCATATTTTTTTGGAGGTTTTCCATGTTCTTTGTAAGATCAAAGTCACCACTTTTGAAACGCCGAAACCATCGTTCACACGTATCTTGCGCTGGAGCATATTCACCATAAGCTTCTCGAAGCAGTCGGTATGATTCAGCTGCAGTTTTTTTTTTCAAAGGAAAACAAAACAGTAGTATTGTCCGCGAATGCTCTTTATTTGGCACAAAATTTGACATTTTTAACACAGTAAAACAAAACTATATGATCACTTTTCAAATTATAACCTATACGCATTTGACACTTAATGATAACTTAACAAAACGCCATATGTGTTGAAACTTTGAACTATACACTTTGATTGCGCGGCAAGTTTGAAAAAAATCCGCATTTCATACTTGTAGACCTGGTATATTTAAAATATCATCTTAGGGTGGTAATTCTGAAGTGGCACTATGAATAAGTATACTTGTTTTTGTTAATACTTTAAGTAAGATACGTAATATGAATAACTAATCTAGGGATGGCAAAATAAATTGAAACATCGATATATCGATGTTTTGAAACATCGTTTTCGATGTCTAAGGCGGAACTAGATTTTCAATTCTAGTTACTTTTACCGATTAATTTAAGCTTTTGATCATTTTGTTCAGGAAAAGCCAACTTCAATATATAAAAAAATAGCTAATGACAACTTCCAAAAATCCAGGGATTGGAGGAATAACAACTGGGAAAGTGTCAACAAGACTCAAAAAGAAAAAGTGTGTTAGCGTCGTTGGTCGTTCGCATTGTTTGCAAAAATTAGAAGTTTCTTCTTATTTTTTCGTAATCTGCTAACTGCTAAGAAGAATAAGAACTAACACTATTAGTATTGTTATATCAAAATAGATGGCGCTTATATTTTGTGTACTAATTTTAATAAAAATTAAATTTTTAAGAATCCAGCGCCTCTAGCAGTAGTTTCTGAATTTCAAAGTTGCACATCGACATCGGTAGTAGACATCGATGTTTTATCGATACTATCGCCAGCTGACCATCGATGGTAAAAACATCGATGTTTTTAAGACAAACATCAATGTTTTCGATACATCGATGTTTTTTCCCATCCCTAGTGTGGCGTTGTTGTTGTAGCGAACGGTTGGGCGGAGTCAAGTTTAAGTAACAGAGTAATTACTAATCAAGTCAAAAACTCAAACATACGTGAATTAAACTAATTTGAAAATTTTAAATCTTAATTTGAAAACATTGATATATTTAGAATGTGGACCTCGATGTTAAACAAACATCGGAAACAAAACCTCGATGTAAAAATATCGATGTTTTAAAAACATCGATATTTCTTTGCCATCCCTAAACTAATCCTTACGGCTATGGGCTGACACGCCTAGTTATATCACTTCTATTGTAATTTTATGAGTTCCCTAACTTTTATTATTTTATTGCGATCTTCAAAAGTAATATGGTCGGACTATACTTAAGTCATACTGTCGTTCTTATACCTTTTTCACACTAGAACTTTAAGATCGAATGTTAAAGTGAATGTATCTTTAAACGCTAATGTGAAACCGTATGGCCTCAGTTAAATACAAGCGATGTTTAAGACAGAGATCTGCGCCTTAAACTTCGTCCGCATTGCCAACTTAATTTCTATTATAAAAAAATACTCCTTGAATTTGTGCTGTCAACATTTTATATTATCATAAACAAGAATACTGTATTATATCGACGTTATAAGAAGTTTATACTTATTGTTATAATAAAATTATTTATTTTAATAATGTGTTTAATAAAATACAGAGCTACAATAATTGAGATAAAATGTATCGACTTACATGTTAATACAGGTGTAATATATTCTTTATTGTAGTGCCTTTATTGTAGAATGTAATGAAATATCCTTAATTGTTTATAATAATTCAAAATGTGCGTCTGCGCAGACAGTTCAAAACTGGTAATTTCATGACGGTAACTTAAGGACAAAATTACTGTAGCTGATGACAGCACCAGAGATTTAAACATCAAGTGTGAAAGCATACCGATCTTAAACATCGGTGAACTTTAAGTTCACTCGTCTTAAAGATCTAGTGTGAAAAGGGTAATACTGTAGTTCTTACTGAAGTACTTACCCCGCCCATACAAATTTTTTACAGTTTCCTTCCGTATAGTAAAATGCTGTTATAATTTGATTGTAAAAACAGAAACTTGGATCCACAGGAAGAGTACAACGCACTAGAAACAGAAAACGGTTTATTATTTTGTACTCTATTATTTAGGTACTTACTAAAACGCTTGAAAATGAAGTCAAATTTCCCTCTACAGTGGCTTTGTAGCTATCTTAGTGGTAGATACTAGAGATTGAAATTTCGGCTCAGTTTGCGGAACCGGATCAGTGGAGGTCGTTCAGTTTGCTGAGCCGGCTCATTGATCCGACTCGGTGATCCGGCCAAGTAAACATGTTCCCGAGACCCAGGTCGGTCAGTTGTCAGTCGTTCGTTTAATACGGTTGTTGGTTTGCAATATGTAGATAGAACATCGCTCAGTTAAATAAATAAAACTATATAGAAGTAAATTATCTAACATTTTTTCCGGGTTAATATTTAACAAACAATTCACTTTATGTAGCTACTGTATTTTAAACCAGATGTGTTAAGTTTATGGCGATGTTTACTGTCCTTATAAATCTGACACCTGGGATTTGGGCAATATTTTTAATATTTTTATATAGTATGGTTGTAATACCCTTTTCACACTAGATCTTTAAGACGAGTGAACTTAAAGTTCACCGATGTTTAAGATCGGTATGCTTTCACACTTGATGTTTAAATCTCTGGTGCTGTCATCAGCTACAGTAATTTTGTCCTTAAGTTACCGTCATGAAATTACCAGTTTTGAACTGTCTGCGCAGACGCACATTTTGAATTATTATAAACAAATATGGATATTTCATTTCATTCTACAATAAAGACACTACAATAAAGAATATATTACACCTGTATTAACATGTAAGTCGATACATGTTATCTCAATTATTGTAGCTCTGTATTTTATTAAACACATTATTAAAATAAATAATTTTATTATAACAATAAGTATAAACTTCTTATAACGTCGATATAATACAGTATTCTTGTTTATGATAATAAAAAATGTTGACAGCACAAATTCAAAGAGTTTTTTATAATAAAAATTAAGTTGGCAATGCGGACGAAGTTTAAGACGCAGATCTCTGTCTTAAACATCGCTTGTATTTAGACCAGGCCATACGGTTTCACATTAGCGTTTAAAGATACATTCACTTTAACATCCGATCTTAAAGTTCTAGTGTGAAAAGGGTATAAGAAAGTACAGACTAAAGCCGCATTCAGACCTCTTTAAATAAATAGGTAAGTTATGTTCGTTGTGTCGCTCTGAGTTATGCGTTATTGCATTCTTTTAACGTTCGATGTTCCGTTCACATCTGTTATAAATTAGTACGTTACGAATAGCCCTCCATCTGTGAATTTTGAAACCAACTATTTAGCTTCGTAAAATATTTTATATGTATAATCGTTCTTAAAATTCTGTTGTCTTAGATTTTAACTACCTAATTACCTAAATTGATCATATTTACTGTCCGTCTTTATAATTTTGAGCAAGATTTGTTAATGATGACATTATGTTAGGTTATGTAAAGGCATTTGATAACTACGGTGTCACCCATAGAATGCGATAGCCAATGTGTTTATATGTCTGTCTCATTAAAACATCTCACTAGCTATAAGTTTAGAAAATTATGCACAATCCACAACAAACAGCGTATTAAATTTGGAGGTCTGAACGGTTTCAGGTCTTATCATATGACAAACTTCCTGGTGACAGTGAACAGTCCATAAGGTACAGTGCATAAGCTATTGATTTAAGAGCTCTGAATGAGGCTTTAGCCTATTAGTTTCAAATAGACTGCCCTACAAATTGATGACAAAATACTCTTTGGAAGTTTGCATTTTTACAGTTGGTATCTATACACATTGCAAATTCATCATGGCGCCGTATACTGTGCAGCAACGCATAAATATCGTGTAAGTTTATTATGAAAACAGGCGATCAGCTACAATTACGCAAAAAAAAATTACCATTTTTTGGATGGAATGTTCCAAGTGAGCATGCAATTCGTGAAGTACTGCAAAAATTTGAAACAAGTGGTATGCTTATTGATACACCAAGAGTTCGCTATCAACACAGAGGTCGTTCAGGTGAAAATATTGCTCGTATACGTGATAGTGTACAAGAAGAACCAAGCACGTCAATCCGTCACCGTTCACAGCAATTGAATCTTTCACATGGCACTACTCAACGATTTTTAAAAAAAGACCTGCGTATAAAATTCAACTGACGCAAGAACTGAAAGCAGCGGACCACCAGAAACGCCGTACATTTATGAACTGGGTTTTAGAAAACACAGAAGTTGATGCTGATTTTTGCAAAAAAAATCATATGGAGCGATGAAGCTCATTTTCTTTTGAATGGGTTAATTACCAAAATTATGGCATCTGGGGTAGTGAAAATCCACATGCTATTCAAGAAAAATCAATGCATCCACAAAAATGCACTGTTTGGTGTGCATTATGGGCTAGAGGAATCATTGGCCCGTACTTTTTTGAGGACGAAACTGGTAACGCTGTTACTGTCAATGGTGTACGCTATCGGGAGATGCTAAACAACTTTTTTTCCAATGAAACTAACGATTTGAACTTAAATTATATGTGGTTTCAACAGGATGGAGCCACATGTCACACAGCACGTGAAACACTCACTTCAAACCAAATTTCCTGGTCATGTTTTCTCTCAGAGGGGCGACATCAATTGGCCAGCGAGGTCTTGCGATCTAACCCCATTAGACTTTTTTCTCTGGGGCTATTTGAAGGAAAGGGTCTATGACAACAAGCCTGCTACGATTCCAGAACTAAAAGAGAACATCAGACGTGCAATTGCTGAAATCGAACTGCATTTATTGGAAACGATTACGGAAAACTTCGCTAAAAGAATGGTATCATGTCAGCGGAGTCGTGGAGGGCATTTGACCGACATCATATTTCATAAATAATTGCCAAGTCTTTACTTTAAGCTAATAACAATAAAATTCGGATTTTTCCAATATGTTGTGTATTATTCAAAAAACAAATACTAGAGTCCAAATTGGATCATCCTGTAGTTCTGGTGTCACCCTAGTAAATCTATTGCATGAATGAAAAAATTAAAAACAAAGCAATGCATTACAAAGCATTGGTACGTTAAAATACCTGGAAGATATCGATTGTAGTATATCGTTTTGGCATCAGTGTATATACTTTTAGCAAACTGCATAATTATCAGATATGTTATAATTAAAACGAAGTATTTCATCTTCGATATTGATGGCTTTTTAATTTTAGTTGGAGCTTAACTGTATTTTCATAATTAACTAACATATATATATAGTTAAGAATAATGAATTTCATGGTTGTTCTGAAGCAATATCACCAGAAACACAATGAAACAATGAAATCAATTACCAAATATTAATGATTGATTATACTGATATTACTTTGGGTTAAGAAGGCGCAAAATTAATCTTATTTCCTGTTAATATATGAGATCTGTTCAGAAAATAACCGAACATTTTAAATTACGCACCAGTTTTTTACCGACCGCCAACATATATAAGGGAAGTATTGTGATCATACCGATTTTGACGTTTCGAGATTTCGATGTATCTCCACGAATTGAGGTCCCTAGATAACGTTTTGACTATTTTTAGCATGATGTCTGTCGGTCTGTCTGTCCGTCCGTCTGTCTGTCTGTCTGTCTGTCTGTCCGTCTATCTGTCTGTCTGTCCGTCTGTCTGTCTGTCCGTCTGTGTACACGTGCAGAGCAAATTCGGCTGAAAGGATTTTTATGAAACTTCATATTTAAGCTTCTCTCATCAATGACACGAGTTGATCAACTTTTGGTAAAAATCGGTTGACTAAAAATGGGAGTTTACTCTTGTCGATTTTAAGATTTTTGTGAATATTTCACAACAGAAAAATATTTAGAAAAAAATTATTGAACAAAAATTGCTATAAAAGCAATAGCTAATAACTTTTATTTGAGACATTTTTTGATAAAACGAAAAAAAAATTGAAAAATTTTTCCAAATTTTTCCCTAATAGTTTTAGGTCATGTCGGACCAAACATTAATTTTTTCTAGACAAAATAAGATATGAGAATTCCAAAAATTTAAACTTCAAGTCTTTATCTCTTACCTTTTTTGAGATAAGATTTTTTTTTAAATTCCATTAAAATCAAAATTTTCCCTAATAGTTTTAGGTCATTACGGACCAAACATTATATTATTCTAGACAAAACAAGGTGTGAGAATTCCAAAAATTCAAACCTCAAGTCTCTATTTCTTACCTTTTTTGAGATATGAATTTTTAAAATTACAATAAGTTTCAAAATTTTCCCTAATAGTTTTAGGTCATTACGGACCAAACATTATATTATTCTATACAAAACAAGGTGTGAGAATTCCAAAAATTCAAACCTCAAATCTGCATGTCTTACCTTTTTTGAGACATGAATTTTTAAAATTAGAAAAAAATCAAAATTTTCAATAGTTTTAGGTCATTACGGACCAAACATTAATTTTTTCTAGACAAAACAAGATATGAGAATTCCAAAAATTTAAACTTCAAGTCTTTATCTCTTACCTTTTTTGAGATAAGATTTTTTTTTAAATTCCATTAAAATCAAAATTTTCCCTAATAGTTTTAGGTCATTACGGACCAAACATTAATTTTTTCTAGACAAAACAAAGTGTGAGAATTCCAAAAATTCAAACCTCAAGTCTCTATTTCTTACCTTTTATGACATGAATATTTTTAAATTAAAAAAAAATCAAAATTTTCCCTAATAGTTTTAGGTCATTACGGACCAAACATTATATTATTCTAGACAAAACAAGGTGTGAGAATTCCAAAAATTCAAACCTCAAGTCTCTATTTCTTACCTTTTTTGAGATATGAATTTTTAAAATTACAATAAGTTTCAAAATTTTCCCTAATAGTTTTAGGTCATTACGGACCAAACATTATATTTTTTCTAAACAATACAAGGTGTGAGAATTCCAAAAATTCAAACCTCAAATCTGTATGTCTTACCTTTTTTGAGACATGAATTTTTAAAATTACAAAAAAATCAAAATTTTCAATAGTTTTAGGTCATTACGGACCAAACATTAATTTTTTCTAGACAAAACAAGGTGTAGGAATTCCAAAAATTCAAACCTCAAGACTCTACCTCTTACCATTTTTGAGATATGAATTTTTGAAATTTACAAATTAAAGTCAAAATTTTACCAATTTTAGTTTTATCGACTGATTAATGTTTATTGCCAACTCTAACATGTATTGTTTGAGAGTTTTGTATTTGTTTTTTAAACAATTTTTCACGCATTTAATATTAAAATAGCAGATAAAGATTCTGTTAGGGCTCAGAGTGACAATTTACCCAACATTGATTCTTTTCTTCCTTTTCTTTTGTTTTTCACCATTAGGTAATGAAATAAATTGTTTTTGTCGAGTTCTAAACAAAGTATTTGTTCACATCGGTACTAAACAATATTTTCGATGTTTCGATGCACTGTCTCTTCTATGTTTTATACATTTTAATATATAATTTAATTCGGTAAACATGTAGAATAAATTTATTTTAATTAAAATCACTCTAACTTTACATAATCTATAAAAGTTTTACATAAGCAAATAAGTTCACGACAGACTGTGTAGGCTGTACGCTGTAGACTGGGTAGGCTGTACGCTGTACACTAGGTAGGATCTGACGTCACACGTGGTTTTCACGCGCTACATACATTTTTGCTATTTTCAAACCTTCAAATTAAAAAAAAAAATGCAAAACTGTTTTTTATGTTTATATGCAACAAGAGGAATATGATAAAAAATAAAATAAAAATCATGCCTATCCCCTATTATCTGAAACGTGTTAAAATTAATATGAGGCCGAAAAAAAAAACAGCCCCCAATTTTATTAATATAAATAAGTATATGTAAAATTTGCCGCCCCTCTTAAGATGTCGCTTGTCTTGGTCATATCTCCGTATCGCACTTATCGAAATCTTGCCCACTTACAGGCAAACATACATTGATTATATGTCATAAACCTGTTATCATTTCCTCCACACCTGAAAAAAAAACAACTAATAGATACACTGATAAATAAAGATTTTGTAGGCTGTCTATTGTTTGCAGTGCAAGTGTAAACATCAATAGGCATTATCCTGTTATATGGGATGGAAATTTGGGGATGGAAGGAATGGGAGAAGGTAGAACGAGTATAGGAGAGGTATTTGAGATGGATCTTAGGGGTAGATAGAACAACACCAGGGTATATTGTAAGAGAGGAACTGAAAAGGGATAAGATTGTGGGTACAGGAAGGAGGGCGGTTAAGTACGAGGAGAAAGTTAGAATAGAAACAGACAAAAAAATAATGAGGGAATGCTGGGAGGAAAGAGCCAGAGAGGAACAGAAAGGAAGATGGTACGCATGGGGGGGAGATGAGAAAGGAGTATTACTGGAGATGCGGAGTGGATGCGACAGAGGTGGAAAGGAGAAGAAAAGACGGGATAAGCGTGATTGAGGAGTTGTGGAGAAGGAATAAGGAAGTGGGAGAGCAAGAAAGGACAGTCAGAATAGACAAATCAAGCAGCGCAGGGAGATATAAGGAGGTCAGAACTATAGGGGTAACAAGCTACTTGAAGGGAGAAAGAGGAAGGTCAGGAGGGAGGGTAAGGAGGATTACGAGGCTAAGGTGCGGGAATGAAGAGAGAGGAAATAGATATTGGAGGAAACAGGAGGATAAGATGTGCAGGATGTGCGTGGAGGAGGAAGAAGATATAGAGCACCTCGCGAAGAGGTGTAGAGAGATGACAGTATGGTCGGGGACCACATTAGACCTGTTGCACGGAGATGGAAGGGGGGAGAGATGGGCGAGGGAATTAGAGGCAAGAAGGATTGAGATCGGGGAAGGATAACAGGAAGGGGTAAAGGAAGGAAGGAAGAGACCCGGTGGGAAGCAGAAGGGGAGAAATGGAAGGAAGGGGGATGAGGTTACCTGGAAATGGGGAGGAAGGAAGGGTGATAGGAGGAGGGGTGAAGAAATGGTTGGAAGGGAAGAGAATGGAATAAAATAAAATAAAGATGGGCGAGAGAACTGGAAGCAAGAAGGAAGGAGATCGGAGAGGGAAACCAGAATGAGAACAGGAAGAAGGAGAGGGCAAAAAGAAAGAAATGAGAAAAAATATTGTAAATTGTAAATTGATTTTTCTATTTTGTAATGGTAATACCCTGAACGCCGCAAGGCCTAGGGAAATAGACAGCTGCCATCAGAGGTGTACCTGGGGGTATGGCAGGCATGACACGTGCCCAGGGCGCCACTTGAAGAGGGGCGCAAAATGGCAAAAAAAAAAAAGGAAAACAAAACAAAAAGAATAAAAAAAGTGAAAAAGCATTTTGCAAAAGTGAAATTATTTAAAAAAAAAACGGAATGTTATCTCAATAAACATAGGAAATGCGAAGCGTTCTACAATTATTGCTTGCCCTTTTGTCAAAAGAAAGTTATAACAAATTTAAAGTCTTTTAAATATATGCATGCGATTCGGAGGGTCCCAAAGGGCTCAAACGGTCATGTGATCTTGTAATAAAAAAATATGATTTTCCGCGTTTTCATACAGCATGCCTATAATTAAAAGATTTTAATTTGTTATAACTTTCTTTTGACAAAAGGGCAAGCAATATTAAATCAGAGAAAAACACAAAAATTTTGTGCAAGTGGAAATGAAATTTTCCCTATGACCGGAAAGTGTGCAGGGGTTTAGTACCATCCCTTTTTTGTTGTCACAGAGTAAATATTCTCTCCTCCAAAAGGCATGCTGTATGAAATCGGAGACCAAAAATGTCATGAGCTCCCGGTCTATCAGATTTCTTCGTTTGTCCGATCTCACCCGAGCAGTAACGATATTGTATTGATAACTTCATGTTGTTCGTTAACTCATTGGCGTGTAGAGAAAAAGTAGTGTTCATTTCATAATTAATTGGTTTTTGTTAAGATATATTATTGTTTTTTTTTCGTTATTATTGTTGTTGTTGATATTATTGTTAATAAGATTGTAATTGGAAGACGATTGTTGATCGAGGTTAGCTCTTAGAGGTAAGTGAAATATTGAACATACATAACCCAATATAAAAATCGAATCTACGTCTATGTTTGCATGTCCTTGGAAATAAATTTGATAACAAAATGTTTCTGTCAACTATTGCATAACTGACAAGAAATTAAGACCGCTCTGTACATACGTTTAAGTACTAACTATAAATAAGTATACTTGTTTTTGTTAATCCTTTAAGGGCCGCTTTTACAAACCTCGGATACGTAGTGGTATAACAATCTAAGGTATTATTTTATTCCGATGTTTATTCCAACGTTCGCTTTTACAATGCATTTTTTATTCTCGGATAGTTATCCATGGTTTTATTGTAAATAAAATAAAGTTGGTATTGTTTGACACATAAACTGACATATTAGAAAAGTCATATTTTAAATTGACATATTATTAACAACACATTTGAGCATGTTTGGAGAAATATTGGGAGATGTCGAAATATTCGACACAGATAATTATTTTATTGTGCTATATCTACCGCGTTAGTGTCAGCCTCTCGTGTGCAAATATTCATAAAAACGCCCTTTAATACAATCGAGCTCAAATACCGCCCATGTGTAAATTTTCATAAGATCACCCTCTACTAATAGAATTCTATTAGAATCTATACCAAATACCGTCCCTTTGATGAGCCGCTCGTGTGCGGCGCAAATTGTACTATTTATGTACTATAATTCCTTGTCACCGCGGTGCTTAAGTTCCACTAACATACTGTGGACAAAATATCGCGAGTAATAAGATTAAGCATATACATATTATGTACAATTGTGGACTGCCAAAATTGTAACAACCAGTTTTTTCAAGAGTAAAATTTCACTAATTAATAACGGGAGTATTTTTTTTTTTCAGTGTATAACAACATTAACAACCTGTTCGCATTATGAAAAATAAATAAATAAATAACAACCGGTTCATTCGAACTGGCTCCAGCCCAATACTGCATATATACATACATATACAAAAACTAGCATATTATGTGAACATAGTGTGGAAGGGATGATAGTGGGCAGATAGATTCGAAACGCTCAAAGTGCTAGGAGCATATTTCAGCGGTAATCGGCTGCTACTGTTCATTGCTACGCTTTTAAAAAATAAATTAAATTATTAATTCACAACTGCGTGTAATCAAAACTGCTGAAAAAATACAAAGATAACGAGGGATAGCGTTCTATTATTATTTCGTATGGCAATGTTTAAGTTTTAGAGATTTTAAGGTTGCGACTAGCGTCCTCTGACATGTAGTAGCCGAGACCACCGTGCCCTGTGTAGCTTGCCCCATATTTTCGAAAACTAATTCAGAGATACAGGCATTCATTGTAAAAAATCTGAGCCTATAGTTGCAACAGCCAAGTTTTTTTTTTTAATCTTTGTGCCCATACTAGGTCGATCTCATGATTCCACACTTTCAAAGCAAGTGAGCCAACCACTACGCTGCTGCAACCACAATTATATAACTGTAATAAAAACTCAAATAAAACGTTATAATGTGACATTTATCATATGTCAATTTATTTTTTTTACCGTTGCTGGGTAAAAAATACTTATTCGCCAATCAGAGCAAGGGTATAAACTTATACTGCCCTTTATCTGAAGTGTCGTTGGCCAGATAAGATATTCTGGTGTTTATTCCGATGTTTATCCTATCCGACCTTTATCCGAGCATTGTAAAAGCGATTTTTTGACTTTATACCGGGAATAGCGTTATCCGAGCTTTATCCAACGATTGTAAAAGCGGCCCTAAGTAAGATATGTAATGTTATAAACTAATCCCTACGGCTATAGGTTGACACGCCTAGTTATATCACTTCTATTGTAATTTTATGAGTTCCCTAACTTTTATTATTTTATTGCGATCTTCAAAACTAATATGATACGGACTATACTTAAGTTATACTGTAGTTCTTCTTGAAGTACTTACCCCGACCAATAAAATCTTTTACAGTTTCCATGCGAATAGTAAAATGCTAGATTCTCTTCATCACAGAAACCTTCATCCATAGGAAGAGAACAACGTACTAGAAACAGAAAACTGTTTATTATTTTGTACTCTATTATTTAAGTACTTATTAAAACGCTTGAAAATTAAGTCATCTACAGTGGCTTTGAAACTATCTTAGTGGTAGATACTAGAGATGTAAACATGTTCCCGAGACCCAGGTCGATCAGTTGTCAGTCGTTCGTTCAATACGGTTGTTGGTTTGCAATATGTAGATAGAACGTCGCTCAGTTAAATAAATAAAACTATATAGAAGTGAATTATCTAACATTTTTGCCGGGTTAATATTAAACAAACAATTCACTTTATGTAGCTACTGTACAAGGTGTCTAAAAATAAATTTTATATTTAGTGGATCGATTAAAAAAAAAAGTAAGCCGTATATAGAAAAAATGTTTATTAATTATTAAAATACACTTTTTGGGGATTTATTTCTTAAAAATAATATCGTCTAAATGTAGACCCTCGCGTTCTCGGCACTGATTTAACCGAACAGTAAAATTACTTATGACGTCTCGGCAGGTGGACTCAGGGATGGCTGCCATTTCGTGACGGATATTTTATTTCAAATGCGCCAGTGAAGTCGGTTTATTGGCGTAAACTTTAGATTTAAGATAACCCCATAGGAAAAAGTCCATAGGGGTTAAATCTGGACTGCGTGGAGGCCAATTTATGTCACCTCTCCGGGAGATCAATTTGCCTGAGAAAATTTCACGAACACGTGGCAGAGATATATTGGACGTGTGTGAAGTTGCTCCGTCCTGTTGGAACAATATTCTTTGGTTATAGCCAGGAAAGTTTTGCAGTTCAGGTACCAAGAAGTTGTCTAACATCTCCACATAACGCTCTGAATTCACTGTAACTACACGCCCCCTTTCGTCTTCAAAAAAGTAAGGGCCGATAATTCCTCGCGCCGACATCGCAGCCCATACGGTCACTTTAGGCGAATGTAGGGGTTTCTGATGTTTGCGTTTCGGATTCGTTGCACTCCAGTAGCGGCAGTTCTGCTTATTTACGTGGCCATTAAGATGAAAATGAGCTTCATCCGAAAACAAAATGTTGGTAAACGTTGAAAATCGCTCAATCACTTGATTTACGAAATTAAGCCTCTGACTGGCTTTAATTCTTGCACCAATTGAATTTTGTAGGGGTGCAGCTATAGGTCTTTATGCATAATGCGATGTAATGATGATCTATGCACATTTAAAGCACTTGCGCGCTTCCGAATTGAAAGGTGCGGGTCGTCACGAACAGACTGATTAACATTCTCCACGTTTTCTACCGTTCTTGATGACCTAGGTCGCCCGGATTTTGATTTATCCAGCGTTGTACCAGTCTCTTGAAACTTTTTAACCCAATGTCGAATGACAGGAATGCTTGGCGCATCATTTAAGTGGCGAAAACCTCGAATACTGCAGAATTTTCTACGCGCTACAGTCGCCGAATCACCGTTTTTGTAAAACTCTCGCACGCATAACGCGCGGTCTGCTCCCGAGAAACGCTCCATAGCGACTAAATTCCCAAGAGCCAGGCTACCGATTGAGATAACCCCCGCGCCCCTCGGATACGTTGCGTTCACGCAGTAAGCTAAATAAATATAAAATTTCTTTTGAGACACCTTGTATTTTAAACCACATGTGTTAAGTTTATGACGATGTTTACTATCCTTATAAATCGGACATCTGGGATTTGGGCAATATTTTTAATATTTTTATATAGTATGGTTGTAAGAAAGTACAGACTAAGCCTATTAGTTTCAAAAAGACTGCCCAAAAAATTTATGACAAAATACACTTTGGAAGTTTGCATTTTTACAGTTGGTATCTAAACACATTGCAAATTCATCATGGCGCCGTATACTGTGCAGCAACGCATAAATATCGTGCAACTTTATTATGAAAACAGGCGATCAGTTACGATTACGCGAAGAAAACTTCGACCACTTTTTGGACGGAATAATGTTCCAAGTGAGCGTGCAATTCTTGAACTACTGCAAAAATTTGAAACAAGTGGTATGCTTATTGATACACCAAGAGTTCGCTATCAACGCAGAGGTCGTTCAGGTGAAAATATTGCTCGTATACGTGATAGTGTGCAAGAAGAACCAAGCACGTCAATCCGTCACCGTTCACAGCAATTGAATCTTTCATATGGCACTACTCAACGAATTTAAAAAAAAGATCTGCATTTAAATGCGTATAAAATTCAACTGACGCAAGAACTGAAAGCAGCGGACCACCAGAAACGCCGTACATTTGTGAACTGGGTTTTAGAAAACACAGAAGTTGATGCTGATTTTTGCAAAAAAAATCATATGGAGCGATGAAGCTCATTTTCTTTTGAATGGGTTTGTTAATCACCAAAATTGTGGCATCTGGGGTAGTGAAAATCCACATGTTATTCAAGAAAAACCAATGCATCCACAAAAATGCACTGTTTGGTGTGCATTATGGGCTGGAGGAATCATTGGCCTGTACTTTTTTGAGGACGAAGCTGGTAACGCTGTTACTGTCAATGGTGTACGCTATCGAGAGATGCTAAACAACTTTTTTTTCAATGAAACTAACGATTTGAACTTAAATTACATGTGGTTTCAACAGGATGGAGCCACATGTCACACAGCACGTGAAACACTCACTTCAAACCAAATTTCCTGGTCATGTTTCCTCTCAGAGGGGCGACATCAATTGGCCAGCGAGGTCTTGCCATCTAACCCCATTAGACTTTTTTCTCTAAATTTGAAGGAAAGGGTCTATGTCAACAAGCCTGCTACGATTCCAGAACTAAAAGAACATCAGACGTGCAATTGCTGAAATCGAACCGCATTTATTGGAAACGATTACGGAAAACATTGCTAAAAAATGGTATCATGTCAGCGGAGTCGTGGAGGGCATTTGACCGACATCACATTTCATAAATAATTGCCAAGTCTGTACTTTACGACAATAATAATAAAATTCGAAATTTTCCAATATGTTGTGTTTTATTCAAAAAACAAATCCTAGAGTCTTAATTGGATCACCCTCTAGTTCTGGTGTCACTCTAGTAAATCTATTGCATGAATGAAAAATTGAAAAACAAAGCAATGAATTACAAAGTATTGGTACGTGCTTGTTAAAATACCTGGAAAATATCTCCTGTATGCATCAGTGTATATCCTTTTATCAAACTGCATAATTATCAGAAATGTTATAATTAAAACAAAGTATTTCATCTTCGATATTGATGGCTTTTTAATCTTAGTTGGAGCTTTACTGTTATTTTCATAATTAACTAACATATATATATAGTTAAGAATAATGAATTTCATGGTTGTTCTGAAGCAATATCACCAGAAACACAATGAAACAATGAAATCAATTACCAAATATTAGTTAATGATTATACTGATATTACCTTGGGTTAAGAAAACGTAAAATTTATCTTATTTCCTGTTAATATATGAGATCTGTTTAGAAAATAACCGAACATTTTAAATTACGCACCAGTTTTATTATTGGAATGCTTGTATTATACCCTTTTCACACTAGATCTTTAAGATCGGATGTTAAAGTGAATGTATCTTTAAACGCTAATGTGAAACCGTATGGCCTCGTCTAAATACAAGCGATGTTTAAGACAGAGATCTGCGTCTTAAACATCGTCCGCATTGCCAACTTAATTTCTATTATAAAAAAATACTCCTTGAATTTGTGCTGTCAACATTTTATATTATCATAAACAAGAATACTGTATTATATCGACGTTATAAGAAGTTTATACTTATTGTTATAATAAAATTATTTATTTTAATAATGTGTTTAATAAAATACAGAGCTACAATAATTGAGATAAAATGTATCGACTTACATGTTAATACAGGTGTAATATATTCTTTATTGTAGTGTCTTTATTGTAGAATGAAATGAAATATCCATATTTGTTTATAATAATTCAAAATGTGCGTCTGCGCAGACAGTTCAAAACTGGTAATTTCATGATGGTAACTTAAGGACAAAATTACTGTAGCTGATGACAGCACCAGAGATTTAAACATCAAGTGTGAAAGCATACCGATCTTAAACATCGGTGAACTTTAAGTTCCCTCGTCTTAAAGATCTAGTGTGAAAAGGGTATTAGGTATACCGTAAAGTTTTTTCAAACCATTTAGATATGGCATACACACTTATTGCTATGTTACTTGCCATAATAACTATTATTAACGTAAAATTTTCAAGATTAACCTGCAATATAATATTGTTCTGCAAAAATAATGACATATTAAATTGTAATGTATAAAATAAGAATTTTAATAAATAAATATTGACTTGTAGTTTTGATGTGAAGCATTCTCTTAATTTGAAAACTTAATTTATATTTCCAAAATACAATTTAACAAAAAAACAACATGCTAAATTCAAATAAAAGGAATCCAACCGCGAGACGGCAGCACTGAATGTCATTTTGTGACGTAGTTACAAAATATGGTCTATTTCTCCCTATATAGTTGGCGGGCCGGTTGAAATTTTCATACACCGATGAAAGGCGTAAATTTGGCGACCGAATTACGTCAAGTTCTAAATCGCAGACGCTAAATGACAGCAGCTGACCACTGATTAGTCAAGGTTATTCTATCAACTCAGGGAATTCCATTAACTATTACGTCACACATATGATTCAGACAGGCTGAAAAATGTAAAAATATTAGTTTAGTGTACTGTTCGCTGCGTGTAGGATGTGTCAGTAGATACTATGGGTTTAATGTGAGTTTAGGATTATTCACCTAATCTTAATACAGTGCTTTCCAACCAGTGTGTTGCGACTATTAATAAGTGTCATTACCTGTGGTGGCGCTGTGATACAAGCAGTGGCGGGATTCAAATAATTTTACTACCGATTCGCTATAGGGGAAACTTTTTAAGATCACAGCGCCATATGCGGCAAAGCTGGAACACTCGAAAGTGACATTAAACTGTTACTCGTATATTTGTTTACATGGTGAAAATGAACACGAGTTCATTCGCCGACAAAAAAATGGGACAGTCTTAATGTTGTATTTTAAAGGCTGATATAAAATCATTTGACCGTTTTATTAGGGATGTATTTGTTTACATGATGAAAATGAACCAGAGTTGTATTTTTCCTGTTTTCCGAGCTTTTTTTTAATTTAATGGTAATCTACGATTTACAAGATATGTAATAATATACTATTCTAAAGAAATTTCAAGGAAATTTTGAGTTTTTCATTGTATTTTTAATTCTTTTTGACTGTCTGTTAATATAATAGCAACAAAAATACTAGTAAAAATTAATATCTCTGCCTGAAAAAGTAGAAGGGCCTTTTAATATATCAACTGATGATTTAGGTAAATTTTGGGTGGGATAAATGCTTTTTTTCAGTCTTTTCTTGGACGTAAAAAATCATTTTCCATAAAATGCAACGAGCAAACATGCATGCATGGGCTTGGATTTTGCCCATTTTTAGTTTTTGGGTCCATAAAAACCTACGATCCACTTTCTCTCTGCCTTCAAACGTCGTTTTAATTGATATTTTTTTCGATTTAGGTAAATTATGGAATGTTTAAGTAGGATTCTTCCTTATTCACGATTTACATTGTGGTGCACAACAAAATTGATTGTTTTTTTTTTCATGATTTACAAAAATAAAACACAAACAACAAAAAAACACGTATTTCTCCATTGAACAAAACAAAACATGTCACTTTCGTATCTTCCGCAAATTGACACCAGATGTCAGGGCGCTTAGGAAGTTTCCCCTATACTTTACTTAGCTTTCAGAAACCGGCCCTTATGCCGGGTTTACATTGGTAGAGTAAAAGAGCTAGTAACTAGCGCAAGTAACTAGGAACTAGTTACTATCCCTGTGTAAACAGTTGACAATGTAACTAGTAGAGTACTAGCTTCTAGTAATTGGGCTAGGATAGCAGCTAGCTCGTCGATGTATTTACTATCTACTGTCTTTTCCCCCACTACGCAAAATTGATTCATTTCAAATTGGCGGCAAACGGTAACCTGTCATAACAAATATAAAAAAACCCATATCAGGTAAGTTACAATTTATTTACATAAATTGCGAAACATTGATTTATTAATTGATATTTTTGAAATCATCTGTGAAATAACTGCCTTTGATACACGAAAAAGATGTTGTAGACCAGTGTTTCTCGACCAAAAACGCACCGTGGACCAGAATAATATATAATTTTCTAACGCGGACTACTAATAATAATTGTTGGTTTATTTTTTGCATGAAAACAAATATATTTAATGTGCTACTAAACACATTTATTTTATTTGTAGAAAATCACAGAAAGTTTACAGAAAATAAACAAAATATAAACTATTTACATAAAAAAAAGCAAAATAAATTAAAAATAAAACTGCAAAAAACACATATAAAAACTTTCGCGGACCACTAAAATTTTTCTGGGGACCACTGGTGGTCCGCGAACCACCTGTTGAGAAACACTGTTGTAGACTACAATAACTATTTCCTGTGGCTAGGGAATAAAGCGTTAATTCCAATTTTATTTTTGCTGGAATCGCATCCCTTATTAGTGTATCAGTTCGTTGTATAAATGGACTAATTAAATTTAATAGCCTATTAAAATCATCTGGTATCATTATTAAACACAGTCTGTACTCTTTTTGATCTTCCACGGCTAATTCACGAAATAGAAGGACTGATGCGCCATGGGTAGTTCTTCTATCAATCCATTTCTAACCCATTTTCGTTTAGGCTTATATTCTGTACCGATTACTTCAATAAGACAATCAATTATTTCCTCCACAAGAAATGATGTAATTCAAAATACCATTTTTTTAATGGCATCACGCCGGCGACGATGTATATCCACATTCATAAACTATTTTTTGCAAAAAGATAATTTCACTACAAAATCACAGTGAAGATGTCAAATGTGTTTTGACACTTACTATCCAGAAAATAAGATATGTATGTCAATTGCGTATGAACACCTTCTATCCTGAAAATAAGATAGTAGAGTAAAGCGCGTAGTACTTGCGCTAGTTACTAGCTCTGTTACTCTACCAATGTAAACCCGGCATTAGTAAGTGATTTTGAACTCAACTTAGTTGTTAATCATGTTTTCGCTTCAAAATCATTTGTTTTCCTTTTTGAATGCAATATCCGCATCCGTATCCGCGGATCAGGGATCAAATAATCCGTATCCGTATCCGCGGATCTGGCTTTTATGTGATCCGGCACATCTCTAGTTGGGAGCCTCTGGTATAGGGCGTAATCGATATAAAAATTGCACGAAATAATTGTTGATAGTATATCTTATCAGTAATAGATAAACAGACCTAATACAATAATTTTATTATTGATATTTTACAGAAAATATTTACAAAGAAAAAAAAAAATATAAGAAGATATTATTGATTCCAATATAAAACCAAATCTGTGATAAATGTAGCCCAAACAAATAACTATTTTAAATATTATTAAATACATAATTGTACAACTGTGATGGTTTTTTGAATATGGAAAATGTTGACAGCGATTTGTCAAGCTCCAGCTTATATGCAAGTGCTTTGGATGTGGCAACATGGAATAAAGAAGAAGAGGAAGAGGAAGAAAAAGAAAAACTAAAAAATGGACTTACGACAGGAGTTCCAGGAACAGGTAAATATTGTTCGATAGAGCGTCCCTTCACAAAGAGATATGAAATTCGGGAGAAACCCCTCGTATCTCCTGTGCTCCATAAGACCATCAATATACCGTAGCAAAGCACGGGTTTTCGGCTAGTAACACTATAAAACCACATACAAATCAAATTGATATTTAACTTTTAATTTATGATTTCTAAAAGAAAATTTTTCTTTTTTAGAATTATTGGGTAAAGATGAAGACAAAGAAGTTATTGACGAACTTAAATTTGTCGACGAGGTGACGAAGAAAATGTTAGTACTCCAACTTATATCGATTCTTTTATATTCTGTGGATGTTATTTCTGACCATGTATTGGCAATTCAGTATTTACTAAATGATGAACAAATATGGTACGGAATATTTACACTAACTTGTATATTCTTGCCGTCTGTATGGATAACCTACAGAGGACAGAAATGGTAAGTCCAAATTAGTTATTGCTCCCTCTGTCCGAAAATCAGGAGCAAGAGCTCCAAAAACACGTAGTTTTTACGTGTTTTTGTCAAAATATAAGTGATGAACTCCTCCCCTTTTTTTTACGTATTTTTTTCAGGAGAGGCGTTAAAAATCACACTTGGAAAGATTGGCTTCTCGTATTTTTAATTCTAATTTTCAACATGGAACCAGTAGTACAATATTATTATAACTACAAAACGGCCTCGAAATACTTAAAGGCTAAGAAAAATCAAGATCTCCAGGTGCGGAAGGAGTGTTACGAACTTCTTATCGCTCGAAAAAGGGATGTTGCCCAGCTGAGGTATTGGGAAGGTGTCCTAGAAGCTGTACCTCAGCTTATATTACAACTGTATATTTTGCTGAGTAACTATGAAACTTTACAAGTAGATACAACATGTAAGTAATAAGGGCCCCTCTGCGCAATATTTTTCACCCCCCCCTCCTTTATTTAAAAAGCTTAAAAAAAGATAAAATTTAAAAGTAAAAAGCCTCAACAGCCAATTTGTTTGAATAATAATTTTGGGGATTTTGGAGTTGGATTAACAATTAATAATATATTTAATTTCAGAAAAAGGTACAAATCAAGTACATAATTTTCGTCAGGTAACATCATAACAGGAATACATTCACTTACAGGAATTTACAAAATAGAATAGAAATAATTACAATTCATCGAAATTTATGTTCATGAATTCATTAACGTTGTCTTCACTTTCATATGGAGAGGGCACCAAAATATTTTGTGTGGTCCGACCCATCCTGTTATAAGGTCAATGTGGCCCACGGTCCAAAAATGTGGCCCACCGCTGTTATAAATAAACAGGAACTTAAAACAAAAATTATTGTTAAGATGTATGTACGATCAAAAAGTATTTTTTGAATGCTTTCTCTGAAATTCCGGGTCATTTTGACATTGGACTGGATTCTGGACAGCAACTTTAATTCCTGGACAATCCAGGCCAATCCTGGACGGTTGGTAATCCTAGTTACAAATGATGAGTGAACGTAAATAAACATAAATAAAAAAACACCGACGAAGTCTTTGAGTACGGTGATCCTATTAAATTCCTAGGAATATATACCTACAGGTGTTTGTTTGAAACGGGGCACCTCGAAAATCTCCTTTATTTGTAAAGATACAAAAAATCTTCAGAACAAAAGTTAAACTAGACAAAAAGGCCCATCTAAAGGTTACTATAAGAATTCTGAGGCACTTCCGGTTTCACCGGAAATTATGTCAACTTTTGATCTAGCATAGGGAATCGATAATTTTATATTTTTTTCCTAAAAGTACATTAAATTAGCTTTACAATGACACTAAAAAGTCATATTTTTATGTTAACCATTTCAAAATGGCGACCATTTATTTACAAAATAATAATCAACATAAGTTTTACAAAGTGCAATCCGGGATATCCAAGAGTGTACTCTTATAAGGGCGATGGAAGAGTTTTTATTAAGAATGAGAAAATGTGTGGACAATAATGGTGGTTTGATCGAACATTTGTAATTTTGTTTTTTTTTTTGTAAAATAATTGTAAAAAGTAATAGTTTTTTTTTTTTCTAAATAGTCAAATAGTTTATTTTAGAGATATTTTGTTTCTTTTTTTATTGTTTTCAAAGCTTGCTACGTTCAACTTTGTAAAACTTATGTTGATTATTATTTTGTAAATAAATGGTCGCCATTTTGAAATAGTTAACATAAAAATATGATTTTTTGGTGTCATTGTAAAGCTAATTTAATGTACTTTTAGGAAAAAAATATAAAATTATCGACTTTCTATGCTAGATCAAAAGTTGACATCATTTCCGGTGAAACCGGAAGTGCCTCAGAATTCTTATAGTAACCATTAGATGGGCCTTTTTGTCTAGTTTAAGTTTTGTTCTGAAGATTTTTTGTATCTTTACAAATAAAGGAGATTTTCGGAGTGCCCCGTTTCAAACAAACACCCTGTATTTCAAATTTATATTTCTAATAATTATGTATGATCTTTGACTGGTGTAAACGTGTAAAAACTTGTACAAGCACTAAATAAAATTATTATTATTATTATTATAAATGTTGCTGCCTGTACGGGGTTCCATAAAAAAATGTAAAATCGAAAAATCGTTTTCCATCTTGTTACACCCTGTAGATACCTGCGAAACCCTGAAATATGTAAAAATTCACAGTTTCTTCTTTTTTTAGTATATCTGCAATTGTTATCATTGGTGTCGTCAACATTAGGATTAGCTTTTACCTTTTACAATTACGGTAAAACATGGGTGATACTTAAAGGAATACCCATGTCATCTCTTGGACATATTCAACGATGCTTGCGATGGTTTTTACCGATGGGTAAGTATACTTTTGAATAGTAAACTTGCGAATATTTGTCAAATAAAATGTTCAAAAAGGGGATGGTTTAAAATTCTGAAAAAAAGAGAAAAATACACATTGATGTGAACCATTTTTAGGGTTTTGTAGGTATGACCAAAAAACCCTTATACCGTCATTTTGTCGTCTGTCTGTCTGTCTGTCTGTTTGTCTGTTCGGTAAAAATTGTAGCCAAATGGCTAAACCTAGGGAGTTGAAATTTGGCATGCTTATACAACTCTTTGACCCCCCCTTTTAAAAGCGTAAATTTAATAACCAGTGGAATATGTTGAAATTATAATTTAATTCTATATTTGAATGTACACGAAATCAAAGGGGAGGAGCTATGACTAAAAACAACCAATGGAAGCCATAGGCGCAATTTTCAAAATCTTAATGAACCTTGATATATAAAAAAAAAAATACTGCACATCTTAAATAATGGTAATAGGCATTCGAATTAAAATTCATAAAAAAATATTTTGACATAAAATTTGTTTTGGCATCCCAAATAATAATCATTCACTTACTAAATACCTGCAAAACCCTGAAATGTGTGAAAATTCACACTTTACATCAATTTTTTGTAAGGATTTATTGACCTAATTTCGTATAACACCCCTGGCCATCTGGTCTATCTCAGCACTTATATGACAATTTATTGGTAATAATTTAGATAGGATATTTAATCTACAAAACCCTGAAACTTGACAAAATTCACACCACACTAATTTTTTTCCTTATTTTTTCAGTGTCCAGAATATTGTCTATAGTTCTCCTTAGTGTTGCAAAACCTATATATGTTGGAATTATACTAGTTATCCATTTCCTGGCCTCTGTATTATGGAGATACATAACCCATATCAACCAGGGATGGGCAGTTGTAATTGTACAAAGTCTCATAGACATTATAATCTCTAGAGACGACACACTCATCAATGTAATTACTTCAAACTTAATAATATTTCTAGAAGATACAGCTATGATGATAATTTGGGCCTGTGCAGTAACGAAGAGTCAAGAAATATTGGTCTTACCAATGTTATGCTTTATTGGTATTTTAGGGTTTGTTGGCAGAATTTTACATATAGCTAATAAGTGGTATCTTTATAAATATGAAAGTAAACATAGAGCTGTTGTTGAATAACAGGAAATATATTTTATTAATAAAATTTTGTTATGCTAACCAGAGTATTTTTTACCTGTGTGAGAAATTTCCAGCTCTCCCAAAGAAAAACTTGATTAATGTTCTGTACCCAGCAGACATTTTTATACGGGCCAGTACTGTTGAAGCACATACTCCCCGGCATTGAAATTAATGGGCCAGTACCCCGGTGTCCCCGTGGCCGTTAGCTGGCCCATTGGTGTATCAATTGCCGGTCCAGCAGCGGTAAAGTGCAAAATAATCACATTAGTTGCAAGATTTATTTCTGACGGACCAGTAGTATGAATGAACAGCGTAATGAGCATATTTTTACAAATGCTATATACAGTGAATTTATTTTTTAATGCAACATGTACTATGTCATTACCATGGATACAGATTTTGACAGCAATATAAATCGTGTTCATTTTCATTTGCAACATAGAAAAAACCATATTTACTAGCAAAATCAAAATATTTTAATGAAAATACAAATTAAAAAAAAATAAAAAAAAAATAATAATAATAAATAACTAATAAAAACTTATAATAATTGTTCAAAAGTTTCTCCGTTTACTTGCATACAAAATGTGAAGCGATCATAAAAATGATTCAAAACATTCAGCAATTGCTCTTAAGGTATATTGTTGGATGCTTGAACAATTTTGTCTTGCAATTCAGCAACATCCCTAAGTTCTCCATTATATACTTTGGCCTTTAAATATCCCCAATAAAAAAAATCATTGGGTGACAAATCCGGAGATCTCCCTGACCAATTCATCGACCCTCCTCTTCCAATCCAGCTATTTGGGAAAGTTCTATGTAAATATTCTTTAACTATTCTAGAATAATGGACTTGTGCGCCGTCATGTTGAAACCATACTTGTCCATTAATATTCAGGTTTCGCAACGCAGGTAATATTTGGCAAAAGGGCTAGATATTTTGCGGCATTAAGGTTACCATAAATAAAAAAACCCTATAATATTGGTTCCTATTATCCCTGCGCAAACATTTAATTTTTGCGGCTTTTGAGTTCGGAAGGGATGAAACAAATGTAAATTTTCTCGACTAAAATTTTGTCTGTGCACTTCACCATTTAGAGTAAACGTTGCTTCGTCAGTAAATAAAATTCTTTGAAGCATTGTTGGGTCGGAATTAATTTTTTCAAACATTTCAAAACAAAAATCCATACGTACTGCTGCGTCCCTTTCTAACAATTCTTGATGATTTTGAAATTTGTATGATCGAAACTTTTCTTTTTTTAAGAAGTTAAAAAAAGATCCAATACCGACACCAACGATTTGTGCAATTGATCTTAAAGTATTTCGAATGTTTTCTTCCACTTGTAATAATATTTCCAACTGTTTCTCTTCTGTAAGAACGTGGGATGTTGTTCTTTTTTTATTATGTGTTGACTTAAGACATCCTTCGCGATGAAATTTATTAACTAGTCTTGAAATTGTAGAAGGATTTGGTATTGGCCGATCTGGATAAGTTGCACTAGATACAGCAAAAACTTAAACTCATTTGGGAATTATACCAAGTTACCATCATTATTTTTTCTTCATCTGTATACATGTTGATTAATTTTTAAATCAGCAATGAGCAAAAGTATACAAACTAATTGTCTATGTTGCAAATGAAAATGAACACGATTTATATTGCTGTCAAAAACTGTATCCATAGTAATGACATACTACATGTTGCATTAAAAAATAAATTCACTGTATATATTTTTTTAATGTATCGACCAAAATGCTTTCTTTTTATCAAAATAATGAAATTGTTCTTAAAATATAATATATCAGTAAAATTTTGGCTTTGTTATTACTTAAACCAACTATTTTTCGTATTTATTTTATTATTTTTCTAATACTGCTATTTTTACGCACATGACTGTAAATTGAATATGAGGACGAGGAAATAAAAACAGGGATAAACTTAAATTTTATTTATATATTATAGACAGTTAGATAAATAGACAGATTGTCTTCTCTCTAAGTTCTATAAGTTTTGCTACATACACCGTATGTAAAGATTACATAAAATTACACGAGATTACTTAAAAAACTAAAAATATTCTACAGGAACGTCTACATTCATCTTCGGTATCAAATCGATTTTCATTTCCTTTACATCTGAAAATAAATAATTTATAATATTAATGGTAGGTTAGACTTTCAACTTAAGTAGGAGAAGCCGGGGCATAACGGGCTCTTCTCTTTTTGGCTGTTAAACCATGCCGCCATGTTTGGGTACATCCCAATCACATTCAGTACTTCGCTAGTCTTCTGAGAGTGATTGTATGACTGAGAGCTGGCGTTTACATTTTGTAAATTGGTGAAACGTGTTTTTTGCTGTGTTGATATATTTTTCACACATATCCAGACGTTGTTTGCTCTAGTGCAGAGCATGTGGCAAGTGGGCACATTGTTCTTGCGCTGGAGAAGATGATAACGATGAGGAATGCACTCACGTGTGTTCATTCTGCGTCAGATTTTAGTTGACTGCCCATTATACCCCGCCCGTGCTCATTTTGCCCCGACACCAGGGCAAAATGAGCACAAGGAAGATTTTTTTTATATCGTCATAACTAGAGCCCTGCAAATCCGCGGATACCCGCGGATTATCCGCGGATATCCGCAACTTTTCTGCGGATGCGGATAAATTATCATTTAAACCATGCGGATGCGGATCGGATGCGGATTAAATGTCATATCCGGTTATCCGCAATATCCGCGTTAAAAACATTAAATCTTCGGTTACTTTCGGAGAAACAAGCAATTGTGTTCTGACTACGCAGTCCTCGGTTATTTTCGGTTGTCTGTATATACATGGTATTTTGTAGCATTCAATCTCACTTTATGTTATTTTTATTAAGACAATTGTCCATGATCAAGACTGAGTTGAGACAATCAACTTAACTTTCTTTTTATTTTTGAATATATTATAGAAAATAATATTTTGGACAAAAGTTTCCTGGTACACTTTCGACGTAATTCTTCCTACCTCTGCTCTAATTCTGGCTTTTAAATCTGATAAAGGTTTTTTTTTTACATAAAACTGATTAGTAAGTTTTATTTAAATACCAAAATTTACCTACATAATTTTTTCTCGAAAATTTTATTATGTAACCTGCCAATTTTTTTATACTACCCGAAGTAAAAAGTCTTGCAGATCCCAAAAATTTGAAAAATGACACATGTTGCTATTTGAAAAAGTTGCAACGCCTAACTAATGCGCGAAATGGCGTAAGAGAATTACTTGATCCTAAAAATATGAAGCACCTTCTATCAAGTAACTTTTCTGATTTTTTTTTAAATTCAATATTAAAAAAAGCAGCACGCCACTTACTCCCAACGAAAAAGAACGCTTAGGCCCCCCAAAATTGTTATCTCTCTAGAGATTTAAATAAGTTATTAGCGCATCTAGGCCTTAAAACTTTTGGGGTCCCTTAGGTTAGGTTAGTAATAAATAAGCTGGTAAATCCAAAAATTTTCAGTAGCGTTTTAGAGCAGAGATTATCTAAACAGGCGAAATATGTTAGTTCTTTCCAAACTGACAGCAAAACCTGTAGTGCGGATATTTTTGCGGAGGCGGATCGGATGCGGATTTGTTATTTACAAAAGCTGCGGATGCGGATCGGATGCAGATCATGGATGTGCGGATGCGGATCGGATGCGGATACAGAAAAGCTTATCCGCGCAGGGCTCTAGTCATAACTTTTATTTTTGTCTTAAGTTTTTTACTGTATGTAATAATTAAACAATAAATCATCTTACGAATAATTTTTTACGATATTCCTTAAGATTTTATTAAAGATAATCCTTATAACCTGTTATGCCCCAGCTTCCCCTACCAACTTCAGAGTGGAGAAAATGTTTCGAGAATTGGTTTGAACGCATGCAAAAGTGTATAAATCTTAGAAGCTAATATTTTGAAAAGCAAAAAAACAGTTTGTTCCAAATAAAAAAATTTCTTTCTTAGTTTTTGTAAAAACTTAAAAGGTAGCCATCGTACCACGGACCAGGAACTTCTCTAGCAGGGTACCGTTCTCTGTACATATTTACTGCAGCACGAGAATTCTTGTGACATAAAATGTACACTTCGAACATATAGGGCAAACTTTTTAAGATCGCAGCGCCATATGCGGCAAAGCTGGAACACTCGAAAGTGACATTAAACTGTTACTCGTGTATTTGTTTAAGGCCCGGTCTTTCCACCTTCAGATAAAGTTGCAGGTAACTATCTGATAGATAAGGTTATTTATAACTTCATCTGCTGAGTAAATGTCAATACCAGTCAGTGAATCCAATACGTCAGTCTCATTATCCGTTAGATAACTATCCGATAGGTACATTTGTATAGAAAGAAGGGATGACATTTATTCAGCAGATGAAGTTACAAATAACCTTATCTGTCAGATAGTTACCTGGAACTTTATCTGAAGGTGGAAAGACCGGGCCTAAATGGTGAAAATGAACACGAGTTGTATTTTTCCTGTTTTCCGAGCTTTTTTTTAATTTAAAGGTAATCTACGATTTATAAGATATATAATAATATACTATTCTAAAGAAATTTCAAGGAAATTTTTAGCTTTCATTGTATTTTTAATTCTTTTTGACTGTCTGTTAATATAATAACAACAAAAATATGGTAAATATATTAGTAAAAATTAATATCTCTGCTTGAAAAAGTAGAAGGACCTTTTAATATATCAACTGATGATTTAAGCAAATATTGGGTGGGGTAAATGCTTTTTTTTCAGTCTTTTCTTGGACGTAAAAAATCACTTTCCATAAAATGCAACGAGCAAACATGCATGCATGGGCTTGGATTTTTGCCCATTTTTAGTTTTTGGCTCAATAAAAACCTCCAAACGTAGTTTCAATTGATATTTTTTTAGATTTAGGTAAATTATGGAATGTTTAAGAAGGAATAAGGAAGAATATTCACGATTTACATTGCGGGACACAACAAAATTAATTTTTTTCCATGATTCACAAAAATAAAACACAAACAACAAAAAAAAAACATGTATTTCTCCATTGAACAAAACAAAACAATGTCACTTTCGTATATTCCGCAAATTGCCACCAGATGTCAGGACGCTTAGGAATTTTCCCCTATCAATTTTTTTGTCGTGAGTAAAATTATTAATTTTATTTAGTTCTGTTATTACCAAATAGGTTAAAAACCTCTGAAAAAAATACCTACTTACCCTGTATATATGAATTTACGACACGTCTTTGACGGTTGATCATAATACCATTTAGTTTGTTTTTTTTTGCAATTTCCTTTCTGTTGACTAAGGCCACATGCCCCTAAAAAAGTCACTTAATTATTAAACTTGTGAATCCCTAATGCCCTTTTCACACTAGTTCACCGATGTTTAAGATCGGTATGCTTTCTCACTTGATGTTTAAATCTCCGGTGCTGTCATCAGCTACAGTAATTTTGTCCTTAAGTTACCGTCATGAAATTACCAGTTTTGAACTGTCTGCGCAGACGCACATTTTGAATTATTATAAACAAATATGGATATTTCATTTCATTCTACAATAAAGACACTACAATAAAGAATATATTACACCTGTATTAACATGTAAGTCGATACATTTTATCTCAATTATTGTAGCTCTGTATTTTATTAAACACATTATTAAAATAAATAATTTTATTATAACAATAAGTATAAACTTCTTATAACGTCGATATAATACAGTATTCTTGTTTATGATAATATAAAATGTTGACAGCACAAATTCAAGGAGTATTTTTTTATAATAGAAATTAAGTTGGTAATGCGGACGAAGTTTAAGACGCAGATCTCTGTCTTAAACATCGCTTGTATTTAGACGAGGCCATACGGTTTCACATTAGCTTTTAAAGATACATTCACTTTAACATCCGATCTTAAAGATCTAGTGTGAAAAGGGTATAATTCTCATATACTTTTTTCTGATTTCGGTCTGCTGTTTTTATTCTCGCTTTAATGCATTATCGCCCCGAAATACCCAAAAAAATAAATTTCCCTAAAGATAAGTATGTCATTTTATATTTACTTCGTGTATATGTCTCGGCTTCGTTGAAGATAATTTCGTTAAACAAAATTATTAGAAACGTTGCAATAAAAATGAAGTATTTCATTTTGAAAATTGATGGTGTCTTCTTAATTTTAGTTAGAGCTTTACTGTTAATTTTCATAATTATCTAAGATACATATATATAGTTAAAAATAATTAATTTTATGGTTATTCTGAAGCAATGTCACCAGAAACACAATGAAACAATGAAATCAATTACCAAATATTAATGATTGATTATACTGTCATTACTTTGGGTTAAGAAAGCGAAAAATTAATCTTATTTCCTGGTAATATGCAAAGCAGGGGCAGTAACTAAAAAATTGGCAATGAATTTTGAAGAAAATGCAGTCTTTTTATTTTATTACTAGCAGACGGTTCCATGACAACTGGGGTAAGACAATTCGGGCCGTTCACAATAGGGGATAGGCATGATTTTTTTTTTATTTTTTATTATATTCCTCTTGTTGCATATAAACATAAAACACAGTTTTTATTTATTTTTTTTGTAATTTGAAGGCTTAAAAAAATCATAAATGTATGTAGCGCGCGAAAACGACGTGTGACGTCATACCCCTTCTAACTGACGTATAACACTACTAGCTTACCGGCGTACATAGTCTGTTGTGAACTTATTTGTTTGTATAACTTTCATAGGTTATGTAAAGTTAGAGTGATTTTAGTTAAAATAAAGTTTAATTCTATAAAAACAATTTATACAGTCTGTTTCAAACGCTTAGGCGGAACTAAATGGGAATTTCGTTCTTTTAGGTTGTCACGACAAGGGACCTTTCTTGGGTTATTTCATTTTTCATGTTGGAATGTCAAAATTTAAAATTACAACAATGAAACCATGGAAACGAATGACCTATGTCAAAATTAAATTATTTTTTTATATATTTTAATGACAAAAAAATAAATAAATGGGAAATTTGTATTAAGAATTACACAAAAAATCAAAATATAAAGAAAATGACATTTTAAAATGATATTAACCTTAACCAAAAAATGTTTATTGTAAGTATGATTTACAAAGCTTAAACAAAACGGCCGAAAAGCACGATTTAAGCGATGAAAGTAACTAAATTGCAAAATCTAGTTCCGCCTAAGCGTTTGAAACAGACTGTACATGTTTACCGAATTAAATTTTATATTAAAATAGATAACTTATATTGCAGTATTTCAATTATGCCTCTAACGTTTTGTAACTTCATGTAAACAATGTAGTAAAATTCTGACATCTAAATTACATAAATATTTACATTTTACAGAGTTGCAGCGTTTGTTTACATAAAGTTATTGAATATAAAATAAAAATTACTTTGACACCATGTATTTCCTCAGCACTGTAGCATTCATTATTTTTCATATATTCCATGAGCATAAATGCATCAATGTTGGGTAAATGATCACTCTGAGCCCTAACAAAATCTTTATCTGCCATTTTAATAATAAATGCGTGAAAAATTGCTTAAAAACAAATACAGAACTCTCGAACAATACAATACACACACGTGTAAAGATTATGTTGTAGCTGTATCTGCGATGTGAAACCCCTATCGTTTGACGTCATACTCAGTCGTTTTACTCGGCAACCTTCGCTCCGTGGTCGGCTTATTTCAAATTTACAATATTTTAATTCAAAAATTTGGCTATAATATTAATTAAAATGTAATTTTTGTTTTGTTAGGTGATATAACTAACATTAACATATCAAAATAATGTAGTTTTAAGGAAATACAAATTTTATGCGTATCCCCTATTGGGGCTTTTCACAACTGAGGCCATTAACAACTGGGGCGATGGACAATTCGGGCCGTACACAATTGGGGATTTGCACAACTGGGGCCATTAACAAATGGGGCGATGGACAATTCGGGCCGTTCACAATTGGGGCTTTTGATAACTGGGGCCATAACTATAAGAGCTAGAGTCTTCTTTTGTTTAAAATAAAAAATAATTATTTTACAAGTTGGCATAAATTAAATTGCGTGTTCTTTTGGAAAAAAAAAAAATAAAATATATTTTAATGGTTTGATTAAGTACATTTTGGTGGGAATTAGAATAAATAAAAAAAAAATTGTATTTTAAGGGTTGGCTTAAGGAAATTTTCGTGTTCATTTGATTAAAAAGAAATTGTATTTTAAGGGTTAGATTAAGTAAAATTTGGTACTCTTTTGACTATATATTCCCCGCACTCATTAAATTCTGAACCAATAGAAAATGTTTATGTACACATGCATTCGAAGATAATATTCTAATAAAATTTTACGATCGGCGAGAATCTCAAAGCAGCAAATATTATGAAGATTATGTATTTGAAAATTTAGTCACATTAGAGACAAGATAGGTATTATCAATTTTTAATTTTTATTATGTTTATCTAGAAAATTTTGCCAGTTTTATATAAACGATATACATAAAATACCTATATACAAAAAAATACTATCATACATGAACTTGGAACAAAAAAACTTGGAAAATCAAATAGTCAAACAAAAAATAACTGATTTTCTCGTAGTTGACTCATATTAATTAAATTTAGTTACAAAATATATACTTCTAAAATTAAATACATTTTTTATTTATTTATTCAAAAGAACACTTAAATTTACTTAAGCCAACCCTTAAAATACATTTTTTATTTATATAGTCAAAAGAGCACTAAATTTTACTTAATCTAACCCTTAAAATACAATTTTTTTATTTATTCTAATTCCCACCAAAATGTACTTAACAACTGGGGCGATGGACAATTCGGGCCGTACACAATTGGGGCTTGTGACAACTGGGGCCATAACTATAAGAGCTAGAGTCTTCTTTTGTTTAAAATAAAAAATAATTATTTTACAAGTTGGCAGAAGTTCTTTTGAAAAAAAAATATATTAATGGTTTGATTAATGACTCCAGTTGTGCAAAGCCCCAATTGTGTTCGGCCCGAATTGTCCATCGCCCCAGTTGTTAATGGCCCGAGTTATGAAAAGCCCCAATTGTGAACGGCCCGAAATTGCTTACGGCCCCAGTTGTCTGGTTACCGTAGATCAGTAGTTCCCAAACTTATTTTGTCGCGGAACCCCAATGCGCTGTTCAAAAAATTACGGAACCCGTTTATTAGATTTTTTTTATACAACTTTAAATACAAAAAAAAAAAATAATAAATTACATTTATGCAAACTTTTTCCTTTTATAAATAAGATAGAAAAGTAAGAGTTTATAAATTAGTAATCATTTTCATTGTCTTCCTAAAAACTAGAACATCAAAAGTAAAAAAAAAAAAAAAAATCATGAGTTCATATTTTTCATAGAAAATGAACTCATTCTTTTGCTTTTTGAATTATTATATCCTTTCAAAATTTGGTATAATATTTGATAATCAAATTCGCATATCTGGTGCAGCATTTAGATTACTGCGATATTTCGATTTTGTATCAGCGTATTTTGAAAATCCAGCTTCACACATGTACGTAGTTGCAAACGGTAACAAAAACCAAATAGCCCTTTTTGATAAATGAGGATATTGGTCATATATATCAGACCAGAAAATTGTTTTTTCTGTGTATCTGTATTACATTTATTTTTCTTTAATAAATTTTTAACTATATCTTAAATCCTTTTTTTTAATATCCATTTTTATGAAACAAGAGTGATATAAATAGCACCATGTCCCGCGGAACCCCTGAATTTAATCGCGGAACCCCTGAATTTAATCGCGGAACGCTAGGGTTCCGTGAAACACACTTTGGGAAACGCTGCCGTAGATTGATATAGAAGATACGCAACTCTTTTAACATACCTGTCACGATGGTTGCGTACATACACAGGCGTATAATTACTTCTAAAGCTAATTAAACTGTTCCCTGTACTACAGAGTGCGCTATAGAATATAATACAATATTTAATTACCCCCTCCATATTTTCCTAGTAAGCAGTTCAGTGTTAATACAGTGTTTGGACTTGCAACTTGAGTTTTATTCTAAATACATTTAAATTGTATCAGTGAAAAATTTAAAAAATTCTGTGAAAAATGTCTGAAGAAAAAAAGCCACTTATATCAAGTTTTGAGCAACATAAAAATTATGTAAGAATAGCTGTAGTTCTAGTAATTCGTACTGTTTTTGTTGTGTACATTTTTACTATAACGTAAATAATAAGCATAGAGGCGCTAGCTCTTTTTGCGCCCGCGGCAAACCCGCGTAACTGCGCCCTTTTTAGGGTTTTCTAGGTATGACCAAAAAAACCTTATACCGTTATTTTGTCGTCTGTCTGTCTGTCTGTTCGGTAAAAATTGTAGCCAAACGGCTAAACCTAGAGAGTTGAAATTTGGCATGCTTATATAATTCTTTGACCTGCATATAGGAAAAATACTAAAACATCTAAAAAACATACCCCCCTAAAAATATAAACAAATATATGCTCATCGAAAAAAAAAATATTTTTTTAAAATTCAAATTAAACATTCAATACTCTCAATTAAAAATTGAGTAGGTTATGAAACGAAAGCTCTTAGTTCGTGGATTACCGATCAAAATTTTATTTTTACAAAATAAATTATTTTGAAACGATTTTTGCCAAAATTGTGCAAAAAAAAATTTGTCCCACACCCTGTAGAACAAATGGTCTAAACTAAAAATCTGAAATAATTCTAAGTAATGTATATTTGTGTGAACCGGAATAGTACAACAGGAATTTTTGATCAGATTATGTTTTCGGAAAATAACAAATTTTTTGTTTTTTGCTTGTTCATGTAAAATATTTAATAACTTACGTAACAAAATATACCAGCATGCACGAAATTTCATATTTAAGCTTTTGACATCAACGGCACGAGTTGATCAACTTTTAATAAAAATCGGTTAACTTAAATGGGAGTTTACTCGTGTTGGTTTTAAAATTTTTGCGAATATTTCACAACAGAGAAATATTTCGAAAAAATCAGCTGTGGCCACCACAGGACCGACCGCCATCACAAATCACTTGTGTAATTTATGCTGCTTTATCAAAAAATGTCTCAAATAAAAGTTGTTAGTTATTTACTTTTATAGCAACTTTTGTTAAATAATTTTTTTCGAAATATTTTTCTGTTATGAAATATTCGCAAGAATCTTAAGACCTACACGAGTAAACTCCCATTTCTATTTAACCGATTTTTACCAAAAGTTGATCAACTCGTACCACTGATATCAAAAGCTTAAATATGAAGTTTCATAAAAATCCTTTTAGCCGAATTTACTCTGCACGTGTACATGGACCGACAGACAGACGGTCTGTCTGTCTGTCTGACCTACTGCTTTACTGACAGACCGACAGACATCATGTTAAAAATAGTCAAAACGTGATGTAGGGACCTCAATTCGTGGAGATCCATCGAAATCTCGAAATGTCAAAATCGGTATGATCACAATACAAAATAAACCAGCTCTTATACATATATGTTGGCGGTCGGTAAAAATTTATTTAACAAAAGTTGCTATAAAAACAAAAACAACTTTTATTTGAGAAATTTTTTGATAAAGCAGTATAAATTACTTTGTGATGGCGGTCGGTCCTGTGGTGGCCATAGCTGATTTTTTAGAATGTAGTATTTCAAATATTTCCTTGGTAACTACTAAAAAAAAAAAGAACTAAAAAACATGCTGAAACGCCTTAATTTGATGCATAAATAATTAAAATATTTTAGGATTCTCAAATACCAAGTGAAGGTGTTCATATAAGAATTCCTTCTAATTTGGGTTCTAGAAATGGTTTTGAAAATGAAGGCAACTTAAATCCTATGGATAAAAATCCAAAAATTACTTATACTTGGTCCGAAATTAATGTATTTGCGGACGCGAAAGAAAGTTCAAGAAGTTGGAATTTGTGCAAGAGAGGAATAAAGAAAGAAGACAAAAGAAAACACATTTTAAATAATGGTAAGTAAAAGTATAAAATATGTAGATATTAAGTCTGTTTTACATTGTACTTTTTTGTATGGTTTTTTGGTCATACCTACAAAACCCTAAAAAAATAATATAGGTGAATAAAAAAAATAAACAAATGTAAAAAGCATTTGTTTATTTTTTTTTTGGAGATCAGTTTAAATTAAAAAAATTGTGTATTAAACTATAACAGAAAATTTTAAATGTGGTACATACAAAGATGGCGGTCCCTCGTTTTTATCATACGCAGAGGCGAATTAAGCGGTGGGCGGACTGGGCGGCCGCCCGGGACCCATGAAGCCGGGGGGCCTACCGAAGCCTAAGTACAAATATTTTCATTCTATTTAAAATAATAGAGAGCCCATTTTAATTTTACCGCCCAGGGCCCCCAAGCAACTTAATTCGCCATTGAACATACGTTCCTCTTTCGTATGATGACGCAATCTCTCGCACCTATTGGGCTCAACAGCGCTATGAAGTGACGCCAAGCGGACTAAAACTGAACTAGGCGAAACGAGTAATAGTTTATTGTTTACATCTGGTTTACATGTGTTTTCTCGTGTAGTTTGTATTGCTTTTAAAAGTTAGTGTTGCAGTTTGTTTGTTATATTAACTTTTGATAGCAATTATTATTCTTTTTTATATTACTTTATGTTATAATGAGTTATTATAATACAAATTGGTGTGTGTTTGGCTGTCACTCTAGAAAAGGAAGTAACAAAAATATTTACTTCCACTATTTCCAAATGAGAAACAATTTGTGAACTGTTAATAAATTTGGTGTTGTGGAAGAGATAATAACAAACTAGTATTTATTAAACAAATTAAATAAAAAACAAACACTAAATTATAAAAATCCTTCTCGAACATAATTAAATATCTACCCGTGTAATTTTAATGCAGAATTAGGGCAAGCGGTCTCAAATTCTGTACGCAGCTTTTCTAATACATTTTCACTGAACCTTCAGTGCCTGCTTTTGTATTTAATCAATTTATTTAGGCAAGGAGTTTCTAACAGAGATGGCGGTTCATACCGTTGTCAGACAGGTTTTTTAAAAGTAGACCACAGGCATTGTAATCTGTGCTGGTTAATATTTCCATACTCAATATATTGTTTCTGGAACAAAAAGAAAAACCAACAGAAACCACACAAAAAAAAAAAAGAAAAATCAAATATTACAATCAATCAATGCCCTGATCTGGGCTTCTTTCATTTTGGTTTGTTAACCACCTGGCACAAAATAATAGGACAGCTGAAATTTGTTTGCATGTAGTTCCTGCTTTACATGTGCAGGACATATTTAAAACTTCAACATAATTACTAAATTTTAATTTCCCAGTGACTTCGTGAGGTGGTGATCTCAAACTACTTGTTTGTAAACATAACCCACATATGTCGACATGCTTATCATTTTTGTCCAAAATTCCGAACAACGTAAGATGTCCGGCGTTTAACAACTCTTCTCCTTCAACTACACACCTAGAAGAAGGTGTTGCACTTAAAAAATTAAAATAATTTAATAAAGATAGCTGTTTATTATCCATTCCAAATCGATGATTTAACATGTAAACAAATATGGACAACTTTCACATTACTCGTTTCAATCAGCTGTTCATAGCGCTCTTAGCGCCGCCATCGGGCATTGTTGTACCCAATAGTAGCAGTACCCCTTCCCACTGTTAGTTTGTTTACTCTGTGGAAATACGATTGAACATAGCTTGCAGACGTATTAAAACAGATAAAAACATTAAAATGGAAGTGGTTCGGGGGCGGTTCACTTATACCGAATGGACAGGGAACGCTGGCCGATACTGGTTACGGAGTGGACTGCATACGTCAGCAAGATAAACTGTGGCAGACAGCCAATACGATGGAAGGACGAACTTACAATGGAAGGCGGCACACTGTATGGACAGAATGCCTTAACAGAATAAATAGACCATATTAGTAACTACGTCACAAAATGGAATTCAATGGTTTCGGCTGGCGACTAGTTTCATTTTATTTGAAATAAGCAAGTTATTTTTTTAAATTGTATTTTGGAAGTATAAATTAAGTTTTCAAAGTAAGAAAATGCTTCACATCAAAATTATAAGTCAATATTTATTTATTAAAATTCTTATTTTGTACATTATAATTTAATATGTCATTATTTTTGCAGAATAATATTATTTTGCAGGTTAATTTTGAAAAATTTATGTTAATAATCGTTATTATGGAAAGTAACATATAGTACCATATACCAATAAGTCTGTTTGCCATTTCTAAATAGTTTGAAGTAGAGGTGGGAAATGCGTATTTCTTTTCTTTTTAAAGATTCGTTCAGTATTCAGTACGCTCTAAAAAGATTCGTTCTTTCGGAACGAATCGTTGGCGTACAACAAATCTAGTGTTTACTGTCTACGTCACGCTGTACTTAGTTTTGTTATTGCATAGTTGTGTACTGGGAGCTGAGAACAGTATACCTACATACTTCTGTAGTTCTCGTGCGTCCGTCGCTCTTAGTGGGGGAATCCAAAATAGTAAAATACTGTATTTAAAACTAGTTATTTTTATCAAAATTCTGATTTATCAATTTTAATTTTAATTAATTTGTCCTCTGAGCTTAGATTGTGAGAGCCAAGCTTCGAGTTACTAGCTTGCGTATTAAATCATTGATGCATCGTCCGTGAACGATAGACTGTCGCTAGTAGTTTGCGAACGTTGAACGCATCAGTACACCTAGTACGTGTACGTGTTACGTACTTACGTACACGTGTACACATTGTACTGCGCGGTGTCTCGAGTCCGCCGTTCAGTTTTTGCTCGTTCCATGTTCTAAGTTCGTCCATCCAGACTGAGCCTACATACCAAACTATAGACATAGATGTACGTGTGTTCCACACTACACACTACACAGCCACCAGCTGAGCACTGTGCTTGAACTTCGTTCCGTTCCGTTCCATATCGAGTGACACTCGCCACTCGCTAGCATTGGTCCGTGAGTTTGCGTACTGATGATTTGTTCGCTGCTTATTTAAAGATTCGGTCGTATCAATTCACTGCAACGATTCGTTCTTTTGGAACGAATCGTTTGCGAACGACACATCTCTAGTTTGAAGGAACAATGTGATGTTCTTATTTTATCCATTATTGTTTTTCATTTTCATCTGTCAAAAAACGAAAAAAGTAGCAATTAAGAATGTGTATATTTTGTATATTTTCAGTATACGGAGCTGCTTATCCTGGCGAGTTGTTAGCCATTTTAGGTTCCTCAGGTGCTGGTAAAACTACCCTATTAAACGCCTTAACTTTTCGATCTACAAAAGGAGTTCAGATCAGTGGACTAAGATGCATAAATGGACTTCCAGTCAACCATGAAGTCCTCATAAGTCAAAGTGCTTATGTCCAACAAGATGACTTGTTTATAGGCTGTCTTACTGTTAAAGAACACTTGAGATTTCAGGTAAAATTGTTGCTATAGTCCACTCAAACGTTAGAATGCAGTATTGCTCTTATGTGAATTAGGACCGATGTTGCCAAATGTTCTAAAAGTGTCAAATATGTCAATGAATCCAGTATGCGAGTGCTATTTTTTTTCAAGCTCCGTTAAATTGGCAATGGAAACTCAGTTGTCATTGTTAAGCGGCGCTTGCGCAGTAGTGTTTAGCAATATATCTGTCAGTCAGAGGCGCACACAAGAGGCCCCCCCCCTCTTGTGTGCCGAGGGGGGGGGGGGCCTCAAGGGGTCCGAGACGACATTGTGGAAAAAATGAACACAGTGATCGACGGTTCACAATTTCCTAAATCTCTGTTAATTTTCCTTAAATTTCTCGGTCAGCTTTTTATGAAATTGTTACAGTAAAACTCGGCTGCCGCAAATTTTGTGAACAGTGGGTCCCCAAACATCTTAGAGAAGAATATCAAATGGGAGATATTCTGCCACCCGCCCTACAGCCCGGATTTGGCACCAAGCGATTTTGCATTTGTTCACCAGGATGTAAGTGTGGTTGGGAGAGAAGCGTTTCAGCACTAATGAAGAGCTGAAAACCAGTGTGCAAAATTGGCTGAGAACCCAGGCGGCAACATGGTATGAGGAGGATATACAAAAACTGGTTCTCCGTTACGATAAATGCTATAATGTTGGTGGAGACTACGTTGAGAAAAAATTTAGATGAATACGTAACTCTTGTGTATATTACTTTTCTTATTACTCTTATTTGTTTTTGCTAATTCAACGGAACTTGAAAAAAATAGCCCTTTTCAACGACCACACTGTTTTACAGCCGACAACCTCGCCAAGGAAAAAAAGAATAATGTTATTGCGAATACCACATTTGCACTGTACTGCATTCTAACGTTTGAACGGACTATACATAGTAATAGACTTGCACAATGTTATTAAATTAATGCAATTTAGTATTTTCACCTCAAAGAATAGTAATCAGAAAATATTATGAAGCAAAAAAATAATATCTTATTCTATAAGAAAGTTAATAATTATTAAATATGAAATAGTTTCAAACGCCGTCCTTTAGTAACGTAGCTGGCCACAGGAGTATCTTAGATTAATATGAACGCAACTGACGTCACAGATATCGATTATTTTTTCAAAGTACTTAGTTTTAGATTGTAGACAGGACCAATAGTTTAAATACCTATTGCGTTTTTCAGGCTTTAGTAAGGATGGATAAACATATTCCTTACCAACAAAGGATTCAAAGAGTTAACGAAGTAATCAGTGAAGTAAGGGCTTTTGTTTTGCTTTTAGATCTTATTTTAATCAATATATATTTAGCTAGGATTATCAAAATGCCAAAATACTACCATAGGAGTTGCTGGAAGGATTAAAGGAATATCAGGAGGTGAAATGAAGAGATTATCCTTTGCTTCAGAAGTTTTAACAAATCCATCTTTGATGTTTTGCGATGAACCAACTTCAGGATTGGACTCTTTCATGGCCCAGAATGTTGTACAGGTAAAGGACTACAATGGATTCTTGGTATTTTTGAATACACTGTTATTTTATTTGTAGGTTTTGAAAGGACTTGCACAGACTGGTAAAACAGTAATCTGTACTATACATCAACCTTCCAGTGAGGTCTATGCAATGTTTGATAAGCTATTGTTGATGGCAGAAGGTAAAGTGGCTTTTATGGGGACACCTGAAGAAGCATCTTTATTTTTTGAAGAGTGAGTATATATTTTTTTTTTGAGTCTCACCACTGGCATGGGAGCCCAAAGATTTCTTTCGTGGAGAAGGCCAAATTATTAATGCAAATTTTTAAAAATATTTATTATTTTATTAAATAAACTTTCATAAATGTAGAACACTATTTAAATATAAATTGAAGGTGTCACATATTTATATACGAGGGATGTTTCCTAAATTCTGGGAATTTTGCTATAATTAAATTACGCAGAACTTATAGGCAATGTTATTGGTGCCAGACAAGTCTTGACATGTTTATGCAACTATCTAGTGCAATATTGTTCAGTCTGATTTAGGTGTTCGACTGATATAGACGCGTTTTCATAGCACTGTTTTTGTAACCATGGAAGACAAAGCAAAATTTCAAAGAGCAATAATTTTCTTTTTGTGGAAACGTGTGAAAACATCAGAAATTATTCAGCGTCTGCAAGGAGTATTTGGTGAGTCTGCAGAATACAAAAGTACTGTTTATCGGTGGATCTATCGTTTTAAAACCGGTAGAACATCACTAGAAGACGATCCACGCAGTGGGCGCCCAAGCACGTCGGTAAATGAAAGAAACATTACTGCCGTCGAAGACCTACTGAAAGAGGACAGGCGAATGACTATTCTTCAAATTAGTGTGCGCCTAGGGATAGGTACACGACAAGTTCATGACATCTTGCATGATTGTTTGGGCGTTAGCAAGGTTTCGCCGCGCTGGGTGCCAAGGCTGTTGGGACCAGAACAGAAACTCAATTTCAAAGTTCTTTGAGGACGGCTTAAAAAATTAGTTTATCGTTGGGATAAATGTATTCCGTTAAATGGAGATTATGTTGAAAAACTACATTGTAATATTGACGAAAATTAACAAAATAATAAAAATTATAGCTAAATTCCCAGAACTTTGGAAACATCCCTCGTAAGTTTCTGATCCACAGTCAACGAGGGATGGGAAGACGACAGAAAAATGAACGACTCCCTACTCTCGACTCCCGAGTCGCTATTTTTGAAAACAGACTCCCAACTCCCTATTCCCGACTCCCGACTTCCGACTCCCCATTTCTTTACTTGTTGTACAAATAGCTATAATCATATCTTAGCGCAATCTGTATATATGCATTTTTTTTTTTTCAGGATTGGAGCTCCGTGTCCTAATAATTATAATCCAGCTGATTATTTTATTCAGCTCCTGGCTGTTGTACCAAGTCGTGAAAATTCCTGCCGTCAAAGTATTGACATGATATGTGATAGCTTTGAAAAAAGTGATCCAGGAATTAAATTACAAACCGAGTCATCTACGCTGGTAAGAAACAAATCATGCGTTAATAAAAAAATATAATTTAAAGTCTTCTTGTATTAGAGCAGGGGTTATTAATTTAAGATGCATAGTTTTTAAATTGATTTAAAGGATCCTTAAACATTGTTTCAGGCAAAAACTGAGTGGAATTATGACGAAGTGTGGGGTACAAGCGAAGGTTCCAGATCACCTTACAAAAATGGGTGGTGTGCCCAATTTTGTGCCCTTCTGTGGCGCTCCTGGCTTAGCGTCATGAAAGAACCTATGCTAATACGCGTAAGGTTATTACAAACAGTAGTAAGTATAAATTTAATTTTTTTATTGACTTAATAACCTCCTTTGATTGACAACTTCGGTAGTTGCATATTACATACATTTTCGTTAATAAACGAGTGGTAATTGGAAAGTTTCTAAAACGAACTAAAGACGGAGTTGCGCGCACATATGTTTTGAATAATAGATAAAAATTAGTAGATTTCAAAATCTAGTTCCGTCTAATCGTTTACAATAGCCTATATATGCTGTTCACTTTTGTAAAAACAAACTCGGAGAAAATGTTGATTACAGTAGTTTACACCTTTGAAATTGTAGGTCAGATTGATATTAAAAAATTGATGTGAAGTGTGAATTTTCACACATTTCAGGGTTTTGCAGGTATTTAGTAAGTGAATGATGATTATTTGTGATGCCAAAACAAATTTTATGTCAAAATATTTTTTTATGAATTTTAAATCGAATGCCTACTACCATTATTTAACTTTTTAAAGATGTGCAGTATTTTTTTTATATATCAAGGTTCATTAAGATTTTGAAAATTGCGCCTATGGCTTCCATTGGTTGTTTTTAGTCATAGCTCCTCCCCTTTGATTTCGTGTACATTCAAATATATAATTAAATTATAATTTCAACAATTTCCACTGGCTATTAAAAATTGGCAACAATTGCCAAAATATAATTAAAATTTTGAAAAAATAATTTATACAATATAAAAATGCAAATAAAAAAATAAAAAATAATATTGTCTCCTCACGTAGGACTCGAACATGAGTTCGAATATGAATTCTTGGACAGAACGCTAGTATCTTAGCCACTGCACCAAGAAACACGTTACTGTTTAGCGTATTATATAACTATAAGTTGTCAACATTATTAGCAAAAAACACAAAAAATGCTTTTTTTTTCCAAAAACATAATCTGATCAAAAATTCCTGTTGAACTATTCCGGTTCACACCAATGTACATTACTTAGAATTTTTTCAGATTTTTAGTTTAAACCATCTGGGCTACAGGGTGTGGGACAAAAATTTGTTTGCACAATATTGGCAAAAATCGCTTCAAAATAATTTATTTTGCAAAAATATAAATTTGATCGTTAATCCACGTACCAAGGGCTTTCATTTGATACCCTACTCAGAATTAAAAAAAAAATATTTTTTTTTTTCGATGAGCACATATTTGTTTATATTTTTAGGGGGATATGTTTTTTAGATGTTTTAGTATTTTTCCTATGTGCGGGTCAAAGAGTTGTATAAGCATGCCAAATTTCAACTCTCTAGGTTTAGCCGTTTGGCTACAATTTTAACCGAACAGACAGACAGACAGACAGACAGACAGACAGACAGACAGACAGACAGACAGACAGACAGACAGACAGACAGACAGACAGACAGACAGACGACAAAATGACGGTATAAGGGTTTTTTGGTCATACCTACAAAACCCTAAAAAACAGTAAAAATAGTAAGGCATTGACGCCAATAAGTCTGAGTGATTGTTTAAAATATAATTTAACACTCCACTCTTTTTCATTGCAAGCAACGAGAAAAAGCAGTTTAGTAAGCCTTTTGCCAAGAAGCCTATTTATGTCTCCTCATACAATTATTGTAGCTCCTGCTTTCAAAAATAAGCGCTCTGAAGGATCTGACGTCGCTACTACAGACAAGAATTCCTGAGCAATTTTATATAAGTTTGGGAAGACTGTCTTCATATCGTCTCAAACCAGTAGCGGATTGGATTTCAGAGGTGAAACTGGATTTTTCAAATACAGTGATAATAATAATAATAATAATAATAATATTTTATTATTCCTTTGACAATTACAAAATGTATAGGAAAAGTCATACAGGTGCAATACATACATTATTGTGTACAATCTGACAAATATTCTTCCACAGAGTAGTAACATTTAGATATCAGAAATTTTTTTAACTGGTTTTTAAATTTATTTTCTATAATTAATGCTTTTAAGAAATTCGGCAAGGCAATTATAAAGGGTAATCTGACAATAATTTGGACAATTTTTAAAAGTTGAAAGTTTGTGTTTAGGAATTTCAAATTTATTATTGTCAGATCTAGTGCCGTAGTTGTGAAAATGATTCAATTTTTTGAACGAGTAAAAATGTTTCCATACATGAATTAAATGTTTGTATATGTAAATGCATGGTAAACTTAATAATTCTAGCTCTTTGAATAACTTTTTGCAATGTGTTCTTTTGGGAACCCCCGCAATAGTTCTAACAATTCGTTTTTGAATATAGAATATTCTTTTAGCTTCGGTAGATTTTCCCCAAAACATTACGCTGTATGAAACTAGGGAGTAAAAAGTAGCGAAATAGTAGGATTTCAAAGCAGATAAGTTACAGACCTGTTTTAGCCTGTAAATTGAAAAGCATACCCTTGCTAGCTTTGTACAAAGAGCTTGAATGTGTGGATGCCATTTGAGGCGCTTGTCTAAAATAACCCCTAGATAATTAGCTTCATTTGTTGAAATAATTAAATTATTATCAATACTGATAGGTCCAAGGTACTATTAAACTTTCTCGTCTCAAAATGAATAACGCTTGTTTTATTCACATTAAATAGTAAATTGTTATCTTTACACCATTCATTAAAAACGCTTAGATCTTGGTTGGTTAATTCAGACAACACCCTCGAGTTGGCTGCACTTAGAACAAAAGCAGTGTCATCAGCATATGTAAAGAGCTTACCCTGTGTGTTGACACTAGCCAGATCATTGGTGTACAAAATGTATAACAGCGGAGAAATTACTGAACCTTGGGGCAGACCAATATTAGTTAATATCTCGGTAGATTTTAAGTTATTTAATGAAACTAATTGTTTGCGGTTACATAAGAAATTTTTAAGTGATAGTTCATGTTCAGTTTTGTTAGAACCACGTTGGCCTTTGTCTGATTTTAGTTTCCTCTTCCCATGTACAATGTCAGTATGGTGACTCCAAAGAGCTACTAGAGCTACTACTTTTCCACTAGTCTGTACCACGTCGCTCAATAAGTCTCCGGTCTAAATAAGAAAAACATTTTTTTTTTAGAAATTCGTATTTTTTCATCAACATACTCTCCTTGAAGAGTGATACATTCATTCCATCGCTCCTCTAACTTTTCGATGCCTTCTTTGTAGAACGATTTGTCTTTGCCCTCAAAATAGGCCTCGGTTTCGGCAATCACTTCTTCATTTGAGTCAAATTTCTTTCCCTGGAGCACCTTTTTGAGGTCTGCAAAAAGCCAGTAGTCGTTGTGGGCAGGATCTGGAGAGTACGGTGGGTGAGGAAGCAATTCGAAGCGTAATTGTGACACGGGACGTTGTCTTGGTGAAAGAGCACTGTTTTCTTTTGCATGTGAAGCCGTTTTTTTTTTTATTACTACACTCAATCGATCCAATAATGCCATGTAGTATTCGCTATTGATAGTTTTACCTTTCTCAAGATAGTCGATCAACAAAATACCATGCGCGTCACAAAATAAGGATGCCATAACCTTGCCAACACATGTTATCTCTTCCCACCTCAATATTCAATTTATAATCCTCAGATAGACCCATTTTTTACAATTAAAGATAAAGAAAGTTTTGTAAATGTAGTAAATAAAAAATACCCTAATGCACATATGATATTCACAGATGGATCTAAGACCAACGAAGGCATAGGCATTGCAATATACGATTACACAAGTAGTTATTCCGAATCTTTTAAAGTGACAAATAAAATATCTATTTTTAATGCGGAAATGTTAGCCATATCAAAAGCCCTAGAGTACGTCATAAGAAAGGAAATCATAAATAAAAATATCATAGTTGCATCAGACAGCCAAAGTGTCTTAAAAAAGTTAAAATCTCCTGGAATGTCTAACCATCCCCCATTATTATACAGTATAATAGACAATATTAATAGGATAATAAACCAATTCAACAATAATATTAAAATAATATGGGTTAAATCTCACTGCGGTGTAGAACCAAATGAAACTGTCGACAATTTGGCCAAAATGGCCATACACAATGGCCGTCTAATACAACCCCCAAATACTCCTGAGGAGTACCTTAATGAGGTTAAAACAACTATATTTAAGGAATGGCAGGAAGAATTCCATAAAATTAGTATGTTAAAAGGTAAGACATACTTCCAAATAAATAATACCATTAAAAAAAAACCTTGGTTTTTTAATTACAATCTTTCCCGACAAAATATAGTCAGAATATGTAGGTTGAGATTCGATCACATTAGCTGTCCTGCACACTTACAACGTTTCAAAATAATTCCAAACGGTGACTGTGAGTCATGTAATATGCCTGCAGACCCAAATCACTTGATATTGTCTTGTAAACAGTTTGAACCAGAACAAAATAAATTAATAACACATTTAATATCAAAAGGTATACCGTTACCAACCAATATTTACATTTTATTGAGCCACAACAATAAAGAAATTTATGAAAATTTAGCCTTATATTTGACTTCCACAAATATGAACATTTAGAAATATCAGATTAGGTTATTAACAAAAAAAAATATATATATTCTCAATAAAAGCTTGCAAAATTAATTAGTTAGGAAATCATATTCATTTAGTAACATTAAATCTCTATTGTTAACCCCCCAAGGGCCCACTCCAAACAGTATCGCCAAAGTGCTGCCGTGACGGGCCTCACTGGCAAACTCCCCTTCCCTCTACATTCCTTTCGTGTTAAATCCCAAAACGACATCATTAAAATTAGTACAGGACATAACAAGTTATTGAAGCTGGCAAAGGAGAAATCCGTAAGCCAAAATCTGAGAAAAAAAAAAAAAAAAACCTTGCTAGCTGACTCTGAGTTTCAAATTTTCGTGTAAAATTGTAAACACTCTACCTTCTGATATCTTTAAGGTGTCAGCTATCTCACGCAACTTCATTTTACGGTCTTTCAAAACTATTTTATGGATTTTTTTTTGTTTTTCGGAACAACTGCCGATTTTAGGCGAACAGAGCGTTCAGTATCATTGGTATTTGTACGACCGCGTTTAAATTCAGCATACCAGTTAGTAATAGTTGATTTGCCTGGTGCAGAGTCTCTATAACGCTTATCAAGCCACTGTTTGGCTTCAACAGTATTTTTTCCCATCAAAAAACAATGTTTAATCAACACACGAAATTCTTTTTTATCCATTCTTTTGAAAATTATAAAACTGGAGTCACTAAAACCACTGTAACCTCTAAACTAATTGTCAGAATGTCATGAAACTTTCACACGTATCGTTTGAAGGTTGGTACTATCCAGAAATCATATGGGTCTGTCAACAGTGTTGCCATATGTCAGACCGGAAACTTATTGAGTGAAGTTATAAATAAAAATTATACGATATTGTTAAAAAAAAAAACGATTCGATACGGTACTGGGTCAAATGTACTGACATAAGTAAAGTATCGATACTAAAATCGTGATATCGAATAAAAAATATCGATACTGGCATCAGTAGTATCGGAACATCTCTAGTCACTGGTTCAGGGCTGCTTTATCGTATATTAATTCAGAGGTGTATTTTTTGTAGATGGTGTCATTTCTAGTTGGAATTATATATTACAAGCAACATAATGATGAAGACGGCGTAATGAACATGAATGGGGCTCTATTCATATTTTTAACAAACATGACTTTTCAAAATGTCTTCGCAGTTATAAATGTAAGTATATTTTCGAGAAAAAGTTAAAATTTCATTAAAAAACTTTAAGTACTCTTCAACAAAACAATTTTTAAAAATATTTTTATTAATTTTAGGTTTTCTGTGCCGAAATTCCAATTTTTATGCGTGAGCATCGAAATGGAATGTACAGGGTGGATGTTTATTTTTTGTGTAAAACTTTGGCAGAAGGGCCTTTATTTATACTTATCCCAGTCCTGTTTACTTGTATCTGTTACTTTATGATAGGTTTCAATCCGGCTCTACCGAATTTCTTCCTTGCTGTTGCCATTGTGACTTTAGTGGCTAACGTCTCGACCAGTTTTGGTAAGTACACTTATCGCCGACCGGCGTAGCGTAGTGGTAACACATGTGCTCTGCGTTGCGAAGGTCTCGGGTTCGAATCCCGTTCAGGCATGGAAATTTTCACAAATAAAAATTGTCCTGGCTAATTGCCACAGCAGCAAAGGCCATTAAATTTTAAAAAAAGTACACTTATTTGATTAATTTGGAGGGTTGGATTGGATAATTTGAACGTTGAGACTTTTCTCGGTGGGGCAATGGTTTGTGTGGGGAAAACATTCTTGTGTTTTATAAATCACCAACCATAAAAATTAAGAAGAGAGAGAAAAAGTGAGAGACAGCGAAAGAAATCATAAATGTTTACAATGTTTAAATTCATTTAATTTTGGGGGTGCTGCAGTTTCTCAGCTCTTATGCATCAGCCACCACAGTGGCGTACGATAATGGATTCGCTAAGAACTCGCCCCAGTGGTGGGGCGAGTTCTTATACCCTTTTCACACTAGAACTTTAAGATCGGATGTTAAAGTGAATGTATCTTTAAACGCTAATGTGAAACCGTATGGCCTCGTCTAAATACAAGCGATGTTTAAGACAGAGATCTGCGTCTTAAACTTCGCCCGCATTGCCAACTTAATTTCTATTATGAAAAAATACTCCTTGAATTTGTGCTGTCAACATTTTATATTATCATAAACAAGAATACTGTATTATATCGACGTTATAAGAAGTTTATACTTATTGTTATAATAAAACTATTTATTTTAATAACGTGTTTAATAAAATACAGAACTACAATAATTGAGATAAAATGTATCGACTTACATGTTAATACAGGTGTAATATATTCTTTACTGTAGTGTCTTTATTGTAGAATGAAATGAAATATCCATATTTGTTTATAATAATTCAAAATGTGCGTCTGCGCAGACAGTTCAAAACTGGTAATTTCATGACGGTGACTTAAGGACAAAATTACTGTAGCTGATGACAGCACCAGAGATTTAAACATCAAGTGTGAAAGCATACCGATTATAAACATCGGTGAACTTTAAGTTCACTCGTCTTAAAGTTCTAGTGTGAAAAGGGTATTAAAGAGTTGTTTTTTGTGTTGTTATGGACAATTTCTTACAGATTTTGTCTGTAAGCTTACAGATTTGCACCGAATTGCACCATAATTCTCTTAAAATAATTTTAAGTACAAATATTTCCTCTTGAGAAGTTTCCATGGTAGTAAATGGTAATATTTTAATTTTTAGAAACCAAAAGAGTTAAAAGGAATAGGTCGAATGTTTCCGCTCTAATGAATTATGAAATGATTAGCCCACATAGCATCATTTTCCCAAGTGATCGTATTTGATGCAATAAAATAAATACAGCATATTACGTTACTAAAAATCTTTTGCGGTTTTAAATTATTAAACATAAAAATCTATTACTGTTAATTTTATTAGATTATTTTACAGTGGTTTTAAATCAAGATTAAATTATTTTAATCAGAATATTTACTGAGTAGAATAATAAGAAAAAGATGAGAAAGAATTATCTGTCTTTTTAGGGTGTAATCAGTTTTGAATACGAGGGCTACCTTTTCAGTTTTTACAAAAACTATGAAACAAAAAAATTTATTTATTTTTTGGAACAAACTGTTTTATTGTTTTCAAAATATTCGCCTTTAAGATTTATACACTTTTGCATGCGTTCAAACCAATTCTCGAAACATTTTTTCCACTTTGAAGTTGGTATTCCAAAAACATGGTTTTCGAAGGCTTGCATTTTTTGTTTGACATTGGGGGAAAAAAGTTGTTAGGGGATAAATCAGGTGAATACGGACAATGAGACATTAATTCGATGTTTTTCTCCTTCAAATAATCAATTGTTTGACGTGCTGTGTGGAAGCTTGCATTGTCCTTTTAAAGGAATATGGTTGCGACATGTCCAGTACAACCGAAGAAACAAGCGATCTCTTCGTGAACGAACAACTTTTGTGGGTTTTGGTTCATCTTGGAAGACCCAAACAGTGGATTGTTGCTTAGTTTCCGGTTCATATGAATAAATGCAAGTTTCGTCACCTGTAGCGATGTTGTATACGGATTTTGCAGTACCTAGGTTGAATTTTTTAGCATTCCCTTACACCAATCAACACGAGCCTTTTTTTGAGCTTGGGTCACATCATGCGGAATCCATCGGGAACAGATGTTTTTTCAGCTAAATGTTCATGTAAAATCGAATGCATTGCAGTCTGCGATATGCCAAAGGATGCCTCTATCTCACGGTAAGTCACATGCCGATCTTCTTCAATCATATTGCGCACAGCATTGATGTTTTTTCGAATCATAACCGATTTTGGTCGACCTTCACGAGATTCATCACTGACGGACGCACGACCATGGCGAAATTCTGCAAACCAATTGTAAACAGTTTTTTCTGATTTCCAGAAGTTGAACGAGGCGAATTTATGCATTGTTGTTGAGTTAGGCCTTTACTAATGCGTAAAAAATCATCTAACGAAAACTTCACGAGTAATATCCATTTTTTCACAAACTTACACTTACTGTCAACAAACTAGTCGGTAAATTTATAAGCTGCCACTGATTTCACAATAACAAATGTCAAATTTAACGAATATAGTAATGAAACATTTTAATATTGCTATCTAGTGGTTCTTTGTAAAAACATAAAAGGTAACTCTCGTATTTATGGTAAGCAGAGCGGTAGCAATGGCTTGGTATCGGGACACTTACCAGGGGCGCCATTGTGTATATATGGCCATTATCAATTTACTTTATTTGCCAAGGGCGCCAAAAACATTGCTACGGCTCTGATGGTAAGACCAAGTATATTTCAAATGTAGGGTGACCATTCGTCCCGCATTTTGATTTGTTGTCCCCTGGGCCGAATTTGCTCTGTACTTATATTTGGGAGGTGAAGTTTTTTTTTTTTTTGCTCTTTACTTATATTTGGGAGGTGAGGACCTTTTTTTTATTTGCTCTTCACTTATATTTCGGAAGTGACGACGTTTTTTGTTGCTCCGTCCCGCATTGCCGTATCCAAGAAAATGGTCACCCTATTCAAATGTCTTCATTTCTGCGGATTTCCTTTTTTTTTTGGACCAAACGCAAAGAAAGATTAGACGCTCCAGAGGAAATAAAATACTGCTTAGCCATTTTTAATAGTTTATTTTCGTAGTTATAAGATTTCTTGTTAGTTATTTAGTTATTTATACTTTTGTTAATTAGGAAGTAGATTTAATTGGGATATTTAGATCATACACAATTTTAGAATGTAAATAAGAGAAAATAATGTATTCCAATTCGAGGCCGAAAGGCAAGAATAAAGATATTATTGATTGATTGATTGACTATTGGCTTGTCAGGTAAAACATGTTAATTCATAGTTTCTATCAACAAAGTGCAGATTAAACTTAAACTTCCATTATAAATTTTATATTTTTACCTCTATTAGGGTAATTATATATATTTTTTCTAGGTTACCTGATCTCTTGTGCCAGTACTAGTGTTTCTATGGCATTGTCTGTGGGTCCCCCTGTAGTTATACCCTTCCTGCTTTTTGGAGGCTTCTTCCTAAATACAGGGTAAGTCGGAAATTTGTAATATGAACCTTCAAGAATATAAGAAACATAATCTAATAAAAGGTATTATTAGCTTAACATTTAAATATATCGTTGTCACCGGATTTTTTCGTGTATCAATACTTAAAAAGTATTATGTCCTATTATTTTCAGGTCTGTTCCTGTATATTTTAAATGGCTTTCTTATTTATCATGGTTTAAATATGGAAATGAAGCCCTTCTTATTAATCAATGGCAAGGTGTTGATCATATTGAATGTACTCATTCAAATTCAACTTGTCCTGAAAATGGCCATGTCATTTTAGAAGCCCTGAACTTCAGTGAGGTAAGAAATAAATTATAGGCCTTACTTGAACCTCCATCCTGCTCTGTTAAGTGTCAGGTATCAATTAGTGATGAAATGGGCAAAGAAGAAAGTGGTATTATGGAACTCCATTTACTTTTTCTTTAATAGAACCCAAATTAATGAGTCACTGTTGTCATTTTCAACCTAGAGCTTTGTAATGGGTGTTTTTTTTAGAGGTATAGAACTTTAAATTGCAATAAAACAACGATGGATTATTCGATTGACATGAATTTTTTTTATTCGAAAGATAATCTTGTGGCACTACATTTTAAATATGATTTCTGGCATATGACCGCCACGGCTGGCTCGGATGTAGTCCAATCTGGACGTCCAATTTTCGATGACTTTTTCCAACATTTGTGGCCGTATATCGGCAATAACACGGCGAATGTTGTCTTCCAAATGGTCAAGCGTTTGTGGCTTATCCGCATAGACCAATGACTTTACATAGCCCCACAGAAAGTAGTCCAGCGGTGTTAAATCACAAGATCTTGGAGGCCAATTCACAGGTCCAAAACGTGAAATTAGGCGGTCACCAAACGTGTCTTTCAATAAATCGATTGTGGCACGAGCTGTGTGACATGTTGCGCCGTCTTGTTGGTATGATTTAATGTAATGCCACAAGATTATCTTTCGAATAAAAAAAAATTCATGTCAATCGAATAATCCATCGTTGTTTTATTGCAATTTAAAGTTCTATACCTCTAAAAAAAACACCCGTTATATTAATTATTTATATATTATTATTTTGCATTTCCTTTAGAGTCAAAGAAAAAAGATTGACGACAAAATATACAAAAAATTGATCTTTGTTACACAATTGTGATGTGCTGATAATGTGTTCCCTACATTCTTCCTCATTTATGTTGACTGTTAGAAAATGTAAAAAGTGTTTCATTATTTCACACTTTCCATAAACATAACATTTTGATGTTTCCCAAATCTTCTTTAAAATTTTGTATTCTTTTATCTTTAACACATGGCTTATGTATTTTTAACATATTTCTTTTTTCCAGGATAATTTTCTGATGGACATCATTTGTTTAATTTTATTAATAATCGGCTTTAGGTTTGCGGCATTTTTAGCTTTATTGGCTAAAACTTTAAGAAAAGAATAAAATAATACTAATAATCATAAAACAGCAGCTGAAATCATGAAATGCTGCACATAGACCTCCTTATTATTTCTTCTGCCTTAGTCCCGTGGTCCTTTTCTGAAAAGACCTGTGAACATTTTAACTGGGACATATTTAAGTCATTATAACTACACATTGAATAAAAAATAAAGGAAGGAGGCTTAATTTTTACATACAAATTTTTCTAACAAAAATTACGCCATTCCCATTAGCAAAATGGCTGCAAATACTTTGTTGTTTTCGTTATAAAATGTGATTATTAACATTTATTTTGATGGAATGGGCGAATTGTCAGGATTGGATGCAATTGATGAATTGAATTTTTACTTATTGACCTCCAATCCTGACAATTCGCCATTTCCACACTATACACGGTCGAAAAGGACAACAATTATTTATTTTGATGATTTAAAGTACATTCATAATTTATAAATCATAAATAAAAGACAGGGATATAATAGTTTTTAGTTATTTTATTATTTAATACAAAGTAAAAGTACTTTTCATTCGTAAGTATTTTCTATTCATATTATGTAATTGAATTAATGAGATTTTGAAAAATCTCAACATACACGTTACTTATGGATAATGGCGTACTATAGTCGGATTGCTGATAGGTGACTGTTCGTTACTACAAGTACCGATATACAATACTATATGCTTTCTCTGTCTATATCATTATAATTATTTGCATACCCATAGTAACGTATAGTGACGCAAGTTGACAACTAACCTTCCAAATTTTTTTAATAAAAAACAAAGCATTAGAAAGGAACGACTTGATTCGTAGATATCTTTACTAATTAGAGCGTGAAAATAAATTCACAGCAGTACTCAAACAAACAAAATTATTAATTTTAAGGTAATAATTATAAATAAGCAAAAACTTATACTCATACGTAAATTTTGGATTATAATTTGTTGTTTCATTAAATTAAATTTTTATGTTTCCCCTAAGTACAAAGTAATAAAATATTAAGTAAAAATATATTTATTCATATAAATATTGCTACAAGTTGTATTTAAATGTTTATTTTTATTTTAAAAAAATTAGTCACTGTAATGCATGATATCGTCGTCATCTGAACTATCGCTGTCATTTCTTGTATTTATTATTATTGGATTAATATCATCAACAATCCTTTCCCTTTCCCACCATTCATTTATTAAATTTTTGTTTTTTTTAACAGATTTTGCCCAAGTTTCACAACTCATTTGATCACAGGCTACTTGCCACATTTTTAAAACTTCGTTATCACTATATCCGTTTTGACCAATATGTCTGTCATAATAATTTTTTGTTATACCCCAGATTAGTTCAATAGGGTTAAACTGGCAGTGATAAGGAGGTAATCTTAGTACTTCATGACCATACGTTTGTGCCAATGTATCGATAAAATAAACTGGTTCAGATTTTAATTTCCTTCGTTTTCTTGTGATTTTGTTAGTGAGAAGTTCAAATTTATTACATTTTATAATTCTACGAATTGTTGATTCCGAAATCTTCAAGGCAGCTGCTACTCTTTGATGGATACAAGATAGAGAAATAAGTGGCCCATTGTTCTCTTTTTCGGAATTAAAATATTCCAGCAGATTTAAAATTAAAGTATGTGAATTTAATAATTGGCCGCAAGGTGTATTAATTAATATTATTAACAGACACTGACAGCTAAGACAAATAACAAAAAACATTTTTAAAATCACTGAAAAATGGTAACTAGATTATTATATGAATGCACTACTTGATACATACATGTAACAGTCACCTATCAGCAATCCGACTATATCATAATTTTCTTTTATAAGTTCTGTATGTATTTATTTACTTATGTGTATCGTTAATTTTATAACAATAAATTACAATGTATAATAATGTTTTATTGATTGTTTGTATCTCCTATCTTTAGCTTCTTTCAAAAATATCAAGATTGTTATTTTTTCTTTTTGTACCGATAACAATTATTTTAATAAATGGCCGTACGCCACTGTACAGCCGTGAACTATTGTCCGCCATTTTGAAAGACCATCTTGGTCTTTCCAAATAGCATGTAATACTCCTTCCTTTAGTCTTTTTATTCAATGTATTTAAGATATCATTTTTCAACATGACATGTCAAATGAAGAGCAAACTATTGAACTCAAAATTTCCTATTAGTTTGTTTTTACAAAAGTGAAAACAGTATATTAATTACAGGCTATTCCAAACATTTAGGCGGAAATAAATGGGAATTTCATTCTTTTAGGTTGTCACGAGAAGGGACCTTGCTTGGGTTATTTCATTTTGCACGTTGGTATATGAAAATTTAAAATTCCAACAGTGAAACCATGGAAACGAATGACATTTATTAAAAATTTTAATACATTTTTTTTGGTTTTAATGGCCTTTGCTTCTTTGCCAATTAGCCAGGACAATTCTTATTTTTTCGAAAATTCCATGCCTGAACAAGATTCGAACCCGAGTCCTTACCAACGCAGTGCAGATGTGTTACCACTACGCTACTCCGGTCGGTTAATACATTTTTACATATTTTGAAGACAAAAAAATAAATAAATGGGAAATTTTTATTAAGAATGACAAAAAATTAAAATGCAATGAAAAGGACATTTTATAATGACATTGAATTTAATCTAGAATTTGCAATCTGACTAATATGTATATGATTTACAAAGCTTACACAAAATGACCAAAAGTCCGAATTAATAGATAAAAATTACTAGATTTCAAAATCTAGTTCCGCCGAAATGTTTGGAATATCTTATATATTAAATATTATTTATTAATTTTAAGAATTTTAAATAAATTAATATATTTTATTATTTTAATTGTTTGTATTTTTTAAAAAATAAAATATTTTAGAATTACACAATATTTTCTTTTCTTAATTTTAGAATGTGTTTTACTAAGATAAAGTGGAGTAAACAATAAATTAATGTTAGAAATAAACTGTGTTCATAAATATTTGAATAGGAGATTAAATTATTTTGTAAAATGAATTATAAAAAAGCAAATATTAAAATCTGATAAAAATAGTTATACAGAAGTCATATGATAATTTTAAACTTTTTATGAAATTTTGTTGTTTATTTTTTTTATACTGTGTGTCCTAGAAGAAATCTGTCAAATTTTAAAGGGAGTATTCTTTCATTATTTTTAAGCAATATATACAGAGTGTTCCAAAATAGAGGGATAACAATTTTTCGCGAAAACATGATATGTCAGCAATTAGAAAAAAAATAAAAATAAATAAATTGCAGACTCAAGTTTACCCAAAGAATAGAACGGTAGTATTAAAATTTAATTAAGTACAGGTTAACATGGACAACTTTAATTTTTTAATTAGGAACGTATGTCGTGTTCGGTATCTTTTGATAGAACAATTTTTAGAAAAAAGGCAAAAAATTTATTTAATTTTTTTTTAGATTTTGTAAGTATGGCCACCAAAAAACCGTTATAACGTCACTCATGTGTCTGTCTGTACGGTAGAAATTGTAGCCAAACGGATTAACGTAGAAAGTTGAAATTTGGCATACTTATACAACTTTTTGATCCACATACAGGGCCGGGCGCTAGCCCGGGGCGCCGCGAAACATGGAGCGCAAAATTAAGGATATTGAATTTTATATTATGTATATATATATATATATATATTATTTTTTGCGGGGTTTTGTGAATGAAATTGTTTTATGGTAATAGGTAAGTATGAATCAGTATTTAATATATTTTTAACTTATCATTCATTAAGGGGCAATTCAAATATTTGCCCGGGGCACAAGAAATCGTGGGGCCGGCCCTGCCCACATATAGGAAAACTACTGAGAGTTCAAACAAACACATTTCGAAATAAATATTATATAAACAAATATGTATATAATAAAAAAATAAATGTTTTTAGTGGCGTACCAAATGAAACCTCTTAATGCGTGGATCAACAAATTTTTATTTTTGAAAAATAATTTTTTTTTTATTCGATTTTTGCCAAAAATGTGTCAAAAAACTATTGTCTCTCACCCAATCTCCCAAAGGGATTGATCTAAAAATCTGAAAAAAATCTCCGTAATGAACATTGATGAGAACCGGAATAGTTCGACAGGAATTTTCGATCAGATAAGTTTTTCGAAAAAAGTAGATTTTTTTGTGTCGTTGATAAAAAAAAGATATTTTTTAAAAATATATTGTGTGGTATCAAAAGAAAGCTCTTACGACGCAGATTACGGAACGATAGATGGTTTTTTGAAACTCGTTTCTTTTTACACGAATTTAGCAAAAAGTTCTTGTCCCGCAACCTTTTACCAAAAAGGGTCAAACCAAAAAACTGAAAAAATATAGGTAATGTATATTGATTTGAGCCGGAAATGTACCAGATGAATTTTTGATCAGATTGTGTTATTGAAAAATATGTCAGTTTTTGTATTTTTGAAAAAAATAATTATTTTTTTAATTCCTGGTTAAATTATGGCTAATAATGTTATGGATTTTTTGTATTTATAGCTAAGATAGTGAGTGTATTTTTTTTTAAATTAAAAATATTAAAAAATATTATATTTTTTTAATAGCGAACTGAGTTACTCACATCACACCACACTACACTCTACACTGTCTAATATTTCTTAATAATCTAATGAAGACTTGAATACGAAGCAAATGCAGAAAAAAACGCTGGGATATTTGGCAAAGTATTTAAATTTTGTTTAAAAAAAATAAATGGAAACTCTTAGTTCTCAAATAACAAATAAAAGTGATTATCAACAAAACTGTTGATTTTGATGTGATAAATATACCTAGACAATCAGACCAATTCTGTAACTCTGTTACTATGATAATAGTAACTAAATTCGCCACAAGCATGGTCAGTTACTGTCATGAATAAAAGTCATTGTACTTTTTATAATATTTTATCTTATAGTAACGTTATTACACAGTAACTTTTTACAGAATTGATCTGATTCAGTATTAGGTTGGCTTCTTACACCTATTAAATACCTGCAAAACCCTGAAATGTGTGAAAATTCATAATTCACTCAATTTTTTTAAAATTATATCAATATTTTATTTTGTGACAAATGTTAAACTGAAATTTTATTAAAGAAGTAAATGAATAAATATTATTATTATTTATTTCCCAATATTTATACATCATCTCTTGGCTTATTTAATCCTACTTAATTAGTAGGTAAAGAAGGACGAGGAAGACAAGGACAAAGAGAAAGGAGTTTTACTACTTGCGTAGTAATAACAAGCAGTAAAACTCCTTTCTCGATCTGTTATTCTTTAGTTCCCAACATTTATACTTTATCACCTCTTGGTTTATTTAATCTGACTTAATTAGTAGGTAAAGAAGGAGATCAAATTTCAGTAGAGGGGGATTAGAGGGCTTCTCCTCTAAAGCCACAGTCACTACCAAGCCATCAGTACACTCACATACAAAAATATGGCGCGACATTTTTATAAATTAAACAAATAACTAAACATTAAAACAATTAAACTGTCAAGAATAACAAGTGCCGTTCACACATTTAACTATGACCTTTTAAGGTGTAAATTTTAAAGTTTTTTTGAAAATTAACACAATGTTTTTTTTAAGGTGTCAAAGAGTTAAAATTATTTGATTTTTAAAATTAGTTATTTTTTTTTGTTTTTTTATTATTTTCTATATTAATTTTTTATTAATAAGTTGTTTATATTAATTTAAATATATTCGATGTAGTGTTTATATTTTGTGCAAATAATAAGTGTAAATAAATGACGAATAATGGAAGATAGAAGAAGGCTAATACATGTGGATATTGAATTAGAAACAAATGAAGGAAGTGATAGAGACGAATTTTCTTCAATTTCAAATAAGGTAGGTTTTAAAATATCACTTATTTTAATTTATAAAAAAATGTTAGAGGATCCTGGCTGTTTAGGTAGAGTAGGGGTCACCAACATGCGCCCCGCGGGTCGAATTTGGCCGCCAAATAATTTAATCCGACTCTATACAAGGTATAATAGGCTATAATAGTCTATTCAGGGTTTATCAAAAAAGAATTATTTTAAAAAACACGAATTTTCTCGCAAGCGCGACATGTGAGCAAGTAGACAAAAAATTGATAACTAAAGTTTATCCAAAGAATCGAAAGGTATTATTGAAATTTTTCGGAACAAACGGGAAGGATATCAAAGATAACTTTGGTTTTTTAAATGGGAATGTATGTCGTATTGGGCATCCTTGGATAAAGCTTTTGAAAAGGACTTTTGTTTAAATATTTCATGACCGCACAAGAAGAATAATGAAAAATGCGAAAAATACTCACGCGAAAAATGCCCACAGAAAAGTGTTCACAGTCAAAAGTGCTCACACGGAAACTCCTCACACGGAATTATGCTCACGTAGAAAATTCCGCACACTAAAAATATCGCACAGTGATAAATGCTCATACGAAAATTGCTCATACTGAAAAATGCTCACACGGAAAATTACCCACTTTTATAAATCCTTTTTTTTAAATATTTTTGCTATAGTTATCAGATTTCACATTAGTTGAAAAGCAACAATGTACTGTGTTTTTAAAAGCAGAAATATATAATATATTATTTTGAATATTTTCTTAAAATAGTGTTTATTATTCATAAAATTAAATGATTTGATATTAAATTACTTAAGTTCAAAATAAATTATTAGTGGTTATTGTAAAAAAAAAAATCAATGTACAATTAAAGGTTATAGGCTATTCCAAACGTTTAGGCGGAACTAGATTTTGAAATCTAGTAATTTTTATCTATTAATTCGGACTTTTGGTCATTTTGTTTAAACTTTGTAAATCATACTCACATTGCAAATTCTAGATTAAATTAATTGTCATTACAAAATGTCCTTTTTATTGCATTTTAAGTTTTTGTCATTCTTAATAAAAAAAATTTTTGTCTTCAGAATGTGTAAAAATTAATTAAAATTTTTAATAAACGTCATGCGTTTCCACGGTTTCACTGTTGTAATTTTAAATTTTCACATACCAGACGTGGAACATGAAATAACCCAAGCAAGATCCCTTTTCGTGACAACCTAAAAGAACGAAATTCCCATTTAGTTCCGCCTAAACGTTTGGAATAGCCTATATTATATATTTTCAACAAGTTTTGTCATCGGTAAGAATAAGGAAAATAAAAATAAATTAATAAGAATAAGACATTTATAACAATATGTGTTCAAAATAATATTGAGTAGAGATATTATAAATAATATTTTAATTAAATAGTTTGACGTTATAAAAAAATAAATATAAACATTTGTTTCATATTGGTGTTATTTTTTAAAAATACACTTATTTCACTAAATAAAATCTTTACATGTAATAAATATGTGAAAATAAATTAATTGATGCCCCACTCAATATTTTAAAAAAATATTTATTTTTCCATTAATAATACATTTCTATTTTTTCGTTATGTATTTTGGAACTCTACAGTTTTCTCATATGTGGGTCAAAAAGTTGTATAAGCATGCCAAATTTCAACTTTCTATGTTCAGCCGTTTGGCCAAAATTTCTGCTGACAGACAGACACATGGGAGACGTTATAAGGGTTTTTTTGGTAGTCATACCTACAGAACCCTAAAAATAAAGAAAAGGTAAACCAAAATAACTAACGAGCAAAAAAATATAAGTACATAAGTTCTGATGAGAAATAAATGGAAATCCATTTATCTTAGCAATTTTATTGGCCACGTGAGGATTTATAAAAGTGGGTCATTTTCCGTGTGAGCATTTTTCAGTGTGAACAATTTTCGTGTGAGCATTTATCATTGTGCGTTATTTTCGGTGTGGAGAATTTTCTATGTGAGCATAATTCCGTGTGAGAAGTTTTCATGTGAGCACTTAGCCTAGATGCGTGGTCCAAATAAATATATCTCGCGGGCCAGATCTATCCCGCTGTCCGTAGTTAACCATGCTTGGCTTATGGATCATGACACGCAGAGCTGTGAATATCATATATTAATTTTTAACTCCAATACATCGCTTGTCAGTCAAGTACACACGGGTGTAAATTACTTCTCACAACTTGTAACACGATATAAAACTGCGGTTATACTAACCGAGGCATGTTAGAATTTCTATCTTACATGTCAATAATAACAAAAATCAATAACATTCCATTGTGAGAACTACATTTTTAGGGTTTTGTAGGTATGACCAAAAAACCCTTATACCGTCATTTTGTCGTCTGTCTGTCTGTCTGTCTGTCTGTCTGTCTGTCTGTCTGTCTGTCTGTCTGTCTGTCTGTCTGTCTGTTCGGTAAAAATTGTAGCCAAACGGCTAAACCTAGAGAGTTGAAATTTGGCATGCTTATACAACTCTTTGACCCGCACATAGGAAAAATACTAAAACATCTAAAAAATATACCCCCCTAAAAATATAAACAAATATGTGCTCATCGAAAACAAAAATATTTTTTTTTAATTCTGAGTAGGGTATCAAATGAAAGCCCTTAGTACGTGGATTAACGATCAAATTTTTATTCTTGCAAAATAAATTATTTTGATGCGATTTTTGCCAAAAATGTGCAAAAAATTTTTTGTCCCACACCCTGTAGCCCAGATGGTTTAAACTAAAAATCTAAAAAAATTCTAAGTAATGTATATTGGTGTGAACCGAAATAGTACAACAGGAATTTTTGATCAGATTATGTTTTTGGAAAATAACGCATTTTTTGTGGTTTTTGGTTCACAAAGTACAAAAGTTATACCAATGTAAGACACTCACATGCATGGCGTGCGATGGCGACATGCGTTAGAGCACTCTTAAACTGGCTGGAAAACGAAGGGTTTCGAGTTCGAGTACGGAGTGAATTTTATTTTTTCTGTTTTTTTTTTGCATTTTTATTATGTTGAAATTATTTTGTCAAAATTCTAGTTATATTTTGACAAATGTTGTATTTAATTTTTAAGAGCGTAAATTTAATAACCAGTCTTATTATATGATTAACAGACGATAAATTATTTTAAAAATATCGTTCATTTTGCCGTGATTACTACAAAGTAAAATTTGTCCTACACACTCAGTATACCGCCTTCACTTATTATATACCTGCGAAACCCTGAAATGTGTGAATATTCACACTTCACATCAATTTTTTAACTAAATATGATCTCAACATCATTAGAAGTATGTTTATTATTAATTTAAATTGATATACAGTAATAAAAATAGTGTAGTGATCAAATTTTACACTTCGTGTGCTAAAAATTCACTTTGTGTTAAAATGTTGAAAGACTGTATTAAATACGTATTGCTTTATGAATGCGAAACATGGTTTATGATAGTGTTCAGTGGCGTAAATAGGGGTAGGCAAGGTATGCCGTCGCATAGGGGCCCGATGCTCTAGGGCAGCGTTTCCCAACCTTTTTTCATGATGGACCGGCAAGCGACCTAGAAACAATTCGAGTTTAGAAATTAATGTGTCATGTAAAAGTTTTATATTTTTTATTGCACTGATTACAAACACAAAAAAAAACAACAAATAAAAAATCACATATAATTAGTGAAAAAAGAAACAAATTATTACTTAAGCAAATAACAGATTAAGGACCGAGATTTACAACTCAAAATTAAGTGGGTTATAACTTGTTAAGCTAATAGTTGCATAGTAAAAAAAAAAACTCACGGACCGGCGGTTGGGAAACACTGCTCTAGGGGGCCCTTTGACGTTCTGATGGATTAGAGCTACATATTTAAATTTTAAATAAAAACGGAAAATAAAAACTGACTGTGGTTTTTGCGTTTATACATATTTAGGATGTAGATTTGGAGCCTTTGGTTAAAGTTAAAAATTTTGGCGCACAGCATCGATGGCTATTTGCGATTGAGGCCCTTGGACCTAGACAAAAACGAATATACTGTTTATTTTTATAAATGTATTTTTATAAATGTAATCCCTACCAGATATTATACACTTGTGCCAACATTTTTTCCAATCCTCGAAGCACTTGAAAAAATCATTCTTTGTGATTTTGTTCAGCTCCTCTTTCGACGCCGTCTTTATCTCCTCACTCGTAGCGTTGCGTCGTCCTTTCATGGGCCTCTTCAGTTTCGGGAACAAGAAAAAGTCACAGGGGGCCAGATCTGGGGAATACGGTGGCTGCGGCATTATTAGTGTGTTGTTTTTGGCCAAAAATTCGCGCACAAGCAACGATGTGTGGGCGACGATGTTTCGCGGCGACCCGTATCATGCCCAAATCATTGGTAAAAATCGAATGGCACGAGCCAATCGATATGTTTAGGTCCTCAGCAACTTCTCTAACGGTGATTCGACTGGCCAATACTATTTTCTTCACTTCATCAATGTTTTCGTCTGTTGTTGACGTGTTCGGGCGTCCGGCACGCTCTTCGTCGTTCACATCTTCTCGGCCCTCTGAGAACATTTTGTACCACCAATAAACGTTGCTTTACCAAGGTAGCTTTACCATATGCCACAGTCAACATTCGGAATGCGTCCGCGCACTTAATTTTGTTTTTCACACAAAATTTGGCACAGATTCTTTGATCCATTTTTTGGTATAGGTAAAAATCGAAAGCCAAAACACGTGCAAGCAAAGCAACTGTCAAAAACAAACTGAACATTTAAAATGGCCGAACTTGTCGGCATAAGTGAGAGACATGAGTACCAACATAACGCCACAAAAAAATCGAAAATCGAATATACGTAACCTGCGAAAATTCAAAATTCGCGATACTTTTTGAACAGACCTCGTATAACAACTCCTTAGATACGATCGTCTGTAGCTTACAATTTTGCCCTGAATGCAGTATTAACTTTTTGGTATCACAGAGCACCTATATAAAGTGCTCATCCAGTGCAAAATAATAGGAAAGGACAGTTTCGGAGACATATTCGGTACGTTGTCAATGTCGTTGAGTTTTCACCTGGGTGCGCTCCTGTACTACCCAGATCCATTTATGTACACAGTTAATCGTTTTAAAACAACGGATTTTTTTTTTTAGGATACAAGCTCAATAGATTCTCCTGTACCTTTTGGACAGCATTGGTCCCCAGCTGAAGAAGGTGTTACCTTAGCCTGGAGAGATCTAAGTGTTACCGCTAAAACAAAAGGATTCAAAAGGATAATTAATGGCGTCACAGGTGCTGTTAAAACCGGAAGCCTAGTAGCTTTAATGGGAGCCAGGTATGATAAAATTAGCTCCTAAAGAAAGCTAGATTTCGTGAATAGAAAAATTTTCAAAGTTTATGAAACTTTGATGTATTTGGTGGTGATTTTATAATTTTTTTCTTTTGCAGTGGTGCTGGAAAGAGTACCTTAATGACAGCTTTAGCTCATCGACATACCTCAGGAATTTTTGTAGAAGGAGATGTCTTGGTGAATGGTCGTGCTGTAGGTGATCAAATGAAGTTTCTCAGTGGATATATGCACCAAGAGGACCTCTTCATAGGCACTCTTACAGTCATGGAACATATGAACATTATGGTAAATATTAATCTTCTAATAGTGGTGGAGTGTCCATGGCAACAAGGGATGCCCTGCATCCCTTGCCCATTCACAAGGAAATATTTGTAATTTAAAACTTAAACAAAATAATAATAGATAATAATAATATTTATTTCATGCTAGACATGTTACTGCATCTACATTTGTCAGGTAGTTGTAGTATATTAAGGTGACCATACGTACTTGTTTTATCAGTACAGTACTGGTTTTTTGATCCATGGTCCTGGTTAGTCGTGAAATATAACCAGTACAGTTTAAGGATACAAAATCAAAAATTATTATTTTTTCTAAAGATCAAGTAATCTATCCATCTTTCAGTACGCGCGTAAATTTAAACAAAATACGGTTCAGCAATGTGGCGGTCTTTTCAAAATTACTTTCTTAATATACAATATAAATAAAAGAAGTACGTTTTATTGCATTTTTTTACTTAAAGGCAAAAAAATAAAAGCTTACTCCGCAATAATTTTTTAACATATATTCTAAGACAACCACTATTATTTATGCTGCCTGAGCAGGCGCACTACTAGAAAAATGGACCGAGGGGGGTCTATATCTTAAAAATATCCGTTAAATAATACACAATTTATTATTGACTCTTTATGAAAAGGGATGGTCTTATATATTACCTAATTATATTTTGACTATTTCTTTTTTATCAACAAAAATTTTTATTTTCAGTAGCTGAGTTTTTATTGATTAAGTATATGATTTTTTATTTCCTGAGGGGTGGGTTAGGATCCAAGTAACCCCCCTAAATCGTGTGCGCGCCTGTGCTATAGCTATTTTAAATGTCCTGGTTTTAGATTTGAGAAAAAATCACCTTAAGTATATACATATTTTTGCCTACATGCATTTGCTTTCACTGCATCTCTTGATCAGAAAGTCACGCCATTCTACTGCCTTTTAATTAAGATTGCATTGAGTAAATGGCAGATAATCCGTAATCGGAAATTTTGGGATTAATCGGTATCGGCTTTCTGGCCGATTAAGAGGACACCGAAATTGTAAAAAATAAAAACTAAATATTTTTTCTTTATTTTGCAGGCTAGACTTAAATTGGACAGAAGGTCATCTTCCTACGATCGTGAATCCAAAATTTACGACATCCTTTGTCAATTAAATTTGGTTCATTGTATAAACACTCGCATAGGTTTAAACGGAGAAGACAAAGTTCTTTCAGGGGGTGAGAAAAAGAGACTGGCCTTTGCTACAGAATTGCTCACAGATCCACCATTACTTTTCTGCGATGAACCAACAACAGGACTAGACTCGTATTCTGCGCAAAAGTTAATAAGGATGATGAATATAATGGCGTCGCAAGGAAAAACTATTGTATGCACTATTCATCAACCTAGCTCGGAGTTGTTTGCGATGTTTAGCCAGATTTTATTGGTGGCAGATGGAAGGATTGCTTTTATGGGCAGTACACAGTATGCTTTGGATTTTTTTCAAAAGTAAGTAAATTTGTTGGGTTATTCTGAAGAATATATACGGGGTGAGGCAACACTTACTTTTTTTAGGATGGGATATCGATGTCCTTCAAATTACAATCCAGCAGATTTTTTTATCAGAACCTTAGCAGTCGCGCCTGGTTTTGAAGAAAGTTCAAAGCTGACTATTCGAAAAATTTGTGACAATTTTGCAGTAAGTGAAGCATCCAAAGAAATTGATGTTGTTGTCCAATATGAGTTCCATATGGGACGAAGTAGTTCCTATGGAAAATTTCCAGAAAGACACGATCAGTAAGTAAAATTTTATTTGATATTTTTTAATTTTGGCCTCAATTATATATTCAAATTAATTTGTTAAGTGCTAGATCTTTCCCAATATCTTATATATCAATACTCTATGAACTTTTGTTAAACTGTTTGACGTAGAATACGTTTATCAATTGGTTCCAGTACTGGATCCCTCAGTAAAAATCCGTGTGTCCCAAAAAAGTGTACACCAGACTTCCTTCAATAATTTCAAAACTGTAAAAGTTATTATATATAAAAGTTATAAGTATATTATATTGTATTAATTATTTAATTATCTTATGTGATTATAAAAATAATTTATTTTAAAATTTTGTTAATTTTCACTTTGTCAAACTTATTGAAATAATCTGTGCAATTTTGTGCAATATTAATAAAATTGTTATGTTGTTCTATTAATCATAGTTTTTATTTATATATTTATCTTATAGGGGGGGGGGGGGGAATTTACCCTTCTGCCTCAGGCGAAATTGTGGCTAGATCCGGCCCTGATGGGCATTATTTATTGTTTACAGCCTGTTTAATTCGCAGCAAAAAGTATTTGTTTATGCAGACATTGTATTACCTCTCATTACTTATAGTTTCCCAATAAAACGGTTAAATAATTTTTATCAGCCTTTAAAATACAACATTAAGATAGTCCTTTTTTTTTTGTTGGTGATTGTATTTTTTTATTTTCATAATCGATTAATCGATTAGTCGATTATTTTCTACCAATTTAATCGAAAATCGATTATAACATTTCATTTATCAAATGATCAATTAATCGATTAATTAAATTTAATTGCCATCTCTATCTCCACATATTGCCATCTTACCAATATTTATATTTATTTCAGAAAGTCCGTATTTTGGTGGACTCGTTTATACTGGTTAACATATAGAAGTCTTTTGGAATGTGCAAGAGATCCAAGTATTCAAGGACTTAGAATTTTACAAAAAATAGTAAGTACAGATTTGATTTATTGTGCCAATTTTCTTGACTAGTCCATATGTTTTAGGGGATAGCAGTTATGGTTGGGTTCTGCTACCTAGGCACCCAAGGTCTAACACAAAGTGGAATCCAATCAGTCCAAGGTGCAATTTTTATTTTAACGGCAGAAAATGTGTTCACACCAATGTATTCGGTATTAAACTTATTCCCACAGGAATATCCTTTATTCCACAGGGAATATAAGAATGGAATGTATCCTTTGGGAGTTTACTATATGTCCAAAATGATAGCCATTGTAAGTGCTAGAATATATATACACAGCGTTTCCCAAAGTGTGGGTCGCGACCCGGTACCGGGTCGCAGAAAAATTTTGCCGGGTCGCGAAAAAAATTGTAAAAACACAAAAAAGATGTTTTTGTACATATTATTTTTTTTTACGTCAGTTAATCACTAGAATAGTGTGTATTTGTGCTCTTTATTACTATTTATTACTCTTTATTACTATAAAGCTACTGCTTTAAAATAAAATTTGTTTTGTAAATAAATGTTTTTTTTTTTCATAAGGTGGGTCGCGAAAAATTTTAAAACCTCGTACCGGGTCGCAGTCAAAAAAGTTTGGGAACCGCTGTATATACATGTATTGGTTGTTACGTAAGTCCGTTCGTTTCTTTTTTTTTCACCTTTTATTCAATAAAATATACATTCTCAAAAAAACTTTTATTGTCAAATATACTGTCCATTATTTTCTATCACGTTGGACAAGCGCTCAGAAATTTCATAATGCCATCTCTCCAGAAGGTTCCGTCTTTGCTCTCGAAAAATCTGTCCAGGTGAATTTTTAAATCGTCCACAAATGCGAATTTTTTTCCGTTAAAGGAATGTAAAATCAGAATCCACAAATTTATTTTTATTAAATCCCTTTTTCTCAAATCCACTCATTATACGAGGTCTGTTCAAAAAGTATCGCGAATTTTGTGTTTTTTCAAAAATAATTTATTTATTCATGAATATCTATTTTGTCTCCTTCAAAGTAATCCCCACCAGATATTATACACTTGTGCCAACGTTTTTTCCAATCCTCGAAGCACTTGAAAAAATCATTTTTTGTGATCTTGTTCAGCTCCTCCTTCGATGCCGTCTTTATCACCTCAGTCGTAGCGTAGCGTCGTCCTTTCATGGGCTTCTTCAGTTTCGGGAACAAGAAAAAGTCACAGGAGGGCAGATCTGGGGAATACGGTTGTTGCGGCATTATTAGTGTGTTGTTTGTGGCCAAAAATTCGCGCACAAGCAACGATGTGTGGGCAGCGGCGGTAAATCATTGGTAAAAATCGAATGGCACGAGCCAATCGATATGTTTAGGTCCTCAGCAACTTCTCTAACGGAGATTCGACGATTGGCCAATACTATTTTCTTCACTTCATCAATGTTTTCGTCTGTTGTTGACGTGCTCGGGCGTCTGGCACGTTCTTCGTCGTTCACATCTTCTCGGCCCTCTGAGAAAATTTTGTATCACCGATAAACGTTGCTTAGGTCCAAGGTAGCTTCACCATAAGCCACAGTCAACATTCGGAATGCGTCCGCGCACTTAATTTTGTTTTTCACACAAAATTTGATACAGATTCTCTGATCCATTTTTTGGTATAGGCAAAAATCGAAAACGAGCCAAAACACGTGCAAGCAAAGCAACTGTCAAAAATTAACTGAACATTCAAAATGGCCGAACTTGTCGGCATAAGTGAGAGACATGAGTACCAACATAACGCCACAAAAAAATCGAAAATCGAATATACGTAACCCGCGGAAATTCAAAATTCGCGATACTTTTTGAACAGACCTCGTATTAACTGGAGTCAAAGATAGTGATAAATATGTGCGAACTATTCCTGGAATGTCATAGATAGTCATCGTTTGCCCCGCATTTTTTGGGAAGACCATCTTGGTCTTTTCTTTAGTCTTTTTACTCCTTCCTTTATAGACCGGAAGCTCATGACAGTTTTTGGTCTCCGATTTCATACAGCATGCCTTTTGGAGGAGAGAATATTTACCCTGTGACAACAAAAAAGGGGTGGTACTAAACCCCTGCACGCTTTCCGGTCATAGGGAAAATTGTATTTCCACTTAAACACAAAATTTTTGTGCTTTTCTCTGATTTAATATTGCTTGCCCTTTTGTCAAAAGAAAGTTATAACAAATTTAAAGTCTTTTAAATGTATGCATGCGATTCGGAGGGTCCCAAAGGGCTCAAACGGTCATGTGATCTTGTAATAAAAAAATATGATTTTCCGCGTTTTCATACAGCATGCCTATAATTAAACGACTTTAAATTTGTTATAACTTTCTTTTGACAAAAGGGCAAGCAATATTAAATCAGGGAAAAACACAAAAATTTTGTGCAAGTGGAAATGCAATTTTCCCTATGACCGGAAAGCGTGCAGGGGTTTAGTACCATCCCTTTTTTGTTGTCACAGTGTAAATATTCTCTCCTCCAAAAGGCATGCTGTATGAAATCGGAGACCAAAAACTGTCATGAGCTCCCGGTCTATTAGTGTTTTTATTCAGTGGCATGTATGTATTTATTTGTTTATCTATTTGTAGTTACCTGGGATAGTAATAGAACCAATTATATTTGCTATCATTACATATTTTATGTCAGGGCTTAAAATGACAACCTATGCAGTTCTAATGACAGTTTTTTTGGCAACCCTAACCATGAATGTTTCCATCGCTTGTGGTACGTATAAAATGTAAACAGAAACGTGGATTAAATTATTTTAAATAAACTGCAATATTGTTTTGGTTTTCTTTCAGGTTGTTTCTTCTCAAATTTTTTTGGTAGCGTACCAACAGCCATGGCATATCTGGTGCCGTTTGATGTTGTACTTATGGTAACACAAGGTGTCTTTATTAAGTTAAGGTAAGAATATATACAGACAATTTAATCAAATGTTTCAAGATATATTTTTTCAGTTCACTGCCAATAGAGCTATCATGGACTCAGTATCTATCTTGGTTAATGTATTCAACAGAAGCTATGACCATTATACAATGGGAAGGTGTCAATAATATAAGTAAGAAAATCTTTAATTTGTTTAATAAGATTTTTTTTTTAATTCAGCGTAAACTTCGAATTAATATAAGATAGTTAATACATCAGCTTCACCAGATGTACAGAAAAAGAAGGCTTTTGTTGTTGCACTATTCTTTTACGGCTATATTCTGGAGTCATCTTAATTAATGCACCAATATTATCCATTGTTACTCCTAATCAGTAGCGCAGCCAAGGGGGGGCCGACAGGCCTGGGCCCCTCCCAGGACCAGCAGATTACTCGGCGCTGCTCGGAGAGTTGCAGATAAAATTTGTTAACCACAACCAGTGGCACAGCAAAGGGGGGGGGGGGGCGACGGGCCTGGGCCCCTACCAGGACCAGCAGATTACACGGCGCTGCTCGCAGAGTTGAAGATAAAATTTATTAACCACAACAGTAGTTAATTTTTCAATTACTTCATTGTAAACAATATTGGCATTTTTTTCCGTATAATTAAACATTTTTTTAAGATTGCCTACTCTTGATAAAGTGACATAATTATTGTTCAAGTGAAAATACATACCAAATATGCTCCAACGAATTATATGAAGGGGAGCGTTGATCCTTTCCCCCCTGACAGATCGACTAAAATATTCGCCCAGTCAAATGAGAAAACTGTTTTAAACAACTAATTACTCGATTCAGATAAGGTAAAGTGGAAATCTGACTTCGGTATAACCTTCAGAATGTAATTTTAAAATAACACCTCAAACGTGATATAGAGTAGAAATAATAGAAATATAATAAGGAGAGTAGTTTTGGAGACAATCGCGCTCTTAAAAACGGTATTTGGTTTTATTTTGTAGATAAATGTGAATATCAATATCTTCTTAGGTATTTTTGAAATTATGATGTTTTACACAAAAAAAGGACTGATATAAGTTGTACTGAACAACAGTGGCGTATTCAGACGGGGGGGGGGGCACAAGCCCCGTTCTGAAGATCCAATGAAATGAAAATTTAACAAATTTATCATAATCGTACAGCAAAATAACTTATGTATTTTACAATAATAATAAGCTATATTTTATTATGATTAGTGTTGAAATTAACAGAAAACGCATATTTACATGTTATTTTTAGGTTTTCGTAGGTATAATCAAGAAATCCTTATTCCGTTACATGAGTTTGTTCGTTCGGTACAAATTGTGGCCAAGCGGCTGATTTAGAGAACTGAACATAAGTAAGAGAAATATTGGGACTTCAAAAATATATCCCGCGAAAAATATTAATAAATATGTATTTATCGAAAAAAAAAAATCAAGTGATAGTTTTTGATACATGGATTAACAATTAAATTTTTTTATCAACAAATAATGGAATTATTATTTGATATTTATCATCAATATTCAACAGCAGGAGTGCCGAACTGATTTGGGTCGCAGTCTATTTTACATACAAAATGATAAGCAGTGACGGAACTTTAAATATCCCGAAGGGTTTCTTGACATTTTTTTATAAACAGAAAAGGGGAAGAGAGTATATTTTACATTTTTAAATATATTTTTCCCCTAAATAAAGTCAAGTGGTTTTGATTTCCGCTTCAGGGGCCACAAAAAATGGGTTGAGGGCCGTATGCAGCTTGCGTGCCATCGAAATTTGATTCGGCCCTCCCCAAGACAAAAGCCTGGCTGCGCCACTGCTCCTAATAATATAAAAATAATAATATTCAACACTACTATACTATACTCTAGCAACTGATTCAAACATGGGCGTAACCTCCTGACAGCACACAGCATGCTCGATGGGTATTGGTCATTTTCAATATGGCGGATGTTGAAAACAAAATTTTGTACACATAGCGGATTTTGCAATCACAACCATTTTTTTTATTGATTTTTTATACTCTACTAAGTGGATTTTGCGCTGAAACTTTTTGCTACCTTATTCTGTCCACCATAAAGAGCAGAATGTCGTGCATAACCCATTTTTTATAAAGTGGACATGACGGATTTTGCATTTAGACCTCTCATTTTAAACAAGAAACACCAAACAGTTTACAAAATGACCACTTTTGGTCATTATACAGCTCTTAAGTCTCTGCGGCCACATGTTAATAGAATTACGAAGGGTTTTACGTAAAAGCCGTTTTACTATTTATTATTCGCAACTCAAACTAACGTTGGCAGCGCTGCGTACGACAGTTGATGGACGATGAGAAGCGTATATGTCAGAAGTTTTTTCTTAATATTTATCTGTTCAAACAATATTTCGGCAAAAATGCACTGTATTTAAGTCAGTATATTTAAAAATACGTTTTAATTCACATAAACTGCAGCACAACACGCTACATATATTATACAAATATACGCTTTTGTTTAATTTACCAAGCCGCCACTAGATGACTCACTGTTATTTGGAGTCGCGAATTAGGTAGATAAAAATTCAATGCAAAATTTAATGTATAGATTTTTACAAATTTTATTTTATATTGTTAGTTTTGTATAAGAAACTTGTAATCTATGAAACTAAATTGTCTTTTATTTTTAGCTTGTGAAATTTCGGATCCAAAAGTTCCTTGTATAACAACAGGAAGAGAAGTTCTTGAGAGATATAGTTTTGAAGAATCAAATTATTTGAGAGATATTATAGCTATGATCGTCTTGTACTTTGGTTTTCACATCCTGGCTTTCTTAAGCTTATGGCGAAGAGCAAAAAAGAAATAATTTATAGAATTTTTATATTTAAAAAAAGTAATATATTTTAATAAATTGATTTTTTAAATATTTGTTCAATTTATTTTAAATTCCTGAATCAAAATTAGGGTGACGAACATGAAAGTTATTCTTTAATCCTTAAAGTTATTCTTTTTTCCTTAAAATATTCTTGGAATCCATTTTGATATTTGGTAGATTATTAAAACTTAGTTTCATATTTGGCGGTAGATTTTTAAATCTTTTAGTGCCAATTTTTGCCCAATTCAAAACTAAATCAATATTTTTAAGTACAAAAGTATGTTAAGCATGTGGCGCCTCAATATTTCAGCGGAGAGCTTTGGAACTAGCATCCAAGGATAATAGACGGTGCTGCCACCATTTCAGATGGCGCTTTCACGAACTAACGCATTGATTAATAAAATTTTTGATACTAAATACACAACTGGGAGTTTTGTGGACGAAACGCATGCATACCATTATCTAATTAAAATTTATATTTCGTGTTTTTAAATTTTTATAAAAAAAAAAAAAAAATAGAGAAAAATATATAGAGATCGTATTTTAATTATTATATTTCTTTCTAATTTAACGTTTCGGCCGGTCCTATTATTCCTGGTTATATAGCTACTCATTTTCAGTAATAATTACTTGAGTTAACCCTTAACACTACGTATAACCCCCAGAGATTATAAGTTACAATCTGAAATAAAATTAGTACAGAAACTTTATTTTATTGCCTTTCGGCCTAAAATCTACATTATTTAAGTTAGAAAAGAGTACACTTACATGAGCGCAAGAAGCTTAAGCAACAAAAACAATATTCAAGTGTTACAAAACAAAAAAAAAAAAAAACACTTACGTAATTTTACATACGTATGTATAAGCTGTTCATTTTTGTAAGAACAAACTAAGAGAAAATTTTGTTTTCAACAGTTTGCACCTTTGAAACTGTATGTCATGTTGGTATTACAGAAAAATAATTTGAAAAGTCGGATTAAAAATATGTCATTTAAAAAAATATTATTTGTCATATTTCATCTTAAATATTTTGAAACTATAATACTAACCTAAAATAATACAAATATAACCCAAAACTGTAAAGACTTTTTTACAATATAACCAAGTTTCTAAAAGTCAGTAATACACTATAAAAATCACCAAAATAACCAGATCTAGTTTGTCCTTACAAAAGTGAACAGCGTATATGTATGCATACATATTAAATTTTTGGTTTTCTAAAAAGTTTATAATTTTTTTCAAATGTAGCAATGCAAAATCTGTCTTATCCTCTTTCAAATTTTGATTAAACGTGAAAAAATGCTGAATTGTTTCAACTGCTGAAAATGCATCTTTTATAGTAGGTGTTTGGAACGCGGTTGTTTCTTCCATTTCCACTTCGTTATTTCTGACTCCAAATTCGGATCTGACCCAGCTAAAATGACATCTTCCGTCATATCCTACATTCGTTTCCAGTTCTTCACAAATATTTGAAAAATTTACACTAATGCTTTTCGTTTCGCCATATCGAAGTCGCGTTTCGTCTTGCATTTTCATCGGTAATTCCCCTAGCCAATTCAGTACTTCCCCGGCGTTTTCGAGTTAGACAGTGGTGATCCGTTGTTATAAAAAATAATTTGGCCCAAATTTCAAGCCATTGTTTGTCGTTATATTAATTTCGTCGTAATATCCGAGGTCGTTATAAGCGATAAGTCATCCATCAAAAATCATTTGTGGCCACCGCAGGACCGACCGCCATTATAAAGTACTTGTATAAAATACATTCTAGCAGCAGAGTAGAAATAACTTGGCCTAATAATTTCTAATGCCCGGTTTTACAATCGACTGTTAAGGTTCTGACTAGTGGTTACCGTGGAAACTTATGGTTATTATTATATTGCAAATATGTCGTTGCCGACCGGCGTAACGTGGTAACACATCTGCTCTGCGTTTCGAAAGGTCTTGGGTTCGAATCCCGTTCAGGCATGGAAATTTTCTCAAATATAAATTGTCCTGGCTAATTGCCACAGCAGCAAAGGCCATTAAATTTAAAAAAATAAATAAAATTTGTCGTTAGCCATTGATTTAAGCTAACCAGCAGGTAACCATGAATTGTAAAACCGGCCCTTAAAGATATTATTTATCATGACCATGGAAATGTTACATGTAAATATGAAAATAATATACAAAAATGTTTTGTTCAATAAATTTTTTCGAAATATTTTTCTGTTGCTAAATATTCGATTTTTACCAAAAGTTGATCAACTCGTGCCGTTGATGTCAAAAGCTTAAATATGAAGTTTCATAAAAATCCTTTTAGCCGAATTTGCTCTGCCTGTGTACACGTGCGTACAGACAGACGGACAGACAGACAGACAGACATCATGCTAAAAATAGTCAAAACGTTATGTTGGGACCTTAATTCATGGAGATCCATCGAAATCTCGAAATGTCAAAATCGGTATGATCACAATACCTCCCTTATATATGTTGACAGTCGGTAAAAATTATACATAATAAAAATTATTTACTTTCAAGTCGTACGTGGAAGTATAATTTGAAAGCGAAATATTTTTAATCATTTTTAATGTTATTATGGTCAACTTAGGTCATTTTTTTAACAACTTACACATCGAATTTTGAGGAAAATCGTGTTCCCTCTACATTGATACATTATGTATATGAATTCTAAATATGTTTCACAGGCTAGATTGAGTTAGATTGGTGACCAGATATTTAAAAATCACAGGGGACGAGTGGGCGAAATTCTGAAAATCATTTGAGTAAGTAGGGAAGAAATTCTGAAAATCAATTAAGGACAGGGGGAGTGTAGAAATTCCGAAAACCTTTTGAGGTAGAGGGGAGAGTGATTCTAAAAAATAAGGAGCAGAAATTTAATGCGAGCCGTTTGAAACTTATTGTTGGGCCATATTGGGCCCGCGGGCCATAGGCAGGAGACCATATGGATCAAAAAGTGTCCCCCTAATATTTTACCCACCAGCCACTACTGATTGTAGGATTCTTTTGAACGTGTAGCCTTGCCATACATTTTGCCCCTTACGAGACAGTTGGTTATGTTACCCGCTTTACACACGTGTTATGATGGTTGCCATTTTAGATAGCTATTATGTTTTCTTTTAGAAAATGTGAAATTTAGGACATAAATCAGAAGTTCAGCTTCGCAAAGACAACGGGATATATTTTTCTTTTGTAAATATTTCGTTAATATTCTAAAAACGAATAGAGTAGGTAATTGAAAATACATTTTAATGGCATCTCAAGTTTACAAATTAGCTTAAAAATATATTGTAATCTTTACAAGAATAGTAAAATTACTCAGGGCCGGTTTCTGAAAGCTTAGTTGAGTTTAATCTTTTGTTTAAACTCGGTTACAATATAACAATCCCATAAGTAACCATAGCAACTATCTTCTGACCATTTAGTTATAGTTAACTGTTAACTAAGTTTTCATAAACCGACCTTCAGTAATTAAAATAATATAATTTTATTTTTAGGGTTTCGTAGGTATGGCCAAGAAACCCTAAAGCAGAGTAGTTTTTCGAAAAATATCATTTTTTTTTTTTTGATAATGAAAAAAATAATTATTTAAAACGTTTTTATTTTTTGGTATCAAAAGAAAGCTCTTAAGACGTAGATTAAGGGACGAAAAATAATAATTTTTTTTTAATACGACTTTTTCCAAAAATGTACTAAAAAAAAATCATTGTTCTATACCAGGGTAGTTAACCTGGTCCCTAGCGCCCACTAGTGGGCGGTAGGAATTTTTTGGTGGGCGGTAGGGGTTTTGTCCAATGATGGCTACTTTCCGTTTTTTTTTTTAAATTTGATTGACGTTTTAAAAACATTAAATAGGAGATTTTTAAAGTATTATTTTAAAAAAATTTCATAGCATTATTGAAAAACATTTTCATTAAGTTTTCATAAAATTCTTTACTGTTTATAGTTAAATTTCTCAAAATATACAATATCTATCGCCCGTGCATGTATATTTGTTGTGTTTAATAATAAGAGATGATGCAGTAAGTTGTTTTATAAAGATTTTTGCAGCTAAATTTTGCAAAAGTATTTGGTAAGTTATTATTATTATATAACAGGTGGGCGGTATGAAAATTTTGCTACCAATAGAGATGCTAAAGTGAGCGGTAGGTATGAAAAGGTTGAGTACCCCTGTTCTATACTCTTCAACACAGTGGTTCCCAAACTTTTTGGTTCCCGGTGCCCTTAATATATCAGAATTTACCCGCGGTGTCCCAAGTCAAAACATTTGTCTAACTAACGCAGTTGGAGGAATATTGGAATGTTTTCGCGGCGCACAGTTTGGGAATCACTGCTTTAACTCAAAGGGGTTAAACTAAAAATCTGGAAAAATTCTATGTAATATACATTGATCTAAACCAGTGTTTCCCATAGGGTGTGCTTCGGCACATTAATGTGCCGCAATATTTTCCAAGTGTGCCTCGAAATCTTATAAATAAAAACTAGCGTCGTTTTTGTTTTAACATTATTGTCCGAATATACGTACAGTACCATTAATAAGAATAAAGTACACGAAGGATCATTTTATGACGAATTGAAATTGACATATCCTTTTTTTCCTGAATACAGCGGCTTCTGTATTCAAAATTTCTTCTTCTATGAAAATGTACCATGAGACAGTACGAGAGAAATTTTTTTAGTTTGTATTTTTGGAAAATATTGTAGTTTTTGTATTGTGTTTTTGACATAATTAATTATTTTTTAATTCATGGTTTAAATATGGCTAATTATGTTATGGATTTTTTGTGTTTATGGTTGTTAGTGTGCCTTTTTTAAAATATGTACATATATTTAAAAAAATATTAACAGCTGAGAATCGTGTTAATGTGTGTAAAGAGCCTACAGGCGGAGCGCCTACTGTTATACGTCATGATCAGAGCCGTAGCAATGTTTTTAGCGCCCTTAGCAAATAAATTAATTTAACCTAAAATAGCGCTCTTTTTATCTTTTTACTTGCCCGACCTAAATAGTACGAAAGATGTTTCCTAAATTCTGGGAATTATGCTATAATTAAATTACGCAGAACTTATAGGCAATGTTATTGGTGCCAGACAAGTCTTGACATGTTTATGCAACTATCTAATGCAATATTGTTCAGTCTGATTTAGATGTTCGACTGATATAGACGCGTTTTCATAGCACTGTTTTTGTAACCATGGAAGACGCAGCAAAATCTCAAAGAGCAATAATTTTCTTTTTGTGGAAAGAAGGTGTGAAAACATCAGAAATTATTCAGTGTCTGCAAGGAGTGTTTGGTGAGTCTGCAGAATCCAAAAGTACTGTTTATCGGAGGAATGATCATTTTAAAACCGGCAGAACATCACTAGAAGACGATCCACGCAGTGGGCGCCAAGCACGTCGGTAAATGAAAGAAAAATTACTGCCGTCGAAGACCTACTGAAAGAGGACAGGCGAATGACTATTCGTCAAATTAGTGTGCGCCTAGGGATAGATACACGACAAGTTCATGACATCTTGCATGATTGTTTGGGCGTTAGCAAGGTTTCGCCGCGCTGGGTGCCAAGGCTGTTGGGACCAGAACAGAAACTCAATTGGAAAGTTCTTTGAGGACGGCTTAAAAAAATTAGTTTATCGTTGGGATAAATGTATTCAGTTAAATGGAGATTATGTTGAAAAACTACATTGTAATATTGACGAAAATTAACAAAATAATAAAAATTATAGCTAAATTCCCAGAACTTTGGAAACATCCCTCGTATAAAGGGCAAGTATTGTAATCGCGAGAATTTTCGATGTCGAGATTTGGACAGATGATCACGTTTCATGGTCCAGGGAATCCAAAAAACCTATTTTCGAAGTGCTGTCCGTATGTGTGTGCGTCTGTGTGTGCGTCTGTGTGTGTCAACTCAAGAACGGCTCAAGTTAGAGAATTCATTCTGGTTCTAAAAAATTCTCCTATTAATTGGAAAGAACCATATTGTTTTTTATAAAGATCCGAAACTGGAAACGGAAGTTATTAAACTTTAAAATTAAAAAAAAATCGTAACTAGTAAACCAAACGTTGAACAAAAATTTTTATACACCATAATTTGATGTATTTTTGAAGATTAACTTAAATCTTTTTTTAATTTTTTTAAATTTTTTATTATTTTTTTTAATGGGAGGGCAAGTCTAGCGGAGGTTTCCCATCGCCGCTGGTTTTATTACTTCACCAAAACCACTGTAATAAGTGGATTAACCCTTTACCGCATTGTGTGCCATATATGGCACATTCCGATTTTTATTTTATATTTTACTTTTAAAACTGAATCAGAACGTTAGTTCATGAATGTTCATATATGCCACATACACAGCAATGGATCCTGGCAGTATCTCATGTAATGGGCTGCAATAGATTTGAAGATATCAAGCGGAATTTGCACTACAACGATAACTCTGAATGTATTGAGAAAGGACAACTAGAAGATGCGACCTTTTCTTTCAAAAATTCGAGGTCGACTGCTTTTAATCTTTAATGAAGAACACTTAGCAATTGACGAGCAAATAATACGGAATCATTTTCTTTTGTAACATAATGTAGAATCATAATGTTCCATGTATGGCACAAACCCTAAATTATTATTTTAATTATTATTTTTTCATAAAAATAATAATTAATATTTTAAATATATTTTTTTAATTAATTTTTCTATTAATAAGAACCAATTCCTAATGCTCACGAATTATTTCAGCCAAAAATAAAAATTCATGCAGTAAAGGGTTAAAAATTAAGCCATTTATTAATATATTTCTTATTAATTTATTACAGACTTTTATATGAAGCAAATGCAGAAAAAATCGTTCATGCAATTTTTTAATTTAAATTTTAATGGGACGAATTTTAACGGAATATTCAAATAATTTAAATTTAGTTTAAAAAAATTAAATGGAAGTTCTTAGTTCTCAAATAACGAATAAAAATAATTATCAAAATTGATTTTGATATGATTATAACACAAATATTCTTAGAATCCAGCATTCTGTTGGCTTTTAACATTTACTAAATACCTACAAAACCCTGAGATATGTGAAAATGTAACACAATCATCGTCATCACTTTTTTTTGTTAGTTGTAACACTTTTCTCGCGCTTATTTCATGAACAATGTTTAAATGAATTATACGCATGCGTACTAGATTCGAGATGTAGGTAAAATGGCTGCCACGATTGTCATCCTACTGTACTGATGTGAAATTATCACAAATATATATAAATTTCACAGAAACAGTGACAAATTGACAAAGTTAACAACAATTTAACATCAATATCAACTCTGATGATGTGTTAAAATACAGTGTTACCCGCTAAATAACGTGATATTAATAAAAACTTGTATTATATACTACTACCCGGGTATATCATACAGTGACTCTCAAAAGTTTTTAAATTTGATCGTTTTGGTGGGTTGATAGGTAAGTTTCGTGTTTTGAGTGAAAGAGGACCTTAACATAGTTTTTTATTTCAGGTGTTTTTGTGTTTTTAAAGATTCTGTCTTTAGGTTTCATTGGAAATATAAAAATCGATATATTATTTTTGGTTTGTTTATTTTTTTAGTTTATAATTTAATTAATGATTTTGTATTTTATTTATGTTGTAATTAATTAAATATTGATTATTTTCAAATAAATTAATAACGATAATTTAGAAATTGTAAAATTTAATTTATATACTAATATGTATAAATTTGTTTGTTTGTGTGTATGTATATGTATGTATGTATTAGCGACCCAATCATTTCATGCGGCCCGCGACGTTTGAAAGTAAGATACAAAAATTGATGTGAAGTGTGAATTTTCATACATTTCAGGGTTTTGTAGGTATTTGATCAGAGAATGATGATTATTAGAAGGCCAAACGATGAATGCCTGTCACTACATAACACATTACAGGTGTTGGTTTTAAATCCTTCAAATCAATAGGCACGACAAGAAGGTTGCAGTTAGATTTTTTCTACCATGTATCATATCTCTAATAATGCCATAATATATATTTTAACACATTTTTTTTTTGGTATAATTGCAAATATATCATTCAAATCCAGATCTGGCAACACTGCGGGCGATCTTTTGTCACGCAAGAGTATAACGTCTGCAGAGACATTGTTTATATTGCGACTATATGAAAAACTAACTGATTCTCTACTAGAAATGGAATACCAGCTACCGGCCAGTTATTTATTTATTTTCCTAGTCGATATTTACAAAATAAATTTACGTACCTCTTCTCTACCCATAACAAAATGTATCCATGTATATACAAATATATGTTTTTAATTTTAGGTAAGATATTAAACGAAAATTTTAATACTTTGCAAAATTTAGTCAAAATGAAATGTATTTCAAAAATCAATTACCGTTCCTTAATCTGCACTTAAAGAGCTTCCATTTAATATACAATAAATTTTAAATTATTATTTTTTTTTTTTCAATAACACAAAAACTAATATTTTCCAAAAACGAAATTGGATAAAAATTTCCTTTCGTATCTTTCCGGTTCATAGTAATATACAGTGCGAAGAATTTTTTTAGAATTTTAATTTATCCCCTTAGGGTTGAATGGTGCGGGACACTAATTTTTTGGTTCTTTTTTGGAAAAAATCGTAATTAAAAAAAAAAAAAATAATAATAATAAAAAAAAAACTCTTAAAAAGTCTTAAGAGCTTTCTTTTGATACCACACAATAAATTTTTGAAAAATTTTTTTTTTTCGACGACACAAAAAAATCAATATTTTGCGAAAGACCAACTTGATCAAAATTTCATGTTGAACAATTCCGGTTTCCATTAATGTATATATTGAGATTTTTTCAGATTTTTAGTTCAACCCCTTTGGGAGTGGGGGACAAAAGTTTGTTGCCATTATATTGACAAAAATCTTATAAAAAAAAAGATTTTTCAAAAAGAAAAATTTGTTAGTGCATCCACGTATTAAGAGGTTCCATTTGATACCCCACTCTACCCCAAATTTTTAAAAAATATTTATTTTTCCATTAAATACATATTTGTTTTTATTTATCCCGCGCTGTATTTTTTTGAACTCTCTATAGTTTTCCTATATCCACATATAAAAAGTTGTACAAGTATGCCAAATTTCAACTTTCTATGTTCAGCCGTTTGGCTACAATTTCTACCGTACAGACACACAGACAGACACATGAGTGACGATATGAAGGGTTTTTTGGTGGTCATACCTACAAAATTCTAAAAAGATAATTGTTTTCATAATAAAACAGAAATATATATATATTCGAATTAATTATTCGCTAGGTGGTAAGTAGAATATTTTAAACATGTCAAAATTAAAATTATTCACAATATTTTTTATGGACAATTAATGTGTACTATCTATATTAATAAAATTGGAGGCTGTACCTGTTTTTTTATTTTTTCTTTCTCATATTTGGTTACTTCATGTTTCAGATGGTTTTAAGACAATCAGATCAATTCTGTAAAAAATTACTGTGTAGTACCTAACGTTACTACAAGATAAAATATTATAAAAAGTATGACTTTCATTCATGATAGTAACTGACCTTGCTCATGGTGACATATTTAGTTACTATTATCATAGTAACTGAGTTACAGAATTGGTCTGAATATCCGCAAAAAAAAAATATTTTTTTCTGTCTGTCTGTCTCTTTGTTCGAGATTCACGCTAAAACGGCTGGACATATTTACACGTAATTTGGTACGATGATGGAGAAGAATCTGGATTCGAACATAGACTATAAGGCATTTCAAGATTTATATTCTAGGGGGTGTTTTAGGGTTAAAATTATCGGTTAAATAGCATATCTCTCTTATTATTGACTTAACAGAAAAATATATACAACAAAAATTGTTTATAGTAAGAAAACAAATATTTTTTGTTCAATGCATTTTTTAAATTAGATGAATATTTGGGGAGTTACGGGGAGACACCCTAAAACTAAAATCTACATATACTCTCTTATTATTAATTTTACAGCAAAATTGTATAAAACAAAAATAATTTATAATAAGAAAATAATTTTTTTATTTCTTTGCATTTATTCATTAGGTCTCAATAATTTGTTAATGTCGCGTTCCAATTAATATTTGTTTGATAAAATGTTTTTTCATGAAAACGGTATTTTAAAAGTATTTTATTATCAATTTCTTAAAAGGTACGCCGCCCCCCTTGACTATCTTAACGCCGCCCATTTGTCTCTGGACTCAGTACCGCCCCCATGAAAGGTACTAGCGCCCACTGGGGGGCGGTACCTCCCCCGTTGGGAACCATTGATTTAGAAGCTCAACTATTAAAATATCTCTCTTATTATTGACTTAACAGCGAAAATGTATATAACAAAAATTATTTATAATAAGAAGAAAAAAAATCTGTTGTTTATACTTTTCGATTTAATGAATATTTGGGGAACAACGGGGGTACATCTTAAAACTAAAATCATTTTATATTTCGAGATTTGAGATCAAAAACAATTATTTACCAACAAAAATTGTTTTTCAAAATATTCCATGAAGATCAATACACTTTTGAATGCGTTTGAACCAATTTTCGAACCATTTTCTTTCTCCGACTGAGGCTTTTTCCACTGCTATTGTCAAATTATGTGGGATCCAACGTGAACAAATCTTTTTAATGGCCAAATGTTCATGCAATAGTGAATTTATGCTGGTCCCACTAATGCCAAAGGATTCCTCAATCTCACAATAAGTCACATGACGATCTTGCAGTATCAGTTCACGCACAGCATCAATGTTTTCCGGAACAACAACCGATTTTGAACGACCTTCACGAAATTCGTCCTTAAGCGAACTACGGCCACGATTGAAGTCGGCAAACCATCGATAAACAGTAGTCCTTGATGGTGCTTCATCGCCAAAAGTCCAATTAAGTTCATCGATGCACTGTTGTTGGGTTAATCCACGTCGAAAGTAAAAAATAATCGCTCGAAAATTTACGATTTAATTTAATTTTTAGCCGAGATGAATTTTTTCAAGTTACTGTGAACATCACAAATAGCGCTCGTACGTCAAAATGTTCTGAGTACGTATACCGTCAAAAATGTCAAACTTTACGATAGAAGCGTCAGTTGCCAGATGGCAGCACTAGTTTAGCGCAATTCCGAAATATAAGAGGCAACCCTTTTAACTACAGAAAATTAATTTTCTATTTAGTTCCGCCTTTGGAATAAGTATACAAATGATCTTTTATTTATTTTCTCAGACCAATTCTGTAAAAAATTCCACTGTAGTAACGTTACTAGAAGATAAAATATTATAAAAAGTATAATGACTTTCATTCATGATAGTAACTGACCTTGCTCATAGGAACAGATTTAGTTACTATTTTCATAGTAACTGAGTTACAGAATTGGTCTGATTGTCTACTGCAATTTCTTCCCACTGGTCAATGGTTTAATTTTGCCAAATCTCCTTTATCATTCTGTCCTCTTTCCTAAAACAACATCATATACCTATTTATAATGTCATGGTGTACATTATTTGGTTTTAGAGAAACTCGTCCAAAGAGCAATCTAAAATAAAAACTCGTTTATAACGAGTGCCAAAAATTAATAAGGTTGCCTGTATTGTTTCCAAAATTAACTAATGACTCAGTATGTTTACTGAAGTGACGTCATACGTTGCTACTAGACGCTGTTTGTTATCACAAATAATAAAGATTAGTTTGCCAAACATAACTAACAGACTAAATTAAAATATGAGATTGGTTTATTTTTCAATAATGTTCGGAAATAGTTTTGATGGTGGTAAAATATGTAATATAGCAGAAATGTATTCAGTAGGGTGCCCCTGAACGTGCCCCCCCCTTACAGGACAGTGAAATGAAAATTTAATAATTTTAAAATAATCTTTCTGTATAATCATTGCGTTGTACATCATACGAGATGTGTAAATTAACCCCTTAACGCTTTGTTTTTTTTTTTTTTTTTAGGAAAGAGGTAAAAAAAAATATTTTTTTTCGTTAAAAAAATAAACTAATTTATTATTTATATATAATTAAGTTGTTATATATGAAATTTATTGATAAAAAATATAAATTTGTCTAAAAATTCAATTCTGTGTCCAACATTGCAGGCTGAGCAATAATTTCGGGTTTCCTTTCTCTTCTTTTTGCCTTTATCATCTCTTTGATTACAGCAAACTGCACACATTCTTGTGGGGTTATCTTTTATTTCGGTGGGGGGAATATATTCGGAGAAGTATAATTTATTTTCGAAGAATGTAAAAAATCAGTTCTCACAAATTACGACTTTATTTATTATATTTTATTATAAATAACTGATCAAAATTTAACTTAAAATAAATCAAGTTGACATAAATAATACTTTTTTCTTAAATTTTAAATTATTATAAATGCCCGAGTTCAATTCGGGTACGTAATATTTTTGCGTACGAAAATTCACATTGCCCGAACTGGACTCGGGTCTGGTCATTTTTGCAAGTATACTATGCCCGAACTGAGCTCGGGGCTGGGCGTTAAGGGGTTAAGTAACTGGACTGGCAACATAGCATTTGATCTGGCAACATTTGGATATACACCTTTGATACGCCTTCAGTACGAGTTTAAACTCGCTAGAGTAGTTTTGTTGTCCGTAGCGATTTTTTTCGTAACACAGTTTTTCTAGTGCGTTCTAAAAATGAGTGGCATACATTTCCAGCAACAGTGTGCTATCAGGTTTTTCATCTGATTTTGACCAATGAATTGGGGATGAGAAAAATTGCGCAAAAATGGTTCCAAAAAACCTTTCACAGGACCAGTTTTTGGCCAGTAAAAACATTCCTGTGGCTCCTCAGCAGCGTTGCCATATCATTATTTTACCAAATCGGGATTTATACCAAATAAATTTTAAAAAATCGGGACCAAGGCGCTAAAAGCGGTACATTTTAATCTAAATACTGATACTAAACAATATTTTTTTCAGAAACTCACCTATTTGTATTTGGCTGACGATTTTACTTTAGATTGCATGTTGAATTGAACAAATAATTCCGACTTTATCAACTCAATAGAACATCTGCTTATTGCTTCTGACCATTTTAAATTCATCTGAAAAAATACTCGTTCGGGATAGCAATTAGATGTTGGTATGTTTATAATAAAAGAAATTAATTTGTAAATATTTTTAGGGTTCTTTTTTTTTTTTTTTCGGGAGTAGCTTAAATAACTGATGCCATTTTTGTGCAGCCAAGTCTTTCGAATTTTTCGCAATCACGTCAATAGATGGTTTTAGCAAGTTGAATTCTTCATAAATCAGGTCCATATCTACTTCATCAAGTACCAATGTGCAAAGTTCCGTGCAAATTCCCGTGCAGCACCGCGGTATTACGTATTTTTGAATAATTCTTGAATTTAGCTACCCCGCGCGGGACAATCTATTCTTGTTCATAAAGCGGGAAGTCCCGCAAAAATCGGGACGTCTGGCAACGTTGCTCCTCAGCCTCCTTATTCGCCTGACTTGAGTCCTTGTGTCATTTTGGGACGAAGTTAAATCTTTTGGTTAAACTCGGTTACTATATAACAATCCCATAAGTAACCATAGTAATCATTTTCTAACTATTTGGTTATAGTTAACTAGGCTTTCAAAAACCGGTCGGTATTTGTTGAAAATGGATAAGCCCTTTTTTTGCATGAACCCGCCTCGAATTTTGAAATACTAGACCTTTTTGGAGAAATAAATATAGTAGAATCAACAAAACAAAAAACACAGAGGTGCGGTAGGGAAAAATAAAAAATTGGGAAGAATAAACACAAGACAAACAAAAATGGAGAAAGTTCATCAATAAAGCAAAGGGCCCTAATGGCATTTAATGCCTGTTATATTATTATTTATGCATTCTTAAGTCTGCTGTGTATATGTGTAAGTGTACGTGTATCGGTGTAGTATGTGTGAGTCTATTAGTGTGGATGCTGTGTTATTTTTTGTGTTAGTGTTCTATTTAAAGACGCAGAAAAACTAACAAAAAATTTGGTATATTTTTACTCCCACTAGAATTTTATTCTTTGAAGAATTTATACACAGTGTACCTAAAAAATTACACAAAGGGCCGAGAGTTCCAGTTCCTAATAAACTCCCTAATAGTTATTAGACACATAATATATTTATGAAGCTAATAAATTTATTGGTGATTTCCAACTTACAAAATCCTTCTAATAGTTTATTAGCAACATAATTTTTTGTTTTTGCATTGGTATTTCTTATGAAGATAGTAACATGGTGCAAGAGGGATAGAGCTATACGTAAATTTGTAGAGCTAAAGTGAGATGAAATTTTGACACTGAATATTTTGACAATAAATATTTTGACAATAAATAGTTTGACTTTACATTCAATGACATTACGTATATTTTTTGTGTTACTGTTAAAATGACAATTAAACGGCGTTCAACAAATTTTATCACAGAAAAAGAGACAATATAGATAGAAGAGAAGTTAATAAAAATAGCATTTTATAATACAAAAGTGAATGAAAATAAGAAGACAGCCATATTTTGTTTTATTTTACATTCCTTAAACAATATGAATTAAACTTATCAGCAATTTTCAGCCACACATCTTTATTATTCTGCCAATAATTGCGTCTGTCTACTTATTTTCTATCATTTTTATATAAATAGTAATGCTTAAAGTATTGTTTGTAATGTGTAGTAATCGTAATTGAAATAAATACATATATAAAAATAAAAGACAATGTTTATTAAAAAATATATATTTGTATATTGTTCTTTATATATCACATTTACAATAAATGCCCAAAATATTCTAAAAACGGTTGTCCATAATTTATAAATTCATCCAAACAGATCGTCGATTTCGTTAAAATACAACTAAAATGTATATAAAACACTAAAATCACCATTATAGAAATGTTTAAAAACTACACATTCATATACTCTTTTAAAATTATACTGTTTTTCAATTAAAATTGAAATATTAACACATTTTCCGAACTTGTCTTTGGTTATATGTCACATTATTAAGCACTTCATGTTGCCTATAAGTTATTAGACAAATAAGCCTATTTATTAGCAACCTAATAACTATTTCGGGGTGGAACTCTCGAAAAAAAAATTAAGTTGCTAATAAACTTATTGGACAGTTTATTAGCAACTGGAACTCTCGGCCCATAGAGTAACAGGTCATATTATTATTATTATTATGGGGTTTGTCAGGTCTTGACAAGCGTCCACTAATCTCAAACTTCAGCAACCTTTTGAGCCGCGTCATACTAGAGACTAGTGGAGCTAAATACACACGACTGCATCCCAAACCCTGGCGATATGCAGCCGCGGAAATTACGCCAGATCCAGTGCCCGCACAATGCGGAGCGACCCGAGCAGCACTGCTTTCTGCATCCTGCAGATCAAAGAGGTGGCAGAAGATCTGCAGACGGGAATGGTTTATTATTATTATTATTAATAATAATAAAAATAATAATAATAATCTCTAGTATGACGCGGGTCAAAAGGTTGCTGAAGTTTGCGATTAGTCTAGGCTTGTCAAGACCTGGCAAACCGCAAATAATAATAATGCTTTATTAAATAGCTATTTAATAATTTTTTTCTATTTCCAATCTGAATTCTATTGGATCATCAAATTGCGTCTAATATTATGGCAAAGAACTGTACACATAATCCAATAAAATATTCTAATCTAAAAATAAATTCTACGTTAAAATGATGTTATCTCAATTTCTTTCATTATTATTATTCGTTTTATTCAAATAAACATATGTAGGTAGAAATCAACAAAAGTGTAGTAGACTTATTTAGAAAGTAAAATTCGAGCATATTAGAATCGGGGTCAGACGCACAATCGATAACACAGGTACGCGTCTACGCTTAATAAACACCCTCAACCCTTCGTCAGCCCTACTTCCGTGCCTCCAACAAGGAACACACCTCACTGAAAGAGACAGAACTGCTTACTCATATCATTTACGATGGTTACCGTATATGTTTTTACAAACGACCACTAGGTGGCAATATTGAAATGAGTCATTACTAGATTCGTAAAATTTGATATTTGTTATTGTGAAATCAGTGGCAGCTTATAAATTGACCGAGTACTTCATCATCATTGGCGCGACAGCCCGAAATGAGCCAAACCCTCCTGTTTCCAGGTTTCGTGACCATGTTTTCAATCTATGTCAGCACCTTAGAGGTAAACTGTATCAAGTCACATTTTTATCAAAAATTACATTTTAGTGCCAAGTGACTCAATACTTTATAGTCTGTCGAGTGAAAAATAATTTGGAACTATAGCTCTTAGCCAGTTTCAATATACGTTGCTTTAAAAATGTATCAAGTCGATCAACGCAAGGAGATAAACAATCTTAAATCGTCTTTTCTGAGCTATTTATCATTTGCGACTTAATAAAATTTACCTCTGAGGTGCTGATGTACATTCATGGGTAATATGGTCAGTATTACGTCCATTTTTTAGCGTACACAGAAAGGCACCTACAGTTTATAGCCGGTTGCGAATGGCTAAGCAGAACCTGTAATTTGTATAAATATTTTTACACAAATTATTTGACATAAGCAAGAATTGAATTCACGTCTGTACCCTTGCTCAGCGGTCAAGTAGCAGGTACAGACGATTTAACTTTTGCAGCGATAGGTTTGCTTATTAACAGTTGTTGACAGTGAGCGTTTAAAAAAAAAAGTTTGTGAAAAAGTGCACCATTTGGCATATTATGCCAAATGGTGCCGACTACAATACGCAGACTGCAATACATTCGATTTTACATGAACATTTAGCTTTAAATCTGTCCCCGATGGATTCCGCATAATTTGACCGAAACTCAAAAAAAAAAAAAAAAAAGCCGTGGCCACCACAGGATCGACCGTCATCACAAAGTACTTGTATAAAATACATTCTAGCCGCAGAGTAGAAATAACTTGGCCTAATATTTTCTAACATAGATATTATTTATCATGACCATAGAAACGTTACATATAATAGATACTAAGAAAAATTTCGAAAATTTTTTCCCAATTTCGTTTTATCAAAAAATGTCTCAAATAAAAGTTATTAGTTCTTGTATTTATAGCAACTTTTGTTAAATAAATTTTTTCGAAATATTTTTCTGTTGCTAAATATTCGCAAAAATCGATTTTTACCAAAAGTTGATCAACTTGTGCCATTGATGTCAAAAGCTTAAATATGCAGTGGAACCATGACCATGGAAATGGTTTCCATATGACCATGAAAACGTTACATATAAGTATGAAAAAATTGAGACTTCAAAATTTTGAAAAATATTACAAAAAAATTTCGAAATATTTCATTTTATCAAAAAAACGTCTACGTAAAAGTTACTAGATATTGCATTTATGGCAACTTTTTTTTTTTTTGGAAATATTAAATAAATTCCCATTTCTAGTCAACCGATTTTTACCAAAAGTTGATCAACTCGTGCCATTGATGTCAAAAGCTTAAATATGCAGTTTCATAAAAATCCTTTTAGCAGTATTTGCTCTGCACGTGTGCACAGACAGACAGACGGACGGACGGACAGACAGACAGACGGACAGACATCATGCTAAAAATAATCAAAACGTTATGTAGGGACCTCAATTCGTGGAGATCCATCGAAATCTCGAAATGTCAAAATCGGTATGGGTCACAATACCTCCCTTATATATGTTGGCGGTCGGTAAAAACATCGATGCTGTGCTCATATGATTGAAGAAGATCGGCATGGGACTTACCGTGAGATAGAGGCATCCTTTGGCATATCGCAGACTGCAATACATTCGATTTTGCATGAACATTTATCTGTGAAACAGATCTGTTCCCGACGGATTCCGCGTAATTTGACCGAAGCTCAAAACAAGGCTCGTGTTGATTGGTGTAAGGGAATGCTAAAAAAATTTCTTTATTAGTTTTTGTAACAACTTAAAAGGTAGTCCGCGTATAGACACATGTATCTTAAATCAACAGCAAGTTCTTAAAACTTTATTTTTTGTACTTGATGAGAAATAAAATAAATTTCACACCTAAAGTCTTCATATATTGGCTGTAACACTAGTTTATAAAAATATAGCGAGAATTCACCACTTTAAGGACAACAAAGGCAAGTTGTCCTGTCAAAGGACTCTGTTATCCTTTGTGTTTGTAAACTGGTGGTAACAGTAATTTCCCCACTTAGCTTCTGCGGCCTGGACCTGCGAAAACTCAACAATACAACGTTTAACAGTTCTCAAACATATATGGGCTATTAACTCAATTGTAGCCTAACCTATGAACAGTATCATTAGAAAATACAGTGGGGGGCTAGAACGGGTTTGATTGGATCTAGAATCTCGCTTGTTATAGCACCTTAGTCGCCCGATTTACCCCCTGTCAATTATTTTTATTACTGGAAATGAGACTGTAATGCTGACGTTTTGATACCATTGAAGACATTTAAAAAAATTGATGTGAAGTGTGAATCTTCACACATTGCAGGGTTTCGCAGGTATATAATAAGTGAAGGCAGCATGCTGAGTGTGTAGGACAAATTTTGCTTTGTAGTAACCACGGCAAAATGAACGATCTTTTTAAAATAATTTATCGTCTGTTAATCTAAGAGCTTTAAAAACAAATTTTATGTTAAAATATTTTTTTGTTAATTTTAATTCGAATACCTAATACCATTATTTAGGTTTCTAAATATGTGCAGTATTTTTTATATAACAAGATTCATTAAGATTTTAAAAATTGCGCCTATGGCTTTCATTGGTTGTCTTAAATCATACGCCCCGCCCCTCTGGTTTCGAATAAATTACACATAGAATGAAAATATAATTCCAAAAATTCCAATTGGTTATTCAAATATAACTAGAATTTTAACAAATTAATTTAAACAAAATAAAAATGAAAAAAAAAACAAAAGATAAAATTGACTCCTCAAGCAAGGAACGAACCTGTGTAGTGAATAAGAAATCTGCGTAGTTAGCGCGCAACGTAGCCACTAGACCACGATACGCTTATCAACTAAACGTGTTATATGAGTATAACTTTTATGCATCGTCAACAAAAAAACACATGAAAGCCCTAAGTACGTGGATTAACGATCAAATTTTTATTTTTGCTAAATAAATTATTTTGAAGCGATTTTTGCCAAAATAATGCAAAAAAATTTTTGTCCCACACCCTCTAGCCCAGATGGTTTAAACTAAAAATCTGAAAAAATTCTAAGTAATGTACATTGGTGTGAACCGGAATAGTACAACAGGAATTTTTGATCAGATTACGTTTTTGGAAAAAAACGCATTTTTTGTGATTTTTTGCTAATAATGTACACAAGTTATATCTTTGTAACACGCTACAATAGAACGTGTATGCTGGTGTAGTGGTTTTGTCGCTGGCGTTTCGCCCAAGTAACTCGATCCGAAAGGGATCGAACCCTGCGAGAAGAGACAATATTATTTTTTGTTGTTTTTTTTAATTTTTATATTGTTTAAATTATTTTTTCAAAATTCTAGTTATATTTTGGCAAATGTTGCATTTAATTTTTAAAAGCGTAAATTTAATAACTAGTAGAAATTGTTTAAATTATAATTTAATTCTGTTTCAATGTACACGAAATCAGAGGGGCGGAACTTATAACAACCAATGGAAGCCATAGGCGCAATTTTTAAAATTCTTAATGAACCTTGCTATATAAAAAAAAAAAAATACTGCACATATTTAGAAACCTAAATAATGGTATTAGACGTTCGAATTAAAATTAACAAAAAAAATATTTTAATATAAAATTTGTTTTGTTATCCCAAATAATCATCATTCACTTACTAAATACCTGCAAAACCCAGAAATGTGTGAAAATTCACACTTTACATCAATTTTTTCATTTTAACAAATTTTATTAAATACATTTTTGGGGTAAAATAAATAAACTTTGTTCAGTATCGACCCCCTTAGAAAAAATCCATAAATGGAAATTTATAAACAATTTGTAAATAATTTCTTTATTGAAGTAATAATCAGAAAAGTAGCAAAAATTTTTAATGTAAATAGTTTCTCTAGTTTTTAAAAATTTATTTTCACAACATAAATCACGAAAATCATATAAAAATAAATTATATTAATATTAAATATTTAATACAAATAATACAAAGTATGGGCTTGTTTCTGCGCACATAATTCGTTAAATCGCGGTTTATATGAAGAAAGAACCACTCTTATTTCGTCTTCCACTATTAACCGTGCGCGATATTTTGTTTTAATAACAGCTGATGTGGAAAATCCTCGCCAGGGGGTCGACGCGCGACCCCCTGTTGAATATTGTACGACCCCCCGGGGGTCGCGCCCCCCACTTTGGAAACCGCTGGTGTAGAATATCCCCTCGTAACAAACCAAAATGCATCCAATTGATAAAAATAAATGCGTAAGACAAAAAAGAAATCTCGCGGACCAGCAAAACAATCACGCAGACCGGTGGTTGGGAAACACTGGTCTAGACCATATAAAACATAATTTGATGGTTCATAATTATAAGGTAATAAACCGAAATTATTTTCCTACCAACTTTAATACCTATTAAATGCCAATCTTTTTTTTAAATAAATTAGTAATGTAATAAAACTGTAAAAATAAAAAAGGTTTTAACAAAAAATTTGTTAAACTTCCTATCGGAATATATGTCACTGTCTGTGTGTGGGTGTTATCTGACGTATTGTGTACAAGCCCGGAAGTAGCGCCTAATCTGACTGTAGCCCGCGGTACGTGTCCGTCAAGCTGGTTGAGGAACAATCAGGGGCAAACTTAGTCTATAAAATTGTATTTTAGCAAAACATCTGTTTTGACACCCCGAAAATTATTTGAACAGTAAAACTGAGATGTAAAATTACTGGTACTAAAATATTAGTTGCTAGTACCCTTTTCACACTAGATCTTTAAGATCGGATGTTAAGAGAATGTATCTTTAAACGCTAATGTGAAACCGTACGGCCTCGTCTAAACACGACCGATGTTTAAGACAGAGATCTGCGTCTTAAACTTCGTACGCATTGCCAACTTAATTTCTATTATAAAAAAATACTCCTTGAATTTGTGCTGTCAACATTTTATATTATTATAAACAAGAATACTGTATTATATCGACGTTATAAGAAGTTTATACTTATTGTTATAATAAAATTATTTATTTTAATAATGTGTTTAATAAAATACAGAGCTACAATAATTGAGATAAAATGTATCGACTTACATGTTAATACAGGTGTAATATATTCTTTATTGTAGTGCCTTTATTGTAGAATGTAATGAAATATCCTTAATTGTTTATAATAATTCAAAATGTGCGTCTGCGCAGACAGTTCAGAACTGGTAATTTCATGACGGTAACTTAAGGACAAAATTACTGTAGCTGATGACAGCACCAGAGATTTAAACATCAAGTGTGAAAGCATACCGATCTTAAACATCGGTGAACTTTAAGTTCACTCGTCTTAAAGATCTAGTGTGAAAAGGGTATAATAGTGCTGTCACTTTTTTATATTTGAATGTCATAAATATTACTCCCTCCGTCCGAAAATATGGTAGACATTTTGATTTTTTTCTTGTCCGCAAATATGATATACATTTACAATTTTAAATAATTAGAATGATTTTATTTATGAAATACTTATAAATATCTAGTAAAACCAAGAATAATACAAATAGTTTTAATTTAACAAGGACGTGGCTGTCTCCACAGCTTGTATGGAACATGATGTTGTTTGTAATCGTCCCTTACGATGAAGTTTTGTCTTATTAATGTGCGGAGTCTTATAGGAATTCCCTCCTTTTGCTAACATGGTTGCTTCTAAACAAGTTTGCAATGTTAGAAAAACATTATCAAGGGTATTTTTAATGCATTAAATGCATTTTGTACGCATTCAATCAGTTCGTCGATTGTATTCGATGAAGCTGTATGTTGTAAGGATTGTATAGAATTGAAGAAGCCAAGATAGAATACATTAAAATCTGGACTATTTGGCGATTATGATTTAAGTCGATTTAGAATTTCTTCCTTGCAATTCAATACAATTTCAACCAAAATTCGCCATTTTATTAGAACAATGGGTGACTTTAATTTTTCTAAAATGCGTTTTTTTACCGACCGCCAACATATATAAAGGAGGTATTGTGATCATACCGATTTTGACATTTCGAGATTTCGATGGATCTCCACGAATTGAGCTCCCTACATAACGTTTTGACTATTTTTAGCATGATATCTGTCGGTCTGTATCTCTGTCTGTCTGTCTGTCTGTTTGTCAGTCTGTGTACACGTGCAGAGTAAATTCGGCTAAAAGGATTTTTATGAAACTAAAGAAACAGACTACTTGCATTAAATATCTTGGGTTGGAGTGCGCTGTTTTTATAAATAAGTCATTTTTAATTGATCTTGACTTTTTGTGTCATTTTTAATACAAATTTTCGAATATATGAGTTTTCTTAAATTTTTATTCTATTTTATATACTTTATTTTTTATAATATGTCACTTTTTCCTTTTGACATTTAGATTTTGGCTGCCAACATGAAATAATCACGAAGCTCGTTACAATTTGAGAAACTAAAAATCCAGTTTAGTTCCGCTTCTCTGCTACTACGAGCAGTATTAATGAAATTTTAAACTGGAAAGCATGAAGGAAACCGGGTAAAACCGGTATTGAGTCTTTTTAATTTCATTTTTGTTCTTGAACAGAGAACAAAATGTCGTTCCCGTTTCCGTGCTTTAAAAGATTCTGGTAATATGTTTATTATGCTTTCGTTTTATTTTGCGTTTGTTCTCATCCTTGATAAAAATTGAATTAAAGAGTAGGGAGTCGATAACTTTTTCCGATTCCCCATCCCTGATCATAACACAAAAGCGTGGATTTGAATTTAAAATAATTGTAACAAAGTACAAATTTTTCAACACGCCTTTATATTTTATAACTTTTTAAGGGTTTCGTAGTTAAATTATAATACAGTATCATATAGTGTATTGATATTTCTTGTATAGAAGGGATTTTGGATTAAATAGGGTTCGAACTAAGGAACTTAGGGTCAACTAGAGGTCAGTTGATTAATGGACGGTCGTATTATATGATTAAGGATGACAGCATCTTTAGAATTATACAGTATGTCCGTAATTTATTTATGGTTACGTAATTTAAGATAGATGTTTCTGTTAAACAAATTTTTTGTGTGTTGTATCTTTGGTAAATTAGCAAAGTTGATATTGTTTTTATTAGGGTTTTGTAGGTATAACAAAAAAAAACAAAAAACTTATATAGTATTTCCAAAAGGAATTGGTCATTCTCACTTACTTATTCCAATAATGATTGACAGTATAGCCATTATACCAGCTGAGTTTATGGTTCTGTTAATAATAGTTGCCAGGACCGTAACAATTATTTAAAATAAACGTGTTTTCTTATATGCTATTTAGAATGAACTCTATATACTCACATGACATTCCTTCACATTTTTATCAGGCTTAGGACTAGCTAATCACAGTTTGTGTCACTACCACTGTCATTTAAATTAATAATTATTGAGGATTTATTTGGTGGATTGATAAAAAAAAATTGATTGATTGAGTTGAAATTTGGCATGCTTATACAACTCTTTTACCAGCATATAGGAAAAATACTAAAACATCTAAAAAACATATCCCCCTAAATATATAAACAAATATGTGCTCATCGAAAAAAAAATATTTTTTTATAATTCTGAGTAGGGTGTCAAATGAAAGCCCTTGGTACGTGGATTAACGATCAAATTTTTATTTTTGCAAAATAAATTATTTTGAAGCGATTTTTGTCAAAATTGTGCAAAAAAATTTTTGTCCCACACCCTGTAGCCCAGATGGTTTAAACTAAAAATCTAAAAAAATTCTAAGTAATGTACATTGGTGTGAACCGGAATAGTACAACAGGAATTTTTGACCAGATTAAGTTTTTGGAAAAACACGCATTTTTTGTGATTTTTGGTTAATAATGTACACAAGTTATAGCTTTGTAACACGCTACACTGGAACGTGTATGCTGGTGTAGTGGTTTTGACGCTGGCTTTTCACCCAAGTAACTCGATCCGAAAGGGATCGAACCCTGCGAGAAAAGACAATATTATTTTTTGTTTTTGTTTTTTAATTTTTATATTGTTTAAATTATTTTTTCAAAATTCTAGATATATTTTGGCAAATGTTACATTTAATTTTTAAAAGCGTAAATTTAATAACCAGTGGAAATTGTTTAAATTATAATTTAATTCTGTTTCAATGTACACGAAATCAGAGGGGCGGAAGTTATAACAACCAATGGAAGCCATAGGCGCAATTTTTAAAATTCTTAATGAATCTTTCTATATAAAAAAAAAAAAAATACTGCACATATTTAGAAACCTAAATAATTGTATTAGGCGTTCGAATTAAAATTAACAAAAAACATATTTTAATATAAAATTTGTTTTGGCATCCCAAATAATCATCATTCACTTACGAAATACCTGCAAAACCCTGAAATGTGTGAAAATTCACACTTCACATCAATTTTTGTTTAGAGCATACAGTGATTTCTTTAAACAAGGGAGATGTCCACAAAAAAAAAAAAAAAACAGAACGGTAAAATATTAAGCCAATGTCAAATAATAAGCTGTTAAAGTTATAACTGTTGTTAATATTATTAACTACAAATTACATCCTTGACGACGTGATATATTTCTAGCAATTGCCTTCAGTCAATATTCCACCTCGGTCCTTAATTTGTGTGTTGTAATTACCGATTAATAGATGCAATTATGAAATTTAGCTAATGAATTATCTAATAACTAATTATTGTTAGGTAATTAAGGGTTTAGTGGTCATATTAGGTGTCGGTATTACAGGCATCGGCCGTTATAGGATATGTGGTGTTAAACATCAGAATCTAATCAGAAATACATGCTATCAGAGTATTGGATTGTGTAATTCTGCTGTAGCTTCACGCTGACAAGCTTTCGACAGATGGTTGATACTGTCAGACAGGGGAATAAACGGCACACAACAGTGCACTTTCATAAGTGACACTTTATATGAAGTTAGAGCGAAATTTCTCTGTCAAGCGTGATCAAATTTTATTAATAAGAATACATTTTACATTATACCATTTATGATATCATCTTCAAAACATCAGCTGTGGCCACCACTGGACCGACCGCCATCACAAAGTACTTGTATAAAATACATTCTAGCACCAGAGTAGAAATAACTTGGTCCAATATTTTCTAACAGAGATTATTTATCATGACCATAGAAACATTACATATAAGTATGAAAATTAGATAATTACGAAAAAAATTTCAAAATTTTTTCGTTTTATCAAAAAATGTCTCAAATAAAAGTTGTTAGTTATTGCATTTATAGCCAGGGCTTCGAACCGTTATTTTTTTCGTTTCGGTTTTCGTTCCGGTTCAATTAAAAAATTATATATCAGTTCGGTTCCGGTTTTCGTTCCGGCAAAATAACGGTTTTTTCGGTTTTCGGTTCAGTTCCGAGTGATAAATTTTTAAATGCTTTTATTTGTATTAGAAATTTATTTTTTACTATAATTCAGAAGTAATTTTTTATTTATTTAAATTTGAAAAAATGGAATTCTTAATCTTTGGCTAGTAGCTCCCAAATAACATATAAACTTACTTAGAGCTATTAAAAATATTGAATGGAAAAAACATTTCAAAAATTTACCTTCACAATACTTACAGAACATTTAAAATTCACAGAATTTTTGAAATTTGTAAAAATAGTGTGCAGCATCTTTGGCTATTAGCATCCAAACAACATAAAACTTACAGCTATTAAAAATATTGAATCGAAAAAACATTCTCAAAACCATTTTCCTGCACAATATTTACAAAAATCTTAAAATCCACAGAATTTTTTGAAATTTGAAATAATGGTGTACAGCAGTTTAGGCTATTAGCGCCCAAAGAACATACAAACTTACTTAGAGCTGTTAAAAATATTGAGACGTAAAAACATTCCAAAAATTCACAATACTTACAAAAAATTTAAAATCCACAGCATTTTTGTAAATTTAAGAAAATGGTGTGTAGCATTTTCAGCTATTAGCGCCCAAGGAACATACATACTTAGAGCTATTAAAAATATTCAATCGAAAAAACATAAAATTTACCTGTATAATACTTATAAAAAATTTAAAATCCACAGCATTTTTGTAAATTTAAGAAAATGGTGTGTAGCATTTTCGGCTATTAGCGCCCAAGGAACATACATACTTAGAGCTATTAAAAATATTCAATCGAAAAAACATAAAATTTACCTGTACAATACTTACAAAAAATTTAAAATCCACAGAATTTTTTGAATTTTGAGAAAATGGTGTGCAGCATCTTTGGCTATTAGCTCCCAAGGGATGTCGACTCAGTATAGGATGTCCCTTCTTAACCCTTCAATAGACACTCAACTTGTTTCATCACTATTGCACTTTTTCAAATTTTACTTTTTATAAAACTGGTAAAAATTTGTACACACAGCATTTATAGCTACTAGCGCTTAAGGTAGTTATTAATTTAAGGGTATTTTATACAAAAAATGCACTGGTCAACATGTGTTGTTACTTAGAATGTTAAAACTAGAACGTTTCATAAACGATTGTGAACGAGAATGTCTAGTCGAGTATGACGTAATGTCTACCAATATTATCAAATAAAGGCTTAAGGAAAGAAATTAATCCTCTTAATTAGTTTCGCTAATGAGAATTTTAATGTGGATTTTTTTGCGTAGTTCTGTATTGCGTAAACAATAAATGGTCCACGACAGTGCACAGCAATTTAAATATAAAAATTTTAAATTTTTTTAAATTTATAATAATTTTGTTAACCAGTATTAGCATTATAGGCTATTCTAAACATTTACGCGGAACTAAATTGCTTTTGCGTAGTTCTGTATTTTAACAACAAATGTATAAACAATAAATGGACCCCGACAGTGCACAGCATTTTTAAATATAAAAATTTAAAAATGTTTTTTAAAATTTATTACAGGGCTTCGAACCGTTATTTTTTCGTTTCGGTTTTCATTCCGGTTCAATTAAAAAAATATATATCAGTTCGGTTCCGGTTTTCGTTCTGGCAAAAATAACGGTTTTTTTCGGTTTTTGGTTCAGTTCCGAATGATTTTTAAATGTTTTTATTTGTATTAGAAATTTATTTTCTACTATAATTTAGAAGAACATTTTATTCTTTATTTTGCAATAATCATACCAAGGCCGCTGCCAGGGGGGAGGGTGGGGTGTTCCCCCCTCCCCTGAAATAATAGAATCGCAATTTATTTTTTACTTGTCTCGTGTTGAATGAAGTAAGGGAGTGCTAAAAAAAAATTCAACCTAGGTATTGCAAAATCCGTATACAACATTATTACAGGTGACGAAACTTGGATTTATTCATATAAACCGGAAACTAAGCAACAATCCACTGTTCCAAGTTCCACTGTTCCAATCCACTGTTTGGGTCTTCCACGATTAACCGAAACTCACAAAAGTTGTTCGTTCACGAAGCACTTCCAAGAAAATGATCGCTTGTTTCTTCGGTTGTACTGGACGCAACCATTCCTTTAGAGGATCGGAGAACAGTTAAAGCTGAATGGTATATTAAAATTTGTTTGACAGAAGTCTTCCACAAAATCAGGAAAAACAACCAAAAACGTCGCATCATTCTTTATCATGACAATGTAAGCTCCCACACAGCACGTCAAACAATTGATTATTTGAAGGAGAAAAACATCGAATTAATGTTCCATTGCTCGTATTCACCTGATTTATCCCCTAACGACTTTTTTTCTTCCCCAATGTCAAGCAAAAATGCGTGGACACTGATTTCATCACCTCAAGAAGCTCTTGAAGTCTTCGAAAACCATGTTTTTGAGACACCAACTTCAGAGTGGAAAAAATTTTTTGAGAATTAGTTTGAACGCATGCAAAAGTTTATAAATCTTAAAGGCGAATATTTTGAATAAAAATAAAACAGTAAAAAAAAAAATTCTTTCTTAGTTTTTGAAAAAAACTTAAAAGATAGCACTTGTATATTCGTTATTTGAATCTCAAATTTATTTACTCCCTGTATTTATTTTTTCTTTGCCGTCCCTGTCTCTGTTTTGAAATCTGCGTCTTTTCAAAAGTAGGAAATTTATCAAATAATTCGTAAACAGTGTTTTTATCTGTAATAAATTGTGCCAGGTAACAACAATTAGTATAGATAAATGCTTGGATTTAGGAGGGCAATCTGTCACTTCGTTAGAAGGACAAAAAATAACAGAAATCTCGAATAAATAGTTCCGATCTAATCCCTTTCGTTAATCCTGAAGAATTAAATGTATTTATCAACACTTCAAACTTTTCACAATATATTTCTCACTGCAATATCAAAACTGGAGACATTTTGAACAAAAGGTGTACAGTATGAGAGAAAATTGTTCGAGACATGTGACCAGCAAATTTATTTTTCGGAAAATATTCTATAACTAGTGCACCCGTTGTCAACTGTGTTGGCAAACACATCATTACCTTAATGTGGAACTTGCTCGACACCTCAGACTTCTTTCTCTAGCCATACGCCTTACTTCATCCAATTCAAATTGAATCAACTCTTCGCCCATTATTAAAAACTGGACAAATAATGAGTATTAATCCGAATTATTTATTCATTACCTTTTTAAGATGGGAAAACGATTCATTTTCACTCAGTGCATTACATTTATAATGTTAAAACTAAAAATGATTTGAGACGTTAAATTTAAAATATATTAAAATAAATTTTTCAATTTCTTATATAATATAAAAATACGCACACGGAAAAAAAGCACACGGATTAATACGCACACGAAAAAAAGCGTAGGTACCTGAAAAAATACACACACGGAAAAAAGCGCAAACGAAAAATACACACACGGAAAAAAGCGTACTTAGACTATATCTCAAATCAGTTTGAAATAAGTCGTGAGAAATTTAATTGTTTGCCCGCTTTATTATATTGCTTTCAAATTTGTAAGGTCAAACCAGATCTGGTTATTTTGGTTACTTTTATAGTATAGTACTGACTTTTAAATGTAAATTTGTCATTTCAAAATATTCCTTACGCTGTAAAACCTACTTCAGATTTGTTGGTTATGATCATTATAACTAAAATATCTTTTATCTTTATGACATATGTCAAATGGAATGACATTTATGTTTTTAACTTAAATTTTAATGTGTAAATTTTTCCTTTTTGTTCCAGAGGTTCCAAAAATGTCCCAGAATCGTTCCAGCAGAGATAAACGTTGCGTCTTAACTTCCGTCTTATGGGCAAGTGACGTCATAAAACAGTAAAAAATGACGTCCCCGACGGTGTTTTGTTTAAGCGTTCAGTTACGTAAGTATTTACTTTCTCACTATAATCTGTCTTATTTTGTAATACGAAACTAGATCTGGTTACTTTGGTGACTGTTGTGGTGTAAATAGACTTTTATGGAAACATGTGAACTTGTAAATATGGCTTTTAAATATTTAGTTAAGTTTTATTATATCGAGGTTATATTCACTCAAAAACTATATATGTCACATAACAAATTGAGATGTCAAAATTACGATTGACATGTCAAAATTGTGATAGACATTTCAAATATTTTGAAAGGTGCCACTTCAGAATTACCACCCTAAGATGATATTATAAATATACAACATAAAAAATGAAATTTCCCTTTTAGTTTCGTATTACAAAATGAGACAGATAATACTAACTTAGAAAAGTATGATTAAGGGATAGACAGATCAATTCTGTAAAAAATTACTGTGGAGTAATGTTACTACAAGATAAAATCAGGGGCCACCAATGCCATAATAACGATTATTAACGTAAAATTTTCAAAATTAACCTAGAAAATAATATTGTTCTGCAAAAATAATGACATATTAAAGTATAATGTATAAAATAAGAATTTTAATAAATAAATATTGACTTGTAGTTTTGATGTGAAGCATTCTCTTACTTTGAAAACTTAATTTATATTTCCAAAATACAATTTAACAAAAAAACAACATGCTAAATTCAAATAAAATGAATCCAACCGCGAGGCGGCAGCACTGAATCCTATTTTGTGACGTAGTTACTAATATGGTCTACTTATTGTTTTTAATATGTAGTGTAGTCAGTGGCGGCTCGTGACTTTGGAACTGCAAATTATAATACAAGGATAGGTTTAGGTGTTTAATCACGACGTTTTATCATATAAGACTCTGTTGAATTGCCTCTTATAATTATAATTTTAGCTTTTTGCACTTTCCGAAATATTTAAATTTGGTGTGTGTCGCCCCAATTTTTTAATATCAATTTTTTCTTCTAACGTTCGTCTATTAAATGGAATTTCCAATAATGATTTGACAGTATTCATTTTTTAAACCTATTGTTAAAAATATAACTTTATTCAACTTTTGTTTAGTAAATTTATATACTACATTGTATTATAACAGTTTATCTAATTTTTTAATAATATGTGAATTATATGTTCATTCTATTTTTAAAAAGGTGTTCGGTGATATTAATTATTAAATTTGATTTATTACGCTATTTCTACTCTGGAATAACACTGTTGTGATCGTCATTATCAATCTCATCAATTGTTTCTTCAAATAATACACCATTAAAATGTACTGCGATATTTTGAAACACGGCGGAGGCATAAGGGAAGTTTTGTAGCTTTCAGAGGATAATAATTTTAAGTTCTGTGTCTCAACAAAAACCAGAACTGCTCTCCAATACTCCATTTACTTCCTTTCTAGTGGCATCTGACACTACCGATAGAGGCGCTACTGCATTCACATCATGGCTGACTTTGGTAGGATATTTTTGACAGGTTCAATGGTATCTTCATGTGATATTTATTGAAACACACGGGAACACATTCTAAAATGGTCTTTAACTGTCTTTCCACTTCTAAGAACATATTCCCATGCTTGTCACAAACTCGACTATCCTACAACCGTCAGTTTCTCAAAATCTCACTAGAGGCGCTTCATTTATTGTCAGTTGACAATACAATTACTTGAACTTGCGTCTGGGTTACTTCTATAACAAAAATTATGAAGCGTCATTCTTATCTCTACTGTAAAGAATTCATTTTAAAAAGTAATAGAAAGTTGATTAATATTCCTACCGTCTTGTGTTTTATTCATTTTTTTTAAAATAACATGACATTTACTTAAATAGGATCAGCCATTTTTGCAAACTAAACACTAGCGTTAACTTTTAAAGCCACCGTTTCGGTAGGCGCTTATTGTAGAACGTTAACTGGCTATTTTAACGCCGCCGCGCTATAATATTAACACATATATGTTTAGTGAATAGCATTTAGGTTAAAAATGGTGTTAAAAAAATTAACGTCAGTTTCTGACGCTAAGATTTTAACATCATGCTTAGAGAATAGACCCGATTATGTGTGTCTTATTTTTCATCTAAAATTTAATATTTTCGATTAAGAAAAACTTATTATACTTGTAGCTTGCGAAGCGGTAAAATACGGTTCTATCTTGTTATTTTACCGGTTCATAAACCGTATAAAAATTTTGGTCACATGCTTTAAAGAATTGACCTATAGTCTCTATCTCTTTCCAACACATTTCTCCAATATATCTACCCATCTCTCTCCACATCTAAGTGGTCACTTTATTTTCTTTGTCTTTATCACTAAAACTGCCCTTTAAGAATTTTTCATCTTTGTCTTACACGTTGTGTTGTTATGGTGATATAAAAGATTTTCGATCTTCGTCTCGAGTGTTATTTTTTGTGTATGTTTATCTCTGTCTAGTTCATTGGTTTTTCTGATAGCTTTTGAAATATTGAACGGAAGTTGAAATTCGTTGACTTCCGGAACATTTCCGGTTATATGTCTCTTTTATGGATGACCATATATGGAAGTTATAATTTTTCACCAAAATTGCCAAATTTTTATCCAAAAATATTAGATTGTTTTTGGTGGAATTATTTTATTTTAGTCAATACGTGGTGTGATCAAAAATTACGGGAATTACACAATACTTAGTAAGTGGAGACAGTGGTGGAGTTTTCTTTTGTTGGTTGGTTTAAACACCCCAAAAAATTGACGTGAAGTGTGAATTTTCACACATTTCAGGGTTTTGTAGGTATTTAGTCAGTGAATGATGATTATTAGAAGGCCAAACGATGAATGCCTGTCACTACATAACACAATAGACCATATTAGTGTGTCGTCACATACATGTGCTGCCATCTGAGAGCTGAGTCCTTTTAAAGTTTAAAATACATGGGACATTGCTTTTATTACCTTAATTTTATAAATATTTTCAATTTTGGAGCAAAAAATATGTATTTTTGATAAATATATACTAATATATACAGTCCAGACACTTTATATTATAGAATAATGATTTTATAAATATATAAATAAGGATTCGAAGATATATTTATAGGTTACGTTTTTAAATAATATGAAAATCGGAATATCTTTAGTATTTATTTAATTAACACTAAGTAATCATAAATATTTTGTTTTAGAATGCATATTAGTGTATTGTTTTGCTCCGAATTGTAACAATTACATTCATTATTAATTGCAAATTTCTTCGTTTTTTCACAGATGAAAATGAAAAACAATAATGGAAAATTAAAAACAACATATTATTCCTTTAAACCATTTAGATATGGCACACACACTTATTGCTATGTTACTTGCCATAATAACGATTATTAACGTAAATTTTTCAAAATTAACCTGCAAAATAATATTGTTCTGCAAAAATAATGACATATTAAATTATAATGTATAAAATAAGAATTATAATAAATAAATATTGACATGTAGTTTTGATGTGAAGCACTCTCTTACTTTGAAAACTTAATTTATATTTCCAAAATACAATTTAACAAAAAAACAACATGCTAAATTCAAATAAAAGGAATCCAACCGCGAGACGGCAGCACTGAATCCCATTTTGTGACGTAGTTACTAATATGGTCTATTGCAAGTGTTGGTTTTAAATCCTTTAAATCAATAGGCACGACAAGAAGGTTGCAGTTGGATTTTTTCTACCCTGTATCACATATCTCTAATAATATAGAACATATTAGTACGAGAGCTAGTAACGTTTTCGAGAAAGAATTTTAGGTCGGCTGGTTTTTCGATACTTCCCTTTCTTATTGAAGTTAGGTAGGGATGCGGTACGTCTGGCACCTGGGAGCGGTTGCGTTTACCTGTGCGCATCTCGCCTGTACATATATATATATATTTTGATATGTTTTTAAGACATTTTTTTAAAATAATTTTCTATGTCTTTTTAGCATTATAAATTTATAGTTGCCAGACAGTTTTGTTGTTGCTAACATTGCGCCAGATCTAATTTAAGTAATTAAAAAATAATAATTTTCAAACCTTTTTAGTATAGCTGTAATTTTAATATGATATAGTTCTGTAATCAAAGAATATAATATTAATTTGCCAGACAGAAATTCCATTGTTTAATTAGGAACCAGACCAATTTAAGTCCCGGGGAGAATAGGTGAGTTAGAAGAGTGTGGCAGCTTATTCGTTGGTTGCGTGAGAGAGATAGATGTAACAGGGAGCGTTCTGATAGAGATAAACAGTCACAGCTTCTATTTTTAGGGTTTTGTAGGTATGACCAAAAAACCCTTATACCGTCATTTTGTCGTCGGTCTGTCTGTCTGTCTGTTTTTACCTGTACAGGCGAGATGCGCACTGGTAAACGCAACCGCTCCCAGGTGCCAGACATACCGCATCCCTACCTAACTTCAATAAGAAAGGGAAATATCGATTATGATATTGATATTTTTATGATAATATATGATTTTGCCCAAGTTTCACAACTAATTTGATCACAGGCTACTTGCCACATTTTCAATCACTATATCCGTTTTGACCAATATGTCTATCATAATAATTTTTTGTTATACCCCAAATTAGTTCAATGGGGTTAAACTGGCAGTGATAAGGAGGTAATCTTAGTACTTCATAATCATACGTTTGTGCCAATGTATCAATAAAATAAACTGGTTCAGATTTCCTTCGTTTTCTCGTGATTTTGTTAGTGAGAAGTTCAAATTTATTACATTTTATAATTCTACAAATTGTTGATTCCGAAATCTTCAAGGCAGCTTCTACTCTTTGATGGACACAAGATAGAGAAATAATTGGCCCATTGTTCTCTTTTTCGGAATTAAAATATTCCAGCAGATTTAAAATTAAAGTTTGTGAATTTAATATTTGGCCGTAAGCTCTATTAATTAATATTATTAACAGACACTGACAGCTAAGACAAATAACAAAAAACATTTTTAAAATCGCTGAAAAATGGAACTAGATTATTATATGAATGCACTACTTGATACAGACATGTAACAGTCACCTATCAGTAATCCAACTATACGAGAAAAATGCATATACGCTAATGTCACGAATGTCGTAAGCATAAGATGGCCTTCAAATCTGTTGTGCACGTATTTTGAAACACACGTCTCGTAGCGAAAGGGTTAAAATTGTTCTATGGTCGAACTCCACCTACCAAACCCTTGAATATCATATAAAAAAGTCTTTGTAAAAACAGAATCGGGTGTATTGTAAAACAATTTGTAAATAAACAACAAGAAATAAAATACAAAAAAATACGCCCAAAAGAAAGAAAATAAATAAGAAAATGCCGGAAAAACAAAGGGAAGTGAAATTTACAAAAGCAATTTTGTGCAGTTGTTTCCTTATCATATCTTATAGTGTCCCTTTATGAGGTTAGAAATCCGCAATTATAGTTAATGTATGGTCTCAATAATGCCATAATAGCTATACTATATAAGAATGTTTTTTATATCAAACAAATTTGATACAGGAATCAAGTTTATGAGTTTATGAAACTTGTGACTGGGATTCAAGAATCAACTGCCACCAAATACACCTGAGTTTATAAAACTTGTGACTGGGATTCAGGAATCAACTGCCACCAAATACACCTGAGTTTATGAAACTTGTGACTGGGATTCAGGAATCAACTGCCACCAAATACACCTGAGTTTATGAAACTTGTGACTGGGATTCAGGAATCAACTGCCACCAAATACACCAGAGTTTATGAAACTTGTGACTGGGATTCAGGAATCAACTGCTACCAAATACACCTGAGTTTATGAAACTTGTGACTGGGATTCAGGAATCAACTACCACCAAATACACCTGAGTTTATGAAACTTGTGACTGGGATTCAGGAATCAACTGCCACCAAATACACCTGCGTTTATGAAACTTGTGACTGGGATTCAGGAATCAACTGCTACCAAATACACCTGAGTTTATGAAACTTGTGACTGGGATTCAGGAATCAACTACCACCAAATACACTTGAGTTTATGAAACTTGTGACTGGGATTCAGGAATCAACTACCACCAAATACACGTGAGTTTATGAAACTTGTGACTGGGATTCAGGAATCAATTGCCACCAAATACACCGGAGTTTATGAAACTTGTGACTGGGATTCAGGAATCAATTTTATTATCAGACAAAGGATTACCGATTAGCATCTCTTCTACAGTAATTTCTCCTACAGTATAGACCTTCTCTCGTTACTCTTTTTTGAGAAAACAGTCGTTGGAAAAATCAGAAGTACGGATTACCACAAGGAAGTGTTTTATACCCGCTACTTTACAATATCAACAGTAACGATGAACCAATCTCCCAAGGTATATGAGAGTTCATATATGTAGACGAAACTGTCCTGACTGTCCAGGGTAGCAGTTTTTAAGAGGTATCAGTTTGGGAGAAGTAGAAGCCAATCTAATAAAAAATCCCAACGCGCTTGCAGTGTATTATGGTAATAATCACCAAAAGCTGATGATAATAAAGCCAAATCCAAACAAAACCCAAACCTGTACATTTCATCTGCAAAATTGCGAGACAAAAAGGAAACTGAATATTATCTGGAGAGGTGAAAAATGCACTACAAAACGTCCAAATACCTCGGAGTACCAAATATACTTGTGTTTATTAAATTTGTGACTGGGAATCAGCAATCAACTTTATTATCTGAAAAAGATTATCGAGTAACATCTTTTTTGAAATTACTCCTAATGAATATACGTTTTTTCGTTTCTCTTTGTAGGAAAATCATCCATTGGAGAAATCAGAAAACGGATTACCACAAGGATGTGTTTTCGCTCTGCTACAACATCTACAGTAGCCATCTATAAAGTATCCCGAGACCAGCGATAGTTCATTTATGCAAACGACACGGCTGTGGCTGTCCAGAGTAGCAATTTTGCAATGGTAGGAGTCAAACAAACAATAGCTTGCTGTGTATTATGACAATAACTATGGGATTCAAGTATCAACTGCCACCAAATATACCTGAGTTTTTTACTAACTGATCTTAAGAAATTAAACTTGTTTTACAACAATACTCAAATTTGCATATTTTACCTGCGAAATAGAAAGGCAAAAAGAGAGCTGAATATTGTCTAGCGAGGGGAAAAACTCATGTGCTGCAAAACGCACAAATAGTTCGGAGTAGTACTTCGCGCTTTAACTTTCAGAAAACATTGCCAGAGTACGAAATAGAATGCGCTAAAAATAACATCCTCCGCAAGTTAAAGCTACGTGGAATCAACTGCCACCAAATACACCTGAGTTTATGAAACTTGTGACTGGGATTCAGGAATCAACTACCACCAAATACACCTGGGTTTATGAAACTTGTGACTGGGATTCAGGAATCAACTGCCACCAAATACACCTGAGTTTATGAAACTTGTGACTGGGATTCAGGAATCAACTGGCACCAAATACACCTGAGTTTATGAAACTTGTGACTGGGATTCAGGAATCAACACCTATTACACCTGAGTTTTTTTTATGATACTTATGGGATTTTTAAATTCTCATGCCATCGAATACGGAAGGTGAATCTCTAACGTAGTTAGTTTAACTACATAAATAAAGGACTGGCCACAGTATATTTAGAAAATTTTAATCAAAGTTGAGAGTTTTAATTACATGGTTTGGTCACGATCTGCTTTTGCAAACAAAGTTAAATATATCTACTCCAATATATCTTAGATAAATCTACCTAATTGTAAAGAGTTGAATTAGGTTTTTGTAATTAGTAAAACTACAAATATCAAACTGGAAAACGTAAAATAAATAGTGAAACTGGTCAACATTTTTTAGGCACTATTTTATTAGTTTGTAATATATTCATAAAATACTACTACGTTTCCCTATACCCTTTTCACACTAGAACTTTAAGACGAGTGAACTTAAAGTTCACCGATGTTTAACATCGGTATGCTTTCACACTTGATGTTTAAATCTCCGGTGCTGTCATCAGCTACAGTAATTTTGTCCTTAAGTTACCGTCATGAAATTACCAGTTTTGAACTGTCTGCGCAGACGCACATTTTGAATTATTATAAATAAATATGGATATTTCATTTCATTCTACAATAAAGACACTACAATAAAGAATATATTACACCTGTATTAACATGTAAGTCGATACATTTTATCTCAATTATTGTAACTCTGTATTTTATTAAACACATTATTAAAATAAATAATTTTATTATAACAATAAGTATAAACTTCTTATAACGTCGATATAATACAGTATTCTTGTTTATGATAATATAAAATGTTGACAGCACAAATTCAAAGAGTATTTTTTATAATAGAAATTATGTTGGCAATGCGGACGATGTTTAAGACGCAGATCTCTGTCTTAAACATCGCTTGTATTTAGACGAGGCCATACGGTTTCACATTAGCGTTTAGAGACACATTCACTTTAACATCCGATCTTAAAGTTCTAGTGTGAAAAGGGTACTACAGAAGGTTAGTTAGTTAGTTATAATTTTTGGCGCACAGCAACAAAGGCTATTTGCGCTCCCTACAGAAGGAGTTGGTACAGTTCACAAGACTTTACATGCCGATTGATTGGCAGAGAATCGATAAACCAATACAAGGGGTGATAGTAAATTTTTAAAATGAACTAAAAGACGGAGTTGCGCGCGCATATAGTTCTTATGTTTTGAAAGCCTAATCTTCCATTAACTGCAGTCAAATTTCCAGACTAATCGTGCATACAGGATATCCATGACAGTCAACTAAAGCAACAAATTACGTAAATTTTGGAAACACTAGGTTAAGTTTCACAAATTCTTTATTTATACACTGGTCAATACAATTTTTGCTGACTTACATCTAAGACTTGTTTCTTACTAATTTGGTGCTGCTGAACTCAAATATCACATCAGTTTTTGCATATCACATCAGATTTATGCTCTACAACAAATACATATTTTCGGCCAAATAATGCTTCTATCGTTTAATTCTAGACGTCGATACTGTCTTTGGTACAAATTTGGCGAACAATAAGGACTAAATAATTAGAAAATATTCTTAAAATTTTATATATAGTGAAAGAAAGAAAATGAGAACAGTTTTAATTACATTTTAATGCATTGGAGTGTTAAAATAAAAATACAAAATAATTTAAGGATTAAATGGTCGTTTGTAAGATCTTCTGGAGTGCACCATTCCCGATAAGTCTCTTTTAATACTCCAACAGTAGTCAGCCATCATGTGAGTATCCCACCTTCCTTGATAACGTCTCTCCATTTCTTTTAAATCCTGATGGAAACGTTCATCCTGTTCAACACTAACATCTACAAGATAGACAGGAAATTTGTCAAGATGACTGTTTAAAAAATGAAGTTTCACGCTCATGTTGCACCCCAGATGATGATGATTTTCAATCAAATTTTCAACGACCTCCACATAGTTTTCGACTTTTTTATTCCCAAAAAAATTTTTGATGAGCGCATCCATGTTTCGATCTTTTCTGTACTTAATATATGTTTAATGAAAATGCAATAATTAATTGTGATTGTACTTTAATATTCTTGTTTGTACTTCTTAATACATATATTTAATAAAAATGTAATAAATAGAGATGGGAATTTCGGCTCAGTTTGCGGAACCGGATCAGTGGAGGTCGTTCAGTTTGTTGAGCCGGCTCAGTGATCCGGTTAAGTAAACATGTTTCCGAGACACAGGTCGGTCGTTAGTTCGAAGGTAGAACGTCGCTTAGAGCCGGCTCTTGCTTAGAGCCGGTTCTTGCAATATATGAACTGTAAACATGATCCCGAGACACAGGTCGGTCGGTCGTTCGGTCGTAGGTAGAACGTCGCTTAGAGCCGGCTCTTGCTTAGAGCCGGCTCTTGCTTAGAGCCGGTTCTTGCAATATATGAACTGTAAACCTGATCCCGAGACACAGGTCAGTCAGTTGTCGGTCGTTCGCTCGTAGATAGAACGTCGCTTAGCCCCGGTTCTTATCTAACATTTTTGAAATAAACAATTCACTTTATGTAGCTACTGTATTTTAAACCAGATGTGTTAAGTTTATGGCGATGTTTATTGCCCTTATAAATCGGACATCTGGGATTTGGGCAATATTTTTAATATTTTTATATAGTATGGTTGTAAGAAAATACAGACTAAGCCTATTAGTTACAAATAAACTGCCCTACAAATTAATGACAAAATACACTTTATGATAATACATTACAAGCCGAGTTCTCGCGAAGTTCAACATGACATCGATCCAGATTCGGATCACTCCGGTCACTGATCACAATCGCCCGACCAATCGTATCCTTGAAACTTGAAACTACACAGTGAGCCGTGAGCCGGCTCTTTTCAATTTGATGAACCGTGTCACTTCGGTCAGTGTACTGAGCCGGCTCAGTGAGCCGGTTCGTTCATGAACGACCCATCTCTAGTAATAAATAATAATTAAACTTTAATACTGTCTTTTATTTTTAATTTTTTTTTATTGAAACATTTGTAGGGCCCCTTGGTATTTTTAAGCCCTGAGCCCCCAAAAAGCTAGATCCGCCACTGCTAACACTCCGTTGGCTCATTAAGAATTATTTTAAGCAATTCTGTTCCTTATCTATTAATTTTTAATGACTATATTCCTTAATGAGCTTTATCAGGGTCAGCCATCTTGATTAGTAGTGACGCGAGATTTTTGCAAGTGGCGTTTGCATTTTGTCTGTCGTTTTTAGTTATTTTTAAGTGGTAAAAGTGCCAAGTGAACTTGAAAAAGTGTGTGATATTGTGGACTTTGGTGTTTGGACTCTATGGATACAAAAATTAGAGAGAATGAAAAGGTATTCGCACAATTTTACCTGTGCCTGTATTGTCTGCCTAACACGTATTGCAAATGAGTTGTTACTGTTTTGTTAAATATTAGTTTTTGTGTATAGTTTGCCTTATCCTGGGTTTAACAATTGCAAATGTACAGATTAACTTTTTGTTAAAACAAATTTAGCGATATTTCTTAAAATAATTTAAAGTTTCAGGGAAATGTTAAGTATCTACTTGAAGTAAAGTACTTGAGTTTAATTTAGAAATTTCTCTTCTAGTTTCGTATATTTTCTTAAGTTACTAATTAATTGTGAAACCAGGTCTTACAGAGGTATTTAGCAACTGAGAAATAAGGTGCATATACTACCATAGACGTTACACAACGTAGAGCTGTAACATCAAAAATTTATTTCAACAATGAGTTATTTGTGTTAAAACTTACGTACTTTTTTTAATTTTTTTTAAAATTTTTTAATGGCCTTTAACTTACGTACTTAATATGCCATATTATATAGTCTTCGCTCAAACGGGAATTATATATTGTTAGTCTGTTTTACTAGCAACAAAAAATATTTGTTTATGCAGACGTGTTATATACCAATGTTTCTCAACAGGTGGTCCGCGGACCACCAGTGGTCCCCACAAAAATTTAAGTGGTCCGCGAAAGTTTTTATATGTGTTTTTTGCAATTTTTTAAATTTTTTTATGTAAATAATTTATATTTTGTTTATTTTCTGTAAACTTTCTGTGATTTTCTACAAATAAAATAAATGTATTTAGTAGCACATTAAGAATTTTGTTTTCTTGCAAAAAATGATCCAACAATTATTATTAGTGGTCCGCTTTAGAAAACTATATATTATATTGGTCCGCGGTGCGTTTTTGGTTGAGAAACACTGTTATATACCATGAGTTTAAAAAAAAAATTACTTAAGGGTTGGCTATGGAGAAATAAAATAATATCTACTGCAAGCTTTAAAATTAACTGTTATCACTGTTGTTGTTGTCATATATTGTTATATAAACCTTGCAGTAGACATTATTTTATTTTTCCATGGCCAACTCTTACGTAATTTCTTGTTGAACTCATAATATAAACATTTTATTAACTCCTAATACTTATAGACCGGGAGCTCATGACAGTTTTTGGTCTCCGATTTCATACAGCATGCCTTTTGGAGGAGAGAATATTTACCCTGTGACAACAAAAAAGGGATGGTACTAAACCCCTGCTCGCTTTCCGGTCATAGGGAAAATTGCATTTCCACTTAAACACAAAATTTTTGTGCTTTTCTCTGATTTAATATTGCTTGCCATTTTGTCAAAAGAAAGTTATAACAAATTTAAAGTCTTTTAAATATTGGATGCGATTCGGAGGGTCCCAAAGGGCTCAAACGGTCATGTGATCTTGTAATAAAAAAATATGATTTTCCGCGTTTTCATACAGCATGCCTATAATTAAAAGACTTTAAATTTGTTATAACTTTCTTTTGACAAAAGGGCAAGAAATATTAAATTAGAGAAAAACACAAAAATTTTGTGCAAGTGGAAATGCAATTTTCCCTATGACCGGAAAGCGTGCAGGGGTTTAGTACCATCCCTTTTTTGTTGTCACAGGGCTAATATTCTCTCCTCCAAAAAGCATGCTGTATGAAATCGGAAACCAAAAATGTCATGAGCTCCCGGTCTATTATAATTTCCTATTAAAAGGGTTAAATTATTTTTATCATCCTTTAAAATACAAGATTCCCATTTATTTATTTTTTCGGTTGGTGTATAGATTTTTTTTAAATTTCATAATTCATTATTTTCTACCAATTTAATCAAAAAATGATTATAACATTTCAATTAATCAAATGATCAATGAGAGCAATACACCGGACATTATTTCTCCTGCTGGGTTTTTGTCATAGTTCCATGATTTTAACATGTTAGTGATCTGTGTATTTCTAGCTCTATCAGCTACATGTGCCAGTAACTAAGAGTACATTTGGAAAATCTATTTTGTGCCAACTTTATCCATTTTGCTTTCCAGAATTACCGTATTTCAGTAAAGTACATTATTTTGGCAAAGGAACTAAGATACTTAGAAAACCGTAAACTTCAACACATAAAGTAGACCACAAATAATAAATATACCTAAATATGACCTAGAAAAAAACATATAAGAAGTGTGAGTTTTCACATATTTCAGGATTTCGCAGGTATCTAGTTTCACACCTGTTTAGGGTTACCAAATGTCTCTCGTGAGAGAGTAGGATATTTCAACTAAAAATAGTAGTTAAGTAGGACACAGTAGGACAGTTTTTTTTTTAAATTTTTATTATACTACGAAATATATAGGTACCTAATTAAGTTCAAATCCCATAACAAGGCCATTTTTTCATAGTATGGCATTTTTTTCACAATGAGGCCTTTTTTAAAATTTTTTTAATAATATTATAAAAACATTTTTTATAGATTATATATTATTGAACAAATTTTCAAAAAGGCCTCATTATGAAAAAAGGCCTTATTATGGGATCCAACATAACATATAATTAACAAGAAACAGTCAATAAATAATAAGTAATACTACCAATATGAAAATTAAATTATATGTTTATTGGTTCACATCTTTCTTTATATTTAACAAAATCACATTTTAGAAATAAAAATATAAAATATAAGATTTTTTTTTAAATTTTCTTTGTATATAATTAATAAGAAACAACCAATAAATAATTAACAATCAAGTTTAAATATATATGGTAATAAAAAATATAATTATGGTAGATATGTTTATTGGTTGACGTTCACATTTTCATTTTTTTAAAAATAAAATCATATTTTTTAGATGTACCTGCTTTTTAGGGTTTTGTAGGTATGACCAAAATAACCTTTATACCGTCATTTTGTCGTCTGTCTGTCTGTCTGTCTGTCTGTTCGGTAAAAATTGTAGCCAAACGGCTAAACCTAGAGAGTTGAAATTTGGCATGCTTATACAACTCTTTGACCCGCACATAGGAAAAATACTAAAACATCTAAAAAACATACCCCCCTAAAAATATAAACAAATATGTGCTCATCGAAAACAATAATATTTTTTTTAAATTCTGAGTAGGATATCAAATGAAAGCCCTTAGTACGTGGATTAACGAACAAATTTTTATTTTTGCAAAATAAATTATTTTGATACGATTTTTGCCAAAATTGTGCAAAAAAAATTTTGTCCCACACCCTGTAACCCAGATAGTTTAAACTAAAAATCTAAAAAAATTCTAAGTAATGTATATTGGTGTGAACCGAAATAGTACAACAGGAATTTTTGATCAGATTATGTTTTCGGAAAATAACGCATTTTTTGTGGTTTTTGGTTCACAAAGTACAAAAGTTATATCAATGTAAGACAATCACATGCAAGGCGTGCGATGGCGTAATGGGTTAGAGCACTGCTGGAAAACGAAGGGTTTCGAGTTCGAGTACGGAGTGAATTTTATTTTTTCTGTTTTTTTTTTGCATTTTTATAATGTAGAAATTATTTTGTCAAAATTCTAGTTATATTTTAACAAATGTTGTATTTAATTTTTAAGAGCGTAAATTTAATAACCAGTCTTATTATATGATTAACAGACGATAAATTATTTTAAAAATATCGTTCATTTTGCCGTGATTACTACAAAGTAAAATTTGTCCTACACACACAGCATACCGCCTTCACTTATTATATACCTGCGAAACCCTGAAATGTGTGAATATTCACACTTCACATCAATTTTTTTAATAAAACTTTATCCTTAATGACATCATAAAAATTTAGTCAAAACGTTATCTGTCGATCGTGTTCATCGGCAAACGTCAACTCGGCGGTAAAGGCGTCTTCAAAAGTAAAAATACTATAGAGTAGGACATTTCCGATATTTTTTAACAGTAGGTAGGACGTAGGACAAGGGGGTAAATTGTAGGACATGTCCTACTAAAGTAGGACGGTTGGTTACCCTACCTATGTTGCTCTATTAAGTACCAATTGTTTACAGATACCTTGTATATCCCTACGTGTCTTTCAGGTTTTCTGTAAAAATTCAATATTTTTTTTTATAATGCCTTTCCTATTTTCCAGAGTTGATTAATCCAATCAATAATCTTTATCCTTTTATCCAATATGGTTTGTAATAACCTTTTCTGTTCTGAATTCTCGCTTTTCTACACTTTTAATATATTTATTTTACGCCTGAAAGGCATGCAACCCATCTCACACTACTGTTCAGCAAACTGCCTACCGCGCAAGAAGCAAACAGTGGCCACAAAACGTGATTATAAAACGTTCAATAAATACAGAACATAAGAACGTGATAAGAAGAGTGTAGGCAATTACACAGAACTACTACTATTTTACTTGGATATGAATCTTCAATTTCAATAAGCATAATTTTTGAGACAATTAATAACACTGGTTAACAATGAATTTGCATCAGATTTAATTTTAGGTGTACTATATATAGTTTTTCACGCTGATTCCAAATATGTGCTTAGTTTTTCTCCAGCACGTCTGGATCTTGAGATGTCGGTGTGTCATTTTAGCTATAACATATAACGGGTGTTTTTTTTAGAGGTATAGAACTTTAAGTTGGCATTACTGTTCAAGATGGCGACCGATTTAACAGCTGTCAAGTGATTTATTCTCAGTTTGGTTTGGCAATTCATCATGAATAGACTCACGCCTGAACAACGCTTGCAAATAGTGCAATTTTATTTCGAAAATAATGGTTCTGTGCGGAATACGTATCGCGCACTACGTCCATTTTATCGTCGACAAAATCGTCCATCAGAGCAGTTAATTCGATTAACCATGGAACGTTTTCGCACCACGTTTACTCTTATTGATAACTCGCATCCCCAGAGACGCCGTATGGTGCGTACAGAAGAAGCTATTGGTACTGTAGAGCGTAGCATTGAGGAAGACGTTACAGTCAATGGTGATCGGTATAGAGCCATGATTACTAACTTTTTCATTCCTGAATTGAACAGCCATGATGTCCAGGAGCTGTGGTTCCAACAAGACGGCGCAACATGTCACACAGCTCGTGCCACAATCGATTTATTGAAAGACACGTTTGGTGACCGCCTAATTTCACGTTTTGGACCTGTGAATTGGCCTCCAAGATCTTGTGATTTAACACCGCTGGACTACTTTCTGTGGGGCTATGAAAAGTCATTGGTCTATGCGGATAAGCCACAAACGCTTGACCATTTGGAAGACAACATTCGCCGTGTTATTGCCGATATACGGCCACAAATGTTGGAAAAAGTCATCGAAAATTGGACGTCCAGATTGGACTACATCCGAGCCAGCCGTGGCGGTCATATGCCAGAAATCATATTTAAAATGTAATGCCACAAGATTATCTTTCGAATAAAAAAAAATTCATGTCAATCAAATAATTCATCGTTGTTTTATTGCAATTTAAAGTTCTATACCTCTAAAAAAACACCCATTACTTTCATCGCAAATTCACAAAGTTCTGCTGCTTCCTTTGTTTGTGGAATAGTCGCGCAGTGAACGATCACTACATAAAACATGATTAGATGTTGAGAACTGAATACGAGCCCGGTGTAAGCAGTGTTCACCACATTCCGTTGGTTGATCCACGTAAAATTTTCCTGCCGCTGCTACACATCAAACTTGGTTTAATGAAAAACTTTGTGAAAGCGATGGGCAAAACTGATTTGGCGGGGTTTTAATACTTGGTTCAAAAATTTCCCAAGATTAGTGCAGCGAAACTCTAAGAAGGCATCTTCGTCTGACCTCAGATTCGAGAGATTTTGAAAGACGAACATTTTGAAGAATCACTTAATCCTGATGAAAAAGAGGCATGGATAACGTTTGTGTGGGTTTGTGAGAACTTTCTCGGAAATCACAAATCGCCCGAATATGAAAATGGCGTTCAACGGCTACTCGATTCGTTCCAGAAAATTGGCTGTCCTATGTCATTGAAAATGCATTTTCTACATTCGCATCTAACTTTTTTTCCTGAAAACTTGGGCGATGAACAAGGTGAACGGTATCGCCAAGATATTCAAGTGATGGAAACCCGTTATCAAGGATTTTGGAATGAAAGCATGATGGCTGACTACTGTTGGATGCTTTATCGTGATGAGCCAGAAAAATTCTACAAAAGAAAGTCATACTCGCAGAAATTATGATTGATTCGTGTGATAACAACTTTGCATTGATTTCTATTGATTAAAAAGATCATAAATACATTAGAGGTGTTTGAAATAACAAATCAGTTCAGCATAGATATCAAACAATACATTATAGCTGGATACTGAGAAACACGGAATGTACAAAAACACGAGTTCATAATATCTCAACACTTGAGTTAGAGAAAACTCTTACGTTAGCAACCCGACATTAGAATATTTTGCCAACGGAGTGGCCGAGCGCATTAAGTCGTGCGGTTTGTACTGGTGGAAACAGTTTGAACTGGGCGGCCGGTGGTTCGATACTCCTTCGTTGGTGATATTAATATATCACCAACGGCGAGAATAATATGTTTACATTACCCCAATTTTCACAATCATTCACTCCTCATCCAGGTGTAGGAGCTCGCCCCTTGGCATCGGCGTTTACCCCTAGATCGTTGCAGAAATAGGCCGATGTAAAATAAATAAATAAATAATAACCCGACATTAATGTACAATAAGTAATATATTTTCATATATTTTTCAATTTCTCTAGACTTTTCCGATGTGTGTATTTTGGGTTCATTGACATATTTAACACTTTTACAACATTTTTTACAACTTTTACAACACCGCTTCCATTTCCCATAAGAGCAATGCTGCATTCTAATGTTTGAACAGACTTCTTTCAATATCCCTAGACTTTTCCGATGTGTGTATATCAGGAGCAGAGTTATAGGAAACAACTGCTACCAAATACACCTGCGATTCTCGTGTATCTTTGATCATGACCCACCTGTTTGTAGCCGCTGTATTGTCCTAACCAAACAAGTAACTGAAGGAATTCGTTCCCTCTTCCAGTTCTACCTTCGATAAACATCCAGAGTAAACAAAATTCTGAACTAATTTTCCGAGTTTGTTGCATTTGCGCGTTACCAAAAGTTTATTTATTGAAAAATATCATATTTGATATTTGAAGAAATGTCAAAAGCCGTAAAAATAACCAGAGGTGTCAATATTTACTCCCTTTAACACGTTTTCAACAAAAAACTCTTTCGCATCGATTTTTAGTTATATATGTGTCGGTGATTATAAAAGTGGCTTAAGTAAAAAATCTAAAAAAACTGAATTTGTCACTCACTCACTTTACACTGCATCGATTTATATTAGGATAATGTGAAACCATTTTTATGAAATAGTTCAAAATTAAATTCAGAGATGGGAGTGGATGTTTTAACGTTAAATAGATTTAATTAATTAGTTTGAAATTGTAAATGGTGCCACACTTAGTTAACTAGTAACAAGTTGACAATTTCTGTTCTATTTTAAAATAAATGAATTTTACATTGCTGTCAATCAACGGTTATTATAGAAATGAAACCTCTATGTTCCATGATAAAATAAACTAACTGTATAAGATAGAATGGATGAAATTGCTGGAGTGAAACAAGGAGATCCACCTCACCTTTGTTGTTTAACTGCGTGAGATGGTTGTACGAAAAGACCAAGTTACCAACCACTGTAGTCTACAGCACAATGGGTGCCACAAGATTTTAGGTTATCAGATGATCTGAATATTATATTAAAACTTTAGGTCCCTTTTAAATTAATGGTGAATGGAGAATCTGTAAGGACAAATATATCCAAGAACTGTATTCAAGATTGAGTATCTCAAAAGAACTGAGAAGTAGAGGATTATAGTGGATAGGACACGTAATGAGAATGAGAAAGGACAGAATAGTTAGAAGGATATGGAAGGGAAGAATGGATACTCGTCGACAAGTGAAAAGACCTTGCAAGAAATGGAGAGATCAACTAACCGACGATCTAAGTATTGGTATTCAAGACACATGAAAAGGCCTGACAATTAACAGATGAAGGATTAGAAGACTTATGTGAGTGACGCCAAAAGTCAAGCTGGCTGACAGTGCCCAAAGAAGAAGGAGAAGAACTTTAAACTATTAGGTCGTCAAGGATGAAATTTGTAGAAAAATGCAAAGTTGGTTAATAACTTACAAATATAAGGAATTATTTCATTCATCAAAGTATGCACCCATATATTGTCTATACACTTTTGCCATTTAAGCGGCAGGTTGTTCAGGCCGGTGGTACAATACCCAGGCGGACGAGTGTCAGTGAATTCCTGGAAGGCCAGTTTTACAGCATTTTCCGAATTAAACTGTTTTCCTATTAAAAAGTTGTCCAAATTGCGGAAGAAGTGGTAGTGAGTTGGGGCTAGGTCTGGTGAGTATAGAAGATGATGATGAACTTCCAACTCCAATTCCTGTAGTTTTGCCACAGTCATTTATGCAGTGTGTGGTCTAGCGTTATCATGCAATAAGATAGGAGTCGATCTGTTGACCAATCTAGGCTGTTTTTCTTTAAGTTTTTGTATCATTTCGTCCAGTTGGTTGCAGTATATTTCTGCTATGATCGATGAGCAAGTTTTTTTTTGTTTTTGTTTTTAAGTTACCTTTAAGAAATTTGGCGAACCAATTTGATATTGTCTGCTACGTAGTAACACTAGAGCCAGTTGGAAAGTTACACATCTCCCCTGTTGAAAGAAATCATTGTATGCTCTAAAAAATATCAAAAACTTTTTTTAAAAATTACTTTTGTTGAAAAGGAAACGGTTGGAAATTCGCACTATTATGAAATTTGAGTTCTTACGTGGAACTACGGCATCGCAGACCGCGCGAAACATTAATAGTGTATTTGGCTCTAGTGTTACTACGCAGCAGACAATATCAAATTGGTTCGCCAAATTTCTTACAGGTAACTTAAAAACCAAAAAAAAAAAAACTTGCTCATCGATCACAGCAGAAATATACTGCAACCAACTGGACGAAATGATGCAACAACTTAAAGAAAAACAGCCTAGATTGGTCAACAGATCAACTCCTATCTTATTGCATGATAACGCTAGACCACACACTGCACAAATGATTGTGGCAAAACTACAGGAATTGGAGTTGGAACTTCTTCATCATCCTCCATACTCACCAGACCTAGGGCCCATTGACTACCACTTCTTCCGCAATTTGGACAACTTTTTAATAGGAAAACAGTTTAATTCCGACAATGCTGTCAAACTGGCCTTCCAGGAATTCATTGACTCTCGTCCGCCAGGGTTTTATATCACCGGCCTGAACAACCTGCCGCTTAAATGACAAAAGTGTATAGAAAATATGGGTGCATACTTTGATGAATAAAATAATTCCTTATATTTGTAAGTTATCAACCAACTTTGCCTTTTTACCGACCGCCAACATATATAAAGGAGGTATTGTGATCATACCCATTTTGACGTTTCGAGATTTCGATGGATCTCCACGAATTGAGGTCCCTACATAACGTTTTGACTATTTTTAGCATGATGTCTGTCGATCTGTCTGTCTGTCCGTCCGTCTGTCTGTCTGTCTGTCCGTCCGTCCGTCCGTCCGTCTGTCTGTCTGTGTACACGTGCAGAGCAAATTCGGCTGAAAGAGTTTTTATGAAACTTCATAATTAATCTTCTGCCATCAATGGCACGTATTGATTAACTTTTAGTAAAATCGGTTGACTAAAAATGGGAGTTTACTCGTGTCGATTTTAAGATTTTTGTGAATATTTCATAACAGAAAAATATTTCGAAAAAATTATTGAACAAAAGTTGCTATAAAAGCAATAACTAATAACTTTTATTTGAGACGTTTTTTGATAAAACGAAAAATTTCGAATAATTTTTGTAAAATTTTTCGAATTTTTTGTCTCAATTTTTTCATACTTATATGTAACGTTTCCATGGTCATGATAAATAATATCTCTGTTAGAAAATAATAGGCCAAGTTATTTCTACTCTGCTGCTAGAATGTATTTTTTTTTTTTTAATTTTAATGGCCTTTGCTTCTTTGGTAATTAGCCAGGACAATTTTTATTCTTTGAAAATGTCCATGCCTGAACGGGATTCGAACCCGAGACCTTAGCAACGCAGAGCAGATGTGTTACCACTGCGCTACACCGGTCGGAAGAATGTATTTTATAAAGTACTTTACGATGGCGGTCGGTCCTGTGGTGGCCACAGCTGAATTTTTTCTACAAATTTCATCCTTGACGACCTAATATAAACTTATAATCTCTTGGTTTCAGCGTAGCATTAAATGTTGTTTTGAACTTTTCAGAATAAATAAAATTAATTATCCCTTTGAAAAAATGCCAAAAAATTAACAAAAAGACCATTTTTTTTCTTTTTATCTCATATACAATTATTTATATTTTATCAAAACAGACAATTAATTCTAACATTTATCGAAAGAAAAGCTTTATCTAAAATTTTCCCGAGTTTTGTAGAGTTTTCATGATTTTCCTATTGTGTTACTCCTTATCACTTGTCAAAGGGGAAACGCTTTACTTTCAAGATTTCAAAGAAAAAGACTTTTTACAGTTTCAACAATAAATCAACGATTTGATAACGAATTTAGTTTACTCTATAATCTGATTAGTTTAAAACGATACCGGGACCAAAGACATTAAAGTCTCGACTTAAGATAGTGCGTTTTACATTACAACGAACTTGATTGGAAATTTGATTATTTTGAAAGATCCGAATCATCTGTGCAGGTGCATAACCACACCCTATGCTACCCTGGAATTACTCTAGATCAGCGGTTCTTAAACTATGGTCCGCGGACCCCTGGGGGCCGCGTAGCCATTACCGGGGATCCGCGAAACAACTTTGACATTAACTTTACATCCCCCAACTTTTTGCTTTTATTCAAATAACTCATTTAATAAAAATCCTACATGGTCAGGACTTTTTGTATTTGTTGTTATCTAACTAGTTATTGACATAACTAAACAATAATTAGGAAAAATTTAATTATTTTTATTCAACTGCAAATTATTTACAGAAAACATATTATAATAAGATCTATTTTGACCAATATTTGACCAAAAAATGTTTTTATGAGCTTAATGTATTATAATTTGTAACTTTTCTAATTCTTTTTACTACTATTTTTATTAATTTTATGTTTTTAGGGTTTTGTAGGTATGACCAAAAAACCCTTATACCGTCATTTTGTCGTCTGTCTGTCTGTCTGTTCGGTAAAAATTGTAGCCAAACGGCTAAACCTAGAGAGTTGAAATTTGGCATGCTTATACAACTTTTTGACCCGCATATAGGAAAAATACTAAAACATCTAAAAAACATATCCCCAAAAAATATAAACAAATATGACCTCATCGAAAAAAAAAATATTTTTTTATAATTCAGAGTAGGGTATCAAATAAAAGCCCTTGGTACGTGGATTAACGATCAAAATTTTATTTTTGCAAAATATATTATTTTGAAGCGATTTTTGCCAAAATTGAGCAAAAAAAAAATTGTCCCACACCCTGTAGCCCAGATGGTTTAAACTAAAAATCTGAAAAAATTCCAAGTAATGTACATTGGTGTGAACCGGAATAGTACAACAGGAATTTTTGATCAAATTATGTTTTAGGAAAAAAACGCATTTTTTGTGATTTTTGGCTAATAATGTACACTAGTTATAGCTTTGTAACACGCTAGACTGGAAGGTGTATCTTGGTGTAGTGGTTATGACGCTGGCTTCTCGCCCAACTAAATCAGTTCGATCCCTGCGAGAAGAGACAATATTTTTTTTTGCTTTTTTTTGCTTTTTTTTGCTTTTTTTTTGCTTTTTTTTGCTTTTTTTTGCTTTTTTTTGCGTTACGACGCTGGCTTCTCGCCCAACTAAATCAGTTCGATCCCTACGAGAAGATACAATATTATTTTTTGTTTTTTTTTTCCGTTTTTATTTTGTTTAAATTATTTTTTCAAAATTCTAGTTATATTTTGGAAAATGTTGCATTTAATTTTTAAAAGCGTAAATTTAATAACCAGTGGAAATTGTTGAAATTATAATTTAATTCTGTTTCAATGTAAAAGAAATCAGAGAGCTTATAACAACCAATGGAAGCCATAGGTGCAATTTTCAAAATCTTAATGAACCTTGCTATATATATATATAAATACTGCACATATTGAGAAACCTAAATAATGGTATTAGGCGTTCGAATTAAAATTAACAAAAAATATATTTTAATATAAAATTTGTTTGGGCATCCCAAATAATCATTCACTTACTAAATACCTGCAAAACCATGAAATGTGTGAAAATTCACACTTCACATCAATTTTTTATTCTATATGCTAACAAAATTGTTCATCTCTATAAATGCGCAAGACCATTTATTAAAATAACCAGCGATACATTTTTACCAATATTTATTACAACGTAGTGCCTATGAGATTATTGAGCCAGAAATTAAGTCTCAAGAACGACGTAAAATGCCTAAGGTGGGGATGGGGTCCGCAAAAAAATGTTGTTCAAGAGGAGGTTATACATAAGTTTAAGAACCCCTGCTCTAGATCAGGCCTGGGAAAATGGCTGCTCGCGCTGAAATTCTATCTGGCCCGCGAAGCATTTTATAAATTATTGTGTCCTGCAAAAATATTATTGTCTGTTCAATATTCAAATTTTCATTCTTTACAATTTTCTTTTAAATTTTTACCGACCGCCAACATATATAAGGGAGGTATTGTGATCATACCGATTTTGACATTTCGAGATTTCGATGGATCTCCACGAATTGAGGTCCCTACATAACGTTTTGACTATTTTTAGCATGATGTCTGTCGGTCTGTCTGTCTGTCTGTCTGTCCGTCGGTCCGTGTACACGTGCAGAGCAAATTCGGCTAAAAGGATTTTTCAATCAAGAAGCTGTTGAATTCAGCCTTCGAAAACCATGTTTTTTGCACTTTGTTCAAAAAATAAATGTTTCGTTCATAGTTTTTGTAAAAACCTAAAACCTAAGCCCTCGTAAATAATAAATAAATTTGTAAACAATCTATACATCAAAATTTGTACTCAATATTTATTTATCAAATATATTTTTAATTGGGCAGTTTTCGTAAAGACATATTTGTAAAAATTAACTATTCAAATATTATTCTTTTTATTATAAATATAAAATCAAGAAAATAATATAAATTGTCGGTATTTTAAAAAATTCATTTTGTTTAGAACGTCATAGCATCCTTGGAAATATTAAATTGAGTATAAAACGGACGGAGAGAAGGACGAAAGAAGAATAAATAAGGAGAGAAGGGCAGGTTAAGAAAACGCAAGAATGTCTAGTGGACCGTTTGAGATCAGAATACCAACTAAAAATCAGGGACGGGGCTACCAGAATTATAAACGGGGCTCAGAGACGTATAATAATTTTTATAAATGATTTAAATATTGTCACAAATACGGCTCTGTAATATAAGATAGTGTGAAGGAGGATCGAGAAATCGGTAGTGGAGCTGAGTTGGCATCTGCATCCCTATCACTGAGATATTATGCAGTCAGCTCTGGGGTAGACTCAGCCTCAAGTATTTAATACTCCTCCCTTTATGTGCGGGTCAAGGAGTTGTATAAGCATGCCAAATTTCAACTCTCTAGGTTTGGCTACAATTTTTACCGAACAGACAGACAGACACACAGACAGACAGACAGACAGACAGACAGACAGACAGACAGACAGACAGACAGACAGAGAGACAGACAGACAGACAGACAGACAGACAGACAGACAGACAGACAGACAGACAGACAGACAGACGACAAAATGATGGTATAAGGGTTTTTTGGTCATACCTACAAAACCTTAAAAATAGCTAATGACAACTTACAAAAATGAAAATTCCGGTTAGTTCCGCCTAATCGTTTGGAATAGACTGTATAATCGAGAACTTGAAAAATATAAGTGCATAAAGCATGAAAAAACAAATTAAAAATACATTAGGCTTTTTATCGCATTTCGTCGATTTAAATCTCGTTTATAGGGTTTTGTAGGTATGACTAAAAAACCCTGTCGTCGTGACGTCTGTCTGTCTGTCTGTCTGTCTGTCTGTCTGTCTGTCTGTCTGTCTGTCTGTCTGTCTGTTCGGTAAAAATTGTAGCCAAACGGCTAAACCTAGAGAGTTGAAATTTGGCATGCTTATACAACTCGTTGACCCGCACATAGGAAAAATACCAAAACATCTAAAAAACATATCCCCCTAAAAATATAAACAAATATGTGCTCATCGAAAAAAAAATATTTTTTAAAATTCTGAGCAGGGTATCAAATGAAAGCCCTTGGTACGTGGATTAATGACCAAAATTCTATTTTTGCAATATAAATTATTTTGAAGCGATTTTTGCCAAAATTGTGCAAAAAAAAATTTGTCCCACACCCTGTAGCGCAGTTGGTTTAAACTAAAAATCTGAAAAAATCTAAGTAATGTACATTTGTGTGAACCGGAATAGTACAACAGGAATTTTTGATCAGATTATGTTTTCGGAAAATAACGCATTTTTTGTGTTTTTTGTTTGACCATGTAAAATATTTAATGATATTATGTAGCACAGTTAATAATAATAATAATTTTATTGATGTTAACAAATACAAAATATTTTTACATACGTCAGTTAATAAAAGTAATAATGGGGAAAAAAATACTACAAATAAACATAGCATAAACAATAATACATTGAATTTAACATTAAAAATAAAGTTACAAAATTACATTACAAGTCATTAAAATTATTAGCGATGTATTGGTCAAAGTTATAAAATGCTTTAGTTATTAAATATGTTTTTACGGTCTTTTTGAATTGCTGGTTGTTTAACTTCTTTATTGCCAAGGGGAGTAAGTTGTAGAATAAGATACCAAAATAAGTTATTATAGCGCTTCGATGATGTAATGGTTAGTATACTAGTGTTCTAATTTGCAAACTCGAGTTCAAATCGGCCTCGAGGCAATTTCATTTTTTCTGTTTTTTTTTGCATTTTTATTTTGTTTAAATTATTTTTTCAAAATTCTAGTTATATTTGGGCAAATATTGCATTTAATTTTTAAAAGTGTAAATTTAATAACCAGTGGAAATTGTTGAAATTGATTACTATTGGACTTCCAACCAAGTAACTTAAAATATAACGTAACTATAAATATATAATACCATGGATACAAGTACAAAAATGAAATATATAAAATATATGTTATATCATGTGTTATAATGTCTGTATCATATTAGTGCCTAAATATATTACTGTTATACTGCTATTTATATTCCTACAAATAGACGAAAACAGAAGGGCGGAGCTTATGACTAAAACAACCAATGGAAGCCATAGGCGTAATTTTCAAAATCTTATTAAACCTTGCTATATAAAAAAAAAAATACTGCACATATTTAGAAACCTACATAATGGTATTAGGCATTCGAATTAAAATTAACAAAAAAAAAAAAAAAAAATTAACATAAAATTTGTTTTGGCATCCCAAATAATCATTATTCACTTACTAAATACCTGCGAAACCCTGAAATGTGTGAAAATTCACACTTCACATCAATTTTTAACTTTGACGTGTGCGACAAAATAATACCTTATGGAACTCTTGCTTTAATATATTAGTAGATTAATTTAATGATTTTATTTTATAAATTTATCAAAGAGTTAGGCCCGGTTTTCCCACCTTCAGATAAAGTTCCAGGTAACTATCTGACAGAAAAGGTTATTTGTAACTTCATCTGCTGAGTAAATGTCATCCCTTCTTTCTATACAAATGTATCTATCGGATAGTTATCTAACGGATAATGAGACTGACGTATTGGATTCACTGACTGGTATTGACATTTATTCAGCAGATGAAGTTACAAATAACCTTATCTGTCAGATAGTTACCTGGAACTTTATCTGAAGGTGGAAAGACCGGGCCTAAGACTGATACCAAAATCCCAATTTTGAATTTTGTGTGACAAATCTCGTTTTGTTTGTTACCTAATCAGTTATTATTAAATAGCTTTTACGTAGTGAATTATACATCGTATTGTCTTTGTAGCGCAAATATCCATCGTTGCTCCAAAATTTTAACAAACTATATAGCACAGTCTCAGAAATCCAGTCTTAAAAATGTACCTCCGTCCCTGTCACTATTCTAAATTCATCTCACGACACCAAAGGCGCCACCTGCTTCCTAGGGGCTAATCACCCCTCTTTCCCCTGCTTTCCTAAATCTGTAGATACGTCTGTAGCACATGGGGCACTTAGAGGAATCCCCGGAGTACAGTACTGAAATGTTCCTTAAGGCGCCTCTTACAAATCAGGAATCAGGTGATGAAATCATTGGATAATTGATAAAATGTGAGGAGAATCTTAAAATACAAGAATTGAGTTAAGGAAGTGGGTTGTTAAACTTGGATTACTTATTAAACTTGAGAATGGGATTCAAGAAACAACGAAATTGAAGATTTTATGAAGAAATATGCGAACTGGGGGTCTATTCTGTAACTTCTCGACAGTCACATGCACAGTATCATGTCACCTATGCACACTGTCTCCGTCGACTGTCGTTTGTATGTTTGTTGTTGTTTTGTATTCGCCATTATCGAAAATAAGTGACGCTATTTTGAAATTTTGACATATTGTGATAGTCAGATTAGATTTCTAACAGTGGGTTATTTTGAATAGAATTAATCTAGCAGTTTTTTAACCGCAGCAAGATTTATAGAAGTAACTGTTTTACGGGACCTTCATGGACGAGGATCATGATCTAGGTTAAAAATTTCTCTTTGATATTGTTAATACCAACGAAACACTGTGCTTCGACTTGGACAATTCTCAGAAAAAATAGTAAATATTTTGGAAATACACTTTTCCACAGGCAAAGCACGTTTGAAATTATACAAAATTATTGCACGATAATCTCGTCGTCTTAACTCGCTCATATTGATAAGTTTACTCTTACGAAACTATTTCATACATATATTGTTCAACTTTTTTACCGACCGCCAACATATAAAATTGATGTGAAGTGTGAATTTTCACACATTTCAGGGTTTTGCAGGTGTTTAGTAAGTGAATGATGATTATTTGGGATGCCAAAACAAATTTTATGTCAAAATATTTTTTTATGAATTTTAAATCGAATGCCTACTACCATTATTTAACTTTTTAAAGATGTGCAGTATTTTTTTTTATATATCAAGGTTCATTAAGATTTTGAAAATTGCGCCTATGGCTTCCATTGGTTGTTTTTAGTCATAGCTCCTCCCCTTTGATTTCGTGTACATTCAAATATATAATTAAATTATAATTTCAACAATTTCCACTGGCTATTAAAAATTAAATGCAACAATTGCCAAAATATAATTAAAATTTTGAAAAAATAATTTAAACAATATAAAAATGCAAAAAAATAAAATAAAAAATAATATTGTCTCCTCACGTAGGGACTCGAACATAAGTTCGAATATGAATTCTTGGACAGAACGCTAGTATCTTAGCCACTGCACCAAGAAACACGTTACTCTTTAGCGTATTATATAACTATAAGTTGTCAACATTATTAGCAAAAAAACACAAAAAATGCTTTTTTTTCCAAAAACATAATCTGATCAAAAATTCCTGTTGAGCTATTCCGGTTCACATCAATGTACATTACTTAGAATTTTTTCAGATTTTTAGTTTAAACCATCTGGGCTACAGGGTGTGGGACAAATTTTTTTTTGCACAATATTGGCAAAAATCGCTTCAAAATAATTTATTTTGCAAAAATAAAGATTTGATCGTTAATCCACGTACCATGGGCTTTCATTTGATACCCTACTCAGAATTACAAAAAAATATTTTTTTTTTCGATGAGCACATATTTGTTTATATTTTTAGGGGGATATGTTTTTTAGATGTTTTAGTATTTTTCCTATGTGCGGGTCAAAGAGTTGTATAAGCATGCCAAATTTCAACTCTCTAGGTTTAGCCGTTTGGCTACAATTTTTACCGAACAGACAGACAGACAGACAGACAGACAGACAGACAGACAGACAGACGACAAAATGACGGTATAAGGGTTTTTTGGTCATACCTACAAAACCCTAATAAGGGAGGTATTGTGATCATACCGATTTTGATATTTCGAGATTTCGATGGATCTCCACGAACTGAGGTCCCTACATAACGTTTTGACTATTTTTAGCATGATGTCTATCGGTCTGTCTATCCGTCTGTCCGTCTGTCCGTCCGTCCGTCCGTCCGTCCGTCCGTCTGTCTGTCTGTGTACACGTGCAGAGCAAATTCGACTAAAAGGATTTTTATGAAACTGCATATTTAAGCTTTTGATATCAATGGCACGAGTTGATCAACTTTTGGTAAAAATCGGTTGAATTTTACGAATATTTAACAACAAAAAAATATTTAGGAAAAAATTATTTAAAAGTTGCTATAAAAGTAATAACTAACAACTTTTATTTGAGACATTTATTGATAAAACGAAAAAAAAATGAATTTTTTTTCGAAATTTTATTTATTTTTTCATACTTATATGCAAAGCTTCGAACCGTTATTTATTTCGTTTCGGTTTTCGTTCCGATATATCAGTTCGGTTCCGGTTTTCGTGCCGGCAAAAATTACGGTTTTTTTCGGTTTTCGGTTTTCGGTTCAGTTCTGATTGATAGATTTTTTAATGCTTTTATTTGTATTAGAAATTTATCTTCTACTATAATTTAGAAGAACATTTTATTCCTTATTTTATAATATTCATACCAAGGCCGCTGCCAGGGGGGGGGGTCTGAGCGTTCACTCTCCTCCTCGAAATAATAGAAGCGGATTTTTTTTTACTTATGAGTTAAAAAATATCGTTTTTTTCCGCTCATCATTTTAAAAAATAATCTTAAATAAAATGTATTTTATATTTTGGTTCACTCCCATAAACATTATCTGAACCGAAATAAACCGATATTTTTTTTCGGTTCAGGTCCGGTTTTCGTTCCAACAAAAATAACGGCTTTTTTCGGTTTTCGGTTCAGTTCCGATTCGAAGCTGCTTATATGTAACGTTTCCATGGTCATGATAAATAATATCTCTGTTATAAAATATTAGGTCAAGTTATTTCTACTTTGCTGCTAGAATGTATTTTATACAAGTACTTTATGATGGTGGTTGGTCCTGTGGTAGCCACAGCTGATTTTTTTAATTCCTATCTAAAAAGATTGATTAACGGTAATAAAATTAGTTTTTTTTTAGCTTCTGGGTTTTATTGGTACCTAGTACAAAGCAGTACAGGTTTATTTAATGTATTCATTAAAGAAGAAATTAACACTTTTGTCTATGTACAGGGTCGTCTGAAGGGGTTAAAATTACTTTTAGCACGCGAAAATAAAATAACCATGTACTAACCCAGTGATGACAATTTAAAAAACTGAAGCCTAGTGTGAATTTTTACACATTTCAAGGTATAATGTTTATTGAAAAGTAATATAGTAGATGTAATAAAACTATTGTTTAAAATTCATAACCTCACTTTATTTATATCAGACTGATGTACATTTCAGCTACCATGCAGCCATCTTGATGGCTGAATCCACGTACTAAGCTTTGATTTGATACCCTATTCAAAATTTTAAAAAAATATTTTTTTTTTTCGATGAGCACATATTTGTTTATATTTTTAGGGGTTATGTTTTTTAGATGTTTTAGTATTTTTCCTATGTGCGGGTCAAAGAGTTGTATAAGCATACAAAATTTCAACTCTATAAGTTTAGCCGTTTGGCTACAATTTTTACCGAACAGACAGACAGACAGGCGACAAAATGACGGTATAAGGGTTTTTTGGTCATACCTACGAAATCCTAAAAAATGTCACGGAAATGAAAAATCTGCCGTTGGCGCAAGTGTTTAGATGTTCAGGGTATTATTATATATATTAGAAATATTTTAACTGAATAAAGAGTTTTTGGAAACGTACTGTTTGTATTTGACAGCAAACAAATTGTCTTTCGATATTAACTGTAAAATTAAATTTGACCACCCAGTAGTATAGAATTGTTAAAGTAAATTAAAATTCTTAGTATTTTAATATTTCAATAAACCTTTCGAATTATTTTTAATAAATCCCCAAAACCGATGAAATAGCATTTTAAAAATTCTTTTTCTCCGAAAAGAAAGTCGTAAAAATAATGTATTTTAGTTTAAAATTTATTCGGTATTAAATTGAAAATAACTATCTAGTTTCGTATAAAGTTATATCAAGTCTTTTCATTGTGTTTTAAAAATTGTAGTATATTACAAATTCTGACCGCTACGGCCCTGGAACGGCCCCTACATAAATTACAACTGAATACATATTTATACTATGACCTCAATACAATCCATAGACGTTCGCAGATTACCAGATAAAGAACTGTAAGATGCTTTATAAAGAAGTAAGTAAGATGCCGCTGTATTGGCCACTGGTACGGTAATCTCTCAACTGATATCAAAATTAGCCAGTCTGGGGCATAATGTAAATCTATAGAAATGTTTACCGATTTAATTTATATAATTATGATGATTTCACGTTCAATCCAGCCTTTCTTGTGGCATCAACACATTATTGTCAGCTTTCGTGCCGGACGGAAGGGGCTATTAAACCGGAAGCTAATGTTAAAAGACAATGTTGTAATTAATAATAACAATAATAATAAATTTATTCAACCAATAACACGTTACAGAAATGTTGAAACCACATGAGTTAAACAATACAAATAAATTTAACAAATAGTACAGTTAGGAGATTACATAATTTAATATTAGCCCTTATGGTGTAAATATTCCTGTATGCTATTTTTTATAGTTGGATAGTAAAAAATGTCTAAATTTTAATTTAAATGCTCTACTGGACGTTATAGGGGAAAAATTTTAAGATCGTAGCGCCACGCGGATTTTTTTGAAACCATTCTAAATCAGATACCACTTGACATTTACTAGTAAATAATAGCGAAAAGTGTATCAAAAAACGACAAAAAATAAATAATTGTTTGGGATTTTCTGATTTTGTGAAGTGACATTGACTTGTAAACATCTAAAATACTACATTTTGTGATCTGGTTTTAAGTTATGGCGGTTTTCCATTGTCGATTATTTTAACTATATTGGGGGAAATAATAATTCCCGTGTTGTTTACCAAGGGGTAGAAATCTACAATGCTGGGCATATAATATTGTGTGGAGTTACTGAAAAAAACAGAGAGTTCATAAAGATTTATGCATTATGCCTACAAACTTGTGCATTACAAACCCACACACAATAACAGGAATTTTCAAGATATGCGATAATAAATACAAAATTGAAAATATTTTTTGTAGTCACTATCATTAAAATGTAATGAACAAACTTTGATATAAGGGCTCACTTTTTTTCCAATTTTTAAATTGTTTATCTAAACATCGCGTCGATTCCTAACCTCTTGCTTTCCCAATTTTGTTTCGAACCGTACGGTGTCTGATATTAGTGGAAAAAAATGAAACGATATTTCCGGGTTTCTTCTTTTCAATGAATTGCACATAGGCACACAACAATATGTATTAGACATTTTTCAATGATTATAATAAAACTTTAAAAACAAACTTCATACAAAACCAATACACAAAACGAAATGTTATCTGATGTACACAAGTTCATGAAACGCTCACCAGATGGTAGGGTGCTTAGCTGCAAATCCCTATAGACTTTAATGCAGGTGGTATACAGTTAAATAATGTTAAAGCCATGTAGTGAGGACTTTTACTGTACAGTACAGAGCTATGAGAGGGACATACAATTGAGTGTTTACTGCGGGTATTATAAGAATGAAAGTCAGAATTGGTAGCGAAAATGTGCGGATTATTTTTAACAAACATTACGGCTTCTAATATATAAACAGATGGAAGAGTTAATATGGACAAAATAGGAAAAAGGGATCTGCAAGATGATCTAAAGGGGGCACCAGGTATTATGCGAATAGCACGTTTCTGAAGTACAAAAACCTTTGAGGATTCAGAGGAACTTTCCTAACACAAAATGCCATAGTTGCGTGAAAAGTTCCAAAGTTTTTTTTTTTTTTTACTTAACCCTTAACCTTTCTACCTTTCGGTGTGAGGCTTGTGTCAGTGTGAGTTTTCATAGCATTAGGTCGTCAAGGATGAAATTTGTAAAAAAAAAAATGCAAAGTTGTTTGATAACTTACAAATATAAGGAATTATTTTATTCATCAAATTATGCACCCATATTGTCTATACACTTTTACCATTTAAGCGGCAGGTTGTTCAGGCCGGTGGTATAAAATCCTGGCGGACGAGAGTCAATGAATTCCTGGAAGGCCAGTTTTACAGCATTGTCGAAATTAACTGTTTTCCTATTAAAAAGTTGTCCAAATTGACGAAGTAGTGGTAGTCAGTGGGGGCTAGGTTTGGTGAGTATGGAGGATGTTGAAAAACTCCAATTTCTGTAGTTTTGCCACAGTCATTTGTGCAGTGTGTGGTCTAGCGTTATCATGCAATAAGATAGGAGTCGATCTGTTGACCAATCTAGGCTGTTTTTCTTTAAGTTTTTGCATCATTTCGTCCAGTTGGTTGCAGTATATTTCTGCTGTGATCGATGAGCCAGCTTTTTTTTTATTTTTAAGTTACCTGTACGAAATTTGGCGAACCAATTTGATATTGTCTGCTGCGTAGTAACACTAGAGCCAAATACACTATTAATGTTTCGCGAGGTCTGCGACGCCGTAGTTCCACTTAAGAACTCATACTTCATAATAGTGCGAATTTCCGACCGTTCCATTTTCAACAAAATTAATTTAAAAGAAAAATATTTTGATATTTTTTAGAGCATACAATGATTTCTTTAAACAGGCGAGATTTTCAACTTTCCAAAAAAAAAAAAAAAACTGAACGGTAAAATATTAAGCCAATATCAAATAATAAGCTGTTAAAGTTGGCAATATTATTAACTAAAAATTTGATAACCTGATATTATTATCAAACTTCGAAATTTATTTTTTTATTAAAGCTGTTGTTTTTCGTACGCTGCTGGTATTGAACCAGTGGTGTATCATATGAATTTTTTATAAGGGTTGCAATGTGGGGTAAATAAGTATTCGAGATTCCGTAGATTATGTACCAACGAAAATCGTGATTTTTATGTTAAGAACTGAGAACATATGTTTGAATTTACAACAAAATAAAAGAGAAATAAGGATAAAAATTAATATTGAAAGAGCGAATAAAAGATTTCCACAGTTCTTTGATTCTTAATAAACGTACTGTCAACAAATATACAAAGTTTTTTGTGAAACATTTTGGATTCAAGAATCAACTGCCACCAAATACACCTGAGTTTATGAAACTTGTGACGGATTCTGGAAGCAATTGCCACCAAATACACCTGAGTTTATGAAACTTGTGACTGGGATTCAGGAATCAACTGCCACCAAATACACCTGAGTTTATGAAACTTGTGACTGTGATTCAGGAATCAACTGCCACCAAATACACCTGAGTTTATGAAACTTGTGATGGATTCTGGAAGCAATTGCCACCAAATACACCTGAGTTTATGAAACTTGTGACTGGGATTCAGGAATCAACTGCCACCAAATACACCTGAGTTTATGAAACTTGTGACTGGGATTCAGGAATCAACTGCCACCAAATACACCTGAGTTTATGAAACTTGTGACGGATTCTGGAAGCAATTGCCACCAAATACACCTGAGTTTATGAAACTTGTGACTGGGATTCAGGAATCAACTGCCACCAAATACACCTGAGTTTATGAAACTTGTGACTGTGATTCAGGAATCAACTGCCACCAAATACACCTGAGTTTATGAAACTTGTGACGGATTCTGGAAGCAATTGCCACCAAATACACCTGAGTTTATGAAACTTGTGACTGGGATTCAGGAATCAACTGCCACCAAATACACCTGAGTTTATGAAACTTGTGACTGGGATTCAGGAATCAACTGCCACCAAATACACCTGAGTTTATGAAACTTGTGACGGATTCTGGAAGCAATTGCCACCAAATACACCTGAGTTTATGAAACTTGTGACTGGGATTCAGGAATCAACTGCCACCAAATACACCTGAGTTTATGAAACTTGTGACGGATTCTGGAAGCAATTGCCACCAAATACACCTGAGTTTATGAAACTTGTGACTGTGATTCAGGAATCAACTGCCACCAAATACACCTGAGTTTATGAAACTTGTGATGGATTCTGGAAGCAATTGCCACCAAATACACCTGAGTTTATGAAACTTGTGACTGGGATTCAGGAATCAACTGCCACCAAATACACCTGAGTTTATGAAACTTGTGACTGGGATTCAGGAATCAACTGCCACCAAATACACCTGAGTTTATGAAACTTGAGACTGGGATTCAGGAATCAACTGCCACCAAATACACCTGAGTTTATGAAACTTGTGACTGTGATTCAGTAATCAACTGCCACCAAATACACCTGAGTTTATGAAACTTGTGACTGTGATTCAGGAATCAACTGCCACCAAATACACCTGAGTTTATGAAACTTGTGATGGATTCTGGAAGCAATTGCCACCAAATACACCTGAGTTTATGAAACTTGTGACTGGGATTCAGGAATCAACTGCCACCAAATACACCTGAGTTTATGAAACTTGTGACTGGGATTCAGGAATCAACTGCCACCAAATACACCTGAGTTTATGAAACTTGAGACTGGGATTCAGGAATCAACTGCCACCAAATACACCTGAGTTTATGAAACTTGTGACTGTGATTCAGGAATCAACTGCCACCAAATACACCTGAGTTTATGAAACTTGTGATGGATTCTGGAAGCAATTGCCACCAAATACACCTGAGTTTATGAAACTTGTGACTGGGATTCAGGAATCAACTGCCACCAAATACACCTGAGTTTATGAAACTTGTGACTGGGATTCAGGAATCAACTGCCACCAAATACACCTGAGTTTATGAAACTTGTGACGGATTCTGGAAGCAATTGCCACCAAATACACCTGAGTTTATGAAACTTGTGACTGGGATTCAGGAATCAACTGCCACCAAATACACCTGAGTTTATGAAACTTGTGACTGTGATTCAGGAATCAACTGCCACCAAATACACCTGAGTTTATGAAACTTGTGATGGATTCTGGAAGCAATTGCCACCAAATACACCTGAGTTTATGAAACTTGTGACTGGGATTCAGGAATCAACTGCCACCAAATACACCTGAGTTTATGAAACTTGTGACTGGGATTCAGGAATCAACTGCCACCAAATACACCTGAGTTTATGAAACTTGAGACTGGGATTCAGGAATCAACTGCCACCAAATACACCTGAGTTTATGAAACTTGTGACTGGGATTCAGTAATCAACTGCCACCAAATACACCTGAATTTATGAAACTTGTGACTGTGATTCAGGAATCAACTGCAACCAAATACACCTGAGTTTATGAAACTTGTGACTGTGATTCAGGAATCAACTGTCACCAAATACACCTGAGTTTATGAAACTTGTGACTGGGATTCAGGAATCAACTGCCACCAAATACACCTGAGTTTATGAAACTTGTGACTGGGATTCAGTAATCAACTGCCACCAAATACACCTGAGTTTATGAAACTTGTGACTGGGATTCAGGAATCAACTGCCACCAAATACACCTGAGTTTATGAAACTTGTGACTGGGATTCAGTAATCAACTGCCACCAAATACACCTGAGTTTATGAAACTTGTGACTGGGATTCAGGAATCAACTGCCACCAAACACACCTGAGTTTATGAAACTTGTGACTGGGATTCAGTAATCAACTGCCACCAAATACACCTGAGTTTATGAAACTTGTGACTGGGATTCAGGAATCAACTGCCACCAAATACACCTGAGTTTATGAAACTTGTGACTGGGATTCAGTAATCAACTGCCACCAAATACACCTGAGTTTATGAAACTTGTGACTGGGATTCAGGAATCAACTGCCACCAAATACACCTCAGTTTATGAAACTTGTGACTGGGATTTAGGAATCAACTGCCTGCAAATACACCTGAGTTTGAAATTAAACTTGCTTTACCACTTTATGAAACTTATATTCAAAGTCTTAAAATATGAATTGGGAATACAAATTTTAAAGTACAATATAATTCTGGACATAAAACATTTTGTATTTAAATAAAGCAAAAATAAATTTGAAAATAAATTTAAAAATTGTGGAATGAAAGGAAAGTATAAATAATATATTACAATCTGTTTCATACATATAAAACGGCTCACGTAGAGATCGTAAAATTTAGAGTAATTCTTAATTCAGACATATGGAGAGGTAGTCCTGATTCCCTCTTCTTAAAATACGAGAATGGTTTAGTGAATTGATCTAAAATGGCTTGTCAGGAAGTTTTCGTCACTGTTAAAATATCGTTCAGATAGGTCTTAGATGTGTTTCTTTGAACGTACACAGAAAAAAAATCATAAGTGCAAAAGTTGATTGTCAGTTTCGTTAAAATTTTAGTGTTAAATATTCATTTAAAAACATTGACTTGAAGTGTGAATTTTCACACATTTCTGGGTTTTGTAGGTATTTAATAAATGTAAGAAGCCAACATAATATTGGATGTCTAGGAATATTTGTTCTATAATCACATCAAAATCAACAGTATTGAGGGTTTTGTAGGTATGACTACCAAAAAACACTTATAACGTCACTCATGTCTGTCTGTAAGTCTGTCTGTCTGTCTGTCTGTCTGTCTGTCTGTCTGTCTGTACGGTAGAAATCGTAGCCAAACGGCTGAACTTGATTTGACTGATTTGGCTGAACTGAAGTTGATATTTGGCATACTTGTACAATAACGAGTGATGGAGAAACTATAAGGGACGTGAACAACAGAATACTTAAAGCTCAACAAGCATTCGGCTTGTTGAAAGAAATCTCGAAATCCAATAAGATCTCTCGTAACACTAAATGGCATCACCGAAATGGCATTAGAGTGGAACCTTCAGGGAAGCCGTCGTAGAGGTCGCCCTGTATCCACATGGAGGAGAACGATACACAAAGAACTTGATGTCCACGGAACTACCTGGCGCCAGGTGAAGAGGCTTGCTCTTCACAGACCCCGATGGCGCGAGTTTTTAAAGGCCCTATGCTCCAGCGAGGAGATCTAGGACACAATATATATATACTTGTACAACTTTTTGACCCACATATAGGAAAACTATTGAGTTCAAAAAAAAAAAGAAAAATACAGCGCGGGACAATAGAAACAAATATGTATTTAATGGGAAAATAATTATTGTTATAAAATTTTGAGTGGGGTATCAAATGAAATCTCTTAACGCGTGGATGCACAAACAGATTTTTATTTTTGAAAAATCTTTTTTTTTATGGGGTTTTTGTCAATATAATGGCAAAAAACTTTTGTCCCCCACCGTATCTTCCAGAGGGGTTGAACTAAAAATCTGAAATAAATCTCAATAATGTACATTGATGGGAACCGGAATAGTTCAACAGGAAATTTTGATCAAATTAGATTTTCGCAAAATATTGATTTTTTTGTGTCGTTGCAAAATAAAGATTTTTTTGTCGTCGAAAAAAAAAATATTTCTTTAAAATTTATTTTTTGGTATCAAAAGAAAGCTCTTAAGATGTAGATAAAGAAACGAGAAATATATTTTTTTTATTTTTTCCACTAAAATACTAGAAAATCAGTGTCCCGCACCTTTTAACCCTAAGGAATTAAATTAAAAATCTGAAAAAATTCTAAGCAATGTATATTGCTATGAACCGGAAACGTACGAGAAGAATTTTTTTATCCGATTTCGTTTTTGGAAAATATAACAGTTTTTGTGTTATTGAAAAAAAATATATATATTTTTAAAATTTTATTGTTGTGATATTAAATGGAAGCTCTTTAAGTGCAGATTAAGGAACGGTAATTTATTTTTGAAATACATTTCATTTTGACTAAATTTTGCCAAGTACTAAGATTTTCGTTTAATATCTTAGCTAAAATTAAAAAAATATATTTGTATATACATGGATACATTTTGTTATGGGTTGATAAGAGGTACGTAAATTTATTTTGCAAATATCGACTAGGAAAATAAATAAATAACTTGCTGGTTGCTGGGATTCCATTTTTTGTAGAGAATGTTAGTTTTTCATGTAGTCGCAATATAAACAATATCTCAGTAGGCGTTATGCTCTTCCGTGACAAGAGATCGCCGCAGTGTTGCCAGATCTGGATTTGAATGATATTTTTGCAATTATACAAATTGTGTATATAATCTATCTCAATTTGTAATACGAAACTAGATCTGGTTACTTTGGTGACTGTTGTGGTGTAAACAGACTTTGGCGTATCCGTGTGAACCAACACTATGATAATATTATAAATGTATTGTAAATATACAACATAAAAAATGAACTTTCCCTGTTAGTTACGTATTACAAAATAAGACAGATAATAACTGCAAAATATCGTCTAGGAAAATTAATAAATAACTGGCTTGTTGCTGTGATTCCATTTCTAGTAGAGAATCTGTTAGTTTTTCATATAGTCGCAATAAAAGAAAATATTAAAGAAGTTCTTACTGGAAATATCTTTTTACAATATAGAAGATTTTCTTAACCTCTACTATGAACTAAATTTAATATAATTAAATGTACCTATTAAATAATTATGTATTAAATTTCATATGTATTCTTATCTATATTTTTTGACAGAATGTATATTACATTTTAATAAATATTATTATTATTATATAAACAATGTCTCTGTAGGCTCTAGGATCTCGTTATGCTCTTCCGTGACAAAAGATCGTCCGCAGTGTTGCCAGGTCTGGATTTGAACGATATTTTTGTAATTATACAAAAAAATATGCCTTAAAATATATATTATGGTATTATTAGAGATATATGATACACGGTAGAAAAAATCTAACTGCAACCTTCTTGTCGTGCCTATTGATTTAAAGGATTTAAAACCAACACTTGTAATTGTGTTATGTAGTGACAGGCATTCATCGTTTGGCCTTCTAATAATCATCATTCACTGACTAAATACCTACAAAACCCTGAAATGTGTGAAGATTCACACTTAATTTCTTGTTTTATGAATTGTTTGAGACTATGGGTTTTTCTAATTTTATAATGTTGTAAATGCAATAATTTCTAGCTCTTTAACATATGGGCATAGCTCTGTCACTACAAATCTACTAAATTTATTTGCAATGTAATTTATGTTTGCCAAAATTGTCTGATGAATCGTACCTGTATGTATGGCGGTACTTTACACCTATTGTTCCAAATAATTTCTGGAATTTCGCGTAAATTTATGTACTTGTGTTATGGAAAACATTGCGCGAAAACTAACAGACGCGTAAGGGTAATTCTCGACAATATATTGTTATAGTGAGCACATAGTCATAAATGAGCTTCAGAAAGCCAAATATAAAATCTTTTATCTGTGGTCAAACCGAAACGCAGATAACTTGGTTCTCATAGTCCTAGTTTTTCCATAAATACTGTTACTATAAATTTACTTTACATTTTCTTTTAATACATAATACGAGGGTTACCTTTTATGTTTTTACAAACGACCACTAGATGTCAATATTGAAATGTGTCATTACTATATTCGTAAAATTTTTAATTTGTTATTGTGAAATCAATGCTAGCTTATAAATTGACCGAGTAGTTTGTTGACAGTGTCGTTTAAAAAAACAAGTTTGTGAAAAAAAAATGGATATACTCGTGACGGTTTTCGATGGATGATTTTTTACGATTTTAGTAAAAGCTTAACTCAACAACAATGCATAGATTCGCTTCGTTCAACTTTTGGCAATGAAGCACCATCAGAAAAGACTGTTAACAATTGGTTTGTAGAATTTCGTCGTGAGTCCGTCAGTGATGAATCTTGTGAAGGTCGACCAAAATCGGTCGTGATGAAAAAAAAACATCGATGCTGTGCGCAAAATGATTGAAGAAGACAGGCTGTGACTTATAGTGAGATAGAGGCATCCTTTGGCATATCGCAGACTGCAATACGTTTTTTCATGAACATTTAGCTGTGAAAAAATCGGTACCTGATGGATTCCGCATAATTTGACCGAAGCTCAAAAAAAGGCTCGTGTTGATTGGTGTAAGGCAGTGGTCTTCAAACTTTTTCGAGTCGGAACCATTCACAGTCTAACAATATTCCGTGGAACACAAAAAAAAAAAATAACATAAGGTTGGTACCTATGCAGGGTGACCAGATTTCAGTTGAGGTAAACCCTAAGATTGAAAAAAAAAAATTGGTAGTACAGTATATTTTATTAAATTTTGCTCACCTCCAAAAGTGATGAGCAACAAAAAAGGTCCTCACCTCCAAAATCCAAGTGATGAGCAAACAAAAAAGGTCTATATTTCCAAAATCCAAGTGATAAGCAAACAAAATCACCTCCAAAATCCAAGTAATGAGAATAAGCAAAACAAAAAGGTCTTCACCTCTACGCGAGGGGGAAAAATAAGTATAAGCCGACGCCCAAGTAATTTGTATTAAGTTAAAGAAAAAGCTCGTGGAACCCTTGAGGCCCTTGTCTGGAACCCCAGGGTTCCATGGAAACAGTTTGAATATGACTGGTGTAAGGGAATGCTAAAAAAAAAAAAATAACCTAGGCACAGCAAAATCCGTATACATCATTACAGGTGGCGAAACTAGGATTTATTTATATGAACCGGGAACTAAGCAACAATCCACTGTTTGGGTCTGTCAAGATGAATCTAAACCCACAAAAGATGTTCGTTCACGAAGCACTCCAAAAAAATGATCGCTTGTTTCTTCGGTTGTACTGGACATGTCACAACCATTCCTTTAGAGGATCAGAGAACAGTTAATGCTGAATAGTATAAAACAGTTTGTTTGCCAGAAACCATCGACAAAATCTTCATTATGACAATGCAAGCTCCCACACAGCACGTCAAACAATTGATTATTTGAAGGAGAAAAACATCGAATTAATGTCTCATTGCCCGTATTCACCTGATTTATCGCCTAACGGCTTTTTTTATTCACCAATGTCAAACAAAAAATGCGTGGAAAGCGATTTTCATCACCTCAAGAAGTTGTTAAATTCTTCGAAAACCATGTTTTTGGGATACCAACTTCAAAGTGGAAAAAATGTTTCGAAAATTGGTTTGAACGCATGCAAAAGTGTATGTCTTAAAGGTGAATATTTTGAAAAGCAATAAAACAGAAAAGCAAAAGCAAAAAAAAATCTTTCTTAGCTTTTGTATTTAATACTTAAAATGAGTACCTGTTTATTCAGTGATAATAGGACCAGCCGAAACGTCACACTGACTACGTTACTTTCATATCTATGGTTGGCGGGCTAGAAACGGAGAACTTACCTTTTTTGCCTCTTATACGCCTATCTAGGCGATGGTATCCTATTGTTGTTGTTGTTTAGTTTTTGTAAAAACTTTAAAGGTAGCCCTTTTAAGCACAACGAACTAATGCATATATTAGTATAGATTTACAGTAGCTGTATTTTTATTTAGTCATTTAGATAATCTGTATAAGCAGATTTCTTGTAGAAATGTGTTTAATTTAAAGTGGTGAAAAATGGCAGAGTTTTTCAATATCTAATAATTTGATCGCATATTTTATTAAGATATATCTGGATGTAGACCCACAGGTCTTGCGTGCAGACATCTTTAACTCTGTTCCACATCACAGTCAATTATTTTGATATGAAAAAGGGAAAGTCTCCTTAATAGAAAATCCATAACAGACTCGAAATAGCAGACGTACAATATAAGGAAGTCTTCTTTAAAATAATCTTTTATATAATACAGATCATGTGTTGTTACAAGGGTTGCCTTTTATATTTGAGATCAAAAACAATTATTTATCAACAAAAGTGGCTTTATTGTTTTTCAAAATATTATCCATGAAGATCAATACACTTTTGCATACGTTTGAATCAATTTTCGAAGCACTTTTTCCACTCCGATTGGGGCATTTTCCACTCCAATTGTCAAATTATGTGGGTGTTCTATAAATTATATGAAAATGATTCCCTAAAAACGTAATTTCTTAAAACTTTGTTCGTAATTATCGTACGATCCTGACTGAGTACCAAGTACTGGGTACCCTATACCAAATTTTTATCCACCAGAGTTCAGTGGCGCACCCAGGATTTTTTTTGGAGGGGGCCCGGAAGACAAAACTATGAATAAGGTTCTCACTTCTAAATTTCAAGTGATAATCTAAAAAAGGTCCTCGCTTGGAAATACAAGTAATGACATAAAAAAAAAAATTGATGGTTACTGTGAATTTTCACACGCGGCATGCTGAGTGTGTAGGACAAATTTTGCTTTGTAGTAATCACGGCAAAATGAACGATATTTTAAAAATAAATTATCGTCTATTAATCTAAAGTGGGTTTTACACGATTCAATTTATTGATCAATTAATTGAAAAAGTTGACATTCAATTAATTGATGCGTGTAAAGTGTAAAAATTTAGTCAATTAATTGACAAAAAATTGATCAATTTATTTTGAAAATAGAACAAGTTCTATGTTTCATCAATTTTTTAGGGAATTCTAGGTATATTTTTATGTGTTAAGATATTGCCAACTGTTTAGTTGTAGCATAAGCTCGAAATATATTGTTTGTGTTTCGTTTTCAAATCTAGCATAACCTCAAACGTTCTAATTTACCATCATCTAGGTTATTTCTTTTATTTTTGTTCACAGCTCGTAATTTTGTGAAGATTTTTTCAATATTTTCATTTTGATAAATATGTCAACATGTTTTACAGTTGGTAATGTAAAAATTTTCAAAAAAATTGATAAATAAATTGATGTGTGTAAAGTGATGCTGTTGTTTCCAAGGTTACCAATAAATTTTTCAATTAATTGGCAAAAAACTTGATCAATTTATTGATCAATTAATTGAACTGTGTAAAACCAACTTTAGAGCTTTAAAAATTTTATGTAAAAAAAAACTAAAATTAAAATTAACAAAAAGACATATTTTTTTGTTAATTGTAATGCGAATACCTAATAATATTATTTAGGTTTTTAAATATGTGCAGTATTTTTTTTATATAGCAAGGTTCATTAAGATTTTGAAAAATGCGCCTATGGCTTCCATTGGTTGTTTTAAGCCATATGCCCTGCCTATCTGGTTTCGTATACATGACACATATACATTCCAACAATTCGAACTGGTTATTAAATTTACGCTTTTAAAAATTAAATGCAACATTTTTCAAAATATAACTAGAATTTTGACTAAATAATTTAAACAAAATAAAAATGGAAAAAAATAAAAAATAAAATTGTAACCTCTGCCCGGGAGCGTATCCTAGCTTGCTGTGCAGCAAGCTAGCAATCTAACCATTATACCAGGATAAGCCTTCTAGTATAGTGTGTTACATAACTATAATTTTTGTACATCGTCAACAAAAAAACACAAAAAATGCGTTATTTTCCGAAAACATAATCTGATCCATAATTCCTGTTGTACTATTCCGATTCACACCAATGTACATTACTTCGAATTTTTTCAGATTTTTAGTTTAAACCATTTGGGCTACAGGGTGTGGGACAATTTTTTTTGCACAATTTTGGCAAAAATCAAAATAATTTATTTTGCAAAAATAAAATTTTGATCGTTAATCCACGTACTAAGGGCTTTCATTTGATACCAACTCAGAATTTAAAAACATTTTTTTTGCGATGAGCACATATTTGTTTATATTTTTAGGGGGATATGTTTTTTAGATGTTTTAGTATTTTTCCTATGTGCGGGTCAAAGGGTTGTATAAGCATGCCCAATTTCAACTCTCTAGGTTTAGCCGTTTGGCTACCATTTTTACCGAACAAACAGACAGACGGACTACAAAATGACGGTATAAGGGTGTTTTGGTCGTATCTACAAAACCTAAAAAGGTCCTCACTTCTAAAATACAAGTGACGACCTAAAAAAGAAAGTTCTATCTCTATTTTTAAATAGATATATTTACCTAAAACGATGGTGAAAATTTTCTAGTGTGTTTGTAGTTTTTTATTTTTATTTCCTTATTTCTTAAGGGGGGCCCGGACCCCCAGGCCCCTTCCCTGGGTGCGCCACTGAGTTTCTTATAAAGCCATCTTATACACCAAAAAACAATAAAACGCAATGTGTTTCTTTTGAAACTGCCACCAAATTTTTCACGTAATAAATTTTTCAAATAACATGTTGTTGTGGTTTTTTAATATAGTAAAAGAGTTTGAGAGACACTGGTGTAGCAGTTAGAATGAAGGGCCTTTGCCAGGAAGGGTAAAGCGATTTGGAATGTAGCCAAACTGTCAGGAGAACTCTAACTGTCATATCATTAAACTTAAAGCGCCTTTCAACCAGTGGCTACCTACCAATTGACATACAAATGTCAAAATGTTTTACTGTTTTGATAGATACTTAACACTGGAGATCATTGAAACATGGTTTCATATCTGTGATATCTCCTTCAACTGCGATATGATGTCACTAATGAATCTTAATACTGAAGTACGTCTTCGTGGTCGTAGCTAGAAACTCAAGCATGAAAAATACTGTCACTTGGGTGGTTTAATTGAAAGGTAAATCCTGGTTTTAAAATACACATTTATTAATTACACTAGGGTTACCTTTTTATGTTTTTACAAACGACCACTAGTTGGCAATATTGAAAGGTGTTATTACTATATTCGTATTTTTTTCCTTTTATTTATTGGCTTTAGCAGCTTTGGCTACTATCCAGATATAAATTAATACATTACAGATTTTTAAAAATACATTTATAATTTGATCTTTTCTGCTTTAATATAGTTATAAATAATTTTATAAATATCTAAAGAGTTAGTAGCAAGAAGTGTCTGAATATTGGTAGGTAAGGATATTTTTTCGAAAACAAAATTTTGTATGAGTTAAGATTGAGAAAATGAATTGGGCATTCGAACAATAAATGGTTCGAATCGCTGAGACAAATTATCACACGGATAGAAAGGAGACGAAACCATAATTCTATGCAGATGATATGGAGAGAAGGTGTGATTAAATCTAAGCCGGATAAAATTGGATATAAAAGATCTGCTTTGTTGAGAAGAAAACCAACGTTTTCTGGGAAGAAGAGGTTGAATTTGACCATAGTATGATTCTTTGAACTGTAGAGAATCTATGTATTCTTGTTGCCATTGGTTGTATATGGAAGATTTGAAGATTGACATAATCTCATTACTGTTTAGTGGAATATTTAAGAGGGAGCCATTTACAGATGCTTCTTTGGCTAGAAGATCGACTTCGATGTTGAACTCAAAATCTGAGTGGCCTTTAATCCAGCATATTTTTATAATTTTACCGCTGATCGTGAGATTGTTCAGACCTTTAATAATATCATAAATTAGTGAATAATTCTTTTTCTCAAATCCAGGGCAACTCAATTTTTGGACGGCGCTTTTACAATCAGAAAAAATTATAAATTTATTATGAAAGTGATTCTTTAAGTATTCTAAACTCAACTTTAATGCCACCATTTCCGCATTGTAGATAAACATATATATAATAGTACATATTAACATATTATCTGGGAGTTTAAATTTTAGGCGAAAATTGCGTTGGGGATCGAAAACGGCACTTCGTAAAATTTAACATTTGTTATTCTGAAATCAGTGGCAGCTTAATTGCCCGAGTAGTTTGTTGACAGTGAGCGTTAAAAAAACTAGTTTGGGAAAAAATGGATATTACTCGTGAAAGTTTTCGTTGGATGATTTTTTACGATTTTAGTAAAGGTCTAACTCAACAACAATGCATAGATTCGCTTCGTTCAACTTTTGGTAATGAAGCACCATCAGAAAAGACTGTTTACAATTGGTTTGCAAAATTTCGTCGTGGTCCTGCATCCGTCAGTGATGAATCTCGTGAAGGTCGACTAAAATCGGATGTGATTCAAAACATCGATGCTGTGCGCAAAATGATTGAAGAAGATCGGCATGTGACTTACTGTGAGATAGAGGCATCCTTTGGCATATCGCAGACTGCAATACATTCGATTTTGCATTAATATTTAGCTGTGAAAAAGATCTGTTTCCGATGGATTTCGCATAATTTGACCGAAAAAAAGGATCGTGTTGATTGGTGTAAGGGAATGCTAAAAAAATTCAACCTAGGCACTGCAAAATCCATATACAACATCGTTACCGTCAAAAATGTCAAACTTTACGACAGAAGCGGCAGCTGCCAGATGGCAGCACTAGTTTAGCGCAATCCTGAAATATAAGAGGCAACACTTGTATGAGGATGAAAAAAATATTTAGATATAGCCTTCTTCTTCTTCTTCTTCTTTGGGCACTATCAGTCCGGTTGACTTTTGGCCTCACTATCATAAGCCCTCCATCTCGATCTATTCATTGTCAGGCCTTGCCAAGTACCCTGTATACCAATACTTGCCGAATCTTCGGTTAGCTGATCTCTCCATCTCTTGCGAGGTCTTCCCACTGGTCGACGGGTATTCAATAATCCTTCCCATATCTTCCTAACCATTCTATCCTCCATCATCCTTGTAACGTGTCCTATCCACTGTAATCGTCTGCCTCTGAATTCTTGGGTGATATACTTGGCCATGAGTACAGTTCTCGGATATTTTTGTTCTTACGGATTCTCCATTCATTTGAATGGGGCCAAAGATTCTACGTAATATTTTATTTTCGAAAACTATGAGATGTTGTCGATTTCGCTTTGTTAAGGGCCATGTTTCGGAGCCATACATAAGTACGGGACGTACTATAACTTGGTATAACCTGATCTTGGTGCTCCTCGACAAGAGTTTCGTTTTGAAGAGGGGACCAAGTGCAAAATACGATGAATTTGCAGCTTTAATTCTATTCGTAATTTCCTGCTTTATCAGATTCACCTGATCTATCTTGGTGCCCAGGTATTTGAAAGTAGAAACTCTCTCAAAAGTGTTGTCATTAATTTTTAAGTCGGTCATGTTCTCATGACATAGCCTTAAGTTTTATTAATATAGAAGATGGGGCTATACGTGCAATTAATAAATGAGATCCTAGCAGGACCTAAGGACCTACTATAATTTATTTTTTCTATTATTTTTAGGGTTAAAAATAACCGTTTATATGAAGGTAAAGATAATGGTGTATTTCACAGCTAAAATCGTTCGAACGGTTTTACCGGTAACCGGTATCTCTGTTACCGGTTTGAGACTAACGAACCGGTAGAGGAAACGTGAATTTAACGGAACAAGACCCCAATTAAGATTAAATTAAATGTCTAGCCTGAAATACGTGTAGTTACTATAGTAAATCGTTTCTCGAATTGACTCTGATGCAACCTATAGAGATAACATTGTCTGGAGGATACATTATGCATTTCCATACAACTTAAAATATTAAGAGCTCATTCTAACTATATACTTGTAAAGTGATTTTTTTAATGCATGCGTAGGTAGAGATGGCAATAAAAATTAATTAATCGATTAATTGATCATTTGATTAAATGTTATAATCGATTTTAGATTAAATTAATACAAAATAATCGTACGTGAAATTTAAAAAATTGATGTTATGTGTGAATTTTCACACATTACAGGGTTTCCCAGGTATATAATAAGTGAAGGCGGCATTCTGAGTGTGTAGGACAAATTTTAATATAGGATATTCAATAAAGGACATTTATGTCTGTAGTGTCCAATAAATAAATAAATAAATAAATAAATAAATTTTGTTTTCTAGTAATCACAACAAAATGAACGATATTTTTAAAATAATTTATCGTCTGTTAATCTAAGAGCTTTAAAAACAAATTTTGTTTTAAAATGTTTTTTAATAATTTTAATTCGAATACCTTTTACCATTATTTAGGTTTCTAAATATGTGCAGTATTTTTACTGACCGCCAACATATATAAGGGAGGTATTGTGATCATACCGATTTTGATATTTCGAGATTTCGATGGATCTCCACGAATTGAGGTCCCTACATAACGTTTTGACTATTTTTAGCATGATGTCTGTCGGTCTGTCTGTCCGTCTGTCTGTCCGTCTGTCTGTCTGTGTACACGTGCAGAGTAAATTCGGCTAAAAGGATTTTTATGAAATTGCATATTTAAGCTTTTGACATCAATGGCACGAGTTGATCAACTTTTGGTAAAAATCGGTTGACTAGAAATGGTTGACTAGATTTTTGCGAATATTTAGCAACAGAAAAATTTGTAGAAAAAATTTATTTAGCAAAAGTTGCTATAAATACAATAACTACAATAACTTATAACTTTTATTTGAGACGTTTTTCTAAGTATCTATTTTTTCATACTTATATGTAACGTTTCCATGGTCATGATAAATAATATCTCTGTTAGAAAATATTAGGCCAAGTTATTTCTACTCTGCTGCTAGAATGTATTTTATACAAGTAGTTTGTGATGGCGGTCGGTCCTGTGGTGGCCACAGCTGATTTTTTTTTATATAGCAACGTTCATTAAGATTTTGAAAATAACGCTTATGGCTTCCATTGGTTGTTTTAAGTCATATGTTCCGCCTCTCTGGTTTCGTATACATGACATATAGAATGAAAATATAATTCCAACAATTCCAACTGGTTATTAAATTTACGCTCTTAAAAATTAAATGCAACATTTGTCAAAATATAACTAGAATTTTGACAAAATAATTTAAACGAAATAAAAATGGAAAAAAACAAAAAATTAAATTTTCTCCTCTGCCCGGGAGCGAAACCTAGTTTGCTTCGTAGCAAGAGAGCAAGCTAACCATTATACCAGGATACGCCTTCTAGTATAGTGTGCTGCATAATTATAACTTTTGTACATCGTCAATAAAAAATACAAAAAATGCGTTATTTTCCTAAAACAATCTGATCAAAAATTCCTGTTGAACTATTCCGGTTCACACCAATGTACATTACTTAGAATTTTTTCAGATTTTTAGTTTAAACCATCTGGGCTACAGGGAATGGGAAAAAAATGTTTTACACGATTTTGGGAAAAATCGCATCAAAATAATTTATTTTGCAAAGATAAAATTTTGATCGTTAATCCACGTACTAAGGGCTCTCATTTGATACCCTACTCAGAATTTTAAAAAAATATTTTTTTTTTCGATGAGCTCATATTTGTTTATATTTTTAGGGGGATATGTTTCTTAGATATTTTAATATTTTTCCTATGTGCGGGTCAAAGAGTTGTATATGCATGCTAAATTTCAACTCTCTAGGTATAGCCGTGTGGCTACAATTTTTCCCGAACAGACAGACAGACAGACGACAAAATGACGGTATAAGGGTTTTTTGGTCATACCTACAAAACCCTAAAAAATATATGATAGCTCAACTAATCTTTAAGGATGTTAATCTTAAAATAGATTAGTTTTTATATTTAAATAATTTGAATATTTTTAACTAATTTAATAATTTTTTCCACACCTATTTAATTATACTGGAATTATTAGCACTTTTTTCGTGAAAAATAGTACTCATAAATAACAACAGTGAATTATGATTTCATAATTCACTGTTTACGGCCAATCACAAACCTACATTTTCATAATTCACTCTCGCTGGTCCAATAATATTTGACAATGGCAATGGAAGGGCCCAAAACTGCAGTGGTAGAAGGCAACGTGGATGACACTATCACTTCCATTACAATTATCAATTTGGAGTATAATTTATTTGTTTAACACGTTGATTCCAAATAATGAGTTTTCTCGTAGTTAGCGTTCTTGCACAGGACGCCGACTACGATATTACTTGTAGTACATTGACTTAATAATATAATATGGCTATATCAAATTGACTTCTCAGATAAGAATCCTGAATCTTGCCTTGGCAATCAACTTGTTAATAGGTGTGGAAAAAGTATAGTATTACATTCGCGATTCTGACCATTATTCACTTAGATGATTTGCGCTACTCGCCTGCGGCTCGGGGGCCAATCGCTCATTTTAAATAATAATACTATTATTTTAAATAATAATAAAATTTTTGCAAATTACGGCTCCTACATTAGTTTATTTTGTTCCAGAATTATTTGAACTAATTTAAATATTTGTTTCAGGTCCAAATTCTCAAACAACGAAATCTCCTCAAAATCAGAGATCTCAAAACATAATCCGTGCACCCACAGCCGTGGATCCGAACAGCAACGGTATTATATTCCTTCGCGGTGTTCGTTCTGACAATGGTCGTATAATACTAACGCGGGACGATTCAATTCGTCTTCAAGATGGCGTACTAAGTCTACAGTCGCCATCTGTTAGCGGTAGAGAGAATTTAAATGTAGCGCGGGAAAATTCAAAAGAATTAACAGTGCCATCTAGGGATAAACAACGAAACGACAACGAAAATGTGTTTAATGGTGAAATTGATTTAAAAAGACAGAATGCACCTTTGTTGTTGTATGCTACGGGAAGTGATGTTGCTAATGGGAATGTCGCTTTTTTGAGGGAGAATCAAGAAGAAGTACAGGATGAACAGAAGGAAGAGAAGATGGTTGTTCCCGTTGGATCAGGTAGGATTTTTTGTTATTTAGATTTTTAAGTCTTTTTTTGTGGTATCGTCACATACATAGAATATCCATTTTGGAGTTTCGCCATTGGGATCTAATAAACGATCTCATATAAGATATACAATCGACAGAAGTTGCCCTTTTAAGGGCACAATTTAATGGTACAATGTCTTAAATATCCCATAGATTACACCTGGGTCATTCCAAGTTAAGTGGTCTGGTGGTCCCTGCTCGACCATCACAGATTTTGATGAAATTTTGTGAGGACATTCACACATGTCCCCAACGAACATTGGTAAACTTTTACGTTCATCCATGCAATACTTGCTGAGATTTAGTAATTTGTTTGACCCCATACTGCAGCCTTCTATAGTATGACTCCGAAATTTCTGCAACTTTGAGACACAGTATCTCTGGCAATATTTTGTTGAGAGAAACAAAACTTTGCCACCTTGTACAATTTTTTGCGCTCTATTAAACAAAATAATAAACAAATCTTCATGAGCGATTTCCGTGAAGAAAATTAGGAGCAAACTTGGCAAAAAAATTTGCGGCTTGACATGGAATTACCCACCTTTTCCAATTGTATTTCAGAAACGATCAGATGTTTTTCAGAAAGCGTCAATTGTAATTCCAACTAGTAAACTGTAATTTAGAAAGTGCCAATTGTAATTCAGATCAGTGCCGTACGCAAGGGTGGGGGGAGATTAGGGGAGAAATACTTTCCCATAAACTCGAAAAGAATTAAATTTATAATTGCCGAATTTCAAAATTGCGTATATTTTCAATACGTATAAATTACGATGTTTTGAACCGCCCCTGAAATATTTTTCGGCGTACACTACTGGTTAGTAAATGTTGCTTAAAAATTTCGATTTTTTTAAGGTCTACGCCTTACGAGTTTTTCGATTTTTGGCCATTTTGAAGGGTTTTGGATTACTGCCCATACAAAACTTAATAATTGGTTTATTAAAGCCCATTTTTTTTCTTAGACTAAACAATGTATGAAAAATTTAAAAATTCAAACCGCAGATTTCTTTTCCTAATCATTTTTTAGTTAGGATTTATCAAAATTTTCAAAACATTTAAAAAAAATATAAAATTTTCAAAAATTATTTTTGTTGCAAAATATGGCTACAAGTTAATTAGGACCTCAAGATTTCGAAAAATGCAACCGCAGGTTTTTATCGTATTTCGTTTTTAAGATACGTCCATGGGAAGATGAAAATTTTTATAAATCAAGCCATATTAAGATTTGATATAATGTTAAAATACGCAAAACGAATAAGACCTCAAATTTTTTCTAGACTAAATAAACTACGAAGAAACCAAAATTTCTAACCACAGGTCGTTATCTCTAACCGTTTTTGAGTTGTGCTTTATTTAATTCACCATTTTCACAAATAATGTAATAAATGCCATTAAAAAAATTGTCGTAATCTCAAAACTTGTTAAACGATTAAAGCCCCAAATTTTTTCTAGACTAAATAAATTACAAAAAATAAGAATATTTCAAGCAAAGGTCGCTATCTCTAACCGTTTTTAAGTGGTTGCATGAATCTTGGACAAACACACAGTCAGAGAAACAAACAGATAGACAGACAGACACACAGACAGACAGACAGATACATACATAGATAGATAGATAGACAGACAGCCAGATAGACAGACAGACAGACAGACAGACAGACAGGCAGACAAAAATTGATTTGGCGGATCTTGTCATAATATCTTCTTATAATCATATGACACATGTAGAAACTGAAAATGAGGCCACAAAAGTAAAAAAAAAAAACAGATATAGCCTCCAATTTTATAAATAGAGATAAATAAGTTTGGTAATAAATAATGATAGGTTGATTATGTCAAATAACTTAACTGACACAATGCTGTCTGGTCTTTTATTTGTAACGTTTAGAAGTTTTCAAACTTAATAATTTAAGAATTTATACCTATTTTCAGTTAGAATACAATGTAACAAGTTGGAATGACAATTATTTATTACATTTTCATGTTTCTTATAAAGACATTCTTGTTAGAAAATTTTGTAATACTCTTTTGTATCACGCACATGGTTAGCATGCGAACATGTAGGATTTTGACAAAAATAATGCAACACAGACATGAAACTTGATCTCTTAAGAAAATGGGTTCATCATTGGGATTGTGGATCATTGGGATGGGTTCTAATAGGGTTAGATCGCAAGACCTCGCTGGCCAATTGATGTCGCCCCTCTGAGAGAAAACATGACCAGGAAATTTGGTTTGAAGTGAGTGTTTCACGTGCTGTGTGACATGTGGCTCCATCCTGTTGAAACCACATGTCATTTAAGTTCAAATCGTTGGTTTCATTGAAAAAAAAGTTGTTTAGCATCTCTCGATAGCGTACACCATTGACAGTAACAGCGTTACCAGCTTCGTCCTCAAAAAAGTACGGGCCAATGATTCCTCCAGCCCATAATGCACACCAAACAGAGCATTTTTGTGGATGCATTGGTTTTTCTTGAATAGTATGTGGATTTTCACTACCCCAGATATGACAGTTTTGGCGATTAACAAACCCATTCAAAAGAAAATGAGCTTCATCGTTCTATATGATTTTTTTGCAAAAATCAGCATCAACTTCTGTGTTTTCTAAAACCCAGTTCACAAATGTGTGTTTCTGATGGTCCGCTGCTTTCAGTTCTGGCGTCAGTTGAATTTTATACGCCTTTAAATGCAGGTCTTTTTTTTAATTCGTTGAGTAGTGCCATATGAAAGATTCAATTGCTGTGAACGGTGACGGATTGACGTGCTTGGTTCTTCTTGCACACTATCACGTATACGAGCAATATTTTCACCTGAACGACCTGTATTGATAGCGAACTCTTGGTGTATCAATAAGCATACCACTTGTTTCAAATTTTTGCAGTAGTTCACGAATTGCACGCTCACTTGGAACATTATTCCGTCCAAAAAGTGGTCGAAGTTTTCTTCGCGTAATCGTAACTGATCGCCTGTTTTCATAATAAACTTGCACGATATTTATGCGTTGCTGCACAGTATACGGCGCCATGATGAATTTGCAATGTGTTTAGATACCAACTGTAAAAATGTAAACTTCCAACATTCACTGAACGAAAATGGCGCGTAATTCAAATCCCGGAGTCCAATTTGGATCACCCTTTACATAGATGCATCTTAAACAAGAAACACGAATCAATTTTCAAAATGACCACCTCTATAGTATATGAAACTAGTGAGCTTTATAAATCAACTGCCACCAAATACACATTGAGTCTCTAAAGTCAACGTTTCAATTTTATAAATTCAAAAAACGTCCTATTAAATTGTAATTTAATTAATAACGAGCTCAATTATTATGTAAGAAAGTTATTCAAACCTAATTGATGTCACAGCACAATCAGATGAAGTCTAGAAATGTCTACCATTGTTTGAACTCTACAAAACTTCGAACAAAAGTACTTGTTAACTGGTTCATTTCAACAATTCACTCCACAACCACCATTTTCATTATTTTCAATTTATCGACAACGTTAAAACTATAGAAGAAATAGATTGGATAAAACTGTTACCTGTGGAGCACAGAGGGTCTATTCTGTAACTTTTCGACAGTCACATGCACAGTATCATGTCACCTATGTACACTGAACTGTCTCCGTAGACTGTCCTTTGTGATGTTGTTCTGTATTCGGCATTATCGAAAATAAGTAGCGTCATTTTGAAGTTTAAAATATTGTGATAGTCAGAATAGATTTCTTACAGGAGGTTATTTTGAATAGAAATGCCAAAAGTCTTACAAATATTAATAATAAACACGGAAATATACCGAATTTATTCAAGAATTCGCGACTGAAACTAACGTTGGCGGCGCTGCGTACAACAGCTGATGGCGCACGAGAAGCGTATATGTCAGAAGTTTTTTCTAAATATTTATCTGTTCAAACAATATTTCGGCAAAAAAGCACTGTATTTAAGTCACTATATTTTAAAATACTTCTTAATTCACATAAACTGCAGCACAACACGCTACAAATATTATCCAAATATACGCTTCTGTTTAATTTAGCTAGTCACTACCAGACGTCTCACTGTTATTTGCAGTCGCGAATACTGACTGTAAGATAACATCGTCACTGGGATCAATGGAGAGGATTGCAGATACCATTGGAGCAATTGTGCAAAACAGCTTATTTAGATTAATTAAATTTTATTAGAAGTATCTTATGTTTAATATAAATAACACTGTGTAAGTTAAATAACACTGAAACAATTATAAAAAGTAAATGATTCTCATTAAATTACCGAGCTGTTTTGTGTTCTCCACTTCAAGTACATCTATAAATTCATAATATGAGTATCTATAATGCCGGGTTTACATTGGTAGAGTAAAAGTAGTAACTAGCGCAAGTACTACGCGCTTTACTCTACTATCTTATTTTCAGGATAGTAGGTGTTCATACGCAATTGGCATACATATCTTATTTTCTGGATAGTAAGTGTCAAAACACATTTGACATCTTCACTGTGATTTTGTAGTGAACTTATCTTTTTGCAAAAAATAGTTTATGAATGTGGATATACATCGTCGCCCCGTGATGCCATTAAGGAAGTGGTATTTTGAATTACATCATTTTTTGTGGAGGAAATAATTGATTGTCTTACTGAAGTATTCGGTACAGAATATTAGCCTAAACAAAAATGGGTTAAAAAATGGATTGATAGAAGAACTACCCATGGCGCATCAGTCCTTCTATTTCGTGAATTAGCCGTGGAAGATCAAAAAGAATACAGACTGTGTTTAAGAATGACACCAGATGATTTTAATATGCTATTAAATTTAGTTAGTCCATTAATACAACGAACTGATACACTAATAAGGGATGCGATTCCAGCAAAAATAAAATTGGAATTAACGCTTTATTTCCTATCCACAGGAAATAGTTATTGTAGTCTACAACAGTGTTTCTCAACAGGTGGTCCGCGGACCACCAGTGGTGCCCAGAAAAATTTTAGTGGTCCGCGAAAGTTTTTATATGTGTTTTTTGCAGTTTTATTTTTAATTTATTTTGCACATTTTTTATGTAAATAGTTTATATTTTGTTTATTTTCTGTAAACTTTCTGTGATTTTCTACAAATAAAATAAATGTGTTTAGTAGCACATTAAATATATTTGTTTTTATGCAAAAAATAAACCAAAAATTATTATTAGTAATCCGCGTTAGAAAATTATATATTATTCTGATCCACGGTGCGTTTTTGGTCGAGAAACACTGGTCTACAACATCTTTTTCGTGTATCAAAGGCAGTTATTTCACAGATGATTTCAAAAATCATCAATTAATAAATCAATGTTACGCAATTTATGTAAATAAATTGTAATTTACCTGATATGGGTTTTTTTCTATTTGTTATGACAGGTTACCGCTTGCCGCCAATTTGAAATGAATCAATTTTGCGTAGTGGGGGAAAAGACAGTAGTTAGTAAATACGTCGACGAGCTAGCTGCTATCCTAGCCCAACTACTGGCAGCTAGTACTCTACTAGTCACAATGTCAACTGTTTACACAGGGATAGTAACTAGTTGCTAGTTACTTGCGCTAGTTACTAGCTCTTTTACTCTACCAATGTAAACCCGGCAGTAGACTAATGTTAGTCTTATAGATACGCTAGTAAATCTGAGTGGCTTTAATCCAACATATTTCTATAATTTTACCACTGATCGCAAGATCGTTAGACCGTTAATTATATAATATTTTACGTCTTCATATTTGTTTTCTACACGTTTCTTGGGATTATGATATAATAATTTCTATTTTGCCTGTCTGTTTATTTGCCTGAGATTCACGCAAGAACATAAAAATTAGCTTAATTTTGGTATTTATAAAATAGTATGTCGAAATTTTTCCTGTTCCAAAGTAATTTTTAAACATTTAAATTCTGACATCTGTATAAATCAAGTTTAACTAAGGTTTACGACTAATAATAAGTCATACGTTAACTATACGGTTATTTTACAGAAAATATACACTAGATCGGTTTTTAATGGTAGAGTAAAAGAATACGCTATCACTCAGCATGTCAGTATTTTTTCAGAGTCGTGCATGTAAGATTTCTACTACTTAAGACCCTAGCAATGGTGGCCAAACTGCGGCCAATAAAATATATTGTTTAGTTTTCTAATACCCTTTTCACACTAGAACTTTAAGATCGGATGTTAAAGTGAATGTATCTTTAAACGCTAATGTGAAACCGTATGGCCTCGTCTAAATACAAGCGATGTTTAAGACAGAGATCTGCGTCTTAAACTTCGTCCGCATTGCCAACTTAATTTCTATTATAAAAAAATACTCCTTGAATTTGTGCTGTCAACATTTTATATTATCATAAACAAGAATACTGTTTTATATCGACGTTATAAGAAGTTTATACTTATTGTTATAATAAAATTATTTATTTTAATAATGTGTTTAATAAAATACAGAGCTACAATAATTGAGATAAAATTTATCGACTTACATGTTAATACAGGTGTAATATATTCTTTATTGTAGTGTCTTTATTGTAGAATGAAATGTAATATCCTTATTTGTTTATAATAATTCAAAATGTGCGTCTGCGCAGACAGTTCAAAACTGGTAATTTCATGACGGTAACTTAAGGACAAAATTACTGTAGCTGATGACAGACCGGAGATTTAAACATCAAGTGTGAAAGCATACCGATCTTAAACATCGGTGAACTTTAAGTCGTCTTAAAGATCTAGTGTGAAAAGGGTATAATATACAATTTGTTTTACTTCTGACTTAAACTGAGCAAAGGAAATGAAGAAAATATCACAACCGTTAAAGTACTGATCAAATAACGACATGATTCTGTTGAGGGATGAATTCATTCCTGCATTTGTTGTTCTGTTATTGATATAAAATGTATAGTTTTGCCTAGTACTCTTTTGGGGTATATTGAAGTTGATCAACTGCAGAATATTGGGGCAATCGATAATCTGATTGACTATTTTATAGACACTGTACATATCGATTTGTACACGCCGTTTTGTCAAATTCTCTAAATCATAGCGGGCAAGACGAGCATCATATGTAAGTGACATATTGTTTTTAAAATATATAAAGTCCAAATATTTAATGAATCGTCTCTGCACTGATTCTAGTCTGTCAATGTAAATATGATATTGAGGACACCATATTGTAATCGCATATTCCAAACGGGGAATGACGAGAGTTTTGAAGAGTTGAATGAGGCTAGCGGATTGGCGAAATTCTTTGTAAGATCGGAATATGAAACCGAGGGTTTTAAAGGCAGATTTCGTTGTTTTGTCTACATGAACGTTAAATTTTAACTTATTATCAAAGTAAACAACAAGATCTTTAACAACTTGCAGCTGATTAAGATTTGCACCTCCAATGGAGTAGTTTTATTTAATGGCATTAAATTTTTTGGTGAAGCTAATAAAATTACATTTATCCAGATTCAAATAAAGTTTGTTGTGCATACAGTACAACTGAAATTTATCTAAATCCGAATTAAGATCATAGCAGTCTTGGATATTGACCATATTTTTATAAATTTTTAGGTCATCGGTATATAAAACAAAATTAGAATACTGAAAACATGAAATTAAGTCATTAATAAAGATAATAAATAGTACCGGGCCAAGATGGGAACCCTGTGGCACTCCGGAAGTTATACTAACAAAGCTAGATATGCAATTGTTGATTGCAACTGCTTGGCTACGATTTGAAATGTAGGATTCAATCCATCGAAGAAGGTTACCATGAATTAGGGTTGTACATCGAAGGCAAAACATCGATGTTAACATCGGCGCTTACTATCGATGTTGAAAAAACATCGAAGGAAAAACATCGATGTATCGGAAACATCGATGTTTTATTAATATTAAAAAAAGCTATTTATTTATATTATAAAGGTTTTATTTAATAATGTAAAGATAAAATACGAAAAAAGTAACATATAATACACAAAAAGCATTTATTAGATTTTGAAATAGAAATATTCCTTTTTAATAGTATTTAAATTCACATTAACATTATTATACCCAATATAATAATCCTAATTTGTACCTACAGTCTATTCCAAACGATTAGGCGGAACTAACCGCAATTTTCATTTTTGTAATTTGTCATTAGATATTTTTTTATATATTGAAGTTTTAGTTATTGACTTTTCCTGAACAGAATGATCAAAAGCTTCAATCAATCGGTAAAAGTAACTAGAATTGAAAATCTAGTTCCGCCTAAACCAAAGGAACAGACCTTACTATTTTTACATTTCTAAAATGAAATATTGGATTTTATTACAATACTAATATAGTAATCTTAATGTTAATTTTATATTATTTAACATAAAAATATATACATACACAATTATTTTTATACTTTTTTTAAGTTGAAATAAAGTCTGTTCCTTTGGTTTAGGCGAAACTAAATTTACAATTCTAATTACTTTTACCGATTAATTGAAGCTTTTGATCATTTTGTTCAGGAAATGCCAACTTCAATATATAAAAAATAGCTAATGACAACTTACAAAAATCCAGGGATTGGAGGAATAACAACTGGGAAAGTTTCAACAAAATTTAAAAAGAAAAAGCGTGTTGGCGTCGTTGGTCGTTCGCATTGTTTGCAAAAATTAGAAGTTTCTTCTTATTTTTTCGTATTCTGCTAACTGCTAAGAATAATAAGAACTAACCCTATTAGTATTGTTATATCACAATAGATGGCGCTTATATGTTGTGTAATAATTTTAATAAAAATAAAATTTTTGAGATTCCAGCGCCTCTAGCGGTAGTTTCTAAATTTCAAAGTTTAAACATCGACATCGGTAGTAGACATCGATGTTTTATCGATACTATCGCCAGCTGACCATCGATGTTTTCGATACATCGATGTTTTTTTCCCATCCCTATAGGTAGGCAATACTACTGTACTTGATCGGTCTATTTTCAATTGTCACACAGTTGTTTTATCTAGAATTGAGGCGTCAGGTATAAGAAGTTAACATAAGAAGACGAGAGTTTGGTTGAATATTATCATCTGATGACACATCATCTTTATTCGCGACTGCAAATAACAGTGAGACATCTGGTGGTGACTGGCTAAATTAAACAGAAGCGTATATTTGGATAATATTTGTAGCGTGTTGTGCTGCAGTTTATGTGAATTAAGAAGTATTTTAAAATATAGTGACTTAAATACAGTGCTTTTTTGCCGAAATATTATTTGAACAGATAAATATTAAGAAAAAACTTCTGACATATACGCTTCTCGCCCGCCATCAGCTGTTGTACGCAGCGCCGCCAACGTTAGTTTCAGTCGCGAATAGGAACTTAAACTTGTATCTGTATTCGTTATAGCTTAAAATTAGTATATCGGTGATCGTTGTAACCAAGTTCAACTGTACCTAATTTAAAATTTATCAAGATAGAAAGAAATTGAGATTCTTTAAACAACTAGAGATTAAGAACTATGCCGAATTCTGGGGACAGTCAATAAAAATCGTAGACTCCGATCTAAAACTGATATGGCAGTGGTACATACTTAATAAAACATAAATCTATGCACGCCTATGGTAGTAATAGGTGAACTAGCTACCTTTTTCAAGTATTCAGTATATAGTCGCAGTTTTAATTTAGTGCGATCCACTATTACACATATTTGTGGCGGAATACTCTACGAATGCATACTTAACAGTTGAAATTTATTACTGCAGAATAAAATTTAAAATGTTGTATACTATAATTACAATTGGACCCACAGGGACTATTTACACATTTCAAAAAAACGCGAAAGGCATTTAAACGAAGGCTATAATAAAGTTGGTGATATATGGAGACAAGTGAAATAGAACAAGACGGAAAAATGGAGAGGAAGGAATTGGTTTTATAAAAGAATAGCCGATACGGACATACATATCGGTCTGGGAAAATGTTCGTGGCGTTTTTTTTTTAGTAAAATTCAACTGGTTTTGTTATAGTGTGAAAATGAATTTATTTAAACCAAATCAGCACCTCAGAGGTAACTTGTATTAAGTCACAAATGATAAACAGCTCAGAAAAGACGATTTAAGATTGTTTACTTCCTTGCGTTGATCGACTTGATACAGTTTTAAAGCAACGTATATTAAAACTGGCTAGAGCTATAGTTCCAAATTATTTTCCAATCGACGGACTATAAAGTATTAAGTCACTTGGCACTAAAATGTCATTTCTGATTAAAATGTGACTTGATACAGTTTACCTCTAAGGTGCTGAAATATACTCCATTATTATCGACAACGTTTCGCCATTATTCGGGTAGAGCCATGATGCCATCGGTGAAGAACTCTGTGGTTTCTGGTTGAAAAACTGAATCGGTTTTCCCAGGCTTCTTTTGAAACCAGCTTAATTCCATTGAGAGAATTCAGCAGAGATCGGAATAGGTGATAGTCAGAGGGTGCTATATCTGGACTATACGGTGGACGCAACTAAATTTCCCAACCAAGCTCTCGCAATTTTTGACGGGTCATCAAAGAAGTGTGTGGTCTTGCGTTGTCATGATGAAAGACACCTTTCCTATTATTTAATTCGGGCCGTTCTCTTTCAATTGCCTGGCGTAATATCTCTAGTTGTCTACAGTAGAGTTGAGAATCAATCGTTTGACCAACTGGAAGTAGCTCATGGTGGACGATTCCCTTCCAGTCCCACCATACACACAGCATCACCTTGTTCGGCGTCAATCCTCGCTTCGCGAACGCTTGTGACGGCTCACTATCCCTTGTCCACGATCTTTTACGCTTCCGATTGTCATACATGATCCATTTTTCATCACCGGTTATGACACGTTTCAGAAATGGCTCGATTTCATTGCGTTTCAGCAGCGCATCGCAGATGTTAATTCGGTCTATCATGTTTTTCGCGCTCAACTCATGTGGAACCCATTTATCGAGCTTTTTTTTTGTAGCCAGCTTTCCGTAAATGGTTCAAAACAGTTTTGTGGGCAATGCCTAGCTCCGTACCAATATCGACACTGCTGATATGCCTATCTTGCTGGAGTTTTTCAAGAATTTCATCAGATTTTTCACTGATTGGACGACCAGAGCGTGAGTCATCTTTCACATTAAAATTACCAGAACGAAAGCGAGCGAACCATTTCCGCGCAACAGATTTTGATAAAGTACCTTCACCGTACACAGCACAATTTTTTTCACAAGCCTGCGCAGCGTTCTTCCCTTTGTCGTAATAATATTGCAAAATATAGCGCAATTTTTCATTAGTTTTCTCCATTTTCAAACGCAGACAACTTTCCAACCACTGCACAAATTTTGATGTTTAGACACTCAAAGTAACGCTCGAACTGTCACCTTTCCAACGAGCGCTTAGTGGTGTCGCTGCGATCTGTGTTTCCTGAGTTATTTGCAATTGGCGCCATCTATCGGCAAAAACGCCACGAACTTTTTCCCAGACCTGATATATATGTGCATACATACGTACATTCAAAGTCGTGTTCAAAGTAGAAGAATTAGTTAATTACATTTTCTGGCGCACAGTAACAATGGTTATTTGCTCATCAAAATAGAAGAACACTTGTAGATAGACAAACAAGCAACTTTTCCTTTCGTACTTCCTTTCGGCAGGTGAACATGTGATACGCCTTCAGTACGAGTTTGAATTAGCTAGAGCATTGTTTCTCAAACCTTCGACAGTTGCGGACCACTTTCAGAATTCTACACTAACCGCGGACCACCAACTTCAAGAAAAACATTTTTTTTCATAAAGGCCCATTATTAATACTTATGAAAATTTGTGTGCACGGACCACCAAGAATTGACTCACGGACCACCTGTTGAGAAACACTGAGCTATAATAATTTTGTACTCAGTGTGATATTTCATTAGTTTGGTCCACTCAAGGAGACATAACGTGAAAAAAAGTTCAGCGACAACGAGGAAGTCAAAGAATTTGTGGGAAACTGGCTCAAACAACAAGACAAAGATTTCCTTGCATCAGATATAAAAAACTAGTTCATCGTTGGGACAAGTGTATTCATATTCGTGGGGCTTATGTTGAGAAGTAGTAAAAGTGTTATTTTGTAAAAATACACAGTTTTTTTTCTACATCAATTTGTCTCTTTAATGTCTCTTGTAGATAGAAATTAGGATGCTATGGACACATCACAAGAATGAAGGAAGAAACACCGACAGAAAATATATGACTTCAGGAAGTAGACCAAGAGAAAGATCCCAATAATACATGAAACCAAATAGTGGCACAAATCCTAGATAAAAATGGATTGTCATGGAATGAACCAGAGAATCCACAATAAGAGTGAATAGTGCAAATTCATTAAAGAACTGGATTAAGAAGAACCACCTCTACACCAAATGGTAGAAGAGGATACTGACTATATACCAGGTCTACAAGTATGAAATGCGGATTTTTTAAAAAATAAAACACATTAAACTTAAAAGAACAGTAATAGTTTATTTATTCAAAGTATGCTCCATTAGAAGTTATACATTTTTTCCATCTTTCAGGCAATTTGTGAATACCTCGCCAGTAGAACTCTTCCCCTTTCCCCGCAAACCATTCATCTAGCCATTCTTTCACATTTTCATATGAACAAAAGTGCTGCTCGGCAAGTGCGTGACCCATCGATTCGAACAAGTGGCAATCTGAAGGGGCCAAGTCTGGTGAGTAAGCGGCATGGGGTAGCACTTCCCACTTGATTGCCTCCAATGTGTTGCAAACTACTTTTGCCTTATGTGATGGAGCGTTATCGTGAAGAAAGATTACCTTGTGCTGCCTTCTTTCGTATTCTGGTCGTTTTATGAGCAGCGAATGGTTCAATTCGATCAGTTGTTGTTGGTAGCGTTGGGTATTAACTGTTTCACCAGATTTTAACAATTCATAATAGACCACACCCTTTTGGTCCCACCAAGTACAGAGCATTGTCTTTTTGCCAAAGTGATTCGGTCTTGCAGTTGATGTGGATGGTGAGCCTGGGTTCACCCATGATTTTTTGCGTTTGGGATTTTCAAAATAAATCCATTTTTCATCGTCAGTAATGATACGATGCAAAAAAGACTTTCTTTTGTATCGTGCAAGCAAAATTTCACAAGTGTTTTTGCGTTTTTCCATCTGCCTCTCATTCAATGCATGTGGAACCCATCTGCCGACTTTCTGGATCTTACCCATCTCTCGTAGGCAATTGGAAACAGCTTGTTGACTAACGCCTAACTGCTCTGCTAGTTGTTTTTGTGATTGACTATCGTCTTCCTGTAGCAATGTTTCCAATTTTGTATCTTCATATTTTTTTGGAGGTTTTCCATGTTCTTTGTCTGTAAGATCAAAGTCACCACTTTTGAAACGCCGAAACCATCGTTCACACGTATCTTGCAATGGAGCATATTCACCATAAGCTTCTCGAAGCAGTCGGTATGATTCAGCAGCAATTTTTTTCAAATGAAAACAAAACAGTAGTACTGTCCGCGAATGCTCTTTATTTGGCACAAAATTTGACATTTTTAACACAGTAAAACAAAACTATATGATCACTTTTCAAATTATAACCTATACGCATTTGACACTTAATGATAACTTAACAAAACGCCATATGTGTTGAAATTTTGAACTATACACTCTGTTTGCGCGGCAAGTTTGAAAAAAATCCGCATTTCATACTTGTAGACCTGGATTCTTGAATGCTGGTTACAAGTTTCACAAGAAACTTAAGTGTATTTGGTGGCAGTTGATTTTTATATCTCAGTAAGTTTAATAAGCAACTCAAATGTATTTGGTGGCAGTTGATTCCTGAATTCAAGTCACAAGTTTCATAAGAAAGTCAACTTCTCGTGTGATATTTCTAACATGTTATTGATTCTTTTGATATTTTGAAGGAGGAAGAAAGTTATTTTATTTGAAAATGAACAGTATACATGTTGTTATATCAGACTTCCAGTCACAAGTACCTTTTTGACACTGCTATTGTCATCTTAAACGACGTCTTTGTCAACTAGTCCCCTTCGGCGAGATACCTGATCACCAACACAGCAGTTCTCAAACAGTTCACAACATGAATATGTACATTTACAAAATCTTTACTCTTAAATATCCAGAAATAATTCTAAACTTGTTTATAAAAGTTATAGGCCATGTTCATAATCTTTTACTAAGTATTGCAATTAAACATTACTTCTTAAATCTTTATTTTACACGTAAATAAACAAAATAACCCACGATTACCATAATGACAATATAGTGCTGCTTATACCCTTTTCACACTAGATCTTTAAGACGAGTGAACTTAAAGTTCACCGATTTTTAAGATCGGTATGCTTTCACACTTGATGTTTAAATCTCTGTTGCTGTCATCAGCTACAGTAATTTTGTCCTTAAGTTACCGTCATGAAATTACCAGTTTTGAACTATCTGCGCAGACGCACATTTTGAATTATTATAAACAATTAAGGATATTTCATTTCATTCTACAATAAAGGCACTACAATAAAGAATATATTACACCTGTATTAACATGTAAGTCGATACATTTTATCTCAATTATTGTAGCTCTGTATTTTATTAAACACATTATTAAAATAAATAATTTTATTATAACAATAAGTATAAACTTCTTATAACGTCGATATAATACAGTATTCTTGTTTATGATAATATAAAATGTTGACAGCACAAATTCAAGGAGTATTTTTTTATAAAAGAAATTAAGTTGTCAATGCGGACGAAGTTTAAGACGCAGATCTCTGTCTTAAACATCGCTTGTATTTAGACGAGGCCATACGGTTTCACATTAGCGTTTAAAGATACATTCACTTTAACATCCGATCTTAAAGATCTAGTGTGAAAAGGGTAATAGAGATAGTAAAGACTTAGGTGTACTATTTAGACACGATTTTAATTTTAGTGACCACATAGACAATATAGTGACTAGTGCCCTAAAAACTGGTTAACAAACTTGGTTACAACTTGGTTACTGTACTGTGCACTAGTTCGACCTAAATTAGAGTACACAAATACAATCTGGAGCCCAAGAACAATGTCCCACAAAAATCAAATAGAAAAAGTACAAAAGAGATTTGTAAGAAACCAGACTCTGAAATTAACCAGAACATATCCTTTTCGTATCTCTTATGCAAACCAGTTAAAATCCTAGCTGTCAATAATAGCAAGAAATTTCAAACATTAGAATGGAGACGCGACATCCACACTTTGAATTTCGCGTTTAAATTACTTAATAATAAACTAGATGCCCCAGAACTTCTTCAAAATTCAAATATTCGAGTCCCTGACATAAGATTGAGAATTAAATATGATTTTTCAAAATTTCAGAATCTTTGTCACCACTGAACAAAATGCTCGGTCTAGTAAACAAGCAAGTCTCTGATAGAGATGTAGATTTTACACATTTTTAATATTTTTGTGATGTCATTGATGTATACAATAAATAGCAGTGGTCCCAACACACTTCCCTGTGGCACTCCTATACAGTTTTCTAATTTCTCACCAAGCACACCATTCCATTTCACCTTTTGTTCCCTGTTTAGAATGTAACTGTTAAACCATTTCAATACTGTGCCTCTTATACCATAGTAATAAAGTTTCTGCAGCAGTATTGATTTATCAATATTTTCGAACGCTCTTTTTAAATCTAAGAAAACTAGGCCTACATGTTTTTGTTTATCTAAAGAGGCTTTCCATTCATTTATAACATGCTGCAACGCAGTTTCGCATGTGTGTTCGTTTATCAAAAGTGAATGTTAATTCATTCAAAAAGATTCGACTTCTCTACTTCCAGATCACGACTCAAACTCCCCATCCGTAGTTTTTAGAGTAGTTTCGTATTAAAGACTTTCTGTCTTTTTTTCTGTCATAGAATTTTGGATATATACTCCACTCATAATTCTTATATAGCAGATATTATTTTGGTTTTACAGATTTGGTTTCGATACACGATAAAATCTAACTAACAAACTTTAATTTCTAAATTTCCTTGAACTGAATTTTTTACAACATTGCAAAAACTCTTCGATCAAAAATTACATATTGTTCTAATATATGATTTAGCAATACATGTTTTTGTACTTAGAAAAAGAAGTGGAGCACTGTACTCTAATAAATTCAAGATATAATCTTATGTAGTTACATGGTTTAGTCTCGTCGCTTGTTCGTGTGTTATCGGTTATATTCGTGACCTTAAGCTCAAAAAAGCTCCCTTGATAACAATGGGGGTATAATGATACTTTCAAAATATGAATTTTCTACATTAAGATAAGAGGGCTTTATGAGACAAAAAATATCAATTTTTTACAATTTACCATCATAGAAATTCTTTAAATCTGAGTGAAACTGGAACTCAGGAATCAACTTCCACCAAATACATCTCAGTTTATGAAACTTGTGACTGGGATTCAGGAATCAACTGCCACCAAATACATCTGAGTTTCTGAAACTTGAGACTGGGATTCAGGAATCAACTGCCACCAAATGCACCTGAGTTTATGAAACTTGACACTGGGATTCAGGAATCAACTGCCACCAAATACACCTGAGTTTATGAAACTTGTGAATGGGATTCAGGAATCAACTGCCACCAAATACACCTGAGTTTAGGAAACTTGTGACTGGGATTCAGGAATCAACTGCCACCAAATACACCAGAATTTATGAAACTTGTGACTGGGATTTAGGAAACAACTGCCACCAAATACGCCTGAGTTTATGAAACTTGTGACGAATTCAATAAAAAACAGTCGCCATATATCATAAAATACGATCGGAGACATAATTTAAGATTTCACATAAGAAAACTCTAGAAGTTCTTAGAACTCTTAACTATGAAGTCATGTGTAAAACCCGAAATCTCCGTCTCTGCGCCCTACGTTATCCTACGGGAACCGATACTCCAATATCACTATTGAAGTAATCCCGTCCTACATCAATAGACCTTAGATGTCCATTCTCCGGGGATATTCACGTTAAATGTACTGAATAAGGCCCTCTCACATTATAGTTTCCATACAAACCTATCTACATTGATTAATGGACTATTCTCAACAACTATATTGCACTTATACCACATTTCCGAAACGATCAAAGAAATTGTTTTAAAAAAATAGATTCAAGGTTGAGGGTTAGTTATTTAGCACTTTTGTACGAGAGAGATTTAAATTTAACCTACATTTTATTATTTTTTGGTCTATATAAATTATGAATTAACATTATATTATCTGTTTCATTTTGTAATACGGAACTAACAGGAGAAGTTCATTTTTTATGTTGTATATTGACAATACATTTATAATATTATCATAGTATTGGTTCACACGGATACGCCAAAGTCTGTTTACTCCACAACAGTCACCAAAGTAACCAGATTTAGTTTCGTATTACAAATTGAGACAGATTATACCATACAATGATTTTTTTTTATCCAGCAAACGATTAATTATATTTTATAATATTAAGGGCCGGTCTTTCCACCTTCTGATAAACTTCTGGGTAACTATCTGATAGATAAAGTAATCTGATACTTTATCTGTTGGATAAATGTCATCCCGTCTTTCAATTCATATTTATCTGTCAGATAGTTATCTGACGGATAATGAGACTGACATATTGAATCCTCAGATTGGTAACACTGAATGTGTAACTGAAATAGGCGTTGAGAACGAATTTCTTTTTTTGTTTCTCTATGGATATAAATAAATAAATTGGTAAACTGACAGCTATCGAGCCGTTTTTTGGTTATTGTCATGTTCTGTGATTGTCATTAACAAAATTAAATTTATGTATGCGTTATATAAGATTTTAGCAATTATTAATGTCGTAAGCATGTAATAAAATTGGGGGAATGAAAAATAAATAGTAGATATTAATAATAATTGTTCTACGTTTATTTAATTTTTTAATTTTATTATGATTGATGTAAATACAAAATAAGTTATAATAAATTTGAAAATAAGAAATTAAATCACGGAGTATTCTTTCATTTTAATTTTTTCTGAGTAATCAGTTTCTTAAGGTACGTCGGTGACGTGTGTCGGTACACAGTACTGATCTTTTGTGGGTGGGTCTTCATATCCACTCTTGTAACGTTAAAGTTGCGTAATACTGCAGTTGCTACTATACCAATTATAATCTTATTGCTCAAATTCGAAGCTAATATTAGAATTGGTAAACGTATTGTAAGGCGTGAATCCCGGCTAAGGTTTAATATAAAATATCCTTCTCGATACCGTTTACTTCAGCCTTTTTTTCACAGAAGACTAACTAACTTTTCACTAACATTTCATCCCAGGCTGCAACCACTCGTGGATAGCGGGCAATTTCGTAAAATACTCGTTGAAATTTGTGTATTTAATTTTCCGTACAAGCCATACAAATGAAATCAGACATAAGCTGGATATTGCACGAGATACTTTTTTCATATTTTTTCTCACCGTGGACTGGTGCACTGTTATTTTGGAGTTAAAGCATTATTTCTACAAATAATAAAATTCAAACATATTATATTTTTTCAAGTCCATTTTGCAATTTATTGTTCCAAGAAATCATTTAATTTCTAACTTTTTGACAGTGACAGCACTTATTTGTTACTTATTCGCTACTTTGACTACCGAACAACTTATCTGCCAGATAGCATAGTTTATTCGTAGGAATAACTTTATCTGAAGGTGGAAAGACGCTTTATTGTTTTTATCCGTCAGATAACGTTACCAGCCACTTTATCTGAAGCTGGAAAGACCGGCCCTGATTTTAATTAATTATTCTAATGATTATTTTGTTAATCTATCTTAACTATTCCATTCTTCCCATCTAACATCTGTTTTCAATAGGTTTAACTCAAAATAACGAATTTGTTAAGATCCCTCTCCCATCCAATGTAAAAGTTTTTCTGTTTTCGACAACTCTTATTAATTATCTGGATTATATAATTAATTATCTTTAATTACAGAAAAACAAGGTGGAAGCAAAATAGATAATACCCTATAGAAGACGTGCTTGGAATTAATAGAAAAATTCCCGATAGTATAGAAAGAGAAAAGGACATAAATAAGGGTAAGGGTGGGAAATAAAGGTAAAACTGTGCACGCAAGATTTTATAACATACGTAGGGCGCTAGGAAAGTATTGAGATACGGCTGTATATATAAACACAGCAAGTTTATTCTTGCACCATTCAAAACATAATAGTTGCACTGATAAATAAATTATATGTAGTCAATTTGCAGTGCAAGTGTAAACTTATCAATATGAGTGAGTAACGCGACGAGATGATCGTGCAATAATTTTGTACAATTTTAAACGTGGTTTGTCTACGGAAAACTGTATCTCCGAAATGTTTACTATTTTTTCTGAGAATTATCCAAGTCGGAGCACAATGTTTCGTTGGTATAAACAATTTCAAAGAGAAATATTTAACCTAGATGATGATACTCGTCCAGCAAGGCCCCGTGAAACAGTTACTCCTGTAAATATTGCTGCGGTTATAAAACTGCTCGATGAAAATAGGCGAATTACATACAGGCAGACAAAGGAGTCTTTGCAGATTAATGCACCAGCTACAGGGCAACCCTAACCACATGACTAAATGGGCTACAGCCCCGGGGCGTAAGCGTTTTGGGGACAGCATTTTGGCATTTTTATTGGTGTTATGTACAGAACGGGGAACTTGCCAGGGGCGCCACTGCAAAGATGAGGACTTTTTTTTTGCTACTCACTAGAATTTGGAGAGCTGAGGCCCTTTTTTTTGCTCTACACTTGGATTTGGGGAGTTGAGGATCTTTTTAGGGTTTTGTAGGTATGACCAAAAAACCCTTATGCCGTCATTTTGTCGTCTGTCTGTCTCTCCTCTGTCTGTCTGTCTGTCTGTCTGTCTGTCTGTCTGTCTGTCTGTCTGTCTGTCTGTCTGTCTGTTCGGTAAATATTGTAGCCAAACGGCTAAACCTAGAGAGTTGAAATTTGGCATGCTTATACAACTCTTTGACCCGCACACAGGAAGAATACTAAAACATCTAAAAAACATGTTCCCCTAAAAATATAAACAAATATATGCTCATCGAAAAAAAATATATTTTTTTACAATTCTGTGTAGGGTATCAAATTAAAGCCCTTGGTACGTGAATTAACGATCAAAATTTTATTTTTGCAAAATAAATTATTTTGAGGCGATTTTTGCCAGAATTGTGCAAAAAAAATTTTGTCCCACACCCTGTAGCTCAGATCGTTTAAACTAAAAATCTGAAAAAATTCTCAGTAATGTACATTGGTGTGAACCGGAATAGTACAACAGGAATTTTTGATCAGATTATGTTTTCGGAAAATAATGCATTTTTTGTGTTTTTAAGTAAAATATGTAATATATTTAATCCGCTATTTAAGATAGTAAACGAATGATCCTGTATGGCACAGTGGTAACGTTCTCGCTTAGTGAGTTGAAACTACTGTAAGAAACTGTGTTCGAATCCCGTCAAATTTTATTTTTTCAGTTTTTTTTTGCATTTTTATTTTGTTTAAATTATTTTGTCAAAATTCTAGTTATATTTTGGTAAATGTTGCATTTAATTTTTAAAAGCGTAAATTTAATAACCAGTGGGAAGTGTTGAAATTATAATTTAATTCTATATTTGAAGGTACCAGAGGGCGAGGCTTATAATTTAAGCAACCAATGGAAGCCATAGGCGCAATTTTCAAAATCTTAATGAACCTTGCTATATAAAAAAAATACTGCACATATTTAGAAACTTAAATATGGTATTAGGCATTCGAATTAAAATTCATAAAAAAATATTTTGACATAAAATTTGTTTTGGCATCCCAAATAATCATCACACAGTTAATAAATACCTGCGAAACCCTGAAATGTGTGAAAATTCACACCTTACATCAATTTTTTTTGTTCTTTACTTGGATTTGGGTAAATCAAGACCTTTGCTTTTTTTAAATCAATTTACTTTATTTGCCAACGGCGCCAAAAACATTACTGTTCTGGTTATGTATTTTCTTATAAAGAGGGGCGCATTATTTTTAGTATCCCACGGGCGCCGAATATCTTAAGACGGCCCTGACTAGCTATCCGTTCAATTCTTCACCATCATCTGAAAGTTAGTAAAGTTTGCACGCTATGGGTGCCTCACAACTTGACTGATGCACAAACAGCAATAAGAGTTTGAATGGCGTCGATAAATGTTTAAAAAAATCAGCTATGGCCACCACAGGACCGACCGCCATCACAAAGTACTATAAAATACATTCTAGCAGCAGAATAGTTAATATAGTAAAACACAATAACGTATTATAATTTTTTCGAATATTTCTCTGTTGTGAAATATTCGCCAGTCTTAAAACCAACACGAGTAAACACCCATTTCTAGTTAACCGATTGATGTCAAAAGCTTAAATATGAAGTTTCATAAAAATCCTTTTAGCCGAATTTGCTCTGCACGTGTACAAAGACCGACAGACAGACAGCATATTTGCATATTTTTAGCATGATGTCTGATGCTAAAAATAGTCAAAACGTTATGTAGGGAGCTCAATTCGTGGAGATCCATCGAAATCTCGAAATGTCAAAATTGGTATGATCACAATACCTCCCTTATATATGTTGGCGGTCGGTAAAAATTGAAATGGGACACTTGAAATACGTGAACTCCATTGTGACAGGGGACGAAACCTGGCTTTATTATTATGTGCCATCAAAGTCAAGAAACAAGATATAGCTCTTCGAAGAAGCCTCCTTTAGATTTTTCCACCACCGATTCTATGTCAGAAGGAACGTACGGTATAACCCGTATTTGGTCAATACCATAGGCATGTCTAAGATGGTAGTAGAGCACGCGGAGAGCAGCATTGTGTCTAAACACGTAGCTGGACGCTGCATGAGATGGACAAGCAGACTGCATGTGCATAATGGTTTCAGAAATGTGGTGGCACTACTTACAGAGAATTATTTTTATTATTACGTATGTCTCTGATTGCTCGTACGTCATAAACCTCTTCGGACTATCTGTGGTTGCCCACTGATAGTGAAGTAGAAATTGTGAACGGCGCCACTGGATCAAATGGTTCTTATCGTGTATAAACGATCCATTGCACTATCGCTTATTGTCGAAACATATAAAATTTAAATGAAATTGGGCAATATTTTACTTTTTCAACTGTAGTAAAATGTCCAACATTTCTTCCGGTGAATAAATTTTTGAAAGAAAACTATTGATTGCCAAATCACAGCATCTGATAGACGGATTCGAAAGAAGACTTGTTTATTTATTGACAGTTGATTTCTGAAACCCAGCCACAAGTTTCATAAACTGAGGTGTATTTGGTGGCAGTTGATTCCTAAATCCCAGTCACAAGTTTCATAAGCTCAGGTGTATTTGGTGGCAGTTGTTTCCTGAATCCCAGTCACAAGTTTCATAAACTCAGGTGTATTTGGTGGCAGTTGATTCCTGAATCCCAGTCACAAGTTTCATAAACTCAGGTGTATTTGGTGGCAGTTGATTCCTGAATCCCAGTCACAAGTTTCATAAGCTCAGGTGTATTTGGTGGCAGTTGATTACTGAATCCCAGTCACAAGTTTCATAAACTCAGGTGTATTTGGTGGCAGTTGATTCCTGAATCCCAGTCACAAGTTTCATAAACTCAGATGTATTTGGTGGCAGTTGATTCCTGAATCCCAGTCACAAGTTTCATAAACTCAGGTGTATTTGGTAGCAGTTGATTCCTGAATCCCAGTCACAAGTTTCATAAACTCAGGTGTATTTGGTGGCAGTTGATTCCTGAATCCCAGTCACAAGTTTCATAAACTCAGGTGTATTTAGTGGCAGTTGATTCCTGAATCCCAGTCACAAGTTTCATAAACTCAGGTGTATTTGGTGGCAGTTGATTCCTGAATCCCAGTCACAAGTTTCATAAACTCAGATGTATTTGGTGGCAGTTGATTCCTGAATCCCAGTCACAAGTTTCATAAACTCAGGTGTATTTGGTGGCAGTTGATTCCTGAATCCCAGTCACAAGTTTCATAAGCTCAGGTGTATTTGGTGGCAGTTGATTACTGAATCCCAGTCACAAGTTTCATAAACTCAGGTGTATTTGGTGGCAGTTGATTCCTGAATCCCAGTCACAAGTTTCATAAACTCAGATGTATTTGGTGGCAGTTGATTCCTGAATCCCAGTCACAAGTTTCATAAACTCAGGTGTATTTGGTAGCAGTTGATTCCTGAATCCCAGTCACAAGTTTCATAAACTCAGGTGTATTTGGTGGCAGTTGATTCCTGAATCCCAGTCACAAGTTTCATAAACTCAGGTGTATTTAGTGGCAGTTGATTCCTGAATCCCAGTCACAAGTTTCATAAACTCAGTTGTATTTGGTAGCAGTTGATTCCGAAATCCCAAGCACAAGTTTCATAAACTCAGGTGTATTTGATGGCAGTTGTTTCCTGAATCCCAGTCACAAGTTTCATAAACTCAGGTGTATTTGGTGGCAGTTGATTCCTGAATCCCAGTCTCAAGTTTCATAAACTCAGGTGTATTTGGAGGCAGTTGATTCCTGAATCCCAGTCACAAGTTTCATAAACTCTGGTGTATTTGGTGGCAGTTGGTTGCCAGTCACAAGTTTCATAGTAATTTCATGTATTATGCTATAAACTCGAGCTGTTTAAGGCCTTATGAGTTAACATACTTAGGTTACTGTTATTTTTTGTTCGTTTACATAATTTCGATCGTATTTTTTGTGTAGTACTGAGCTAAATTCGTGGATATTCGTGCCTCGTACCCAGTGTCGCGTGTTAACCCCAGTCGATAATAATGAAACCTACTGAAACTGCGTTACTTTCAAAAATATGCTCGCTAAATACTGACACGGAATCTGTCAAAAACAAAACTTCTATTGCTCATTTCTATAAATGATTTTTAACACTGGTTACACTACCTTTAGAGACGAACTATGACGGATGAAAACATGAATTATTTTAAAACAAGTGGTTAATAAATTGTTTGTTATTTAAAATGAAGGATTTGAAGTACAGATTAGGAAAAATTGGACCTAAAAGGAGACTTATTAGCCAGACTTGTCTCTGTCACATATTTCAAACGAATCTGTCTACAGTCAAAAAACATTTTTTCTATAAATTTTTCTAACTTATTATATAACTTCCGCTAGAGCTACCTTATAAACGACAAATCTTCTAAAGTTAGTTAAAAATGAAAAATTGTCTAGCCAGTTGAATATTAAAATATAATAAATCTTTTGTTTAATTATTTTTTGACGAGAGTAGAATTGTAGAAATTCTAATTTTTAAGACGTGTTCTGGAATATTAATGTTGTGTTTCTTATAAAAGAATTATTGCAGTATCTCTGCATTTAACTGTCACGAAATTAATTTAATTTTTAATTAAAATTAAAGTATTTAGCGTAAACCTGAGTTATCAAACTTGTGACTGGGATTCAGGAATAATCTCCAACCAAATACACCTGAGTTTATGAAACTTGTGACTGGGATTCAGGAATCAACTGCCACCAAATACACCTGAGTTTATGAAACTTGTTACTGGAATTCAGGAATCAACTGCCACCAAATACACCTGAGTTTATGAAACTTGTTACTGGAATTCAGGAATCAACTGCCACCAAATACACCTGAGTTTATGAAACTTGTGACTGGGATTCAGGAATCAACTGCCACCAAATACACCTGAGTATATGAAACTTGTGACTGGGATTCAGGAATCAACTGCCACCAAATACACCTGAGTTTATGAAACTTGTGACTGGGATTCAGGAATCAACTGCCACCAAATACACCTGGGTTTATGAAACTTGTGACTGGGATTCAGGAATAATCTCCCACCAAATACACCTGAGTTTATGAAACTTGTTACTGGAATTCAGGAATCAACTGCCACCAAATACACCTGAGTTTATGAAACTTGTGACTGGGATTCAGGAATAATCTCCCACCAAATACACCTGAGTTTATGAAACTTGTTACTGGAATTCAGGAATCAACTGCCACCAAATACACCTGAGTTTATGAAACTTGTGACTGGGATTCAGGAATAATCTCCCACCAAATACACCTGAGTTTATGAAACTTGTTACTGGAATTCAGGAATCAACTGCCACCAAATACACCTGAGTTTATGAAACTTGTGACTGGGATTCAGGAATAATCTCCCACCAAATACACCTGAGTTTATGAAACTTGTTACTGGAATTCAGGAATCAACTGCCACCAAATACACCTGAGTATATGAAACTTGTGACTGGGATTCAGGAATCAACTGCCACCAAATACACCTGAGTTTATGAAACTTGTGACTGGGATTCAGGAATCAACTGCCACCAAATACACCTGGGTTTATGAAACTTGTGACTGGGATTCAGGAATCAACTGCCACCAAATACACCTGAGTTTATGAAACTTGTGACTGGGATTCAGGAATAATCTCCCACCAAATACACCTGAGTTTATGAAACTTGTTACTGGAATTCAGGAATCAACTGCCACCAAATACACCTGAGTTTATGAAACTTGTTACTGGAATTCAGGAATCAACTGCCACCAAATACACCTGGGTTTATGAAACTTGTGACTGGGATTCAGGAATCAATTGCCACCAAATACACCAGAGTTTATGAAACTTGTGACTGGGATTCAGGAATCAACTGCCACCAAATACACCTGAGTTTATGAAACTTGTGACTGGGATTCAGGAATCAACTGCCACCAAATACACCTGAGTTTATGAAACTTGTGACTGGGATTCAGGAATCAACTGCCACCAAATACACCTGAGTTTATGAAACTTATGAATGGGATTCAGGAATCAACTGCCACTAATTTTACCTAACTTATACAATTGTAGTTTATAAATTACAAGTTAAATTCATGTTAAACATATGTTTTCACAGTTAGCTAATATAAATCAAAACAGTTAATAAGTTCTGTGATTTTTTCATTGCTTTTCAAAATTAGTTCCTGTCTTGTATCACGCTACTTTCCTTGCGAATTTGTCAAAGGAAATTGATAATTTGCGTGAGAAAATTTCACAGAATTTCCACTTATTTTCATTCATTTTATATCATTTTCTTCTTCAAATATAAGGATATAATTTTTACCAAAGTTGGATTGTGTAAAAGATTATTTTAGACAAAAATACTAAAATTTATTTACTAAAATTTTGTTACTAAAATTATTGATTTATATTAAAATAAATATAAAGATCATTTAGAATACGAGAGTTGCCTCTTATATTTCGGGATTGCGCTAAACTAGTGCTGCCATCTGACAACTGACGCTTCTATCGTAAAGTTTGATATTTTTGACGGTACTTAGAATGTTTTGGCGCACCAGCACTATTTGTGTTGTTTACAGTAACTTGAAAAAATTAATCTCGGCTAAGAATGGAATTAAATCGTTAACATCTTCGAGCGATTATTTTTTACAACTTTCAACGTGGATTAACCCAACAACAGTGCATCGATGAACTTAATTCGACTTTTGGCGATGAAGCAACATCAAGGACTACTGTTTATCGATGGTTTTCCGACTTCAATCGTGGCCGTAGTTCGCTTAAGGACCAATTTCGTAAAGGTCGTCCAAAATCAGTTGTTGTTCCAGAAAACATTGTTGCTGTGCGTGAACTGATACTGCAAGATCATCATGTGACTTATCATGAAATTGAGGTATCCTTGGGCATTAGTGGGACCAGCATACTTTTACTATTGCATGAACGTTTGGCCGTTAAAAAGATTTTTCGTTGGATCCCACATAATTTGACAATCGCAGTGGAAACAGCTTTAATCGGAGTGGAAAAAGTGCTTCGAAAATTGGTTCAAACGCATGCAAAGTAGATCTTCATGGAGAATATTTTGCAAAACAATAAAGCCACTTTTGTCGTTAAATACAGGTTCCCCCCTCCGTTCAACGTGGGGGATAAGTTCTGGACATGATCGCGTTAAGCCAAATTTTGCAATCAACGAGGAATTTTTGAAAAAAACATTGTAAAACTCGAAAAACACTTTATTTATTAAATAAACATTAAGAAAAACAAAAAGGAATACATTAAATAATTAATAATTTATTTATTTCGTTCCACGTTGCAAAAAGGAATCTATATTCCCTTGTTTAGGCCAAACTTTTGCTCAATAAACGTAGAGGGTCTCTCTACTAAAGTTTGCCCGTAACTGCCAAGTAATGCATTACAGCCACGTTTAACAGCACTCACCCGCTCGTAATCTTCGTCGTTCTCTTCTAATAACTCCATGCATTGATTGTGAAGAGAAAGGGCCTTTTCGATGGTTTTAACAGTTAAATTTCGCACGGGAACAGGTTCGTCATTTTCTAGGGACGTATGGCAATTGTCGGTCGCATTATAACGAATCCGCACTAGCCGGGGGTTACCTGAAATTGTTTTTGTTCTCAAATCGCGAAATAATATGTGTAGTGTAATTTGAAAAAGAGTTATTAACTGCTGTGTCTCTTGCAAAACAAATGAAAAAAATATGTATGATACCACTATTTAGTCTGACCCACATTACCCAGAGTATGTTTTATTTGAACAATATTTTTATAACTCTATTTACTAAGGAAAGAATCGAAGTCCATCTCCAAATTTGCTTTCCAGGAGGTAGGTTGATCTATTAAGGGGAGGGGGGGGGTAGGCTCTGATAACCACATTTTGAGCATATTTTTGTGATTTTTTTTCAAATCTATGGTTTAATTTATTCATTTTCAAACTAAGTACATATATAAAGTATGTTTTGAAGAAGATACGAAAAAATTTTGAAGGCAAAATATGGCGAAATGAGCCAGTTGTGGCAAATCTTCTCAGACTCCGGGAAAAAAATTGAACCAGCGTAACTCGTCACTGGATCATCTGAAATCAAAAATCCAAAAAGATTTTGTTAGTTTATGAGTTTGCCGAGGTAATGACGTTGAGTTTTTATTTTTAAAATGATTTTTCAGTTTTTAGCGTTACTTAGAAGACAAAAAAAATTAATTCCCCCTAAAAAAAACCTAAAAATGAGTATATTTGTGATTGATAAATAAAAAAAAAAACATGAAAAAAAAATATCTCAACGTCGTTACCTCGGCAAACTCATAAACTAACAAAATCTTTTTGGATTTTTGATTTGTAATTGTAATGTAATTTTGTATCTTCTTCAAAACATACTTTATATATGTACTTAGTTTGAAAATTAATAAATTTAACCGTAGATTTGAAAAAAAAAAACACAAAAATATGCTTAAAATGTGGTTATCAGACCGCCCCCCCCTTAAGTACATATACAGGGCGATTATATATGCAAAACCCCTATATCATTCTTTGTTTAACGTTCGAGATATGGATCGGGAGTTGAGACGTGTCGACAGTCAGACGAGCTGAGTGGTTGGGGAATGACATTCTTGTTCTCCGTTAACCGACAAATCTGCGATAAGTACTGCAATGTTCGCCGCGTGGATGCACGCCGCGTTTATCTATTTATTTATTTAATTTTTTCATCTTTACATTTCGTTTCTCTACAGTTCAGATGATTTTGAAACAACATCATTCAAAAATTGGATGTATGTCGGCCGACATAAAGGAACAGTCTCGGTGGAACAGACAAATTCTCCAAGATTCCCGAAAAAATAGACATATTTTCAGGTTATCTGGTATGATGATAGACCAATACTAGGATTCGAACAAAAACTATATTACATTTCAATATTTGCCTTTCACTTGGATGGGGTTGGGTACGCTAAATAAAAAAACTTGAAATATCTCAACGTTTGGATATATGATTGATTTTTACTAGCAGTGCTGCCAACAATAATTTAGGGATATTTAATTAACATTTTGTTGCCACATCGAGACTAAATGTCACTAAATATCAGCTTAGAAAATGTCACCATATTTTTAAAATACAATTTGCGACAATTTATTATAATCACTATTTCGATTTTATATAAAAAAGAATTTAAAAATGATGAAAAAATATATATATAAAAATATTTAATTTTAAAGATTAATAACCCTATTCTGAACAAAATATGACTAGGGTTATATGAGAGAAGCTGTAATGAAGATGTAAAACTCAACAAGCTCCTCCTATAAAATAATTATATGACTCCTTAGTAGTGGCATATCTATATTAATAAAATTGAGGCTGTATCAGATTCTATATATATATATATATATATTTATATATATAGAAATAAAAATTCTTGAATAGGGTAAAGGTGGGATAGATGCCCCAGTTCTAGAAAAACAATCGTGTTGCATTAATCTTAATTATTAAACTTTATCTGTTACTTTGCTATAATTCTTAGATAATCTTACTACACAATAACATAAGATTAAAACACTTATAATTATTATAAATATATAAAATTAATGATTTAAAATAGTACTGTAATTGGCCATATATCCCATATCGATGGGATTTTTGCCCCATATGGTGGTATTTATGCCTCACTAAAATAATACATTTGATTCTGACCAACAATTTAAATATTTTTTTAAAATAACAATTAAAAATTACAATTTAATCAAAATTACAATTTTTTATTATTTTTTTTACCGACTGCAAACATATATACGGAGTGGTCATACCGATTTTGACTATTTTTAGCATGATGTCTGTTGGTCTGTGTGTCTGTCGGTCCATGGAGATGTGTCGAGCAATTTTGACCAAACGGATTTTTATGAAACTTCATAGTTAAGTTTTTGACATCAATGGCGCCAGTTGTTCAACTTTTGGTACAAATCGGTCAACTATAAATGTAAGTTTACTCGCGTCGGTTTTAAGATTTTTGCGAATATTTCACAACAGAGAAAATTTTCGAAAACATCTTTTCTACAAAAATTACTATACAAGTAATAATTAACAACTTTTATTTGAAACATTTTTTGATAGGACTTAATAAATTTTTAAAACTTTTCATATTTTTGCGATATTTTTTCCAAGTATCTATTTTGGCATATATGTTGTTGCGTGTCCTTGGGAAAATGTTAGTATAAGATTATATATATACATATTTATATATATATTTTATTATAAGATTATATATACAATGCCCGAGCCATATATTCCACATTTATTGCGGCCTTATATCCTTTTTCTATGGGATAGATGCCCCATCTGTTTATTTCGAATGTATACAATATTGAGCATTATTTTCTACTCTATAATGTGAGGTTAAGTGTCTTCTGATACCTAGTAATGAAACTAATTTTGTTAAAGTTATAGTTACGTCATAAAACCTTAAGACAAAATGTCGTAATTATTGAAATACAACCACTCATATGAGCACCTACCTTTACAATTTAATTTTTCATAAACTATTAACATTGATGATAATTTAACACATTTATTTCAGAAGACTGTGTTTCTCGTACAAACTGTCAGTACTGAAATGATACAAACACACACCGTTATGAATATATGCGAAGTGGGGCGTTTATCCCACTGGGGCATCTATACCAACTTTACTATACTCGTCAAAAGTTTATTAATAAAATATCAAGAGACGTTTCGACTGGTAAAGCCAGTCATTCTCAGTCTAGAGTACGATGTCAATATTTTACAAAAGTATATTCTTAAAAAAAATATATACGGAAATCAAATCCATTCCAAACACATTCAGAGTAGACATGGCAGTATGGAACAGGACGGCTCGAGATTGTCTGGTCGTTTTACACATATTCTACTAGGATTAGTAGACCTGGAGAAGAGTAAGATGACTTGTCTTGCTTATACCTACAAAAATCTGTAAAGGGCTGTAAAATTTAAGAAGAGTGTAAGCTAAGGAGAGAGGTGAATGAAGGAATAAGTTGAAGGAAACACATATCCTACTAGGATAGTAGATCTGGAGAAGAAGAAGAATAAGACTTATCTTGTTTATACCTAGAAAATTCTAAAAATCTGACACTCTTCCTAGAATTTCTGTATTAGGATAGTTGAAACTTGATGACAGTAATAGTAAAATTATTCCTGCATAATTCCTCGGTGAAAACTGAACATAAATGAATATATTCCCTCCATATATGGCAAAAGAGTGTATTTGTTAAATCCATGACGTCATATACACGTCATCATTTATCATGTTTTGAATGTAAAACAGTCTTGAATACATCAATCATTCAAGAAATACGAGAGTTGTAGAGCATAGATATTTTCTCCTCAATGTTTCAAGTTTCCTGAAAGAGGTAACAAATGGAACAGAAAATGGCATAATTCAAAAGAAAATAAGGTGATAAATGAAAGAGAAAGCGAAATTCTCCAAATGTTTAGAAGGAGATGTAATATTCAATATAAATACTAGAGAGAAAATAACGTTATGGATTTGGTGGCAGAAGTGTACTTTATCCCTTATCACAATCATCAAAACTTTCTTTAAATCCTCTATATTTGATCGCTTTACTTCGATTTCTTAAACCCAATACTTGTTTATTTCGTACGAGGTGTGTAAACTTTGTAACCGGACTTATTTTCTATAATTTTTTTATTCGAATAGAATTACATTTCAATATTGTCTCCCTCAAAATAACTTCCTTGGGAACCCACACAGCGCTAGAGATGGTTCTTCCAATCCTCATATATTCAAGATGTCTCAAAAGAAATTTTATATTTAGTGGATCGATTAAAAAAAAAGTAAGCCGTATATAGAAAAAATGTTTATTAATTATTAAAATACACTTTTTGGGGATTTATTTCTTAAAAATAATAATGTCTAAATGTAGACCCTCGCGTTCTCACACTCATTTAATCGAACAGTAAAATTACTTATGACGTGTCGGCAGGTGGACTCAGGGATGGCTGCCATTTCGTGACGGATATTTTCTTTCAAATGCGCCAGTGAAGTCGGTTTATTGGCGTAAACTTTAGATTTAAGATAACCCCATAGGAAAAAGTCCATAGGGGTTAAATCTGGATTGCGTGGAGGCCAATTTATGTCACCTCTCCGGGAGATCAATTTGCCTGAGAAAATTTCACGAACACGTGGCAGAGACATATTGGACGTGTGTGAAGTTGCTCCGTCTTGTTGGAACCATGTTCTTTGGTTATAGCCTGGAAAGTTTTGCAGTTACCAAAAAGTTGTCTAACATCTCCACATAACGCTCTGAATTCACTGTAACTGCACGCCCCCTTTCGTCTTCAAAAAAGTAAGGGCCGATAATTCCTCGCGCCGACATCGCAGCCCATGCGGTCACTTTAGGCGAATGTAGGGGTTTCTGATGTTTGCGTTTCGGTTTCGTTGCACTCCAGTAGCGGCAGTTCTGCTTATTTACGTGGCCATTAAGATGAAAATGAGCTTCATCCGAAAACAAAATGTTGGTAAACGTTGAAAATCGCTCAATCACCTGATTTACGAAATTAAGCCTCTGACTGTCATCTCGGGGCTTTAATTCTTGCACCAATTGAATTTTGTAGGGGTGCAGCTTTTAGGTCTTTGTGCATAATGCGATGTAATGATGATCTATGCACATTTAAAGCACTTGCGCGCTTCCGAATTGAAAGGTTCGGGTCGTCACGAACAGACTGATTAACATTCTCCACGTTTTCTACCGTTCTTGATGACCTAGATCGCCCGGATTTTGATTTATCCAGCGTTGTACCAGTCTCTTCAAACTTTTTAACCCAATGTCGAATGAGAGGAATGCTTGGCGCATCATTTAAGTGGAGAAAACCTCGAATACTGCAGAATTTTCTACGCGCTACAGTCGCCGAATCACCGTTTTTGTAAAACTCTCGCACGCATAACGCGCGGTCTGCTCCCGAGAAACGCTCCATACCGATTAAATTCCCAAGAGCCAGGCTACCGATTGACATAACGCCCGCGCCCCTCGGATACGTTGCGTTCACGCAGTAAGCTAAATAAATATAAAATTTCTTTTGAGACACCTTGTATTATAATTTGTAACTTTTTTATTCTTTTTACTACTATTTTTAATAATTTTCTGTTTTTTATGCTATATGCTAATAAAAATGTTCCTATATAAATGCACAAGATCATTTATTAAAATAACCAGCGATACATTTTTACCAATATTTATTATAACGTAGTGCCTATGAGATTATTGAGCCAGAAATTAAGTCTCAAGAACGACGTAAAATGCCTAGGGTTTGGATGGGGTCCACAAAAAAAAATGTTGTTCAAGAGGGGGTCCTCGGACTACATAAGTTTAAGAACCCCTGCTCTAGCGAGTTCAAAATCGTACTGAAGGTGTGTCACATGTTCACCTGCTGCCCCTCCAAGTCCCGTGTCCCAAATGTAGTCAGTTCGGTTACTTAATTTAGACACCTATATTGTCGATTTTTCATTGCCGATAAGAATTTTCTTTTACATGTTCATGTTCAAGTTCAAGTTCAAAATTCCTTTATTTATAACTTTAGGTACATGCAGATCTTCTGCTTATCAATCCAAATACTACAAGTACGCGCGGAGTTGATATAGCAGTTATTTAAATACATAAATTATACAAAGGATTTTACACAGTGCGAGTTAAAAGTATGAAGTATATTAAGAAAGGTATAAAGAAATGACAGATATTACAATGTTACATGACTTAAATAAGTGAATAAAAATTCTACAGGATAAGTTAGACCTTATAGAAATATATTATTATACTACAATTATTTACATAGTATACATAATATAGATAAATTTTGCACATGCAGGTCTGTTTATGTATTGCACATAATAATTTCTTTCAGTTTGCTTGTAAATTGCTTAATCGGTAAATCAAAATCAATTAGCGTTATTTTATCATTGACTAACATAGGAGATTGGTAGCAGCATTGTCAATTGAACAAGTTACAATCATTTTCATTTATTCACCGAAAAGCTTATTGGGTACTTTATTATGAAGAAGAAAGCTAGGATACATTTTTTAGATTAAAAAATGAAAATCTTCTTCACCAAGTAGTAACATGAATTTTTTAATATACAGTAAAAAATAATGGGGAAATAAAAATATTTTAAGTTGATATTACCTGAAAAGGGGCTTAAAGGATAGACCGTTTTACAAAATGGACTATTACAAAAAAGTGTTTTTCAATTTTTTCAGTATTAAAAAATATGTATGCTATTATAGGGGAAATGTGTTTCAATTAAACCAGAGTTACATTTATTATTAAAAAGCAAAACATGTATTTTTAAATGCATTTTTGCTACCACCGTGCGTAAAGTAGGCACTTTACACACGCATTAAAGTGTCTAAAATGCAGCTTTTAAGCATTACCAGGCACTAGTGCTTAAAGCAATGATGGTGTACCTGTGACACGTGTGTCACGAGTGACACAGTTCGACAGAATCCGAGATCTTGTGCGTTCAGATCGTTGGTTGACAGTCAGAATGATCGGGGAAGAGTTGAATTTGACTCACACTACCATTCATCAGATTTTGACCATTGAATTGGGGATGGGAAAAATCTGCAATTTCAATAAATGAGTTTTTGGCCAATAAAAACATTCCTGTGGCTCCTCAGCCTCTTTATTCGCCTGACTTGAGTCCTTGTGACTTTTCCTCTTCCCAAGATTGAAAAATTACCTCAACGGACGACATTTTGGGACACTCGAAAACATTCAAAAGTCATTTTCTTTATATTTAGATTTTTTGTGTCATTCTTAATACAAATTTCTCATTTATTTATTTTTTTGTCGTTAAAATACGTAAAAAAATATTTTATTATTGACATACGAGGTCTGTTCAAAAAGTATCGCGAATTTTGTGTCTTTTCAAAAATTATTTATTTATTCATGAATATCTATTTTGTCCCCTTCAAAGGAATCCCCACGAGATATTATACACTTGTGCCAACGTTTTTTCCAATCCTCGAAGCACTTGAAAAAATCATTTTTTTCAGCTCCTCATTCGATGCCGTCTTTATCTCCTCACTCGTAGCGTCGATTAATCACGGTGATTCGACGATTGTCCAATACTATTTTCTTCACTTCATCAATGTTTTCGTTTGTTGTTGACGTGCTCGGGCGTCCGGCACGCTCTTCGTCGTTCACATCTCCTCGGCCCTCTGAGAACATTTTGTACCACCGATAAACGTTGCTTCGGTCCAAGGTAGCTTCACCATATGCCACAGTCAACATTCGGAATGCGTCCGCGCACTTAATTTTGTTTTTCACACAAAATTTGATACAGATTCTTTGATCCATTTTTTGGTATAGGCAAAAATTGAAGACGACCCAAAACATGTGCAAGCAAAGCAACTGTCAAAAATTAACTGAACATTCAAAATGGCCGAACTGGTCGGTATAAGTGAGAGACATGAGTACCAACATAACGCCACAAAAAAATCGAAAATCGAATATACGTAACCCGCGGAAATTCAAAATTCGCGATTCTTTTTGAACAGACCTCGTATACATATATTTTCATATATTGTCATTCGTTTCCATGGTTTCACTGTTGGAATTTTAAATTTTGGTTTTCCAACGTGAAAAATTAAATAACCCAAGCAAGGTCTTGTTTCGTAACCTAACAACCTAAAAGAACGAATTTCCCATTTAGTTCCGATTAAACGTTTGGAAAAGCCTGTATATTTTTTTCTGAATTTTGTCACATCGAGTTTAAAAGGTTTGCCATCACTGGTTTAAAGTGTTGCCATGATAACCAACTGTCAATGCCAAAAAACATGACAATTTGCCTTTTTTTTTCTCTTCCTTCATTCTTTCTTCCCAGCATTCCCTTATTATTTTTCTATGGTCTTCCCTTATGACTTTCTCCTCATGTAATATTTAACTAATTTTTGCCTAGTTATTTTGAATGTATCATTAATATCTTCGGTGCTAAAAGTTGAATGCAATAATTACAAATGGTCTTCGGCAACGCAATCCTCCTCAAATATTTGATATGTCCAGCTTTTTAGGGTTTTGTAGGTATGACCAAAAAACTCTTATACCGTCATTTTGTCGTCTGTCTGTCTGTCTGTCTGTCTGTCTGTCTGTCTGTCTGTCTGTCTGTCTGTCTGTCTGTCTGTCTGTCTGTCTGTCTGTCTGTCTGTCTGTCTGTTCGGTAAAAATTGTAGCCAAACGGCTAAACCTAGAGAGTTGAAATTTGGCATGCTTATACAACTCTTTGACCCGCACATAGGAAAAATACTAAAACATCTAAAAAACATACCCCCCTAAAAATATAAACAAATATGTGCTCATCGAAAACAAAATTATTTTTTTTTAATTCTGAGTAGGGTATCAAATGAAAGCCCTTAGTACGTGGATTAACGATCAAATTTTTATTTTTGCAACATAAATTATTTTGATGCGATTTTTGCCAAAATTGTGCAAAAAAAATTTTGTCCCACACCCTGTAGCCCAGATGGTTTAATCTAAAAATATAAAAAAATTCTAAGTAATGTATATTGGTGTGAACCGAAATAGTACAACAGGAATTTTTGATCAGATTATGTTTTCGGAAAATAACGCATTTTTTGTGGTTTTTGGTTCACAAAGTACAAAAGTTATACCAATGTAAGACACTAACATGCAAGGCGTGCAATAGCGTAATGGGTTAGAGCACTGGTGTCGTAAGCTAAAATGCGCTGGAAACGAAGGGTTTCGAGTTCGAGTACGGAGTGAATTTTATTTTTTCTGTTTTTTTTTGCATTTTTATTATATTGAAATTATTTTGTCAAAATTCTAGTTATATTTTGACAAATGTTGTATTTAATTTTTAAGAGCGTAAATTTAATAACCAGTATTATTATATGATTAACAGACGATAAATTATTTTAAAAATATCGTTCATTTTGCCGTAAAGTTTGTCCTACACACTCAGCATACCGCCTTCACTTATTATATACCTGTGAAACCCTGAAATGTGTGAATATTCACACCACATCAATTTTTTTGTGTGAATCTTGGACAAACGGACAGACAGATAAAATGATTTTTTGGTGAATATCGTCTTATAATCCTCTGACACGTGTAGAAAAGAAATATGAGGACAATCAGAAGAAAAAAATTGATGTGAAGTGTGAATTTTCACACATTTCAGGGTTTCGCAGGTATTTATTAACTGTGTGATGATTATTTGGGATGCCAAAACAAATTTTATGTCAAAATATTTTTTTATGAATTTTAATTCGAATGCCTAATACCATCATTTAAGTTTCTAAATATGTGCAGTATTTTTTTATATAGCAAGGTTCATTAAGATTTTGAAAATTGCGCCTATGGCTTCCATTGGTTGCTTAAATCATAAGCCTCGCCCTCTGATACCTTCAAATATAGAATTTAATTATAATTTCAACACTTCCCACTGGTTATTAAATTTACGCTTTTAAAAATTAAATACAAAATTTACCTAAATATAACTAGAATTTTGACAAAATAATTTAAACAAAATAAAAATGGAAAAAAAAACTGAAAAAATAAAAATTTACGGGATTCGAACACAGTTTCTTACAGTAGTTTCAACTCACTAAGCAACAACGCTACCACTGTGCTATACAGGATCACTCGTTTACTATGTTAAATAGCGGATTAAATATATTACATATTTTACTTAAAAACACAAAAAATGCGTTATTTTCCGAAAACATAATCTGATCAAAAATTCCTGTTGTACTATTCCGGTTCACACCAATGTACATTACTGAGAATTTTTTCAGATTTTTAGTTTAAACCATCTGGGCTACAGGGTGTGGGACAAAAAATTTTTTGCACAATATTGGCAAAAATCGCTTCAAAATAATTTATTTTGCAAAAATAAAAATTTGATCGTTAATCCACGTACCAAGGGCTTTCATTTGATATCCTACACAGAATTGTAAAAAAATATTTTTTTTTTCGATGAGCATATATTTGTTTATATTTTTAGGGGGATATGTTTTTTAGATGTTTTAGTTTTTTTCCTATGTGCGGGTCAAAGAGTTGTATAAGCATGCCAAATTTCAACTCTCTAGGTTTAGCCGTTTGGCTACAATTTTTACCGAACAGACAGACAGACAGACAGACAGACAGACAGACAGACAGACGACAAAATGACGGTATAAGGGTTTTTTGGTCATACCTACAAAACCCTAAAAAAGAAACGGATATAGCTGCTAATTTTATTGATATTGGCCAATTGCATCCTTTACCTGTATTTAATTTCCTGTACTATAAATATTTCATTTAATAGTAAAACAAAATATTTAAAGTACATCTGAAAGGATTAGTCACGATTTTTACGGTTATGTCGAATTTAAAATATTTGAGATTGTAATCTATCGTTTGGATTTAAAAATTGTCACGAATGTTAGAAATTCTTTGAGTTAGTAAATTTATAGCTTGGTTTGACCTTATTAGAATTGTGACACTAAAAAATAACTCACGAAAAATTCTTAATTATGTAGTTAAGTGTATTTAATATATATATTTTAAATATGTTAATTTTATGCTTTTTTTAATAGTTACGGGAAAAGTATTTTGCTTATTTAACAGTATAAAAAATGTTCTTCTTTCGCATAATTTTATATTTAAATTTTATAGTTCGAGAAATAATATAAAAGGTAGAAAAATAATACATTTACAGCTACATATGGATATAGAAACATACCAAGTTTATTCTTGCATCATTTAATACACCATTCAAAAGATAATAATTATTAGTATTACCATATATTTATTATATTCACTGTCTTTATAAAAATATAAATGTATACATACATATTTAAATTTACATATTTGATTTATTAACATGTGATGTATAATTATCCTTTAACCCTTAATAGGTTAAGGGTAGGGTGACCATTTTCTTAAGAAGGCAATGCGGGAGGGAGCAAAAAAAAAGGTCCTCATCTCCCAAATCCAAGTGAAGAGCAAAAAAAAAGGTCTTCACCTCCCAAATCCAAGTGAAGAGCAAAAAAAAGGTCCTCACCTCCCAAATCCAAAATGTTAAAATGAGGGACAATGCGGGACAAAATGTTAAAATACGGGACTTTTGCGGGACGCATCTTAATGCGGGACAAAATGTTAAAATGCCGGACGAATGGTCACCGTAGTTAAGGGTTATGCCGCGAAATACTTGAAAGTATTGTGTGTGGCTACATATAAAATTTACACATTTATGTCTTCAGCATAACTATAAATTACTTCTTCTTCTTCTTCTTCTTTGGACACTATCAGTCAGATTGACTTTTGGCCTCATTCACATAAGCCATCTCGATCTATTCATTGTCAAGTCTTGCCAAGTACCCTGTATACTAATACTTGTCAGATCTTCGGTTAGCTGATCTCTCCATCTCAAAAGTGTTGCCATTAATTTTTAAGTCGGTCGTGTTCTCATGACTGCGTCTGCTAACAATGAGATACTTGGTTTTTTCATTACCGATGATGAGTCCTACTTTACGAGATTCAATATCAATAAGGTTAGTAAGGTATATTTACGTCTTCAACTTTATTTGAAACTAGCAACTGTCAAGTGTCAAAAGGTCAAAATGATACTTTTCTGTGCCCCCTAATATTAATAAATATTTACAAAAATCATATCCAATATAAAATATTTGTCTTAGTTGTAGAAGTTAACCAGTGATTTTTTTAGGTTAAAGTTTTGTAATTTTTGTTATGAATCTATATTTGTACTTCCGTATTTTTTATATTATTTTTCACGCCTGGCACTACTTGTTACCATTTCACTATTATACTTTAACTTGTTATATAACAAATTTTCTTAATGTCAAAAACTATATTTCCCAGCAAACATTTTTATCCGGACCAGTACTGGTAAAGCACATACTCGCCGGCATTGAAAGTAATGGGCCAGTGCTGGCATTTCGTACTGGGCCAGTACCCCGGTGTCCCGTGGCCCTTAGCTGGTCCATTGATGTATCAGTTGCTGGCCCAGCAACGGTAAAGTGCATTGAAAGTAATGGGCCAGTGCTGGCATTTCGCACTGGGCCAGTGCTGGCATTTCGCATTGGTCCAGTGCTGGCATTTTGCACTGGGCCAGTACCCCGGTGTCCCCGTGGCCGTTAGCTGGCCCAGCAACGGTAAAGTGCAAAATAATCGCATTAGTTGCAAGATTTATTTCTGACAGACTAGTGCTTATATTATACCCACTCTCTAGTGTTTCAAATGTAATATATGTGTACTTACCCAGTATTAAAATAAATTAATGGTTAGGTGCAAAATAAATACTCATTTGGCCATTTTCACCATCGTTGAATAAATTTATTTAACAAGTAAAGTTGACAATATCGCATCGGTTTTAAACTATTAATGAAGAAATTAACATTGCTGTCAATAGAATGATGCGATATTGTTAACTTAAGTTGTTAAATAAATTTATTCAACGATGGTAAAACTAGCCGATTGTAAATTGAATTAACAGTTATAATTTATTGATTTATTTATAAATATTAAATAAATATAATTTCAGGAATAACAGGAATTAGTTTCTTTAATTTATTAATTTAATGAAGAATTTTAAGAAAATGGTTTTCTGCCATTTCGGTCAAACCAATTTCATCCTAAAGATAAGGGGTGACTAATAATTTTCGCCAATATTCGTCTTGTATTATCTACCACATCTTTTCCCCCTGACTTGAAGAGTGCCAACCTAAAGAAATCATACTTGTTAAAATAAATTCAATAAACAAATTTTATAAGCATTAATGCTATAAGCTGTTCACTTTTGTAAGAACAAACTAGATCTGGTTATTTTGGTGATTTTTATAGTGTATTACTGACTTTTAGAAACTTGGTTATATTGTAAAAAAAGCTTTACAGTTTTGGATTAAGTTTGTATTATTTTAGGTTAGTATTATATTTACAAAATATTTAAGATGTCACTATTCAAAATGAAATATGACAAATTATATTTTTTAAATGACATATTTATAATCTTGTATCAGATTTATTAATAATTGAAAATTTTATTACATGAAAAAACTATGATTGAACTAAACTAAAAATTAAACAATTTAATATGAAATAGTTTGTGTAAACTACGTCCTTAAATCTAACAAAACACACACAAATCACAATAAAAAACTGTATAATGGTCACAATCAATAACTATTCAAATACACATCTTTAAAAACTATTCACCAACACGTCCGAACTTATACTAACAGAATATCACTTGTACCGACCCTCGAAGGCCACGCCATTAGGGTGTTTTATGACTAAGAACGGTCAGACTTTTCAAATTATTACATTAAAAAAAAGTTATAAACATAAGCACTGGCCCGCTAGAAATAACCTTGGATTAATACAAATAAGGAATGCTTATAAAATGCTGGTAAAGTACTTCGTATAGGCAGAGTGCGAAATACAAATGTGAAGTACATTATTAATACTGGCGTTGCACTTACTTCTGGTGCCAGCAATGTACCAGCGTAAAAGCAGTTTGCCGGCGTTCGGCCGTTAGTTCAATGTTTGCTGGGTTGTGTTCTTTATGTGATGAAAATTTTGTTATTTTTTCATATTTCCAAGCTACAGAGATAATATTTTTTATTAGAAATGTGACCAGTTTAACAGATTTAAAACGTATCATTCAGATTATGATCAGATCAGTAACCAGGGTCTAGTTTATAAAAACGCAAGTCTACATCAGAAAAGTTACGAGGACGTCGGCTTTTTTTACCGTGGGTTTCTGGCGGTAGCGGCAAAAATCATTCGTCCTTACATAATCATTGTAGATTACGGGCCAGTTGCATAAAGCATTTTTAACCATGTTTTCAGATAATCACACCGTCAGTGGATGACGTATGATGGCAACGTGTACTTAGCAATGCTTTCAGCAACACTTGACTACATGTTGCATAGTTAACTACATTGTCAGGTTTTCAATTGCTCTTTAGGTATATTGTTGGTTGCTTGAACAATTTTGTCTTGCAATTCAGCAACATCCCCAAGTTCTCCATTATATACTTTTGCCTTTAAATATCCCCAATAAAAAAAAATCATTGGGTGCCAAATCCGGAGATCTCGCTGGCCAATTCATCGACCCTCTTTTTCCAATCCAGCTATTTGGGAAAGTTCTATGTAAATATTCTTTAACTATTCTAGAATAATGGACTTGTGCGCCATCATGTTAAAACCATACTTGTCCATTAATATTCAGGTTTCGCAACGCAGTTAATATTTGGTTTTGCAAAAGGACTAGATATTTTGCGGTATTAAGGTTACCGTCAATAAAAAAGGCCTTATAATATTGGTTCCTATTATCCCTGACCAAACATTTAATTTTTCCGGCCTTTGAGTTCGGGAGGAATGAAACAAATGTAAATTTTCTCGACTCCAGTACCTAAAATTTTGTCTGTGCACTTCACCATTTAGAGTAAACGTTGCTTCGTCAGTAAATAAAATTCTTTGAAGCATTGTTGGGTCGGAATTTTTTCAAACATTTCAAAATAAAAATCCATACGTACTGCTGCGTTCCTTTCTAACAATTCTTGATGATTTTGAAATTTGTATGACCGAAACTTTTCTTTTTTTAAGAAGTTAAAAACAGATCCAATACTGATACCAACGGTTTGTGCAATTGATCTTAAAGTATTTTGATTGTTTTCTTGTAATGATATTTCCAACTGCTTCTCTTCTGTAAGCACGTGGGATGTTGTTCTTTTTTTATTATGTTTTGACTTAAGACATCCTTCGCGATGAAATTTATTAACTAGTCTTGAAATTGTAGAGGGATTTGGTATTGGCTGATCTGGATAAGTTGCACTAAATACAGCAGAAACTTCTCTTAAACTCATTTGGGAGTTATACCAAGTTACTATCATTATTTTTTCTTCATTTGTATACATGTTTATTAATTTTTGAATCAGCAATGAGCAAAAGTATGCACACTTATTGTCTATGTTGCAAATGGAAATGAACACGATTTATATTGCTGTCTAAAACTGTATCCATGGTAATGACATAGTAGGGGAGATGTGGGGACGGTGGCACAATTGGTACAGTGGAACATTTGAAATATCTTTGAAATATAGAATATTTTCATGTCTGTTTGGGTATATATAGCCCCTCTGGTACTGAGAAATTATACTATCCACATTTTGAGTCTATAAATTTATAATGAAAATGTTGATTTGAGATTGACAAACTAAAGTTTATCGTAACAAGAATTTTTTATTTAAACGACATACAACTAAATTAGTAAGAAAATTTTTATTACATGTTGTAAATTGGTCATTTGTCTACACTGTAAAGCAATTACTAATGTTCTAAACTATATCATTTATTATATTTGATAAAATGTTCGTGAAAATAGGGTTAGGCTAACAGTGGCACACGTGTTATGTGGATACAGTGGTACAGTGAGCCACTGTACCCACGTACGTGGGTACGAGTTAGAAGAACAATTCCAAGTTGCGCAAAATAAAAAAAGATCAGAAAATTAATAGATATTCTTGTAATTTCAGACACGTCTGATACTGATGTCAATATTGATGAGAATTCAAACTCAGATGATAATGTTGACTCTGAATGTGATACAGATTCGACACGTAAACAAGGATATTAAAGTAAGGCAATATGCCTTAATATTTGAAGGACACGGAAAGAATAAAATGAAGAGCCACTCTATAGGGGAAATCATAGAAATAACGACTGACGATATTGTTGTAACATATCTCCGACGGCTGACTCTACTCTTTAAATTTATTAAAACAAATAAAAATTACACATTTAAAAAATCAGAGCTGATAAAAGTTTTACCATCTCCTGCTCCGTCTGATAACACAAAACACCGTTTAGACGCTTTGATTTTTACAGTAAATTTAATGAAATATAATTAACATTAAAATAAAAACTATCAAAACTTACTGCTTTCAAGGAACTTACCAAAGTTTATTTTTTTATATTAATAATAAATTAACATTTATATATTCATTTTTATATTGTTCCAAAAAATTTGATTTTTTATTAATTTTTCAGTACCTTCAGATGATTTATTTGGAAAGACATTGAATTGAAGTTTCAATAAAAATTATTAATACATATACAGATTTTTTGGATACCTATTATATTTACTGTTCCACTGTATCCTTAATGCTGTTTCACTGTACCCTCACGTATAGGTACAGTGGCACAATTGCAGAGGTCAACGAAAATATTAATTATAAATGGCACGTGATAAGGACATTAATTTTTAACAGGTTATTTAAACAACGACATTATAAGTATTAAGTGGCGAAAAGATTTATTTAAAAAATTCAAAATTGAAGATGTTATGTACAGAAAACCAAAATGTGTGCCACCGTCCCCACATCTCCCTTACATGTTGCATTAAAAAATAAATTCATTGTATAAGTAACAAAATGCTGAGTACTAAATCACATGTAAAGAGACAATTTATATAATATTTTAACCCAAAAATGAAAGCTATCAAAACTCAAATCAACAAATTAGAATTAAACAATATCACTATAATTTTGTCCACTTTTCCTATCTCTACATCCTTCTTCCTGTATCTTCCTTTGTCTATCCTTCCTCTATGTCTCTCTCTCCCACCCTGTCTGTCCTTTATTTTAACTGCGCATGCTTCAACCCTCTCCACAATCAAGGGGGTAGCTATTTTCTCGATAGAAATTTTAGTCAGTGTTTTGCACAGTGTAGTATCGTACTGTCTGTGTATTGTGTTGCTTTATCGTCTTTCGATGTATTCAGTTCTGTTCGTTTTACTATCATAGACATAGAGCTTTCGATGTTTAAAGTGTTAGGATATAGATTATTGAGGTGATTTGAATATTATTAAACAAATATATCAAATATTACTTAGAGTTCTAATATTGTAATATGTAGTAAAAAAGTTTTTTGATCATATCTCTTTCCACGAACATATAAAACTAAAAACATGTACACCAGTGAAAAGAACTCGCTTTTCCGGTACAGAAACACTGGTCATGTTAAAATTTCTGCTTGGTTTTAACCATAAAAATTTTTAATGCTGGAGAATGACATAGTTTTTTTCTCGGCAACTTTGTTGACGAGCACCCAAAGTTAAAATAGTGTACACCAGTGAAAATATCTCGGTTTTCCGATTCAGAAACACTGCTCATGTTTAAATTTCTATTCGGTTTAAGCTACAAAATTTGTATGTTCTGGTGGATGTGGTTTTGTTTTAATCGACAACTTTGTTGATGAGCAACCAACGTTAAAAACGTGTGAACCAGTGAACTTGTCTCATTTTTATGGTTCAGAATCACTACTCATTTTTAAATTTCTGCTTGGTTTTAACTATAAAAAAATTTAATTCTGAGAATGACATAGTTTTTTCTTGGCAACTTTGTTGACGAGTACCCAAAGTTAAAATAGTGTACACCAGTGAAAATGTCTCAGTTTTCCGATTCAGAAACACTGCTCATGTTTAAATTTCTGCTTGGTTTTAGCTACAAAATTTGTATGTTCAGGTGAACGTGGTTTTGTTTTAATCGACAACTTTGTTGATGAGCCACCAACGTTAAAAACGTGTGAACCAGTGAACTTGTCTCATTTTTATGGTTCAGAATCACTACTCATTTTTAAATTTCTGCTTGGTTTTAGCTACAAAATTTGTATGTTCAGGTGAATGTGGTTTAGTTTTAATCGACAACTTTGTCGATGAGCAATCAACGTTAAAAGCGTGTACACCAGTGAAATTGTCTCATTTTTCTGGTTCAGAAACACTACTCATGTTTAATTTCTGCTTGGTTTAAAGTATAAAATTTGTAAATTTTGGTGAATACCATTACAGTTTTATCTCAGCAATTTTGTTGACAAGCACCCAAAGTTTAAAACGTGTACATCAGTGAAAATATCTTGGTTTTCCGGTTCAGAAAGACTGCTCATGTTTAAATTTCTGATTGGTTTTAAGTATAAAATTTGTTAATTTTGGTGAATACCATTACAGTTTTATCTCGGTAATTTTGCTGACAAGCACACAAAGTTAAAAACGTGTACACCAGTGTAAATATCTCGGTTTTCCGGTTCAGAAACACTGCTCATGTTTAAATTTCTGTTTGGTTTTAAGTATAAAATTTGTAAATTTTGGGTGAATACCATTACAGTCTTATCTCGGAAATTTTGTTGACAAGCACTCAAAGTTAAAAACGTGTACACCAGTGAAAATATCTCTTTTTTCCGGTTCAGAAACACTACTCACGTTTAAATTTCTGCTTGGTTTTGATTACAAAATTTGTAAATTTTGGAGAATGACATTTCAGTTTTATCCCTGCAACTTGGTTGATGACCATCCAAACTTAAAAATGTGTGCATCAGTGAAAATATCTTGGTTTTCCGGTTCAGAAACACTGCTCATGTTTAAATTTCTGCTTGGTTCTAAGTATAAAATTTGTAAATTTTGGTGAATACCATTACAGTTTTATCTCGGCAATTTTGTTCACAAGCACCCATAGTTAAAAACGTGTACACCAGTGTAAATATCTCGGTTTTCCGGTTCAGAAACACTGCTCATCAAGCTATTTCTATTTGTTTTTAACTGGGTAATTTTTATATAATTTTGGTCTTAAGTTTTGTGTTGGCAATTTTTTCCTCTAGCATGCAAATTTAAAATCGTGTACAGCATTGAAAATATCTCGTTTTTCTGGTTTAGAAACATCCCCCGAGTTACATTTTCTGAGTGTTTTTAACTAAAATTTGTATATTTTAAAAATGTATTTTAGTTTCATGTCAATATATTTTCCCTCGAGGACTTAAGCTTAAAAACCAACAGTGAAACAGTGTACAACAGTGAAAATATCTCGCTTTTTCGGTTTAGAAACACTATTCAAGAAGGTAGATACAGTCTGTTCCAAACGGTTAGGCGGAACTAGATTTTGCAATCTAGTTACTTTCATCTATTAAATCGTGCTTTTCAGCCGTTTTGTTTAAGCTTTGTAAATCATACTTACAGTAAACATTTTTTGGTTAAGGTTAATATAATTTTCTTTATATTTTGTTTTTTTCGTGTCATTCTTAATACAAATTTTCCATTTATTTATTTTTTTGTCATTAAAATATGTAAAAAAAATAATTTAATTTTGACATACGGCATTCGTTTCCATGGTTTCATTGTTGGAATTTTAAATTTTGACATTCCAACGTGAAAAATTAAATAACCCAAGCAAGGTCTCTTCTAGTGACAACCTAAAAGAACGAAATTTCCATTTAGTTCCGCCTAACCGTTTGGAACAGACTGTAGATACCTCTTAAATATATGATAGATTTTAAATAAGTTCTTAATTTATTATCTAATTAACTGTCTTAACGATCAGTGGTAAAATTATAAAAATATGTTCAAGTAAGGCCACTCAGATTTTGAGTTCAAGTACGTAGTCGATTTTCTAGCCAAAGAAGCAGCTGTAAATGGATCCCTGTTAAATATTCCTCTAAACAGTAATGAGATTATATCAATCTTCAAATCTTTCATATATAGTCGGATTGCTGATAGGTGACTGTTACATGTATGTATCAAGTAGTGCATTCATATAATAATCTAGTTACCATTTTTCAGCGATTTTAAAAATGTTTTTTGTTATTTGTCTTAGCTGTCAGTGTCTGTTAATAATATTAATTAATAGACCTTGCGGCCAATTATTAAATTCACAAACTTTAGTTTTAAATCTGCTGGAATATTTTAATTCCGAAAAAGAGAACAATGGGCCACTTATTTCTCTATCTTGTGTCCATCAAAGAGTAGCAGCTGCCTTGAAGATTTCGGAATCAACAATTCGTAGAATTATAAAATGTAATAAATTTGAACTTCTCACTAACAAAATCACGAGAAAAGGAAATTAAAATCTGAACCAGTTTATTTTATTGATACATTGGCATAAACGTATGGTCATGAAGTACTAAGATTACCTCCTTATCACTGCCAGTTTAACCCCATTGAACTAATTTGGGGTATAATAAAAAATTATTATGATATATTGATCAAAACGGATATAGTGAAAACGAAGTTTTGAAAATGTGGCAAGTAGCCTGTGTTCAAATTAGTTGTAAAACTTGGGCAAAATCTGTTAAAAAAATCTAAAATTTAATAAATGAATGGTGGGAAAGGGAAAGGATTGTTGATGATATTAATCCAATAATAATAAATACAAGAAATGACAGCGATAGTTCAGTTCACGATGATATCATGCATTACAGTGACTAATTTTTTTAAAATAAAAATAAACATTTAAATACAACTTGCAGCAATATATGATATGAATAAATATATTTTTACTTAATATTTTATTACTTTGTACTTAGGGGAAACATAAAAATTTAATTTAATTAAACAACAAATTATAATCCAAAATTTACGTATGAGTATAAGTTTTTCCATATTTATAATTATTACCTTAAAATTAATAATTTTGTTTGTTTGAGTACTGCTGTGAATTTATTTTCGCGCTCTAATTAGTAAAGATATCTACGAATCATGGCGTTTCTTTCTAATGCTTTGTTTTTTATTAAAATATTTTGGAAGGTTAGTTGTCAACTTGCGTCACTATACGTTTCTATGGGTATGCAAATAATTATAATGATATAGACAGAGAAAGCATATAGTATTGTATATCGATACTTGTAGCAACGAACAGTCACCTATCAGCAATCCGACTATACAACCAATGGCAACATGAATACATAGATTCTCTGCAGTTCAAGGGATAATACTATAGTCAAATACAACTCCTCCTTTCTAGAAAGCTTTGGTTTTCTTCTCACCAAAGCAGATATTTCATATGCACTTTTATCCGGCTTAGATTTACACTTTTTTCTTTCCGTATCATCAGCATAGAATTGTGGTAACTTCCTCTTTCTGTCCGTGTGATAATTTGTCTGTCAGCGATTCGAACCACGTATTATTTGAATGCCCAATACATTTTCGCAATTGTAACTTAATAAATAAAAAATTTCCTTACCTACCAATATTCAGACGCTTCTTGCTACTAACTCTCTAGATCAGCGGTTTCCAAAGTGGGGGGCGCGACCCCCTTGGGGATCATAAAAGATTCACCAGGGGGTCACGGGCCGCAGGATTTTCCACATCTGCTGTTATTAAAACAAAATATCGCGCACGGTTAATAGTGGAAGACGAAATAAGAGTGGTTCTTTCTTCATATAAACCGCGATTTAACGAATTATGTGCCAAGAAACAAGCCCATACTTCACATTAAAATTGATTTTTATTAAATGTTTAATTTGTATTACATATTTAATATTAATATAATTTATTTTTATATGATTTTCGTGATTTATGTTGTGAAAATAAATATTTAGGAATTAGAGAAATTATTTACATTACATATTTTTGCTACTTTTGTGATTATTATTTCAATAAAGAAATTATTTACAAATTGTTTATAAATTTCATAATGGGGCGCCAGAGATGGGATTTTTTTCTAAGGGGGTCGTTACTGAACAAAGTTTGGAAATAGTGCAGCGGTTTCCATTAAATCAGAAATATCAAATTATAATCGAAATTTAAAAAAACCTTAATCTCTTCCTCTATTACCTGGCTAATAGCCAAAGCTGTTAAAGCCAACAAACAAGAGTGGAAAAAAAAATACACAAATAACTGTTTCAGTATAATATCGATCTTTGGACACGTGTAAAGCATATTCGGTTGAGCGAATTTTTAAGAAATTTCAAGTATCTCATTAAAAAAAAAAAGATGTGAAGTGTGAATTTTCACACATTTCAGGGTGTTGCAGGTATTTAGTAACTGAATGATGATTATTTGGGATGCCAAAACAAATTTTATGTCAAAATATTTTTTTTATGAATTTTAATTCGAATTCCTAATACCATTATTTAAGTTTATAGATATGTGCTATATTTTTTTTTATATAGCAAGATTCATTAGATTTTGAAAATTGCGCCAATAGCTTCCATTGGTTGCTTAAATCCCTCTGATTTCGCATACATTCAAACATAGAATTAAATTATAATTTCAACACTTCCCACTGGTTATTAAATTTACGCTTTTAAAAATTAAATGCAACATTTACCAAAATATAACTAGAATTTTGGCAAAATAATTTAAACAAAATAAAAATGCAAAAAAAAAACAGAAAAATTAAAATTGACAAGAATCGAACTCTAGTTTGCAAATTACGAAGCGACGACACAACGCACTACGCTACGAGCACTTACTTATCTACTGTGTTACATAGCAAATTAAATATTTAACATATTTTAGTTAAAAACACAAAAAAAGCGTTATTTTCCGAAAACATAATCTGATCAAAAATTCCTGTTGTACTATTCCGGTGCACCAATGTACATGACCTAGAATTTTTTCAGATTTTTAGTTTAAACCATCTGGGCTACAGGGTGTGGGACAAAATTTTTTTTTGCACAATTTTGGCAAATATCGCGTCAAAATAATTTATTTTGTAAATATAAAATTTTGATCGTTAATCCACGTACTAAGGGCTTTCATTTGATACCCTATTCAGAATTTTAAAAAAATATAATTTTTTTCGATGAGCACATATTTGTTTATATTTTTAGGGAGATATGTTTTTTAGATGTTTTAGTATTTTTCCTATGTGCGGGTCAAAGAGTTGTATAAGCATGCCAAATTTCAACTCTCTTGGTTTAGCCGCCTGGCTACAATTTTTACCGAACAGACAGACAGACAGACGACAAAATGACGGCATAAGGTTTTTTTTGTCATACCTACAAAATTTGAAGACAGAGATTAATAGTATTCCACATATAATGGGAATACATTTAATCTATTAATTTAACATCTTTTTGAGATAAATAGAATTTACGGGCATTTTGAACATATTTTATATACAGTTTTTCTTTCTAGAAAAAAATTGAATTTTAATTTTATTTTTCAGATAATTTATTCTAGAACTATTTTAAGTTTAAAATAGTTTGATAAGGAATAGTTATGTATAGTACGTGATACAGACCACTTTAATAAAAGTAGTATGTCTTAGATGAAGTTATTACAAAATACCTTCTAGCTATTACTTGAATTACGTATGCATGTTCTAGAAAATATTTAAATTTCAACGAAAAAAAAAGAATTTTTCTAAGGAAAAAAATTGCCTCTTTTTACTGCAGTTTTACACTTCCATCTTGGGTGTTAGATCTTTCCAGGTATACCAATTCTCACGCTAACCACAGTAACATACAAGCTAGCCGTCAGTGTGCAAACATTCATAAGACTGTCCTTACTAGAATTGACAGACAGACAGACAGACAGACATCATGCTAAAAATAGTCAAAACGTTATGTAGGGACCTCAATTCGTGGCGATTCATCGAAATCTTGAAATGTCAAAATCGGTATGATCACAATACCTCCCTTATATATTATTATTAATATTATTATTATTATTAAGGTATAAGCAGAAACCAAGGACTTGTAATGCTCAATATACATGGCATATAAACATTTTATATATATAATTCTTTATTTCCCCTAGGCCTTGCGGCGTATAGGGTTTTAACTATTACATTGAGAAAAATAATCATAATAATAATAAAATTAAATAATATAATATACATTTTATGATTTTCTTTCTTCTTCTTCTTCTACTTTTTACCTCCGGTGTTCATCTCTTTCTTCGTAATCTCTTTTCGGCTTCCGTCTCCGGTCTCCTTCCTTCTTGACTCCAGTTCTTCTTCCCCTTTTTCTTCGCTTCTCTTCCCTCTTTTCTTTCCTCCTCCATTGCCTCTTTCTTCCTTCCTGTACTCAGTTCTGTCTTACTTCTCCGCATTCCTTCCTTCTTTCCTCGAGTACTCTCGCCCACCTTTCTCCCTTTCCTTCTTCACTCAACAGCTCCTTTATCTCTCCCTCCCATTTTGTCATCTTTCCACATCTTTTTGTAAGATGTTCCAAGGATTCTTCCTCCTCTCCAAACATTCTGCATACCCTATCCTCCGGTTTTGCCCAATACCTACTACTCCGTTCTTCATTTCCGCATCTTAATCTGGCAATCCTTCTAACTCTGCCCCCTGCCTTTCCTCTCCTCCCTTTCAAATATTTAGGTATTCCTACCGTCCTTATCTCCTTATACCTTTTCACATTCCTTGAATTGTCTATTCTTACTGTTCTTTCCTGCTCCTGTACCTCCTTGTCTCTCCTTCTCAATTCTTCTACTATGTTTCTTCCTCCATTTCTCTTTCGCTCAGCTTCCCTTATGTCCATCCCACATCTCCAATAGTACTCTTTCCTTGTTGCTCCCCATTCCGACAGTTTACCTTTTTGTTCTTCCTTCATTCTTTCTTCCCAGCATTCTCTTAATATCTTCCTTCTTTCGTCCCTCCTGATTTTCTCCTCATGCTTCGCCGCCCTCATATAAACATTTTATATCTCTACTTAAATATTATTTTACAATCTAAACAAATATTAAACAAATATGGTAAATCCAAAATTACAATAAAATTAAAATAAGAATTATTATACCTAGATCTAACCTAATACAAATTGATTCGAAACTCAGGGAAAAAGGTAGCTTATCCTAGCTTTGAATGAGTTTATGGTTGGGGCAGACACAATTTCTTCAGGGAGAGAGTTCCACAAGTCAAAGTCACGATTGGTTACGAAGAACTGTCTCGGCTGTCGTTTGTACTTCTCGTGCTTCAACTTGAGATGGTGACCGCGCAGTCCCTCGTCAGTATTGAGGTGAAACAGAGGTGACATACTGGTGGAAAACTTGTGTGTTTTAATCCTGATCTGGATTAAATCTCCACGTTTTCTGCGATCTACCAGAGGCTGTATGTTCAGGATCTTTAGGCGCTCTTTATAAGCCATAAGACGGAGACTTCTTGGCAATCTGGTTGCTCGCCTCTGAACCCTTTCCAGGAGCTGAATATCCCTTTGTAAGTAAGGTGACCAAACTACAAAATGCAAATTCAAGAAGGGGTCGGATGTAGGATAGGTAGATTGTGCGAAATAGTGTTGAGACTAGGTGGGGGAAGGATTTGAATATCAGATGAAGAATTTTGTTGGCCTTTTTTACAACTGTTATTACGTGAGGTGACCAGTCAAGAGTAGTTGTTACAGTTAGGCAAGATCGACTACACAATCTACGTATTGAATAGCGTGTCCGGCGATGCAATATGTGTGCCTTGGATTTGTTGTACCTAGGTGCAGTATATTGCATTTGGAGGTTTTAGTGGAAGAGCCACCTATTAGACCATTTATGAATCGTACTGATATCAGCTTGTATGTGCGTTTGATTTTTACCGACCGCCAACATATATAAGGGAGGTATTGTAATCATACCGATTTTGACATTTCTAGATTTCGATGGATCTCCACGAATTGAGGTCCCTACGTAACGTTTTGACTATTTTTAGCATGATGTCTGTCGGTCTGTCTGTCCGTCCGTCTGTCCGTCTGTCCGTCCGTCCGTCCGTCAGTCTGTCTGTCTGTGTACACGTGCAGGGAAAATTCGGCTAAAAGGATTTTTATGAAACTGCATATTTAAGCTTTTGACACCAATGGCACGAGTTGATCAACTTTTAGTAAAAATCGGTTGACAAGAAATGGGAGTTTACTCGTGTCGATTTATATCTATTTTTCATACTTATATGTAACGTTTCCAAGGTCATGATAAATAATATCTGTGTTAGAAAATATTAGATAGTTACCAGATCAGAGACGAATAGCAAAAATAAGATTGGGCCGATTACACAGCCCTGAGTTACGCCGCTGGTAACGGGATAGCATCTCGAAAAGGATTTACTTATACGGACTTTAAAGGTTCTGTAGGAAAGGTAGGCGGTAGAGATATATTTTGGCGGACGGTAAAAAGAAGTGTAAGTAATTAACACGAAAAGCGAGGGACGTCATGCTACACTAAAAATTGATGTGAAGTGTGAATTTTCACACATTTCAGGGTTTTGCAGGTATTTAGTAAGTGAATGATGATTATTTGGGATGCCAAAACAAATTTTATCTCAAAATATTTTTTTATGAATTTTAAATCGAATGCCTATTACCATTATTTAAGTTTTTAAAGATGTGCAGTATTTTTTTTTTTATATATCAAGGTTCATTAAGATTTTGAAAATGCGCCTATGGCTTCCATTGGTTGTTTTTAGTCATAGCTCCTCCCCTTTGATTTTGTGTACATTCAAATATATAATTAAATTATAATTTCAACAATTTCCACTGGTTATTAAATTTACGCTATTAAAAATTAAATGCAACAATTGCCAAAATATAATTAAAATTTTGAAAAAATAATTTAAACAATATAAAAATGCAAAAAAAAAATAAAAAATAATATTGTCTCCTCACGTAGGACTTGAACATGAGTCCGAATATGAATTCTTGGGCAGAACGCAAGTATCTTAGCCACAGCACCAAGAAACACGTTACTGTTTAGCGTATTATATAACTATAAGTTGTCAACATTATTAGCAAAAAAACACAAATAATGCTTTTTTTTCCAAAAACGTAATCTGATCAAAAATTCCTGTTGAACTATTCCGGTTCACACCAATGTACATTACTTAGAATTTTTTCAGATTTTTAGTTTAAACCATCTGGGCTACAGGGTGTGGGACAAAATTTTTTTTGCACAATATTGGCAAAAATCGCTTCAAAATAATTTATTTTGCAAAAATAAAAATTTGATCGTTAATCCACGTACCAAGGGCTTTCATTTGATACCCTACTCAGAATTAAAAAAAAATATTTTTTTTTTCGATGAGCACATATTTGTTTATATTTTTAGGGGGATATGTTTTTTAGATGTTTTAGTATTTTTCCTATGTGCGGGTCAAAGAGTTGTATAAGCATGCCAAATTTCAACTCTCTAGGTTTAGCCGTTTGGCTACAATTTTTACCGAACAGACAGACAGACAGACAGACAGACGACAAAATGACGGTATAAGGGTTTTTTGGTCATACCTACAAAACCCTAAAAATGAACTTTTAGTACGTTTAATACTACTTTTTTCAGAGTATATGCTGATTTGTCTTTTTTCCAAAAGTTCATAGTAAACAGTATTAACTGCTCTATGTACGTAATTCCTCGATGACCCAAAAAAAACGGCGACAAAAACATTGCTCGCAAACAACCGCGTTTTCACTTTCAATGGACCTGTTTTGTCATTCCATCTGCACTGCATATGCCAACCGACCATCCTATATTAGTAGAATTCTGCGAGAATCGAACCCAAATGACACCCGTTTGTTTGGCCGCCCGTATGTGGTGCCTATCCTGAACACCCGTACGCGACTGTCCTGGGGCGATATTTAATTATTTGCCTCAGGGCACAGTGCGCGATCTCTTCTATCGAATTCTGTCTATACTAAGTAGATAACTGGTTTTAACATAACATTTGGTATATGTAACCAAATAATAATTTTCATCATTTGTCATTTGGTTTTATGTTATTGAATTAATAATTATTTTGATGAAATGTTTAATTAAATATTACAATTAATATATTATCAGTTATTTGTCGACAATTCAAAATTTAGTAAGTACATCAAATATTTGTTCCCCTGACAATAACTGGTAATAATTTTAAACTGCATTTTCGATCTTTTAAACTAATAATAAATTTATTTGACGAACAAATGAAGGGCATAGTTTGCATAATATTGTAATTTTCTACTTTAAAAAACTAATTGTTTTAAACAATGACGAATTTAGTATGTGGCGAATGAGGCACTTGGTACGCATTACGTTGCTAGGCAATTTGTGTTTTACATCGAGTTTTAGCTTACATCTAGTTTTAAGACTTTTATGCAACCGGGCATTAGATAGATAAAAATTCACTGCAAATTTTGATGTACGAGGTATGTAAATTAAGTAACCGGACTGGTTTTTTAATTTTTTTTTATTCAAATAGAATTACAATTCAATATTGTCTCTCTCAAAATAACTTCCTTGGGAAGCCACACAGCGCTGGAGATGGTTCTTCCAATCCTCATAGCAGTGCTGGAACTCGGATACTGGAATAGTTTTCAGCTGGTCGGTTACGGACGTTTGAATGTTTTCGAGTGTCCCAAAATGACGTCCCTTGAGCTGATTTTTCAATCTTGCGAAGAGGAAAAAGTCACAAGGACTCAAGTCAGACGAATAAGGAGGCTGAGGAGCCACATGAATGTTTTTACTGGCCAAACACTCCTTTATTGAAATTGCTGTGTGAAATGCAGATTTTTCTCATCTCCAATTAATTGGTCAAAATCTGATGAACGGTAGTGTGTCAAATTCAATTCTTCCCCGTTCATTTTGACTTTCAACCGAGGATCTGAACGCACAAGATCCCGGATTCTGTCGATATTTTCATCGGTTCTTGAAGATGAAGGCCTTCCACTGCATGATTCATCTTCAATCAACTCTCTTCCTTTTGAAAATGCCTTAAACCACCAAAAAACCTGGGTCCTTGACAAATCACTGTTTCCGATATGCTTCACAGGCTAGATTAAGTTAGATTGGGGGCCAGATATTTAAAAATCAGAAAATATAGATGACGGGTGGACGAAATTCTGAAAATCTTTTTAGAATGTGGGGAAAAAATTCTGAAGATCAATTAAGGACAGGGGGCGTGGAGAATTCTTCTCCACGCCCTTGCTTCTCAAAAAACAAGGGGTAGAAATTTCATACGAGCCGTTTGAAACTTATTGTTGGGCCCGATTCCACCCGCGGGCCCTTGGCTGGACGTTGCAATATATTGATCAAAAAGTACCCTCCCAAATATTTTACCCACCAGCTTTTACTGGTCGTATCCACCGTAGGCAAGTCTCTGGTATAGTGTAAATAGAGAATGGGTCCAAGGACACTTCCTTGTGGAACTCCAGCTCTTATATGTTAGAATAATATAGTTGATATAAAAAAATACTCAAATCACCTCAACAACTGTTACAGATATGTAAATATTCTTCAAAAAAATCCTAAAAAATAAAAAAAAATCCGTCCTGCACAAGAACGAAGAAAAAATTTTGACATTTATAACAAAGAAAGTGATAGTACAAAATAGTAATAGTGTTTATAACACCAATAAGAATGATAAATTAGCTTTTTAATAAATATCGCTTTGCTTCCAATAATCATAAGATAAAATAAGTAATCATAAATTTAAATCGCTTAAAATAATAAATAATTAATAAAAATTAAAAAATTAATAGTCCAAAATTTTTTAAAAAAATTAAAAAAAGCTTATCAAATAGGCGCTAATAGCCTAATTAGGCAAATGCGCTAAATCGATGCACACTTTACTCATTAATAATATAAATTACAAGGAGTACATATAAAAATAATTCAATTATAGAAAAAAATTCCAGAAAAGTGTCTCCATCTATTGGCCGGAAATATAAGTAATAAAGCACGCAGATTGGAGAATACCCCTACCACAAAATACTGTGTTGATTTAACACCCCTGAACGCGAAAAATTCCGGAATAGTGTCTCCATCTATTGGCCGGGAATAAAAGTAATAAAACACGCAGATTGGAGAATACCTCTACCACAAAATACTGTGTTGATTTAACCCCCCTGAACGTTTCTATGTTCATATTACGGCGATTTCTTAAGCAATAAACTTTATTTTTATTGTTATAACTAAAAATAAAATTTAAACTAATAATGATTGATGCTGTGCGGCAAAAATTTGACTAAAAATATTAATAATAATTTTTTTAATAATGTTATATTAAATTTTTTTATTTAAAAATGTCCATTTTTCTATTTAAATTTTTAAAAATGTCTTAATTCTTAAATTTATAATGTGTATTTCGTCGGGGTGAGTTTTTTGTGGTCCAGTTGGCCAATTAATTGGCCTTAATTTTAAAAGTGGCGGGCTACAGGCACAACAGCGCGCCTAGCGGTGCGGTTCTGTACCATAATGGTACAGGACTTGTACAGTATCAAAGGCATTTGCCGAATCATCATGGGCAGATGCATAGTGGAAACATACCTTTAAATGCAAGTAAGTGTAAACTGTCTTTTATAATCTTTTTTCTTTGCTCTATAACAGCGATTCCCAAACTGTGCGCCGCGGCGCACTGGACGCCGCAGATGGGTTACAGGGGCGCCGCGAAAATATTTCATTATTCCTACAACTGCGTTAGTTTTTACTTGGGGCACCGCGGAAAATTCTAATAAATTAAGGGCGCCGGGAACCGATTAAGTTTGGGCACCACTGGGTTATAGGCATCTAAAAATCTCCGTAGTTTATTTAGTACAGAAAAAATTTGGGGCTTCGTTTAACGCGATTTGAGATTACATTTTTTTAATAGTGTAACATTATTTGTAAAAATTGTGAATTAAAAAAAAAGCACAACTCAAAAACAGTTTGAGACAGCGACTTCCGACTAAAATTTTTCGATTCTCCGTAGTTTATTTAACCCTTTACTGCATGAATTTTTATTTTTGGCTGAAATCATTCATGGGCATTAGGAATTGGTTCTTATTGATAGAAAAATTAATTAAAAAAATATATTTAAAATTTAAATTATTATTTTTATGAAAAAATAATAATTAAAATAATAATTTAGGGTTTGTGCCATACATGGAACATTATGATTCCACATTATGTTACAAAAGAAAATGATTCCGTATTATTTGCTCGTCAATTGCTTGGTGTTCTTCATTAGGGATTAAAAGCAGTCACCCTCGAATTTTTGAAAGAAAGGGTCGTATCTTCTAGTTGTTTTCAGCCGAATTTGCTCTGCACGTGTACACAGACAGACAGACGGACGGACGGACAGACAGACCGACAGACATCATGCTAAAAATAGTCAAAACGTTATGTAGGGACCTTAATTCGTGGAGATCCACCGAAATCTGGAAATGTCAAATTCGGTATGATCACAATACCTCCTTTATACAGGATGTTTGTTTAAAACGGGGCACCCCGAAAATCTCCTTTATTTGTAAAGATACAACAAATCTTCAGAACAAAAGTTAAACTAGACAAAAAGGCCCATCTAAAGGTTACTATAAGAATGAGGCACTTCCGGTTTCACCGGAAATGATGTCAACTTTTGATCTAGCATAGGGAATTTTATATTTTTTTCCTAAAAGTTTATTATGTTTTCCATTTATTTACAAAATAATAATCAACATAAGTTTTACAAAGTTGAACGTAGCAAGCTTTGAAAACAATAAAAAAAGAAACAAAATATCTCTAAAATAAACTGTTATAACTAGTTATTATATGAAATAATATGAAATAACTTAAATAATTAATTGAGTTAACTTGTAATTTTTTTTTTTGTAAAATAATTGTAAAAAGTAATAGTTTTTTTTTCTAAATAGTCAAATAGTTTATTTTAGAGATATTTTGTTTCTTTTTTTTTATTGTTTTCAAAGCTTACTACGTTCAACTTTGTAAAACTTATGTTGATTATTATCTTGTAAATAAATGGTCGCCATTTTGAAATGGTTAACATAAAAATATGACTTTTTGGTGTCATTGTAAAGCTAATTTAATGTACTTTTAGGAATAAAATATAAAATTATCAATTCCCTATGCTAGATCAAAAGTTGACATCATTTCCGGTGAAACCGGAAGTGCCTCAGAATTCTTATAGTAACCTTTAGATGGGCCTTTTTGTCTAGTTTAACTTTTGTTCTGAAGATTTTTTGTATCTTTACAAATAAAGGAGATTTTCGGGGTGCCCCGTTTCAAAACACCCTGTATGTTGGCGGTCGGTAAAAATCAAAATGTACCATATTTGCGGACGGAGTGAGTATCTTTTTCCGAGATTTTTACGGGTCCCGTGCCCGGAATTATTGATTTTCCAAAGTCCGGGCCCATTCTCGGTGCCTCTGTTCATACATCTTCTTTTTAAGTCAATAATTTTGACAAAGAAGTTCAATGCCTTATAATATCAAAATGATTTTGAACCAACAAGGGTACACCCTTTTTTCTATTTCTGACAAAGTTTTCTTTAACGAAATATATCACTCTTATCTATATATAAATTCCCCAGGTGAATAGTGACACCCATAATCCAAGTTGTCACCCCTGATTCCTTCAGGATAACTGACAAGATACCAAGTTCCTACAGGATTACATAAGTGTAACAAGGATGGAAGATAGGATAATATATCGTTCTCTATTCAACATACTGAAAGGGTGACGACTTGCATAATGTGTTGGATATATTCGTTATCCTTCTTTAACACATAGGTATTTTTCAACTTGATATATTTGACTCTGTTCTACTTATAAGGTCAAATGGGAATTTATTTTAAAGTATTACGATTGGTTAAAAACATTAAGAGGATCGTCTAGAACAGTGTTCATGAACCTTTTAGCTTCCGCGGACCGGTGAAAATAGGATAAATATTTCGCGGATCGGCTGAAAGTTAAGACACAAATAAAAACCAATATACAGTGAATTTATTTTTTAATGAAACATGTACTAAGGCATTACCATGGATACAGTTTTTGACAGCAATATAAATCGTGTTCATTTTCATTTGCAACATAGAAAAAACCATATTTACTAGCAAAATCAAAATATTTTATTGAAAAAACAAATAAAAAAATAAATAAATAAATAACTAATAAAAACTTATAATAAATCTTCAAAAGTTTCTCCGTTTACTTGCATAAAAAAGGTTAAGCGATCATAAAAATGATTCAAAACATTCAGCAATTGCTCTTGAGGTATATTGTTGGATGCTTGAACAATTTTTTCTTGCAGTTCAGCAACATCCCTAAGTTCTCCATTATATACTTTGGCCTTTAAATATCCCCAATAATAAAAATCATTGGGTGCCAAATCCGGAGATCTCGCTGGCCAATTCATCGACCCTCCTCTTCCAATCCAGCTATTTGGGAAAGTTCTATGTAAATATTCTTTAACTATTCTAGAATAATGGACTTGTGCGCCATCATGTTGAAACCATACTTGTCCATTAATATTCAGGTTTCGCAACGCAGGTAATATTTGATTTTGCAAAAGGGCTAGATATTTTGCGGCATTAAGATTACTGTCAATAAAAAAAGGCCCTATGGGTTCCTATTATCCCTGCCCAAACATTTAATTTTTGCGGCCTTTGAGTTCGGGAGGAATGAAACAAATGTAAATTTTCTCGACTCCAGTACCTAAGATTTTGTCTGTGCACTTCACCATTTAGAGTAAACCTTGCTTCGTCAGTAAATAAAATTCTTTGAAGCATTCTTGGGTCGGAATTAGTTTTTTCAAACATTTCAAAACAAAAATCCATACGTACTGCTGTCCCTTTCTAACAATTCTAGATGATTTTGAAATTTGTATGATCAAAACTTTTCTTTTTTTAAGAAGTTAAAAACAGATCCAATACTGACACCAACGGTTTGTGCAATTGATCTTAATAAAGTATTTTGATTGTTTTCTTCCACTTGCAGAAATATTTCCAACTGCTTCTCTTCTGTAAGCACGTGGGATGTTTTTCTTTTATTATTATGTTTTGACTTAAGGCATCCTTCGCGATGATATTTATGAACTAGTCTTGAAATTGTAGAGGGAGTTGCTATTGGCCGATCTGGATAAGTTGCACTAAATACAGCAGAAACTTCTCTTAAACTCATTTGGGAGTTATACCAAGTTACCATCATTATTTTTTCTTCATCTGTATACATGTTGATTAATTTTTAAATCATACTCAATTGCTAAGCTTGCGGAACCCCTGAAAACGTTCCACGGAACTCCAGGGTTCCGCGGAACACAGGTTGAATACCACTGGTCTATTGTCAACTATTTTTAGAGCTGTGAATCCAACTTTATTTTCATAGTGGCATTGCATAGTCCGCCAAGCTGACAAAGACTGTTGTTGTCTAGAAATACTGATATAACCAATGTTGTTTCAGTAATTTTTCAATTTTTCCGACCAAGTGCAACCATGCATCAACCTAATTCGTTCAATTTACTTAAAATATATTTTGTAAAACAAAAATATTTCGAAACAAAGTAAAATATTTCAAGATTTCGTTAAAAATAGGAACTATTGTGTCATAATTCATATAGCATCCTTGGAAAAGGATGGAAAATGGAAAATAAAATAAACGGAATAGAGATGGAGAATGGAAAATAGGAAGAAAAACAGACATGCAATTTATCATTCCTTACTATATATTGGGAAAACTGCCAACCAAAATCGACTCGGAGAAATTTTCACAAGAATATCTGTACCATAAGTTTTGTTAGATGAATTTTCATCCTTGTGTATTTAGTAGCTGTTTTCAAGTTCTTTTATACATCAGACTTAAAGCTGAGTTCAGAGCTCTTAAATTCGTCGACTATAGGCTATGAGTTGTTCACTGTTGATTGTCACTAACAAGTTTGTCATATGGTAATGCGAGCAATCGTTTATAGCTCTACGAGGCGTGTAAATTAAGTAATCGAACTGATTTAAAAAAATATATATATTCCAGTAAAATTACAATTCAATATTGTCTCCTTCAAAATAATTTCATCAGGAAGCCACACAGCGCTGGAGACGGTTCTTCCAATCCTCATAGCAGTGCTGGAACTCGGATACTGGAATAGTTTTCAGCTGATCGGTTACAGACGTTTGAATGTTTTCGAGTGTCCCAAAATGACGTCCTTTGACGTGATTTTTCAATCTTGGGAAGAGGAAAAAATCACAAGGACTCAAGTCAGGCGAATAAGCAGGCTGAGGAGCCACAGGAGTGTTTTTATTGGCCAACAACTCATTTATTGAAATTGCTGTGTGACAAGGCGCATTGGTCAAAATCTTATGAACGGTAGTGTGAGTCAAATTCAACTCTTCCCCGATCATTCTGACTGTCAACCGATGATCTGAACGCACAAGATCCCGGATTCTTGATATTCTTGATATTCATCGGTTCTTGAAGATGAAGACCTTCCGCTGCGTGATTCATCTTCTATCAACTCTCTTCCTTCTGAAAATGCCTTAAAGCAGCAAAAAACCTGAGTCCTTGACAAAACACTGTCTCCGTAGGCCTGCTGAAGTTTTGCAAAAGTTTTCGTTGAACAGTGCCCAAATCTGGTGGCACAGATCCCAAAACCCGGTATATTTGGTGGCAGTTGTTTCCTGAATCCCAGTCACAAGTTTCATAAAATCAGATGTATTTGGTGGCAGTTGATTCCTGAATCCCAGTCACAAGTTTCATAAACTCAGGTGTATTTGTTGACAGTTGATTCCTGAATCCCAGTCACAAGTTTCATAAACTCAGATGTATTTGGTGGCAGTTGATTCCTGAATCCCAGTCACAAGTTTCATAAAATCAGGTGTATTTGGTGGCAGTTGATTCCTGAATCCCAGTCACAAGTTTCATAAAATCAGATGTATTTGGTGGCAGTTGATTCCTGAATCCCAGTCACAAGTTTCATAAACTCAGGTGTATTTGTTGACAGTTGATTCCTGAATCCCAGTCACAAGTTTCATAAACTCAGATGTATTTGGTGGCAGTTGATTCCTGAATCCCAGTCACAAGTTTCATAAAATCAGGTGTATTTGGTGGCAGTTGATTCCTGAATCCCAGTCACAAGTTTCATAAACTCAGGTGTATTTGGTGGCAGTTGATTCCTGAATCCCAGTCACAAGTTTCATAAAATCAGGTGTATTTGGTGGCAGTTGATTCCTGAATCCCAGTCACAAGTTTCATAAACTCAGGTGTATTTGTTGACAGTTGATTCCTGAATCCCAGTCACAAGTTTCATAAACTCAGATGTATTTGGTGGCAGTTGATTCCTGAATCCCAGTCACAAGTTTCATAAAATCAGGTGTATTTGGTGGCAGTTGATTCCTGAATCCCAGTCACAAGTTTCATAAAATCAGGTGTATTTGGTGGCAGTTGTTTCCTGAATCCCAGTCACAAGTTTCATAAAATCAGATGTATTTGGTGGCAGTTGATTCCTGAATCCCAGTCACAAGTTTCATAAACTCAGGTGTATTTGTTGACAGTTGATTCCTGAATCCCAGTCACAAGTTTCATAAACTCAGATGTATTTGGTGGCAGTTGATTCCTGAATCCCAGTCACAAGTTTCATAAAATCAGGTGTATTTGGTGGCAGTTGATTCCTGAATCCCAGTCACAAGTTTCATAAACTCAGGTGTATTTGGTGGCAGTTGATTCCTGAATCCCAGTCACAAGTTTCATAAAATCAGGTGTATTTGGTGGCAGTTGATTCCTGAATCCCAGTCACAAGTTTCATAAACTCAGGTGTATTTGTTGACAGTTGATTCCTGAATCCCAGTCACAAGTTTCATAAACTCAGATGTATTTGGTGGCAGTTGATTCCTGAATCCCAGTCACAAGTTTCATAAAATCAGGTGTATTTGGTGGCAGTTGATTCCTGAATCCCAGTCACAAGTTTCATAAACTCAGGTGTATTTGGTGGCAGTTGATTCCTGAATCCCAGTCACAAATTTCATTAAACCTCTAGTTTCTCGCGTGAATATTTGTAAAATATTTCCATTTTTTAATAGTTATGGTATGGTATGATTGTCAGCCGTTCATATTTTCCCCAATAAAATGTTATTTTTTATGTGAATATTCTAATAATAGTAGTAATTACCGCGAAGTTTTATTGATATTCAACTTCATAGTATGTTTTTAAAAATCAGATATGTCACGAAATGCTATGGAAAATAATTGTTTAGTTTCCATTGATTTCAACAACAATGGCTTTTAACACTGACTGTACTGTAAAGAAATCAGGTCACTTGTAAGGTGCAAGGTTAACCAGGAGTTCCTAAAATGTTGCTAAACTTTTAACGATTAATAAGGATTAGCGCTGCCACCATATACTCAAGAAATTATCTCTTACGGAACTTGTGACTGAGATTCAGGAATCAACTGCCACCAAATACACCAGAGTTTATGAAACTTGTGACTGGGATTCAGGAATCAACTGCCACCAAATACACCTGAGTTTATGAAACTTGTGACTGGGATTCAGGAATCAACTGCCACCAAATACACCTGAGTTTATGAAACTTGTGACTGGGATTCAGGAATCAACTGCCACCAAATACACCTGAGTTTATGAAACTTGTGACTGGGATTCAGGAATCAACTGCCACCAAAAACACCTGAGTTTATGAAACTTGTGACTGGGATTCAGGAATCAACTGCTACCAAAAACACCTGAGTTTATGAAACTTGTGACTGGGATTCAGGAATCAACTGCCACCAAATACACCTGAGTTTATGAAACTTGTGACTGGGATTCAGGAAACAACTACCACCAAATACACCTGAGTTTATGAAACTTGTGACTGGGATTCAGGAATCAACTGCCACCAAATACACCTGAGTTTATGAAACTTGTGACTGGGATTCAGGAATCAACTGCCACCAAATACACCTAAGTTTATGAAACTTGTGACTGGGATTCAGGAATCAACTACCATCAAATACACCCGAGTTTATGAAACTTTTGACTGGGATTTAAGAATCAACTGCCACCAAATACACCTCAAGCAATCAATCAATTTGATTTTGCTACCCTTGGAGGGATTTTGCCGCCTCCACAAACTTCTTCCATCTTCCGTGGTCACACGCTAATCTTCTCCAATTATGGGCATCGATTCTTTGTAGTTCTTTGTGCATATTGTCCACCAATCTCATTCGAGGTCTTCCTCTGGGTCTGTTTGTACCTGGAACGTTATCGAATTCTCTTCTCACTGGCATGTTGTTGGTTATTCGAAAGACATGTCCGATCCAACGTATTCTGGAACTTTTTATGATGCCAATCATATCCGGTCCATTATAAATATCAGTTACCTAATTTTGATTACTAATTATTGCGTAACTATAATTTTAACGTAAACACACTTAAAATAAAATATTAAATCAATGAGTTATCAAAGTGGAATTTAAGAAAATTTATATTGAACATGGAAGTTAGTAATTTATCAGTTTTTGACAGTAAGTTGGTGTAATTTCGAATCACAGGTGGTCCTAAATACTGCATATGTCACATATGAGAAATAGCGCTTTTGACATTTTCATATTTGCCTTTCGATTATAATTCAAATAGTTGTTACAGTTACTTGATATATGTGAATTGCTAATAACATCAATATTCGAAGAATAGTAATGTTATTTAAATTTAGAAAATCACATACGTTTGTTGTATACATGTTTCAATCAAAAAAGAGTATAATCCGTCTCAATTTGTAATACGAAACTAGATCTGGTTACTTTGGTAACTGTTGTGGTGTAAACAGACTTTGGCATATCCGAGAGAACCAATACAATGATAATATTATAAATGTATTGTCAATACACAACATAAAAAATGAATTTCCCCTGTTAGTTACGTATTACAAAATGAGACAGATAATACATGACCGTTACAAAATACGCAAAAAATTATTTTAGTGACGGAGACAAATTAAAGAGAAATTAGATTTCAATAGTCATCTTTACATAATTGTAACTAATGAATTAAAAATGGGATGCGGACAAATGATAAATAAATAGTATATTATTATATGGGTTTTATAGGATGGGCGATGTATTGTCACATGAGTTGTTTGGAAATATGACGAGCGCAGCGAGGTGTGCTCCAAAGAAACAAATGTGACAATACATCTTATAAAACGAGCATAATTTATTATTATTTTTTTACTTTGCATCACTTATTTTATAGAAATTTAAAAATGTAATTTATCAAAAATATCGGTACACAATCTAGGGGTTTTTGTAAAATGCGGTCACCATCGCAACAATGTATAATAAAACAATTTCTATGATACAGTCTGTTCCAAACGGTTAAGCGGAGCTAGATTTTGCAATCTAGTTACTTTCATCGTTTAAATCGTGCCTTTCGGCCGTTATATTTAAGCTTTGTAAATCATACTTACAATAAACATTTTTTGGTTAAGGTTAATATCATTTTAAAATGTAATTTTCTTCATATTTTTATTTTTTGTGTCATTCTTAATACAAATTTCCCATTTATTTATTTTTTTGTCATTAAAATATCTAAAAAAAAATATTTAATTTTGACATATGTCATTCGTTTCCATGGTTTTATTGTTGGAATTTTAAATTTTGGCATCCCAACATGAAAAATGAAATAACCCAAGCAAGGTCCCTTCTCGTGACAACCTAAAAGAACTAAATTCCCATTTAGTTCCGCTTAACCGTTTGGAACAGACTGTATTATCTGTCTCATTTTGTAATATGAAACTAAATCTGGTTACTTTGGTGACTATTTTGGTGTAAATAGACTTTTGTGAAACCATGTGTACTTGTAAATCTGGCTTTTAAATTTTTTGTGAAGTTTCATTATACTGAGGTTATATTCACTCAAAAACTACATGTTGACTACCAAATTGACATGTCAAAATTGTGATTGACATGTCTAATATTTTGAATTATATACAAATATGTATTTCATCTTATTTCGCTTATTCACATTTTCTGTTCTGGTTGTATAAAATATATTTCAAATACTTGTCAATTTGCGTTATATACAATTAGTGTTAGTAAGTTGACATATAATTTGATGTCAATTATGAATTTTCAAATAATTTGAAAGGTGTCATTTCAGAATTACCACCCTAAGATGATATTTTACATATACAACATAAAAAATTAAGTTTCCCTCTTAGTTTCGTATTACAAAATACAGATACAGTCTGTTTCAAACGCTTAGGCGGAACTAAATGGGAATTTCGTTCTTTTAGGTTGTCACGACAAGGGACCTTGCTTGGGTTATTTCATTTTTCACGTTGGACTGTCAAAATTTAAAATTACAACAATGAAACCATGGAAACGAATGACCTATGTCAAAATTAAATTATTTTTTTATATATTTTAATGACAAAAAAAATAATAAATGGGAAATTTGTATTAAGAATGACACAAAAAATCAAAATATAAAGAAAATGACAATTTAAAATGATATTAACCTTAACCAAAAAATGTGTATTGTAAGTATAATTTACAAAGCTTAAACAAAATGGTGGAAAAGCACGATTTAAACGATGAAAGTAACTAGATTGCAAAATTTAGTTCCGCTTAACCGTTTGGAACAGACTGTAATAACACAAGACAACGGTAATTTGATAGATGCAAAACAACAAACTTTCTTTTTGAATATTCTTAATAAAAATATTATAAAATAATTATCTGACATGGAAATACTTACAAATTGTATTATAAGCAGTTCACTTTTGTAAGAACAAACTAAGAGGGAATTTTGTTTTCAATAGTTTGCACCTTTGAAGCTGTAAGTCATGTTGGTATTAAAACTTGTCACTTTTTTAAAATGTCGATCCATGTGACATATGTCATAATGAAAAATGATATCTTGATTATAATGATCATAACCTTATCAACCTAAAGTCGGTTTTACAGCGTAAGGAATATTTTTAATTGACATTTAAAGTCAGTAATACACTATACAAGTAACCAAAATAACCAGATTTAGTTTGTTCTTACAAAAGTGAACAGCTTATAAATAAACATTTTAAAATATTTGAGGTTATCAATGACACGCCGTAGACGAGTAGAACTGCCAGTCTCTCAAAATAAAAAGTCACCAAAAATAGTTTAACAATAGATTTTATTGTTAAACTGTTTTCAGTGTAACAATGATATTATTGTGAATGCAAAGTATAAAATAGTATATTATTATATGAGTTTTATAAGACCATTTATTGTTACGAGTTGTTTGAAGTAGGACGAGCGCAGCGAGAAGTGAGAAGAAAAAAACACTAATGAAGCTTGAATGAAACGTTCTCTCGCACTCAGCGTATTCTCCAGACCTGGCCCCAAGCGATTACTTTCTGTTACGGTGCAACAGGCTTTGGAAGATACACATTTCTATAACTAGGGAGGATTTCTCTTGTCGAAAATTGGATTGCTGTATGGATTGGCTCAAAAGACCATTCTTTCATTGCGGAATTCAACCAGAGAGGTGGGAAAAAGTCATAGCTTCCGAGGGCAAATACTATTAATGTATTGTCGCATTTTGTTATTGAAATAAATACTCAAAAAACTCAAGAAAACAGCTAATTTCAATGCAGCCTCCAATATAACGTTTCAGAGGGTGCAACAAGGGGTGAAAATTATTTAAGAAGTTTAAAAAATTTGCTAAGGGATAATGGTTGTATTACACTGCACTTTGAAACTTTGTAATAATAATTTATTAATTGTCTTATAATCTAACAGCTTAAAAATGTTTTAAACTCTTTAAAAAGTTTAGAAAACTTTTGCAAAGAAAGGGCCAGATACAAAGGAATATGAGTTTCTTGTGAAACTTTTGATTCGGATTCCAAAATCAAAATACACACACCGAAAAATTTAAAGGAACGGATTGAAAATTATGTTTTTTTTTCAACTAGCTGTCAATAATCGCAAGAAATTTCAAACATTAGAATGGAGACGCGACATCCACACTTTGAATTTCGCGTTTAAATTATTTAATAATAAACTAGATGTCCCAGAACTTCTTCAAAATTTAAATATTCGAGTCCCTGACGTAAGATTGAGAATTAAAAATGATCACTTTTTCAAAATTTCAGAATCTATGTCACCACTAAACAAAATGCTCAGTCTAGTAAACAAGCAAGTCTCTGATAGAGATGTAGATATCTTTTACAACTATAGAAAGTTTGTTAATATAAAAATAAATTAGACTAGTCATATTGTATCTTATTGTTTTATTCTTTATTTTATTCATTATCAATATTTCTAAATTATTCTTATGATAACACTGCCTAACAAAATATTTTTTTATCTTGGTGCCGGAAAAGTAAGAACTGATTTTGGATATTGCTGATGTGCTGATTCCAAAAATACCTGACTCTTTTTCGTAACAGCTCTAATTTTTGAGATACAGACTAATTGATTTTAGTTTTTTATGTAAAAACGGTAAACTTCCTCCTTGGACACCAAAGTGTATATACAAAATATACTTGTTTTTTATGTCTTTGGGAAAGCAGAGCTAAGGATCAGTACTAGGTTAATAGAAATTGTGTGATATCTACTAAGAAATGTCATAATTCAAGAAAAACAAAACGTTGTCAACGAACCTTTGGTTGCGAGAGAGAAAATTATATTTCCACCCTTGCATATCAAGTTTGGGCTTATGTAGCAATTTTTGAAGGCTTTAAATCGAGATGAACTTTGTGTAGGCTACTTAACACGTAAATTTCCTGGGATTAACTGAAATACTGAAAGCCAGAATATTTGATGGTCCTCAGATAAGGCAACCTACTGAATATCCACAATCCAATCCAACCGCATCAATGAACGAGATTGAATCTAATTCTTGGTGGTCATTTATTCAAGTAGTACAAAATTTTGTTGGCAATCATAAGGCAGAGAATTAGTGGAAAATATGCTTTCCAATTTTAATATTCTCGGTTATATTATGACCACTTACCAGAAAACCTAGGTGATTTTAGTGAAGAACCGGGGGAAAGATTCCATCAGGAAATACAACTATGGAAGATAGATATCAAGGAAGTTAAGATAGCCACATGATAGCCTACTACTGTTTGAGTCTTCAGAAAGACTGTTCTGGTAAACTCCATGCTAGAAAGGTGTACAAAAGAACATTTTTAAGTGATAAGTGATGAATGTATATTTATCTACTTTGTGCAATAAATACCTTACTTCGTCTCTTTTGTGTTTGTAACTGGCAGTTGGAGCAAATAGTACCAGTAATAACGTGAAAAATACACAAGTTAAGAAATAAGATATTTTATTGTAAAAGAGGCCAATATAGCGTATCTCAAAAACTAGATCTGATAGACCAAATCTGACGGCTATTTTGGATTCTGTGCCTAAAAATTACCTAAAGACAGTTAAAAACTCGCAGCACCAAAATGTCTGTTGGGCTGTGTAATTGTATTATATTTTTCCCAGTATTATGTAATGGTTGGTTTATATACGGAACATGAATATGGAATGGGAAATAAGAATAGTACATAAGAATAAAAAATAGGAAACCGTTTATATCGGACATAACATTTCGTCGCTACTCCTGCGTACTTGCGTTGGCCTGTGTTTAACGGTTGTTGTTTGACATGTTGTTATGTTTAATATAACCTTTAAAAAAAAATCGTTTTCAGTAATATGGATTTAGAAGATTTTGTAAATTTGTTTGCTTGTGTTTCACACATTATATTGTTGTTTCCAACCTTCTGATCGCAGCAGGAAAATATCTGTCGGACAAATTTTATTACGGCCGACATTTTGACCATTGTGCGCATGCTTATCGTCTCTTATTCTTAGAATAAGAATAAAATGTTAAATGTTACCAACTATTCTTATGTTTAAGTTAAATTTCATTCCTACATAAACCGATATACGGCGCAGCCATGTTTTAACATCTTGTGTACTATTCTTATTTCCTATTCCTTATTCTTGTTCCGTATATAAACCAACCATAACTGGACTTGTGCACTACTGTACAATCTGTATAGTGACTGGTTAAATAAATAAATAAATAAATTACTTACTTAGCATAATAAAAATTAATATGGTTTATTTAGTTACTATTATTCTCAATGATTACAGATTTTCTAAAATAATTTTTAATGAAAAAGATGAAAAATAATTGTTTCTAAATTGTGGTGAATGAAAATAAATTGTGTTGGAAAGTATTAAGAGAGAAAGGAGGTATCTTATAAAATAAGTGACATGTTTAATTTTCCAGTATTTTCTCGTCTTTTCCTTTAATTTCTTGTTCCGTATAGTAATTATTTTACACCTCCAGTTAGTTGAACATCGTACATTGAGTGAATGGTGGCGACAATTTGTCAAAATGATTAATGATGTTCTTTTAGACTCTGTTTTAATTTTTGCCACAACATGTCAGGCTGACAGGCCGCAGTTATTTGCATAGGGATAATTACAGACAAGGATAGACTACGTGACGGATTTTAGTCTAATTGTTCTAGTTTCTTGCTCTAAAATGTTACTGACGTCATTACAAAAAAATATTTTAACTAACGTGTTACGACAAGTTCTTATTAATTGAACCAGTTGATAGACTTCTATTACTTCTTATGATCGATAATGAAATTTAACTGAGGAAATGGTGTTAGATATGTATCTAACAATTTTTTTTTTAATCCTAAGAATGTTCTTAGAAGAGGTCCAAATTCTATCAGCAGGACAACGCTTGAATCCTCAAGGAAATTCAATGGAATCCTCAAGGAAATCGCAGAAGAATCTCAAAGAAGTCGACGACAACAATCTCGAAGACACGAATCCGATACCTTGCTCAAGATGCAAGTGGCGGAAATTTATTTGTAGAATGAAAAATGCGGATGATAATGGGAATCCATTGGCTTGACACCATAAGCAACAAAGATCTATTATGTGATCGTAGATCCATTAATAATAGGTTTGTTCCAACAGAAAATTCACATCAGTTCAAAACGTGAATCAGAACTGCTTAGAATCCATGTGCGGACATACTACTCTGTCAAAAAAGTTTCAGGAATTTGTGATAATTTTTTTAAAATCTTTTTCTCGTAAGATGGCAGTCCCTAATTACTGTGTCAAACATGAGTGCCATCTGTCAACCAGTTTGATTACATCGGCTGTTTTAGTTAACACACTTCAGTAGTACGTCGCGATTTTTACAACGAACAAAACTACTGAAAGAGTTTGCCTTAAATTTTGTGTTGCGAATGGAATTACGTGTGCAGACTCATTAAAAATGTTGGAAAAGTGTTATGGTGAATCAGCTTTATCAAAAACACGGGAGTACGAGTGATACAAGGCGTTTAAAAACGGTCGAGAGATCGTCGAAACCAACCAGGTTCCGGACGGCCTTCGACCGCTTCAACCAACGAAAACATCGAAAAAGTAAAGGAAATTGTGCTCGACAATCGGCGTTCTAGCTTAAGAGAGATTTCACGTGATTCGAACTTTTCTCACGAGTCCTTTCGGTCGATTTTGGTGAATAATTTGGGCATTAGACGCGTCGCCGCTCGTCTCGTTCCAAAAGAGCAGAATTTTCTACAAAAACAGTACCGTAAACAAGTCTCCTTAGATATGCTGGATCGAGTCAATTTTGATCCCATATTCATGAGACATGGGTCTATGAATTTGACATGCAAACAAGTCAGCAGGCATCAGAATGGCGGACAAAAAACGAGCCGAAACAAAAAAAAACACGTCAAAGTCGCTCAAAAGACAAGGTCATGCTCATTGTTTTCTTTTATATTCGTGGTTTGGTGCATCACGAATTCGTCCCGGCAGGGCAGACGGTCAATAAAGAATATTATTTGGCCGTATTGAAACGTTTGCGTGAGAAAATTCGTCAAAAACGACCAAAATTGTGGAAGAACAATTCGTGGATTTTAATGCACCATCGCATAGAGCAGCAATTGTGACAAATACCATCGAGCAACCACCGTATTCACCAGATTTTACCCCGTGTGACTTCTTTTTATTTCCGAAATTAAAATTGCCGGTACCGGCACGTAATTGCCTGATTCAGAATTAAAAATTCTTGCAAAATCCTGTAACTTTAAAAACGATTCAGAATCAGTTCGGAACACAATTCTCTCGTTCTTGGAACATTGCGTTATAAGTTCTGATTTTTTAAATCGACTTATTGGTACACTGAAATCATTTTGCGCAAACTCAGTAAAGTTCTGAACGGTTCTGAACTTTTTTTGGAACAAACCTAATGTCTTTTTTAGGCGACGATATTAAAAACAGTTCTTTTTTTATCATCTAGTACTAGAAAAAAGGTAAATCTTTTTCGGCCTAGGGCGATTCGCTTACTTTTTAGGCCGCTGGATGCCAACGCTATCTACGATAGCGACGTTTGTTCAATAAAAAGCGAATGTTTAAAATTAAAATGTTTTAAATAAGTTAAATTTTTATAATTAAAATTACTTTTGGTTGCCCAAAAAAATATAATGTGCACCTTTGCCAAAATCTTTTTCGTTCTTCTGTTTGAAGGCCTCAGCTCTGTCTCGGTCATCAAATTCAGACGCGGATCCACTTTAATTCTTATTTCTCTGATAAGAAGAACTCAAATAAAATTTTATTTGTTCTTTTGCTGCCATTTTATAATGGTAGTCATTAATTTTATTCCGTCTCCTTTCGATAGAAAAATATGTCGGAAGGACGCAATATCAGTAAATCTAGTATTCTCTTATAAATAACTGTAATCCGGGCCTGGCTTCTTATCCAGAGCTCGTAAAATGTATTGACATGTTGAGACGTCAGTTTATTATATGTGACAGCTGCCTCTAGTACATGGACATAACAGACATGGACATCTTAGATCACACGTACAGCATCTCTCAACATTTAATAACTTGGGGACTGGTCGTTGGAATATCTTTGGAAACAAAAGGGTTTTTCATTGAAACATCTTTAGAAATAAAACAAGACTATGATTCCAATGGATGCGTGTTCTAACAATTTCTTCTTTTTTTCTAACAAATACCTCACTTACTTTACTTACTTAATCCTAAGCCTTGCTACCTTTTGGTGTAAGGCGTTGTGAAATAGACTCACGATACATCTTCTGGTGGTCTTTTTCAGTTTTCTTCCAGGCTGTTCTATTTGCCGTGAAGGTTTTAATATCTGTCCATTTGACATCTCGCCTCTCTGTCGCTTGTCTCACTTCGTCCTTTCAAATCTTAATTGGTCGTTCTCTTCTTCTCTATCCTATTGGTCGCGCCTGAAATACTGCTTTGGCTATTCTTTCATCTCTCATTCTTTGGACATGCCCTATAGCCATCTCATTTGACTTTTTTGAATTAGATGTTCTACTGGTTTATATATATATATATATATATATATTATTTTATATTTATTATTTTGTGAATTATTACTGTATGTAATTAAAATACTTAAATTATATTAAAAAATTGATGTGAAGTGTGAATTTTCACACATTTCAGGGTTTCGCAGGTATTTATTAACTATGTTATGATTATTTGGGATGCCAAAACAAATTTTATGTTAAAATATTTTTTTATGAATTTTAATTTGAATGCCTGATACCATTATTTAAGTTTCTAAATATGTGCAGTATTTTTTTTATATAGCAAGGTTCATTAAGATTTTGAAAATTGCGCCTATGGCTTCCATTGGTTGCTTAAATCATAAGCCTCGCCCTCTGATACCTTCAAATATAGAATTAAATTATAATTTCAACACTTCCCACTGGTTATTAAATTTACGCTTTTAAAAATTAAATGCAACATTTACCAAAATATAACTAGAATTTTGACAAAATAATTTAAACAAAATAAAAATGCAAAAAAAAACTGAAAAAATAAAAATTTACGGGAAACACAGTTTCTTACAGTAGTTTCAACTCACTAAGCGACAAACCTACCACTGTGCTATACAGGATCACTCGTTTACTATGCTAAATAGCGGATTAAATATATTACATATTTTACTTAAAAACACAAAAAATGCGATATTTAAAGGGCTTTCATTTGATACCCTACACAGAATTGTAAAAAAATATATTTTTTTTTCGATGAGCATATATTTGTTTATATTTTTAGGGGGATGTTTTTTAGATGTTTTAGTATTTTTCCTATGTGCGGGTAAAGAGTTGTATAAGCATGCCAAATTTCAACTCTCTAGGTTTAGCCGTTTGGCTACAATTTTTACCGAACAGACAGACAGACAGACAGACAGACAGACAGACAGACGACAAAATGACGGTATAAAGGTTTTTTGGTCATACCTACAAAACCCTAATAAATGAGTTATAAGCAGTTCACTTTAGTAAAAACAAACTAAGAGTAAATTTTGTTTTCAACAGTTTGCACATTTGAAACTGTATGTCATGCTGGTATTACAGAAAAATAATTGGAAAAGTCAGATTATAAATATGTCATTTAAAAAAATATCATTTGTCATATTTCATTTTGAATAGTGACATCTTAAATATTTTGTAAATATAATATTAATAATCAAAATTATCGAATAATTACGTTAGTAAACGGGATAGCTACTAGGTCTAGTTGTTATTGTTGAAGACTACTGGTCTATATCGGAAGTTATGTATATGTCCAAGTCTTAAAATACATTGAATATGATGGAATTGGCGAAAAGGAAAAATATATAAAATGAAAGAAATGGAAGTAGAGCAATGTGACAAACTGATACATATGGAATTCTCAAAGACGACAGAATAATTTATAATATACTCAGTGATGTACCTATCACTGGAGTCAAAAATCAAAATAATACCAAGTTTGTTCATATTAACACCTGAGTTTCTTCTGATTTTCCCAGCCCTGAATTTAATTCAGTTTGATATATATTATATTAAGTAGCATTTTCATACAGCAATTAGTTAAATTTATACATCACTAGCTGGTGTACCCGTGCTTCGCTATGGCATTTAACTATTTTAAATCGAAGAAAGTAGATCTTAACACTCACAATGTTAAAATTAAATATATAAAACGATAATATAATTTGCAATTAACTATTAGGCGATTGGAAATAAAGAATTCTCCAGCAATGCCATCTATTAGTAAGTTCCGCACCAAATAGCGACATATATGTACAACTTTCAACATTTCTGTACATGCGTACACTTTACACTGTGGTAACTTCCTTATTATCAGTCTTTGATGTATTGTGTAAAATACTTTATGATTCTACATGAAATGCTCTAGTTTATTATTCTAAAACTAGTGCAGCCGTTGCCAACTGTGTTGGCAAACAAATCAGTACCTTCATGTGGAACTTGCTCGACACCTCAGACTTCTTTCTCTAGCCATACGCCTAACTTCATCCAATTCAAATTGAATCAACTCTTCGTCCATTATTAAAAACTGGACAAATAATGAGTATTATTCCGAATTATTTATTCATTAACTTTTTAAGATGGAAAAACGACTCATTTTCACTCAGTGCATTACCTTTATAATGTTAAAACTAAAAATGATTTGAGACGTTACATTTAAAATATATTTATTAAAATAAATTTTCCAATTACTTATATAATATAAAAATACACACACGGAAAAAAGCGCACACGGAAAAATACACACGGAAAAAAGCGTACTTACACTATATCTCAAATCAGTTTGAAATAAATCGTGAGAAACTATTACACAGTAAAATTTAATTGTTTGGCCGCTTTAATATATTGCGTTCACTTTTGTAAAGTCAAACCAGATCTGGTTATTTTGGTTACTTTTATAGCGTAGTACTGACTTTTAAATGTAAATTTGTCATTTCAAAATATTCCTTACGCTGTAAAACCTACTTCAGATTTGTTGGTTATGATCATTATAACTATGATATCATTTATATTTATGACATATGTCAAATGGAATGACATTTTATGTGAAATTTTTTTACCATGTTTTAATAACAACATGACATACAATTTCAAAGGTGCAAATTATTGAATGTATCAATTTGTAATTTTTACCAAAATATTTTAAATATTTCCAACCAATTTTATATTCACACAAATAAGTTGTCATCTAGTGAGCAAACTCGGCCGGTAATTCTTATTATTTTTACCAAGCGAGTGTTACTGAATGCATTACATTTACATTTTGGAAAATTTAAGACGTTAGATAATTTAAAACGTTAATCGTAGAAATAATAAAATAATAAAGCATTGAAAAAATAATAATAAACAAAAGAAAGTCACATTTTTCTTACTTACTTTCATCAAAACCAAATATTATTTTAAATAATTATTTTTCTACTACTAATAATTTTAATTTATATTATTTTTGTGTAAACATATCAATTAACAACTATTATTATTACGCGTTATATGTCAATATATACTTCGGTAAGCTTCGGAATATTTCGTTACATTTCGGAATCTCGCTTCAATTGTTTTAGATTTTAGACAACTTCCACGCACACGCACCCACGCAAGGACACACGTTGTCGTGTTATATTATAGAAGATAATTGTGGGTTATCTATTGACCTGCGGTAGATGCTCTTGCGGACTTTTATGTAGTAATATTAAACCTTAAAAGTCTGTCATATATATTTTCGACATATATCTTACAGTTCAGCCGTCGTAACGATTTTAATGTTCCGCACGCAAGATTTTTTCCGACTTATTTCCGTCCGTAGTCCCTAAAAACATGTACATCATTGAAAAACCGATTATTTTTGTGCACCATTAGTTCCGCAGGGTCCTAAAGAGTAACTGCAAAATTTGGTTGGCCTTCACTACTTAAGGTCATCAGTTTAGCGAATAAGCGGTCTTCCACGCTACATTTGTCTCTCCATGGTCTCCACTCGAGTCTAGATTGGTACATGAACATAATTTTTGTTTATATTTCACCGTCCTATTTATACTTTTTTTAATCCAATTTTTACATAATTCCAGTTAATACTATCCCGGTTTGTTAAATATGACAAAAGGGTAAAAATGTCTGACACATTATTTCTATAATCCCTTTGCAACAAAGGGCTTAACAAGAGATTATATTAACGCCATCTCTACTTTATAGTTTAAACTAAAAAAATAGTAAAACAACGAACATAAAACGAAATTACGTTAAAGTATATTAAATAATAAAATTATAAGAGTTCTTTTATCCTTGAAAGTGAGACTTGTAAAAAATATATAACACATGTATATTTCTAAGTAATCTAGAAAATTCTTTAGATTTTTAAAGAAGATTATATTTTTTTACATAAAGCAAGAAATATTGCGTGAAAATGCGTTTGCTATATAAAGAAGTCTTAAAACTTTTAATTTAAGAGGGTTATTTGTTTTTTAACAATTTAGAACTGCTGATAAGACTTTAGTAATGGTCATACCCTTTTCACACTAGAACTTTAAGACGAGTGAACTTAAAGTTCACCGATGTTTAACATCGGTATGCTTTCACACTTGATTTTTAAATCTCCGGTGCTGTCATCAGCTACAGTAATTTTGTCCTTAAGTTACCGTCATGAAATTACCAGTTTTGAACTGTCTGCGCAGACGCAAATTTTGAATTATTATAAACAAAAATGGATATTTCATTTCATTCTACAATAAAGACACTACAATAAAGAATATATTACACCTGTATTAACATGTAAATGGATACATTTTATCTCAATTATTGTAGCTCTGTATTTTATTAAACACATTATTAAAATAAATAATTTTATTATAACAATAAGTATAAACTTCTTATAACGTCGATATAATACAGTATTCTTGTTTATGATAATATAAAATGTTGACAGCACAAATTCAAAGAGTATTTTTTTATAATAGAAATTAAGTTGGCAATGCGGACGATGTTTAAGACGCAGATCTCTGTCTTAAACATCGCTTGTATTTAGACGAGGCCATACGGTTTCACATTAGCGTTTAAAGATACATTCACTTTAACATCCGATCTTAAAGTTCTAGTGTGAAAAGGGTATTAGGGACGCCAAGAGCAAACCCGGGCTCCGGTGAAACAATTGTATTGGGGGCGCGATTAGTTGAAAATTCATCTTTTCGGTTTATATACACAGCAAAAAAATTGTTAAGGTTCATTCTCAGTTTGGTTATAATTTTAGTATTAAAATTTCCATTTAAAAAAATCAGGCTGTGGCCACCACAAGTCCGTCCGCCATTACAAAGTACTTGTTTAATTTATGCTGCTTTATCAAAAAAATATCTCAAATAAAAGTTGTTAGTTATTGCTTTTATAGCAACTTTTGTTAAAAAAAAATAATTAAATAATAAAAAGTTAAATAATTTTTTTCGAAATATTTTACTGTTGTGAAATATTCGCAAAAATCTTAAATCCGACCCGAGTAAACTCCCATTTCTACTTAACCAATTTTTACCAAAAGTTGATCAATTCGTGCCATTGATGTCAAAAGCTTAAATATGAAGTTTCATAAAAATCCTTTTAGCCGAATTTGCTCTGCACGTGTACACGGACAGACAGACAGACAGACAGACCGACAGACATCATGAGAAAAATAGTCAAAACGTTATGTAGGGACCTCATTTCGTGGAGATCCATCGAAATCTCGAAATGTCAAAATCGGTATGATCACAATACCTCCCTTATATATGTTGACGGTCGGTAAAAAGTAAAAAATTCACTATTTTTAACCAAATCACCGTGTAAATCTTCATTAATTTAGATAGTGTTATTTTTATGAAATATTACTTTTTCACTGTTAAAATTAACACTACTATAACACTATTTATTTTCTAAGATTATAATTTAACCAGTATGTAAGTGTAAACTTTACACTAAATTTAACCAAAAAAGAAGTGTAAATAATTAACACGAAAAGCGTGGAACTTCATGGTACACTAAAAGTTTATTTTTTAGTGTACCATGAAGTCCTTTTAAACTTTTCTTAGAGTGTAGGTATTTAACGCATTTTCTTGAAATTATCAGTAACAACACATTTTCACCGACCATATATAAGCGAGGTATTGTGATCATACCGATTTTGACATTTCGAGATTTCGATGGATCTCTACGAATTGAGGTCCCTACATAACATTTTGACTATTTTTAGCATGATGTCTGTCGGTCTGTCTGTCCGTCCGTCTGTCTGTCTGTCTGTCTGTCCGTCTGTCTGTCTGTCCGTCTGTCCGTCTGTCCGTCTGTCCGTCTGTCCGTCTGTCCGTCCGTCCGTCTGTCTGTCTGTGTATACGTGCAGAGCAAATTCGGCTAAAAGGATTTTTATGAAACTTCATATTTAAGCTTCCGCCATCAATGCCACGAGTTGATCAACTTTTGGTAAAAATCAGTTAACTAAAAATGGGAGTTTACTCGTGTCGATTTTAAGATTTTTGTGAATATTTCACAACACAAAAATATTTCGAAAAAATTTATTGAAAAAAAGTTGCTATAAAAGCAATAAATAATAACTTTTATTTGAGACGTTTTTTGATAAAACGAAAATTTTTGAATAATTTCTGTAAATTTTTTCGAAATTTTTTCTGTCTCAATTTTTTCATATTTATATGTAACGTTTCCATGGTCATGATAAATAATATCTGTTAGAAAATATTAGGCCAAGTTATTTCTACTCTGCTGCTAGAATGTAATTTATATAAGTACTTAATGCTGGCGGTCGGTCCTGTGGTGGCCACAGCTGATTATTTTCAGTGACCTGGTACATGATTTATACACATCAAAATTGAATTTTAAATCGGTTCTGTAGTCCCAAGTTACGACAATTTTTACAGGAAAAGTAATCTTGGGTCAGATTGAATCTCTCCTGTACTTACATGTCTGTCGATATGGTTGTAGATGAGCAAGATGCCATGCCACACGAATGTCCTCAAACAGCCGCATGCGGCTCGCGCGGCTTGCCGACCCCTGCCCTAGGCACAGTGCCTAAAGTGCATAATAGATAAGGTAGAGCATATTCTGTGTTAGAAAAATACAGAAGTTTGAGAAATAAATAATAATAACGGAAATAAACAAACAACATCGCACAATACGAGTAGTCAAAATCAAATCAAAGTGACGCCACTGAAATGTGTTTCACTAACTGTTGGTAACGTAATGAACTAAATTTAGTTTCTGCGCAGAGGAAGCAATAACTTCCACCTGTGTTTTTCTTATACAGAACGAGCTCTAGTCCCGGATCAGATTTATCTGAATACCTGTTTGGAAACACTGTTCTTGTGTGTAACACATTAATTTTGCCATAACTTATAATCAGTGATTACGTCCAGTACGCATAGTTATACCACACGCAATACTGACATGTAATTGTGGTTGCCTATGTATTATAATCTATATCTGACTATGTTTTTCATAGAAAAGAAAAAATCTCCTCTCGTATGCCACAATCCAGTCAAGGCCGTTAATTTTATTTGTTATATCAAAATGTCCTAATTGAAATATTACCCCTGTTATCTTAAATTAAATTAAACTTTTTTTTTCTAGATGGAGAGCCAATCAAACTTCCAGAAAACTTGGAAAGTCTTCCAAGAGCTGATCATTTTCCAACACAACGACACCGATGGAACACCAACGAGGTAAGTCATTTTAAAGATTTTAATTAATATTTTTATAATTATATACGATAGTGAAAAAGAGGTGGGTAATGTGCTTCACAACCGTTCATTCCACGCCACAGATCAACGAGTAGAATTTTGATAGTGAATACCATCTATGAACTAACTGTAGAACTACCTATAACTGAAATTCGGGTCTATTCTCTAAGCATGATGTTAAAATCTTAGCGTCAGAAACTGACGTTAATTTTTTTAACACCATTTTTAACCAAAATGCTATTCGCTAAACATATATGTGTTAATATTATAGCGCGGCGGCGTTAAAATAGCCAGTTAACGTTCTACAATAAGCGCCTACCGAAACGGTGGTTTAAAAGTTAACGCTAGTGTTTAGTTTGCAAAAATGGCTGATCCTATTTAAGTAAATGTCATGTTATTTAAAAAAAAAATAAATAAAACACAAGACGGTAGGAATATTAATCAACTTTCTATTACTTTTTAAAGTGAATTCTTTACAGTCGAGATAAGAATGACGCTTCATAATTTTTGTTATACAAGTAACCCAGACGTAAGTTCAAGTAATTGTATAGAAAGGAAGTAAATGGAGTATTGGAGAGCAGTTTTGGTTTTTGTTGAGACACAGAACTTAAAATTATAATCCTCTGAAAGCTACAAAACTTCACTTATGCCTCCGCCGTGTTTCAAAATATCGCAGTACATTTTAATGGTGTATTATTTGAAGAAACAATTGATGAGATTGATAATGACGATCACAACAGTGTTATTCCAGGGTAGAAATAGCGTAATAAATCAAATTTAATAATTAATATCACCGAACACCTTTTTTAAAAATAGAATGAACATATAATTCACATATTATTAAAAAATAAACTGTTATAATACAATGTAGTATATAAATTGACTAAACAAAAGTTGAATAAAGTTATATTTTTATTTAATACACTGTGGAAACCAGTTATAATGAGTATCACAGGACCAAACATTTCTGTTCCATTTTTAAAATAAATTTCGCCACTGAATATTTAATTCAACACCGAAATATTAGGTTAAGATTCTCTTGGCATTTGACTAAATAAATACTCCTGTTAAAATTCAATGTAACAGCGCATGCGCGTACAGTTAAAATAAGCCTCTCTACAGGGTGAGTTAGCGCCTCGCGTTAACAAATATTGTATTAACGCTTACCTTAACAAATGCTCTTACAGAATAGCATTTTGGGATAATGACGTTAGACATGGAGTTAAAATAAAATGCAAGGGGTCTCCCCGGGCATCCGGGGAGCCCCCCCCCCTCTAGCGCTGCCAGTGCCCTTATCAATAATGTATTAATGTTCTTTATATTAGTGAAACAAATCTATTATTTTTAACTATATAATATAACTAATTAACTATATAATATTTTCTTTCAATAAAATTTTTATTATTATTTAATTTCTCTAAAAAATCGCATAAAAAATAATTCATATACATAAATAAGTTTTCTATACAAATCATATTTTAAGATGTAGCTATTAAAACCAGTTTTGGAGTCATTGAACGGCTAAACCAAACTTCTTTTTTCTATTGAAATAGAGAGTGCAATGCAGTACCGAATTCAAATTTTTGATCGCGCTGGCATTTGGGCTATTGACGCTATTCCGGTACAGAATTATTTTAAAAGTTTGTTATGATTCTGTTGTTGAACGATTAGAGATAGAAAGCTACGGTTTGAATTTTTGAAATCTAACCTTTTATCTAATTAAATAAAAATTGAAACTCTCCTGAGCTAACGCCTTTTTTATCCGTGTGGTTTTGAAAATTTGTGCATGAGATAGGGCCTTGTGGTTGAAATTTAAAATACCGAGGTCCTAAAGGGCCTCAAAACATATTATAAGACAACAACCAAACAAACAAAAATTTAGTAAAACTTTTTTATTTTTTTTAGGCCCGGTCTTTCCACCTTCAGATAAAGTTCCAGGTAACTATCTGACAGATAAGGTTATTTGTAACTTCATCTGTTGAGTAAATGTCATCCCTTCTATCTATACAAATGTATCTATCGGATAGTTATCTAATGGATAATGAGACTGACGTATTGGATTCACTGACTGGTATTGACATTTATTCAGCAGATGAAGTTACAAATAACCTTATCTGTCAGATAGTTACCTGGAACTTTATCTGAAGGTGGAAAGACCGGGCCTTAATTTTATAAAATCCTAACTTAAGAATAATAAATTATAGCGACCTGCGGTTTGAATTTTTAAAATCTACAGACTTTTTCCTACATAGATAAAAAATAGGGCCTTCTTTAGTTAATCAATTTTTGAGCCGTGTAGTTTTGAAAATTTGTAAATATTTCATTTTCGAAAAACCGTATTTCAAAATCTACATGAGGTAAAGACCGGCGGTTGAAATTTTTGATATCCTGAGGTCATAGAAGGCCTAAGAACTTATTTTGAAGTATCTCCCAAAAAAAAAAAAAGAGAAATTATAATTTGTCATTTTTTTTTAAATTAAAAAAACTCTAACTTAAGAACAATCAAATATAGAGAAGTGCGGTTTGAATTTTTGAAATCTTCGTACATTGATTAGACTAGAAAAAAAATTGGGGCCTTAATAACTCAATTTTTACAATAAATTCAAATCGTCAAACAAAACCATTGAAAATGGTCTAAAATCGAAGAAATAGTATGGGGTACCCCTTACGATTTTTTGCCATTTTTAAGGGTTTAGCTTAACCAGCCATATAAATTCCAAAAATTGGGTTTTTTAGGCCTTATTTTATATCTAGACTAAACAAGGCACAAGGGTTTAAAAAATTTGAATCGCAGGTCTCATCTTTTACCGTTTTCAAGATGATTTTGTACGAAAAAAATTAAAAAAAAAAATATTTGAATTTTTTTTGTGTTCTAAATGTGATCTAAGGCCCTTTAGGACATCAGGATTATAAAAATTCTAACCGCAGGACTCTATATATTATAGTTTTTAAGATAGTCACACGAATATTAAAATTTGTCTCTGATTTACTTGAAAATGTGTATATTTATGTATTTTGAGTCGTTTGTGAATAAATTTTATTGATTGTTTAATTATCTGAGTACAGTACTGTGTTTTCAAGTTCATTACCAAACCTTAAGGCAGTGGATGGATCAAAACACTAAAATCATTTCGGTTATTAACCTCTTACGTAACTATCCCCACTACAATCAAAAAGTTTATGATTTGAACAAGATACAGAGTTGATCCTAACTTGTCTATACTTGTTAAATTTTAATCAAAATATTAGAAACAAATATTTAGAACGATAGAATTGTGAGATGGGGTTAGAAATATATGGAATTATTTTGGTAAGATTATTTTCAATATTATTATTTAAAAAAATGTATCGATTTCGGATTCATATCATTACCGATCTTCTTCTTTGGGCACTATCAGTTAGGTTGGTTTTTGGCCTCACTCACATAAGTCCTTCATCTTGATCTATTCATTGTCAGGTCTTGCCAAGTATTGGTATACAAGGACCAATATTTGTTAAATCATTACCGATAGTACGAGGCTTACCTTTTATGTTTTTACAAACGACCACTAGATGACAATATTGAAATGTGTCATTATTATATTCGTTAAATTTGGCATTTGTTATTGTGAAATCAGTAGCAGCTTATAAATTAACCGAGTAGTTTATTGACAGAGAACGTTAAAAAAACAAGTTTGTGAAAAAATGGATATTACTTGTGAAGGTTTTCGTTGGATGATGTTTACGATTTTAGTAAAGACCTAACTCAACAACAATGCATAGATTCGCTTCGTTCAACTTTTGGTAATGAAACACCATCAGAAAAGACTGTTTACATTTGGTTTACAGAATTTCATAATGGTCGTGTGTCCGTCAGTGATGAATCTCGTGAAGGTCGACCAAAATCGGTTGGGATTCAAAAAACATGTTGTGTGGAAAATGATTGAAGAAGATCGGCATATGACTTACTGTGAGATAGAGGCATCCTTTGGCATATCGAAGACTGCAATAAATTCGATTTTGCATGAACATTTATCTGTCAAAAAGATCTGTTCCCGATGGATTCCTCATAATTTGAGTCTGAACGGTTGCTCGCGTTACCATATGACAAACTTGTAGTGACAATCAACAGAGCACAAGATATAGTCTACAGTCTATTAATTTAAGAGCTCTGAATGCAGTTTTACTGTGTCTGATATCAGTGTGTTAGTAGCAATGACCTCTAAAAAAACTAGTTAGTAATGCAAGTTCAATAACGATCTGAAAAGGAATCTTTTTTTAAATTGATTTCCTACACAAAAAGAGAAAGTATATATTTACACATCAACCCAGTGGTAGTCTATTGACCACTTATACTTACTAACCAATTTATAAATATTGTTTAATTGTGCTAAGTTTATATTTAATTATATGATCTAAATAAACTTCTTATCAACTTAATAAAATACTAAAAGTTAAGTTGTAAACAAAAACTAAAAAGTTGGTGTTGGTACGACTGAAAAGTACAGAACTGTCAACCAAAAATTTGACCGGAGATTTTGGATGACAGTTCTGTACTTTTCAGTCGTACCAACACCAACTTTTTAGTTTTTGTTTACAACTTAACTTTTAGTAGTTTATTAACTTGATAAGAAGTTTATTTAGATCATATAATTAAATATAAACTTAGCACAATTAAACAATATTTATAAATTGGTTTACTATAACCAAATTGTTGTCTGCCATCTGAACCTAAAAATATTTAAGTTGGCAATGAAAAGTAATAAGAGATGGAAGGTATAAAATTTATTACTGTCTCTTATTTTTTTTCCCCACTATAGGGGAAAAATTTTAAGATCGTAGCGCCACGCGGATTTTTTTGAAACCATTCTAAATCAGATACCACTTGACATTTACTAGTAAATAATAGCGAAAAGTGTATCAAAAAACGACAAAAAATAAATAATTGTTTGGGATTTTCTGATTTTGTGAAGTGACATTACTTGTAAACATCTAAAATACTACATTTTGTGATCTGGTTTTAAGTTATGGCGGTTTTCCATTATCGATTATTTTAACTATATTGGGGGAAATAATAATTCCCGTGTTGTTTACCAAGGGGTAGAAATCTACAATGCTGGGCATATAATATTGTGTGGAGTCACTGAAAAAAAGAGATTTCATAAAGATTTATGCATTATACCTACAAACTTGTGCATTACAAACCCACACACAATAACAGGAATTTTCAAGATATGCGATAATAAATACAAAATTGAAAATATTTTTTGTAGTCACTATCATTAAAATGTAATGAGCAAACTTTGATATAAGGGCTCACTTTTTTTCCAATTTTTAAATTGTTTATCTAAACATCGCGTCGATTCCTAACCTCTTGCTTTCCCAATTTTGTTTCGAACCGTACGGTGTCTGATATTAGTGGAAACAAATGAAACGATATTTCCGGGTTTCTTCTTTTCAATGAATTGCACATAGGCACACAACAATATGTATCATACATTTTTCAATGATTATAATAAAACTTTAAAAACAAACTTCATACAAAACCAATACACAAAACGAAATGTTATCTGATGTACACAAGTTCATGAAACGCTCACCAGATGGTAGGGTGCTTAGCTGCAAATCCCTATATTCTGTAGTATCAAAAGTTGAAATGACGTCAGAGTTGGATATTATTGAAAAAAGTATAATGTAGAATGGACTTAATATTTGACATATAGATATAATAATTATAATAATAATATTTCCATGATTAATGTAAATTATAAATACGTAGCATGAAATGGTCAACGTAATATAAACCGCTTTTATATTTTTAATTTCAATTTCTGAAGTACTTCCAAAGAAATTAAAAACTTACTTTCCGTTTCCTAGTCACCACTTATACGTTGAGAATCTTTTATCGAAAATAACATTAAAATAAAGTACTATTTTTCATTATTTTTAGGTATATTTTCTCCAACCAAGTTCAAATTTCGACATACCATATTTCGAAAACGCTTATCTACTTCCTGACAGAATAAAGCCTATAATACGCTACCAAGAATGTGATGACAGTGTATGGTTACCCTTAGACAAATGTAGTAACGACTGCACTTCCCGAATAACATGCCAAGGTGGCATTATTACATCGAAACAAAAATGCCCAATTAACCAACCATATTGCCAAGACGATGATGGAAAGTTCGGCATAGGTTGTACCTCATCGAACCAAGAATGCAACCCTGTTGAAACTTGCAAGGAAAATACCTTTATTCCAGATTTGTTGAATTGTCAAAAATTTACTTATTGTACCGAAGATTATAGTTTTGGTTTCAAATGTGAAAAAGGATTTGTTTTCGATTCTTTTAAAAATGTTTGTCGCTCGGATTTGCCTTGCGAAAATTTTGATAAACATGAAAATTGTTTGGTAGATGATTTTGTGCCATATTTTTATGATAGTCAAAAATTTGTTTGGTGTGGTCCAAATGGGCCTTTTTTACATACTTGTGAAAAATATCATGTTTTTGATAAATATTCCAAAAAATGTGAACTGGATTTGCATCTGTTGGATAAATATAATGATTTATAAATATTTTTTTGTTGTTTATTTTTGTTTCCTGATACTCATTCTCTTATTGGGTACCGTCAGTTGAGACTTAACCCAGAGCTTCTAAGAGCAGAATAGGCTCAGTTACCTCAAGAAGATATCGATAATGTTGTCCATGAATCGCCCCTCTCTAGAGGCAGTCACAGAGCAAGATTAGACTGGTGTCACAATTTTCAATATTGGTGTGATAATGATTGAGCTACATTTTTTAAATGATGAATCCAGATCGATGAGTCCATCGGATTTTTAACAGCACAACAATATTTGGATAAAATTCTTAAAAACTTATTGTGCGAGATTACTACATGTAAACAATAAACAGTTACTCGTCTCATGAGTTCAGATTTTGTCTGCTTGGTGTCACATCATCGCGCTGTTGAGCCCAATAGACAGAGGCGGATTTAACGGCGGGCGCACCGGGCGCGCCATCTGGGCCCCGACTTCTGAAGGGCCCTGCAAAACCCCAACTTTCCACTAATGGTTTTGTTTCATATGTATAATTTTAATTACTTACAAGTTTACAATCGGCGGTAAAACCTGATAGTATGTTTATATTCGCTTATTTATTTAAGAATATGGTTAACATGTATTTTCCCTGTCTCTCTCTTTCTTAAGGGGCCCAATATTGTCTCGTGCGTCCAGGGCCTCAACCAGCCTTAATCCACCTCTGCCAATAGACCATATTAGTAACTACGTCACAAAATGGGATTCAGTGCTGCCGCCTCGCGGACTGATTCCTTTTATTTGAATTTAGCATGTTGTTTTTTTGTTAAATTGTATTTTGGAAATATAAATTAAATTTTCAAAGTAAGAGAATGCTTCACATCAAAACTACAAGTCAATATTTATTTATTAAAATTCTTATTTTATACATTATAATTTAATGTCATTATTTTTGCGGAACAATATTATTTTGCAGGTTAATTTTGAAAATTTTACGTGAATAATCGTTATTATGGCAAGTAACATAGCAATAAGTGTGTATGCCATATCTAAATGGTTTGAAGGAACAATAAGTTGTTTTAATTTTATCTTTAATTGTTTTTTATTTTCATATGTCAAAAAACGAATAAATTGGAAATTAAGAATGTAGCTGTAATGGTTACAATTTGGAGCAAAACAATACACCATTATGCATTCTAAAACAAAATATTAATGATTACTTAGTGTTAATTAAATAAATACTAAAGATATTTGGATTTTCATATTATTTAAAAACGCAACCTATAAATATATCTTCGAATCCTTATTTAGATATTTATAAAATCATTATTCTATAATATACCAGGTCTACAAGTATGAAATGCGGATTTTTTAAATAAAACACATTAAACTCAAAAGAACAGTAAAAGTTTATTTATTCAAAGTATGCTCCATTAGAAGTTATACATTTTTTATGATGGTGAGCCTGGGTTCACGCATGATTTTTTGCGTTTGGGATTTTCAAAATAAATCCATTTTTCATCGCCAGTAATGATACGATGCAAAAAATACTTTCTTTTGTATCGTGCAAGCAAAATTTCACAAGTGTTTTTGCGTTTTTCCATCTGCCTCTCATTCAATGCATGTGGAACCCATCTGCCGACTTTCTGGATCTTACCCATCTCTCGTAGGCGATTGGAAACAGTTTGTTGACTAACGCCTAACTGCTCTGCTAGTTGTTTTTGAGATTGACTATCGTCTTCCTGTAGCAATGTTTCCAATTTTGTATCTTCATATTTTTTTGGAGGTTTTCCATGTTCTTTGTCTGTAAGATCAAATTCATCACTTTTGAAACGCCGAAACCATCGTTCACACGTATCTTGCGATGGAGCATATTCACCATAAGCTTCTCGAAGCAGTCGGTATGATTCAGCAGCAGTTTTTTTCAAATGAAAATAAAACAGTAGTACTCTCCGCGAATGCTCTTTATTTGGCACAAAATTTGACATTTTTAACACAGTAAAACAAAACTATATGATCACTTTTCAAATTATAGCCTATACGCATTTGACACTTAATGATAACTTAACAAAACGGCATATGTGTTGAAACTTTGAACTATACACACTGTTTGCGCGGTAAGTTTGAAAAAAATCCGCATTTCAAAATTGAAGATATTCATAAAATTAAGGTAACAAAAGTAATGTCACATGTATTTTAAACCAGTCCAAAACTTCCAAAGGACTCACCTCTCAGATGAAAATGAACCTTCAACTTCAACAAGCGTAAATTTGGAGTCAATTAATAATATAATTAGTAAAAAAACTAATTTGGAAAGTATAGATCATTATATTAATCTTGTAAATTCCAGTAATATTAGTATTACAATAAATAATAAATAATTATGGAATTTTTTTTTTATATCTATCAGTTTTTTGACGGAATAAAGTTCAAAAAAATCCCCTAGGGAATAAAGTGACACTTCATATGTCAAAAACTAGGTACATAAAGTTGGTTGTACACCTGTTGAGAAAAATGTATTAAAGTCTGTTCCAAACGGTTAGGCGGAACTAGATTTTGCAATCTCTTTACTTTCATCGTTTAAATCGTGCTTTTCGGCCGTTTTGTTTAAGCTTTGTAAATCATACTTACAATAAACATTTTTTGGTTAAGGTTAATATCATTTTAAAATGTAATTTTCTTGGATATGGATATATGGATTTTTTGTGTCATTCTTAATACAAATTTCCCATTTATTTAGTTTTTTGTCATTAAAATATGTAAAAAAAATAATTTAATTTTGACTCGTTTCCATGGTTTCATTGTTGGAATTTTAATAATAATAATAATAATAATATATTCATTGACTTAGTTACATTAAATCTGTTTTAAGTCAGTCAAGATATATACATTTAATTATACAATTATTATATGATTTCAAGATTTTTATTACATTTTTAAAACTTATATTTAAATAATTCTTCTGTGGAGTAAAATGGATGTTCAGTAAAAAACTGCTTCATCCTTTTTAGGGTTTTGTAGGTATGACCAAAAAACCCTTATACCGTCATTTTGTCGTCTGTCTGTATGTCTGTCTGTCTGTCTGTCTGTCTGTCTGTTCGGTAAAAATTGTAGCCAAACGGCTAAACCTAGAGAGTTGAAATTTGGCATGCTTATACAACTCTTTGACCCGCACATAGGAAAAATACTAAAACATCTAAAAAACATATCCCCCTAAAAATATAAACAAATATGTGCTCACCGAAAAAAAAAAATTTTTTTTTTAATTCTGAGTAGGGTATCAAATGAAAGCCCTTGGTACGTGGATTAACGATCAAATTTTTATTTTTACAAAATAAATTATTTTGAAGCGATTTTTGCCAAAATTGTGCAAAAAAAATTTTGTCCCACACCCTGTAGCCCAGATGGTTTAAACTAAAAATCTGAAAAAATTCTAAGTAATGTACATTGGTGTGAACCGGAATAGTACAACAGGAATTTTTGATCAGATTACGTTTTTGGAAAAAAAAGCATTTTTTGTGTTTTTTTGCTAATAATGTTGAAAACTTATAGTTATATAACACACAAAACTGTAACGTGTGTCTTGGTGCAATGGTTACGGTACTAGCGTTCTGCCCAAGAAAATGAGTTCGAATCCCACGAGAAGAGACGATATTATTTTTTATTTTTTTTTTTTGCATTTTTATTTTGTTTAAATTATTTTTTCAAAATTCTAGTTATATTTTGGAAAATGTTGCATTTAATTTTTAAAAGCGTAAATTTAATAACCAGTGAAAATTGTTGAAATTATAATTTAATTCTGTTTGAATGTACACGAAATCAAAGGGAGGAGCTATGACTAGAAACAACCAATGAAGCCATAGGCGCAATTTTCAAAATCTTAATGAACCTTGCTATATAAAAAAAAAATACTGCATATATTAAGAAACTTAAATAATGGTATTAGGCACTCGAATTAAAATTAACATAAAAATATTTTAACATAAAATTTGTTTTTAAAGCTCTTAGATTAAGAGATGATAAATTATTTTTAAAATATTGTTCATTTTACAGTGAATACTACAAAGCAAAATATGTCCTACACACTCAGCATTCCGCCTTCACTTAATATTTTTAGGTTATATATCTAAGAGGAATTTTTTCAAAATTTTTATACCTTGCTATATAAAAAAAAAATACTGCACATATTTAGAAACTTACATAATGGTATTAAGCATTCGAATTAAAATTAGTAAAAAAAAAAAAATTTTTAACATAAAATTTGTTTTGGCATTCCAAATAATCATTATTCACTTACTAAATACCTGCGAAACCCTGAAATGTGTGAAAATTCACACTTCACATAATTTTTTTGAATTCGTTATAACCCAAACTTCTGAGTTCCACTGGTAACTTATTAAGTAGTTTGACTCCATAGAAGTTCTCACAATTACGAGATTTAGTAAGTCTCAGAAAATTTGGGTATAAATTCGTCCTGCCTCTTGTGTTGTATTGGTGTATTTCCGCATGAGTTTGAAAACTGCATATTTTTTTATGGGTCGAAATTAGGGAATGGTACATGACCGCGGATGGAAAAGTCATTATATCTAAAGAAATAAAATTATTGCGACAATCAGCTCTGTAGGGTGAACGTGTAATTACTCTGATTGCGCGTCGTTGTAAACTAAAAATTCTGTTAGCTGCTGCCGAATGACCCCATGCTGTAATGCTATATGTCATTTGGGAATGGAATAATGCATAGTATGCCATTCTCAGAACGTCGGTACTTACAATGGATGTCAGGTTTCTTAACAAATATATTGTAGAACACAATTTTTTTGCTAAAACACTGACATGCAAACAATGACATTAAATTGTGACATTCCAACGTGAAAAATGAAATAACCCAAGCAAGGTCCCTTCTCGTGACAACTTAAAAGAACGGAATTCCCATTTAGTTCCGCCTAACCGTTTGGAACAGACTGTATGTCCCCATTTGGGAACAAAATAAAATATAGTTTAACATAATCCCCCCCTGAAATTCAGAGGGGGGTGTTTATTTTAATATTTACGATACAATAATAAATAATATTAACACTAATTAGTTACATTTTTATTTTGTATAATACTATATTTTTAAACATATTTTGAAACATTTGAGCCATTCCTTTAAGGATTTCTTTATAATATCCTTTTAGCTCTCCATGGTTGTCCATGATTCCATTCATCCATATCAAGATCAAACCATCCCGGTCCATGTGGCCAATTATCTCTCCATTTTCCAAAATGACAAATATTAACACCTCCTGATGGATCAAAAAGTGTTCCTAAAGGACATTTTTGCCAGTAAGCAATAATAACACCAGTTCCTGGAGGTACAATACATTCATAATAATGACTATGGGTTTTATCGTTAACGTCTAAAAATCGTCCTTCAGATGGGCAAGAAAATTGACACGCTTGGAGGGCTGGATTGAACGTGTAGTTTCCAGCACAAATATATCCTTGGGGTGGGTTTGTGCAAAGGACGTATTGACTTGCATTTCCTGGAACAGCTACCAATTGTCCTTCCATTTGGTAACAAATGCTTGTGTTTGAAAAGTTGTTGCATGGGATTCCACTCTTGCAGTTGTTTGTCGAAGAATCAAATACTGTGTTTATCATACAGTAAAACATGTAGATGAACCTAAAAATTAAGGATAATATTTAGATACAGTGGGTGGCCAAATTATTAGGGACAGTGCAGATTTTCTGTAACTTTCACATGAATTTAATGAGGAAATAAGTGGCTTTGGGTCTCGTATTTATTTTTATTCATTAGAGTGCTTTATTTAGAATATAAAACGACATAATTGCTTTTTCATAATCATTTATTTTTGTATAAAAAGTGTTTAAAAGTAAAATCTTAATATTTTGTAATGCCACCCTTTGCTGCGATTGAGGCTTCCAGGCGTTTGGGCATGCTTTTTATGCAGACTTTTGCGTTGTGTCGGAGATTGGGGTTGTGATACCACTCTCTGATAAGGGTTTCTATAAATTGCCGCTTGGTGGTGATGATTTCTTTGGCGATCTCCCGTTTTTTAAAATAATAATGATACCAGCAACAAGAATATAGAAGAAAAATGATTTAAAAACAATTCATTTTCTCACAAAATGCATTTAAACTTGAAAATTACAGGGGGGATGTGCTGTCCCTAATAATTTGGCCACCTACTGTATATGCGGTCAGTGGTGCACCCAGGAATTTGGGGGGGGGCGGTAGACAAAAAAATGTGATGATATAAAAAAATTGATGTGAAGTGTGAATTTTCACACATTTCAGGGTTTCGCAGGTATTTAGTAAGTGAATAATGATTATTTGGGATGCCAAAACAAATTTTATGTTAAAATATTTTTTTTTGTTAATTTTAATTCGAATGCCTAATACCATTATGTAGGTTTCTAAATATGTGCAATATTTTTTTTATATATCAAGGTTCAATAGGATTTTGAAAATTACGCTTATGGCTTCCATTGGTTGTTTTAGTCATAAGCTCCGCCCTTCTGATTTCGTGTATTTATAGGAATATAAATAACAGTATAGCAGTAATATATTTAGGCACTAATATGATACAGACATTATAACACATGACATAACATATTTTATTTTTTTACTTGTATCCATGGTATTATATATAAGTTACTTGGTTGTAAGTCCAAGAGTATTCAATTTAAACAATTTCCACTGGTTATTAAATTTACGATTTTAAAAATTAAATGCAATAATTGCCCAAACATAACTAGAATTTTGAAAAAATAATTTAAACAAAATAAAAATGCAAAAAAACAGAAAAAATTAAATTGCCTCGAGGCCGGATTGAACTCGAGTTTGCAAATGAGAACGCCAGTATTCTAAGCATTACACCATCGGAGCGCTCTGTTTATTGTTCTACAAAATATCATTAAATATTTTACATGGTCAAGCAAAAAACACAAAAAATGCGAAAAACATTTTCCGAAAACATAATCTGATCAAAAATTCCTGTTGTACTATTCCGGTTCACACAAATGTACATTACTTAGAATTGTTTCAGATTTTTAGTTTAAACCATCTGGGCTACAGGGTGTGGGATAATTTTTTTTTTGCACAATTTTGGGCAAAAATCACCTCAAAATAATTTATTTTGCAAAAATAAAATTTTGATCGTTAATCAACGTACTAAGGGCTTTCATTTGATACCCTACACAGAATTGTAAAAAAAATATATTTTTTTCTATGAGCATATATTTGTTTATATTTTTAGGGGGATATTTTTTAGTATTTTTCCTATGTGCGGGTCAAAGAGTTGTATAAGCATGTCAAATTTCAACTCTCTAGGTTTAGGCGTTTGGCTACAATTTTTACCGAACAGACAGACAGACATATAGACAGACAGACATACAGACGACAAAATGACGGTATAAGGGTTTTTTGGTCATACCTACAAAACCCTAAAAACGGTATTTCCCTCTTTCTTGGTGGGGGGGCTATATGTACCTTTAATCGTAAAGTTTGACATTTTTTGACGGTATACGTACTCAAAACGTTTTGACGTACGAGCGATCTTTGTGTTGTTTACAGTAAATTGAAAAACTTCATCTCGGCTAAAAATGGAATTAAAACATTTTCACAATTATTTTCTACAACTTTCGTTGTGGATTAACCCAACAACAGTTCATCGATGAACTTAATTCGACTTTTGACGATGAAGCACCATCAAGGACTACTGTTTATCAATAGTTTGCCGACCAATCGTGGCCGTAGTTTGCTTAAGGACGAATGTCGTGAAGGTTGTCCAAAATCGGTTGTTGTTCCGGTAAACATTGATGCTGTGCGTGAACTGATACTGCGAGATCGTCATGTGACTTATCGTGAGATTGGGGTATCCTTGGGCATTAGTGGGACCAGCATACATTCACTATTGCATGAACATTTGGCCGACAAAAAGATTTGTTCGCCTTGGATCCCACATAATTTGACAATCTGAGTGGAAAATTCCTCAATCGGAGTGGAAAAAATGCTTCGAAAATTGTTTCAAACGCATGCAAAAGTGTATTGATCTTTATGGAGAATATTTTGAAAAACAATAAAGCCACTTTTGTTGATAAATAATTGTTTTTGATCTCAAATCCCGAAATATAAAAGACAACTCTTGTATAAATATGTACTTACCCATCTCCATTACAATAAGTAAACTTTCTACAATCTTGTAGATCAGCAGTAAATGGTTGTGCACAACTTGTAACAGAAGAATTTCTAACAATGCAAGAATCTATTGAAGCGACACAGGTTCCAGTCGTACTGTTGCAGTATGGGAGACCATCTGGACATAGTTGGGTGTTAGATAAAACTCCATTGGTGCAGAAACTCTTCCCTCTGCAATCTGGGGTACAAGTGGTATAACCAACACGACCCGGTGGGCATGGTTCATCAGCGTTTATCACACCTTGATAATCAAGTTGGCGGTATGAATGGCGTAGTTCTGCATTTTCAAAATGTGGTACTGATGTTACGTAAATAAAAAGGATTACCTGGAAAATTAATACCAAAAATTAGCTGCGACCACCACGGAAACTACCCTCACCATAAAGTACTTAAACAAAATACTGTTTTTATTGTATATATGTATACAGGGTGTTTGTTTGAAACGGGGCACCCCGAAAATCTCCTTTATTTGTAAATATACAAAAAATCTTCAGAACAAAAGTTAAACTAGACAAAAAGGCCCATCTAAAGGTTACTAGAAGAATTCTGAGCCACTTCCGGTTTCACCGGAAATGATATCAACTTTTGATCTAGCATAGGGAATCGATAATTTTATATTTTTTTCCTAAAAGTACATTAAATTAGCTTTACAATGACTCCATAAAATCATATTTTTATGTTAACCATCTCAAAATGGCGACCATTTATTTACAAAATAATAATCAAGATAAGTTTTACAAAGTTGAACGTAGCAAGCTTTGAAAACAATAAAAAAAGAAACAATTAATTGACGAAATTTTTACACTTTACACACATCAATTAATTGAATGTCAAATTTTTCAATTAATTGATCAATAAATTGAATCGGGTAAAACCCACTTAAGCCTCGCAATTGTTACATTTGATTTTATAAATACCTGAATGGGAGGTATTAGTTTTTTGACTTAATTTATTATTCCGTAATTTATAACGAAGGATATTTTTGTTATATCCTTACATAACAAAATCTTTGAGAAAATCGCATTTTGTGGAAATGACGACTTTTGTTGATAAATAATGAAAACAAATGAATGCAATTGTTTCAATAGGTAGATTACTGTTATGAGTCACTAATCACTTATTGTTTTAAGATCACAAAAAGTCGCTTTTCTGAAAATTGTTGTTATGTAAGGATATAAAAGTTTTACACCGTTGAAAAGAGAGAAAACGCTCTATAATATTGTGTTAAATAATATGTGTAGTGTAATTTGAAAAATAGTTATTAAATGCCGGGCATCTTACAAAACAAATTTTATTTTTTTTATTTTTATTTTTTTATTTTATTTTACATAATTCGGCCACACAACAGGACATGCCCAATAACAGTGTGGCACTAGTATAGATTAATACATTTATATAACACAAATTACAGTAACAGTAAAATTTTTGATGTTATAATAGCAGTTATAACAGTCGTAGAATACATTTTTTAAATTGTGTGAAATTTAGCAAAAATATATCAGGAAAGTTGTCATTTGTTGAGATGTTATTAAAGTTTAAGCAGATTCTGTTCAGCGGTGAGTTAAAAGCCGAGTTTGTTCTGTTAAATGATAAGTAAAAAAGGTCATTATTTCTCGTGATGTAATTAGGGATGTGTAAGCGTAAATGATCTAGTAGTGAGTGGGCAATCAACAATATTATTTATTATTTTGAATAAGAGAGCGACATCCAAAAATATTCTTCTTTTTTCTAAAGTTATTAAATTTAAATGGTTGCTTGGAAATCGGTAGTAGAAGTGTTTTGTAAATTTTATTTGTATATTTTCAAGCCGCTTTATATAGACCATATATTGGGGTGACCAACAGACAGTGGCATATTCTAGGTGACTTCTTACAGATGTATAATATAACGTTAATAATGTTTTTTCACACTTAAATGGTTTGCTGATTCTTAATATAAAGCCTAGCATTTTATATGCCTTTTTAATTATAGAGTTTATGTGTATATCATAAAGTAATTTGGAATCTAATATAACGCCTAGATCTTTAATTTGCTCAACATGTTCTAAATTGTTGTCTTTGATTTTATACGAAAAGTTAATAATATGTCGGTTACGTGTGAAAGTTATTTTTTTACATTTTTTAATATTTAATTTAAGTCTGTTGAGGTTACAATAATTATTAATTCGATGAATGTCTTCTTGTATTGCCTGGCAGTCGTTTAGAGATGTCACCTTCTTATATAATTTGAGATCATCAGCATACATTAAAAATTTTGTATTCTGGAAACATACTGACACGTCGTTAATGAAGATATTAAAAAGTAAGGGGGCTAAATGAGCTCCCTGGGGTACACCGGAAGAAATTTTTACAAAATTTGACTGAAACCCGTTCAATGTAACACTTTGTTCTCTATCATGCAAATACGAGCGAAACCATTCAAGTAGATTACCACTTACACCAATTGAAGCTAGCTTTCCTAAAAGTAAGTTATGGTCAACAGTATCAAATGCTTTGCTAAAATCAGTGTAAATGGCATCAACCTGAATTCTTTTATCCATTGATTTTAATATATAATCTGTGTAGACTGTGAGATTGGTATCTACTGAACGGCCCGCGAAGAATCCATGTTGTTCAATATTAATTATAGTTTTAACAAAATAAAATAATGATTTATAAATAAATCGTTCAAAAATTTTTTCAAAAATACAAAGTTTAGAAATTGGACGGTAGTTTTCAACCAAGTTTCTATTACCCGTCTTGAAAACCGGAACAACTAATGCCCTTTTCCACAATTTAGGAAAATATGATTCGCTCAACGATTTTTTATAAATTAAGGTAAGGGGAAGGCTTAATGATTCGCTGCATTTTTTAATAAAAATAGCCGGAATATTATCGGGCCCTGCTCTTCTGTTAATATCCATTTCAGCTAACGCAACAGAAACTTCAGTATCCGTAATACAGCAATCCGATAAATTAAGGTTAGACGGAATACATTGGTTTGTGCTGTAGGAAGGCGAATTATTGGATTGTTGGGTGTGATTGTTGGTGTAAACTGAGCTAAAATAAAGATTTTGAATACCACTATAGTCTCCCCAATGAAAAAAAAAAGATTTTTGATACCACTATAGTCTCCCATTGCCCCAAATAAATTTTATTTGAACAATATTATTATAACTCTTTTTATTAAGGAAATAATCAAGATTAACATAACTTTTTCTGGTATTTCTTTTCGACCTTGGAGTAAGTTAAATTATGTAGTCAATTCTTGGGATATTAGGTCAATAAGTAAAACACTTAGATATTCATATATTTGAATAGACCGGTTTCGACAATTTTATTGTCTTCTTCAGTATCTCTGAGGAAAAATTGAGAAGAAAAATATTTAATATTACAATAATGTTCACAAAAATTAGTATGAAAATTAACAATTAAATAAACATGTGTATCAAAAAAAAATAAATAAAAACTTACTCAAATTACTAATGTAAATAATAGTTTGTAAATGTATTTAAAATAAATAAAACTCATTGTAAGAGACATGTGGTATCACAGATAAATAAGCGTCAAAAGTTAAAATGGTTAAAATACTTTAAAAAAATTAATAAATAAAATTCTTGATGGACATCCACAGTTGAATGTGTCCGAATAGTGCCAAGCAATGACTGACTGTCCCCCCTCTATTCTATAATACCCCACTATAATCAAAATGACATTTAAATATGCGCACAGGTACTGTTTTTAATACAATTGATAATATAATCATAGCAATTATTTAAATTCTCTGTGTCTTGTTGAATGTTTATATTATTGTTATTATGTTTTATATATGTCATTTCTTTAATTAATCTTTTGTAATAATTACTCTCTTTATCTAATATTTTAAACTTATCAAAATTGAAGGTATGGTTATTATCTCGGCAATGTAGTGGAATAGGTAATGTTTTTTTATTTAATATGTCTAATTGATGCTGTTTAATTCTTTTTCCGATATACTGTAAAGTTTGCCCTGTATAAGTGGCCTCACAATTGTTACAATGTAATTGATAAATAACATCGTTCTGTTTAGTAATATGATCCTTTTCTTTTATTTTAGAAAATAGTGTTTGTACTGTTTTGTTATATTTAAAGCTAATGTTTATTTTATTATTTTTAAGTATATTTTTTATTTTTTGTGATAACCGGGGTATATAAGTTAATGAGCAATATTTAATATTCATATCTATGTTGTTTTTTTTAAATCTATTATTATTAATAATATTATTAATGAGAATCTTTGGAAAGTTATTTTTAGAAAGGATTATCTTTATGTTATTTATAATTTCATCTTGAAAAATTGGATCTGTAAGTTTAAGGGCTGTTTCTTTTAGATTATAAGCTGTATTAATTTTTTGTGAATTGATATGTGTTGAATTAAAATTTAGGAATCTGTCCGATGCAATTTCTTTTTTAAACCATTTAGTTTTAATATTATTATTTATCCGAATTAGTGTCATATTAAGAAATGAAATTTGATTATTATTTTCCTTTTCACATGTGAATTGAATATTATTATCATATTTGTTAAAATTATCTATTATTGTATTAATTGACTCTTTAGGTACTATTAAAATGAGATCATCTACATATTTTTTAATTAAAGTGATTTTAATATTTAGTGTTTTTAAACTACAATCTAATAGGTCATTCATGACTAAGTCTGAAAGGGCTGGGCTACTAGGGTTACCCATACTCGTCCCGAAGATTTGTAAATATGTGTATTTATTGAATATAAAATAGCTACTTTCAAACATGAATTTAATGCATTTAATAAACATTTCAAGGTTAATGTCTGTGTATAATTTAAATAGGTCCCATTTTTTTTTAATCACTTCAATAACCAATTCTTGATGTATATTGGTGAATAGAGAAATTACATCCAAAGAGATCATAATGTCATCATTCTGTAAAGTGGGTAAATTATTTATGATGGTTTTAAGTTCAAAGGAGTTTTTTATGTTGTAATTACTATGTAAGTTAACTTTATTAATTATTTTAGTAAGAAATTTGGATAATTTGTAACTTGGGGCTCTAATACAAGAGACAACTGGTCTGATAGGGAAATGTAATTTATGTGTTTTAATTAATCCATAAAATTTAGGGGGTACTGAATTGTAAGTTTTTAAATTTTTTCCTATATTTTCTGGAATCATTTTATTGTCTATTAGTTCTTTAATTAATTTGTTATTTTTATTTTGTAATTTATCTGTCGGATCTTTCGGTATAATTTTATAATATTTAGGATCTTGAAGTAAATCATTACATTTTTTCAAATAGTCATCTTTATGCATAATTACTGTTTGTTTAGTTTTGTCTGAGTTTAATATTAATAATTGTTCATTATTTTTAAAAAACCGTTTGGTATCTTTAAATGTTTTAATAAGATTGTATTCTAAATTATCATTATTATTATTATTATTTCTTGTATTATGAATATGGTTAGTAATTATATTAACTATTCTGCATCTATTGTTTTCTATATTAGAACCTTCGTCGTCCTCTATTGCGTGTAATATGTTTTCTACGTCACCAATTATTTGGGGTATGGGAATTTCATTTTTGTCTGGAGGGATTACAAATTTAGGTCCAAAACTAAGTAGGTTTAATGATTCGATGGGACAAATATGATAATAATATTCAATTCACATGTGAAAAGGAAAATAATAATCAAATTTCATTTCTTAATATGACACTAATTCGGATAAATAATAATATTAAAACTAAATGGTTTAAAAAAGAAATTGCATCGGACAGATTCCTAAATTTTAATTCAACACATATCAATTCACAAAAAATTAATACAGCTTATAATCTAAAAGAAACAGCCCTTAAACTTACAGATCCAATTTTTCAAGATGAAATTATAAATAACATAAAGATAATCCTTTCTAAAAATAACTTTCCAAAGATTCTCATTAATAATATTATTAATAATAATAGATTTAAAAAAAACAACATAGATATGAATATTAAATATTGCTCATTAACTTATATACCCCGGTTATCACAAAAAATAAAAAATATACTTAAAAATAATAAAATAAACATTAGCTTTAAATATAACAAAACAGTACAAACACTATTTTCTAAAATAAAAGAAAAGGATCATATTACTAAACAGAACGATGTTATTTATCAATTACATTGTAACAATTGTGAGGCCACTTATACAGGGCAAACTTTACAGTATATCGGAAAAAGAATTAAACAGCATCAATTAGACATATTAAATAAAAAAACATTACCTATTCCACTACATTGCCGAGATAATAACCATACCTTCAATTTTGATAAGTTTAAAATATTAGATAAAGAGAGTAATTATTACAAAAGATTAATTAAAGAAATGACATATATAAAACATAATAACAATAATATAAACATTCAACAAGACACAGAGAATTTAAATAATTGCTATGATTATATTATCAATTGTATTAAAAACAGTACCTGTGCGCATATTTAAATGTCATTTTGATTATAGTGGGGTATTATAGAATAGAGGGGGGACAGTCAGTCATTGCTTGGCACTATTCGGACACATTCAACTGTGGATGTCCATCAAGAATTTTATTTATTAATTTTTTTAAAGTATTTTAACCATTTTAACTTTTGACGCTTATTTATCTGTGATACCACATGTCTCTTACAATGAGTTTTATTTATTTTAAATACATTTACAAACTATTATTTACATTAGTAATTTGAGTAAGTTTTTATTTATTTTTTTTTGATACACATGTTTATTTAATTGTTAATTTTCATACTAATTTTTGTGAACATTATTGTAATATTAAATATTTTTCTTCTCAATTTTTCCTCAGAGATACTGAAGAAGACAATAAAATTGTCGAAACCGGTCTATTCAAATATATGAATATCTAAGTGTTTTACTTATTGACCTAATATCCCAAGAATTGACTACATAATTTAATTAACATAACTGTTGCCACACCGGTATACATGCGACTTTATCTTAAAAATTTTAAATGACCTGTTGTAGACCGTTTATGTGTAATTTTAAATTAGTAAACAATACATTAAATCATTTTAAAAAGGTTCAATAGCTTTAAAATTCTATTAAAAATTTTACAAAAAAAAGATTTCAATGCTTCGTCAAGACACAAACCCAATTATTTTTGTTGAATATATTTATTTTGGGACTTAAAGGGTTAAATAAATATTTTTTTCCAAAAGCAGATTTCTCCCTTGGTCTCATACTACTTTTTTATTTAACATTATTTTAATGTTATACCTAATTTATATTATTTGTGAAAATTGTGAATTAAAAAAATGCGCAACTCAAAAAGGGTTTGAGATAGCGACCTGCGGTTAAAATATTTGGATTCTCCGTAATTTATTTAGTCTAGAAAAAAATTGAGGCTTTAATCCCTTAACGGGTTTGAGATTACGAGAGTTTTTTTTTTGCATAAATTACATTACTTATTTGTGAAAATTGTTAATTAAAAAAAGTGGTTAAAGATAGCAATCTGTTTGTTAGAATTTTTGGATTCCTTGTAGTTCATTTATTATAGAAAAAATTTGAGGCCTTATTCGTTTTGCGTATTTTAAAATTATGTCAATTTTTAATATGGCTTGATTTATAGAAATTTTCATCTTCGTATGGACTCAAAAACGAAAAGCAAATGCAATTATTTTTTAAATTTTCTTCCATGTTGAGGACCTCTTCACCCGGGAGGGCACTCTCTGCCCTCTTGGTGGCCGGCTATGTGTTCTGGTCGATCGTGGTAATAATATATATAAATTAGTAAGTGAATGATGATTATTTTGGATGCGAAAACAAATTTTATATTAAAATATTTTTTTTGTTAATTTTAATTCGAACGCCTAATACCATTATTTAGATTTCTAAATATGTGCAGTATTTTTTTTTATATAGCAAGGTTCATTAAGAATTTTAAAAATTGCGCCTATGGCTTCCATTGGTTGTTATAAGTTCCGCCCCTCTGATTTCGTGTACATTGAAACAGAATTAAATTATAATTTAAACAATTTCCACTGGTTATTAAATTTACGCTTTTAAAAATTAAATGCAACATTTGCCAAAATATAACTAGAATTTTGAAAAAATAATTAAACAATATAAAAATTAAAAAAAAAAAAACAAAAAATAATATTGTCTCTTCTCGCAGGGTTCGATCCCTTTCGGATCGAGTTACTTGGGTGAAATGCCAGCGCTAAAACCACTACACCAGCATACACGTTCCATTGTAGCGTGTTACAAAGCTATAACTTGTGTACATTATTAGCCAAAAATCACAAAAATGCCTTTTTTTCCAAAAACGTAATCTGATCAAAAATTCCTGTTATACTATTCCGGTTCACAGCAATGTACATTACTTAGAATTTTTTCAGATTTTTAGTTTAAACCATCTGGGCTACAGGGTGTGGGACAAATTTTTTCCCCACAATTTTGGCAAAAATCGCATCAAAATAATTTATTTTGCAAAAATAAAATTTTGATCGTTAATCCACGTACTAAGGTCTTGCATTTGATACACTACTCAGAATTTTAAAGAAATATTTTTTTTTGATGAGCACATATTTGTTTATATTTTTAGGGGGATATGTTTTTCAGATGTTTTAGTATTTTTCCTGTATGCGGGTCAAAGAGTTGTATAAGCATGCCAAATTTAAACTCTCTAGGTTTAGCCGTTTGGCTACAATTTTTACCGAACAGACAGACAGACAGACGACAAAATGACGGTATAAGGGTTTTTTGGTCATACCTACAAAACCCTATAAAGTAGATCCCAAATTCAAAAAGGTTGAACAGCCCTTCTAGTGTTTGACCTACCGTTAAATCTCCTCAGTGGAAGCTTTCAAAACTTTTGAAAGGCATCAAAATTCTAATTTTGATAATTTAATTACCAAATCAGCTAAAATGTATCTAATTTATTTTTATTATTCAATATTTATGTTTAAAAAGTCGTGTTTATAAATATTTGTTAAAAAAAATTAAAAATCTTACCGAAAATATTAAAATGAAGATAAGATTCTTCATCTTGTATGGACCAGCATACTACTAAACCTGCTTCTTATACTAGACTCTATTTATAACATTTTGAAGATGTTGTAACGTGACAATCTGTTAGTCACTCTGCCAAAAACCGCTATGAAACTAGATTTTGAGAATACCCAATCTGTACAAGTGAATTAAAATTTTTAACCGGACTGTACAAGTCAATTAATTTAACTTGTACTTTAAATTTTAAGACTATTCGTTAAGGAGGTTTGTAGAACGCTGAAAATTTTGAAGAATGTTAGATTAATTTATTTGATGTCATAAATATTTGCATATTGTTATAAATATATTTAAAACAACTTTTAAGTTACACGGTTTTGCCACTAAAAACTAAAAATAGTATTTTATTTAGCAAGCATATAATGAAAGTTATATATCATGAGAATGAAGTTTACCACGCGAGCTGTAGGCGAGTAATCATTCGAGTGTAATACAGCCATTATACAAATTTAGGAAATAGTTTAAACCCCAAAATACCTCTTTAGAATTAAAATTTTGAGGTATCATATAGCCTATGTTTTAATCCTGGTTTTAATGTATCACCATATATCATTCCATGTCAAGTGGTCTGATTTCAGAGAAGTGCCCTGCTCGACCATCACGGATTTCGATGAAATTTTGTATGGACATTCACACATGTCCCCAACGAACATTGGTGAAGTTTTACGTTCATCTATGCAATACTTGCTGAGATTTAGTAATTTGTTTGACCCCATACCGCAGCCTTCTATGGTATGACTTCGAGATTTCGGCAACTTTGAGACACAGTATCTCTGGCAATATTTTGTTGAGAGAAACAATACTTTGCCAACTTATACAACTTTTTGCGGTCTATTAAACAAAATAATAAACAAATCTTCATGAGCGATTCCCGTGAAGAAAATTTGGATCAAACTTGACCTAAAAAATTTGCAACTCGAAAAAATTTTAAATTTTGGCTTTTTATACCTCTGAAAGTAAAGGTACGATAAACGTGAAATTTTGCACATAATAACTTATCAATACAAGGTTAACGAATATAAAATTTCACACTCCTAATATTTTTCATTAGTTCAGGAATTGAGTGTAAAGTTGATGATTTTTGTGAAAATGCTAAAAACAGGGTATATTTAGCCCACTTTTACAAAAATATACCTTCTGGAAATTGTTTTAAATTATTTTCATTAGAAAGAGCATGTTTTAATCCCCCTAAAAAAGTAGGATTGGTTTTTCATCCCTGGTATATAAGGCCTTAGAAATAGGGACAAAGTTGAGAACGTTTCTATCACATGCTGCTATCGCAATATCGCATGCATTCCATTATTTTTCATCTTGTTTGTTTTATACAGGCATTATAAGTACTTAAATTGCGTTGATCCATGGTGACATTGTCACTACCAGTCCAGAAACTTGAACCAGTAACCCCATCGCCATAGGGTTCACGCCCGATAGCCGTGCAATACCAGCCACGGGTGGGTTTCTTGGTTGAGGATCCCAAGCCTCTAGTTTGGTTTCTTCGTTAAGGTTCCAAAGCCTTGTGTGGGTATCTGTCCGGTTCCCAAGCTAATGATTGGGCAGCTTATTCTAGGTTCCTAAGCCTGAAGTGGGTATCTTACATGGTTCCCAAGCCGAAGTCCATGATGTTTGTATGAATTGCCAAATACCAACAATTGCTTATTTATTATTGAATTTAGTAGCCACTTTCTTCAGTGTCACTTCTTGGAATTGATACTGTCAGCCTGGTGACATAACTGATGGTGCTGGAAGGTCACAAATAAGGTGTTGTGCTGGAACCCAACAAACATCTTTTCTTTCGGGCCAATAAAATGAATGAGCCGGGCCTCGCAGATGCATAAATTTTACCAAAGCATCATTTTGTTCCAGAGAAATTTTTACAACATTGCCTACCCACCACTTATTGTCATAAATGCAGGCAACATAACAACCGGGAAATAGTTCGGCTAATTTTAAATTAGGATCGACAGAATTGGAAAGTTTGGCCACAAAGTTAACTGTGTCATTTTAACGAAATTTAGTATGTACTAAATTTCGTTAAAATTTGTCCAACCGTTTTTGCGTGAATCTCGGACAAACAGACAGACAGATGGTACGAGAGCTACCTTTTAAGTTTTATAATCATCTGAAACGTACAGAATTCAAATATGATGCCGAACAGGGACGTAGCCAGGGGGGCATAGGGGGCATTTGCCCTTCCTCCCCCCCAGGATAGTTAAAATCCTGGTTAGTTTACCTTATATAAAATATAATTTAGGTTGTTAGAAGTTTTCTTCTTTCTTCTGAAGAAAATTTATAAATTTACCGGACTTTTATTATTTAATATACTACAAAAGACCTAGAACAGGGGTCGGCAACCTGCGGCTCCGGAGCCTAATGCGGCTCTTTTAGAAAATTTTGTGGTTCTTTGAAAATTGGCTGGTTTTGATTTTAATATAATCTATTTTTTAATTTTCAACTTTCTGCCTGTACTATACAGGTTTTGTATTTTTCAGAATGCTTTACGGTGCAATTCACGCCCGGTAATTTCCCGAGTTACTACATATTCCCTTTTAGAAGAAGTTATTTGTTTCAAAAAAAGTTATCTGTATTTGTGAATGATTTACGTGCAAAAACATTTTTACATTTTATTAATTTACAAAAACATGTTATTAATGCATATTTTTTTTGCACAAATTATTGTTAACATGCAAGAAGCTTTTCGAGATAGATTTAAAGAGTTTAGAAAATATAAAGCTACACTAGCTTTTTTGGCAAAACCAATTTAAGTAGATATGTAGCAATTACATTTATCACCTTCAATTAGTGGATTTGAAATCCAAAGGTTTATGGAATTATATATTCTTAAAACTTAATCCTGAACTGGAAAATTTAGAAAGAAAAAAGTGAATTTTATCTTCCCAGCATAAGTGGACCGAAATTCGCAATCTTCAAAATGTAGATAAAGTTCTATTCGAAGCTTGGAACCGTCTTCCAGAATCGTTCAATCTTTCAAAAAATTATGCTTTTGGGCTAGTGACAATTTTCGGATCCACATATTACTGTGAGCAAATCTTTTCACATATGAAATTAATATAGAGTCAGTTAAGAAGTAATCTTACTGACCTGAAACTAGAGTGCTGCCTTAAGTTAAAGATTACTGAATATTCACCAAATATTGAAGTCTTATAGAACACTATACAGGAGCAATCGTCCAATTAAAAAAATTATTATATTGTAATATACTGGCAACTACAATAGGTATCACAAACTAAATGTATAAGTAAATATTATTTTATTGTAATACTTGATTATTTTAAAACAAATAAACAATTTTTACGTTTTATTCTTAAATATAGCATATATTTTTAGCGGCTCTTCTATGTTATTGTGTTTTTTTTTTTCAATATAGATTTGGCTCTTTGTCACTGAAAGGTTGCCGACCCCTGACCTAGAACGCTGTTATTTTCTATCCAAGCCATGTAATTAAGGTCGTACCGACCAATTGTACCGACCAATTTAGAATAGTTTGTTATTTTTGCCCCCCCTCCAAGCTGAAATCCTGGCTACGTCCCTGATGCCGAACAAATAATAAAACAGATAAAGCCTCCAATTTTATTAATAGAGATAAATAATATTCTTTCACCTGTTTTATCTTGATCTCGCCGACTAACTTTTCTACTTGTCCTAGTCCACAGATCTCATTTTATCAGACAGATTTTTGTGTTTATATAAAATTTCCAAAAATAACTTAGTATGTCAATTTTAAACAAATCAGTGTTTCAAGTTGATACTAAAATAACGGTAGACAATTTTATGACTATATTTTACATTTTGCAAACATGTAAATTTAATTTTATGTGCATATAAAATATATTAACTATTTTGATAACGATCAGGAGGATATAGAAAGTCTATATCCTCCTAGTCTATATAGGTTTTTGCAAAAATAATACCTAATTATAACGTCTACAGGTCATATACTATACTATGGGCCGAGAGTTCCAGTTGCTAATAAACTGTCCAATAAAGCTGCATTCAGAGCTCAGTAAATCAACACGTTGTACGCTATGGATAATTTTTAAACGAGGTCATTTGGTATGATCGGACATGCTCGTGCTTTGTCGTTGCTATACTACTGTTGCGCGATATAGTACGAGCTTGTCCGATCATACCAATTGCACTCGTTTAAAAACTATCCATAACGCACAGGGTGTTAATTTACTGAGCTCTGAAACGCAGCTTAAGTTTATTAGCAACATATTTTTTTTTTCCGAGAGTTCCACCCTGAAATAGTTATTAGGTTGCTAATAAATAGGCTTATTTGTCTAATAACTTATAGGCAACATGAAGTGCTTAATAAAGTGATATATAACCAAAAACAAGTTCGCAAAATGTGTTAATATTTCAATTTTAATTGAAAAATAGTATAATTTTAAAAGATTATAAGAATGTGTAGTTTTTAAACATTTCTATAATGGTGATTTTAGTGTTTTATATACATTTTAGTTGTATTTTGATGAAATCGACAATATGTTTGGATGAATTTATAAATTATGGACAACCGTTTTTAGAATATTTTGGGCATTTATTGTAAATGTGATATATAAAGAACAATATATAAATATATATTTTTTAAAAAACATTGTCTTTTATTTTTATATATGTATTTATTTCAATTACGATTACAACACATTACAAACAATACTTTAAGCATTACTATTTATATAAAAATGATAGAAAATTAGAAGACAGACGCAATTAATGGCAGAATAATAAAGATGTGTGGCTGAAAATTGCTGATAAGTTTAATTCATATTGTTTAAGGAATGTAAAATAAAGCAAAATATGGCTGTCTTCTTATTTTCAGTCTCTTTTGTATTATAAATTGATATTTTTATTAACTTCTCTTCTATCCATATTGTCCTCTTTTTCTGTGATAAAATTTGTTGAACGCCGTTTAATTGTTATTTTAACAGTAACACAAAAAATATACGTAATGTCATTGAATGTAAAGTCAAACTATTTCCCCAAAAACCCCCGAGTAACGTGTTTCAACTACTTTTGTATCGAATTCGCATAAAACTCCTGAAGACGAGGGTAAGTACCGCTCACCCTGAGCACCAGGTACCTCGGAGACGTTCGCTATTGCGATATTCGGATTCAGCGACCCCAAAAACCCCCGAGTAACGTGATTCAACTGCTTTTGTATCAAATTTGCATAAAACTCTAGGAGACGATGTACGTAGTGTCCACCCTGGGCACCAGGTACCTCGGACACTTCTGTCGTCCCGATATTCGTGTTCAGCGACCCCAAAAACCCCCGAGTATCAAAATTTGACTTATTTTAGTGAATTTATACCGAGTTATAAATTTTTGATTTTGCAACTCTGGAAAATGCACTTTTCCAATGCATTTTTCTTATGCACAAATGCAGTTTTTCATTTTGTATTGATCGCGTTGGTTCAAAAAATTTCCTGAGGCTCTAACGAATCGAATGCACCTAACCGCATGTAAATCCATCTTACTGCGCCAAAAATCGGAAGTTCACTGCTTCGTTTCCTCGCCTAATATTAAAAAGTGTAAAATAGTGTTGTTATGGCCCCTCTGGATCGTAGGAGATTTCTCGTAAGCTTCTCGTGAACTTGTAGCATATATCACGTTGATCTGGCGCTTGAAAACCTCCTCAGTATTAAAAATCTTTTGAAGAATGACTTCCTAATTCAATTGACGAATGGCTGCAGAGACTTAAGCGCTGTGTAACGTCCAGAAATGGACATTTTGAAAACTGATGCGTGTTTCTTGCTTAAGATACTTCTTAGCATTATATACTAAAAGAAAATTAAAGCATATTGTGGAATTTTATTGAAAACTTTGTAGCAGTATTTTGAAAAGACTAGGAAGATATTTGAAAATTATAATACAAATTATATAGTTTATGTTTTTGAACCAAACAAGTTTAGAGGTCAATGAACTATATTTAAAGACATTATTACAACATAATATTTTCGCCCAGGGCACGAATCTATAATAAAAATCTTGTCGGATGACTTGTATATAAAGGAGTGAATGAGATATATAAAAAAATAGTTAACTCTGTATATTTTAAAAGTGAAGATGGGAACATTAACTATTATTAAGTTTTTGGTAAGTTCACTTTCAGTTTTATTATTATTTTATTAAGACACGTAACACCTTGAGATATTAACGCGCTTTTGGTTGTGTGTATACATTAAATCGGTGCCTTTTAAGGGTTTCGTAGACAGTAGGTTGTCTAGACTGGTGTTTCTCAACTGAAAACGTACCGCGGACCAGTCAAATATTTAATTTTCTACCGCGGACCAGTCAAATATTTAATTATCTACCGCGGACCCCTAAAAATAAATTGTATAGGTATGTAAACTCTACATATACAGTATTGGCCATAAAGATAGCAACTTTTGATAATCCTCTTTTATTTTTATTCTATTCAATATTTTTAAAATTAAAAAATGTAATTCTTACCTTTAACAATCCTCTACATATATTATAGTAAAAAATTAAATTTTAACAGTAAATTCTATTTTTTTTATAGTATTTATTATTTTTACCTACACATAAAGATAGCAACTACTCTTAAAAAAATCTTTTTTTTTATTAATTAAGAAAATGAATTATTATTAACAGATAATTTTTAATATTTTGTATATTAACCACCAGTATTTATAACTTCCCGACATCTTTTCGGCATTGATTCTAACAATTTCGTGATCATTTCATTATCAATATTAGACCAGGCACCCTGCAAAGCTTTAAACAAATCTTCAATATTTTAATGCGTTTTGTTTCTAATCTTTCTGTCGACAATCTCCCAAAGGTTTTCTATTGGATTTAAATCGGGTGACTGTGACGGCCAAGTCATTACGTTAATTTTTGAATCCTCGAACCATTCTTTGACCAACTTCGAAGAATGTTTTGTTTCATTATCATGCTGAAAAATATGTTTTAAAGGCATGAACTCATCAGAATAAGGTTCCATAACATTCTGAAGGATGTCTATATATTTAAATCGATCCATTATTCCTTCAATATGGTATAGAGGACCCATGCCATATCCCGAGAAACAGCCTCTTACCATCACACCATCTCTGCCATGTTGAACTGTTAGTAAGGTGTATTTTTGAACTAATCTTTTATTAGCAGGCCTCCTAACGTAACTCACACCATCACTTTTAAACAAATTGAACTTAGATTCATCACTAAAAATAACTTTTTTCCATTGATCCACAGTCCAGTCAATATGATTTTTAGCAAATTTTAATCGGGTCTTCACATTCTTTTTGGATAGAAGTGGTTTTTTAGCAGGACGGCGACTAAAAAGACCCTCACTAACTAATAGCGAATAGTTCTTGTTGAGATGTTTTCTTGATCCATTTGTGGCAAAAGGCCCAAAATTTTCTCTGATGACAGAAAGGGGTTATTGGTAGATAAATAAATAACAAAAAAAAAAAATATATATTTCGAAAAAATTTATTGAACAAAAGTTGCTATAGTAGAATTAGAAAAAAATTTCACTCAGCTTTTTTGGACAGAACGTTTATTTATGTAACACAACGTTTCGCCAACTATTTTTTAGCTTCCTCAGGTGCTACAAAGAACATTTCAACTATAGTAACAATCTTATACTTAATATAAAATTTATTTACCTATACTAATTTGAACGTTATTCTAACATCATATGCATCGTCCATCACCATGGTGAAGTTGCGGAACTGACATTGACAAAATATTTTAGACTTGAAAATCGAGAAGGATAGGAAAACAGGAAAAATAATTTAATATAACAATAATAGATGTAAAACTATGAGTTAAATTTGACAAACTACCTTATTAATTTACGTTATATAATAATAACAAATATTCAAAAAACATTTATGAATAATTCGCAATAAAAAAAACCATTACATCAATATAACAGCCAGTAACACTACCCCCCCCCCCGCCTCTACAATCTGGTACGTACAAAGCGCAGAGATTGCAGTGTCACCCACTGTACAACGTAATGTAACAATTAAATTGAAAATCATAAAATCCCATAGCAAGATAAAACAGTGAAAGAACCCAAAAGGACATTGAAAACTGTACCTCGGTACCATTCTCGCATTGTCTCTGTGCGTACCATTGATTTTGGGGGATTGGTACGTCGAATTGTATGATTGTTCCAATTTTTTTTGGCAATCCATTTTATTCTGTCAATGAATTCTTGTCTTGTAAATTTTAACTTGTTTTAATATTTAGTGCTATATTTATTTATTTTTTCATCTATTTTAAATTATTGATTTGTGTGTATTATGTGTAATTACGACTGACTTTAAACAATTTACGTATTGTAACATAGTCAATAAATTATATTATTATTATGGGGTTTATCAGGTCTTGACAAGCGTCCACTAATCACAAACTTCAGCAACCTTTTGAGCCGCGTCATACTAGAGACTAGTGGAGCTAAATTTGTGTTATTATTATTATTATTATTATGGGGTTTATCAGGTCTTGACAAGCGTCCACTAATCTCAAACTTCAGCAACCTTTTGAGCCGCGTCATATTAGAGACTAGTGGAGCTAAATACACACAACTGCATCCCAAACTCTGGCGATATGCAGCCGCGGAAATTACGCCAGATCCAGTGCCCGCACAATACGGAGCGACCCGAGCTGCACTGCTTTCTGCATCCTGCAGATCTCTTTAATGCTCGATTGCAAAGTCGAAGAATAACTTGATTTATTGAATAAGTTTGAAATCAACCAATTAAATCCGATTTCGCGATGTTAATCGAAGAAAACCTTAGATATTCTTTGCAACGTATTTTCATCTCCCCTCTAGTTATCTGGATAGTCGACATAGACTACATAGATTACATTGTCTACGCGATTATGTAAAATACACAAACCCAAAGCGTACGCTCCTTTACACAAAACAATAAATTGATGATCAACTTTTTCAAACTATCAATAAATTTATTACTTAATCCATATTATATTTTAGGTATTTACTTTACCATGGACCCAAATACTAGCAGATCCTTTAATAATGGAACTAATGACAAACGCTCCAAAATTCCCAAATTCCGAACTATCCGGAATACTACGTCAACCAATAGTAGGAGAAAACATCACCGAAATACCAAACGCAAATTTCATGGGACCAAATTTTCGAGCAATAATAGACAAAGCAAACCTTTGTGGTGGAAAACCAAATGGATACAACCAATGCACAACGAATTGCAGAGGACGAATTTATTGTGATAACACTGCTCCGCACGGAATTAGAACGATTCAGCATTGTACAGGAGTTACGCCATATTGTAGTCCAGATACTTATACTTGTGTTGCACAAAATGATCGATGCATTGTTAAAGATCCAAGCATTACAATGTGTGCACAAGCATTTACTAATGATTTGACTGATTGTAGAAAATATACTTACTGCAAAGGAGATGGATATTTGTACCAATACTATTGCATCTATCCATTTGTGTTTGATATTAAAACCAATACATGTGCAAATGGTATTTTCTGTAATAATTTCTCTAGAACATCTCTATGTAATGTTGGTTTGAATAAGTTAGTTCCCTGGCCAGGTAACCCATCCTTGTTCGTCCTTTGCTCGATTCCACCAGTGGCATATTCCTGTGACACTAATTATATATTTAACGCCCAGGTTCAGTCATGTGCTTTCCAGTGTCCTGCAGCAGGAAGATTTCCAAATATTGGAGATACAACTAAGATAACTTGGTATGAATGTATTAAAAGTGGTTTGACTATTACTGCTTTTAAGAGGTATTGTGCCGATGGTACTACTTTTGATCCTAGTGCAGGACCTGGTCCAAATACAGGAGTTTGCCATTTTTAGGTTTTATGAAGATTAAGACTGGATTGGACTGATGAAGCAAATGAAACTGATTATTATTTTTTACTGAATCAATATTCTATGTTCAAGGAACTCTTATTATGTAACAGTATTTTTAGATTTATGTATAATTATTTTAATAAATATGTTTTAGTATATTTATTTTTATTTTTGAAATATAATAATAATAATAGTCTATAATATAATACGCCAACGTGTGTCCTTGCGTGGGTGCGTGGGTGTTGTCTAAAACAATTGAAGCGAGATTCCGAAATGTAACGAAATATTCCGAAGCTTACCGAAGTATATATTTACATATAACGCATAATAATAATAGTTGTTAATTGATATGTTTACACAAAAATAATATAAATTAAAATTATTAATAAATAAAATAATTATTTTAAAAAATATTTGGTTTTGATGAAAGTCAGTAAGAAAAATGTGACTTTCTTTTCTCTATTATTATTTTTTCAATGCTTTATTATTTTTTTATTTCTACGATTAACGTTTTAAATTATCTAACGTCTTAAATTTTCAAAAATGTAAATGTAATGCATTGAGTAAAACTCGCCTTGGTAAAAATTATACGTTTCACCAAGAATAAGGCCCGGTCTTTCCACATTCAGATAAAGTTCCAGGTAACTATCTGACAGATAAGGTTAATTGTAACTTCATCTGCTGAATAAATGTCAATACCAGTCAGTGAATCCAATACGTCAGTCTCATTATCCGTTAGATAACTATCCGATAGATACATTTGTATAGAAAGAAGGGATGACATTTACTCAGCAGATGAAGTTTCAAATAACCTTATCTGCCAGATAATTACCTGGAAGTTTATCTGAAGGTGGAAAAACCGGGCCTTAGTTATTCATATCAGCGCCACTAGGTGACAACTTATTTGTGTGAATTTAAAATTGGTTGGAAATATTTAAAACATTTTGGTAAAAATTACAAATTAATACATTTAATAGTTTGCACCTTTGAAATTGTACGTCATGTTGGTATTAAAACATGGTAAAAAATTTCACTTTTTTAAAATTTCATTCCATTTGACATATGTCATAAAGATAAATGATATCATAGATATAATTGATCATAACCAACAAATCTGAAGCAAGTTTTAAAGCATGGATATTTTTAAAGCAGGAATATTTTGAAATGACAAATTTACATTTAAAAGTCAGTATTACACTATAAAAGTAACCAAAATAACCAGATCTGATTTGACTTTACAAAAGTGAACGCAATATGTGTGTATTAAAGCGGGCGAACAATTAAATTTTACTGTGTAATAGTTTCTCACGATTTATTTCAAACTGATTTGAGATATAGTGTAAGTAATATTATATAAGTAATTGGAAAATTTATTTTAATAAATATATTTTAAATTTAACATCTCAAATCATTTTTAGTTTTAACATTATAAAGGTAATGCACTGAGTGAAAATGAATCGTTTTCTCATCTTAAAAAGTTAATGAATAAATAATTCGGAATAATACTCATTATTTGTCCAGTTTTTAATAATGGGCGAAGAGTTGATTCTATTTGAATTGGATGAAGTTAGGCGTATGGCTAGAGAAAGAAGTCTGAGGTGTCGAGCAAGTTCCACATTAAGGTAATGATTTGTTTGCCAACTTAGATGGCAACGGGTGCACTATGTTCTATTTCAAAGTAGAAAAAAGTAGATAGCGCTGCGAACCGAGTACGATTTACACTGATCAAATACAGTATAGCGGGAAATTTTAAATAAGTTACAACTAGGGCATGGGCGTAGCAACTGGGTTAGCAAGTGATTTTTTTTAATATAAAAAAGGTTAATAAGATATTGAAATAAACAAGGCAGATAATACACTTACGTTATTTATACGACAAAAATTCGGTTTAATGGGAAATTTGAAAAAGTTAAAAAAATATTAATTTAAAAAATTATGTACTTTATATAAAAAGAGAAATTTGGCTAAAAGAGTTTAAACAAAACAATAAAACAAACAATATATCTTCAGAGCAAAAGTTTCTTATTTAAATAGTTATTGTAAATAAAAATTAAAAATATATGTATATATGAAGGTCTAAAAATTATATCAATAACTTCTTCTTTGGGCACAATCAGCTGGGCTGTCTTTTGGCCTCACATTAGTCCTCTCTCTTGATATGTTAATTGTCAAATGTCAAAAAATATTTATATGTCAGATAACCTAAAAAATATATAACTGCGTAAAAACAAATTACATGGAGAATTTTCTCCATAAAATCTACGCCAAGAATATAAAGAAAAGTCTAAATATGTAAATAATAACAAAATATATGAGAAAAATTAAATAATATAAATATATATTTCCAATGTACGACACTGAACATCTGTCAACTTAGACTAAAAACAATATTTTTACAGTGTGATAGGGATGACGATCTAAACCAATCCGAAGCAAGGACAAACAGCTCCTATCTTCTTACACACATTTTTCTACTTTGAAATAGACCATAGTTATAGTTATTATCGCCAGAGTTTGGAGATGCAGCTTTGGGTATTTAGCTCACAGCGATTTTTATCACCTCAAGAAGCTGTTGAAGCCTTCGAAAACCATGTTTTTGAGATACAAATGTTTCGAGAATTGGTTTGAACGTAACAGTGTATAAATTTTAAAGGCGAATAATATGAAAAGCAATAAAACAGTTTGTTCCAAAAAAAAATGTTTTCTTTCTTATTTTTTGTAAAAAGGGACGTTAAAAAGGGTTTTTTGGGCTACTAGCCCTCGTATTTCGTGGAAAAACCAGGATTATAGGAATTTTTATATTTTGTCACTAATAATTTTTCCCCTAAACTATTCATTTGTGATGATTATCATACTTTTCATTCTCTGCAACTGGAAAATAAGAAGTATTGATGCGTATATGCATATAATTATTTAGAGATGTATTTTGTTTAAAATATTGTTGCTCAATCCAATGTTTTAGATGTTTCTAAAACAAGTTTTTGAGACCGTTATACTGAGAGATCATTATACTATAAAAACATCAGCAGCTTCTAAAACATATTTAGTTGTAAATGTGTGAGTGCCTTAAAATAAAATGAAAAAAAGAGCCTATATTTTTCTTCTGGTATGTTTATATTTTTTTTACATTCGTATTTTTTTCTTTAAATAAATTATTGGAAGATTTATCGAGAGTTAATTAATTATATTAAATTTAAAAGGTCAAGAATTCTAATTAAAATTTATTAATAAAGTTAATAATAACGGAATAGATTTTATGTTTATAATAACAGTATTATTATTTATGCCGCCAATAATTTATTTAGATCTTTATTATTAGATTAATAGATCGGAATAAAAATATATTACAGTCTGTTCCAAACGGTTAAGCGGAACTAGATTTTGCAATCTAGTTACTTTCATCGTTTAAATCGTGCCTTTCGGCCGTTTTGTTTAAGCTTTGTAAATCATACTTACAATAAACATTTTTTGGTTAAGGTTAATATCATTTTAAAATGTCATTTTCTTTATATTTTGATTTTTTGTGTCATTCTTAATACAAATTTCCCATTTATTTATTTTTTTGTCATTAAAATATCTAAAAAAATATTTAATTTTGACATATGTCATTCGTTTCCATGATTTCATTGTTAGAATTTTAAATTCTGACATCCCAACGTGAAAAATGAAATAACCCAAGCAAGGTCCCTTCTCGTGACAACCTAAAAGAACTAAATTCCCATTTAGTTCCACTTAACCGTTTGGAAAAGACTGTATTTCACCTTTCAATAGTGTGCAAATTAATTCAGGGATTAGCTCAGCTTTGAATCGTTTATTTAGGTAGGTCTAACGCCCAGATTATAAGTTTCTTATATACCATAGTAATAATAATAATAATAAATTTATTTAACCAATTACATAAATGTTGTGGCTTAGCAAAGATGACACATATAATACAAATTGAAATCAGGGCTCGAAATGGAAAATTTCACGAACCGTAGCATCATTTTAAAATTATTGTGCGACTAAACAATATAAAAACATTTTCAATATTTACAATAATTTCACGAATTGGAACGATATTTTCTATAATTTCTCGACCGGAACGGTGTTCCAGTTTGCTCCGGGCTCTGAGTTAAACCACATGAATTAACATTCAGATTTATTTATTTATTTATTTATTTATTTATTTATTTATTTAACCAGTAACTATACAGATTTGTACAGTAGTGCACAAGGCCAGTTACATAGTACTGGGGAAAAAATACAATACAATTATAATAACAATAATATAGAAATACAAGGTGTCTCAAAAGAAATTTTATATTTAGTGGATCGATTAAAAAAAAGTAAGCCGTATATAGAAAAAATGTATATTAATTATTAAAATACACGTTTTGGGGATTTATTTCTTAAAAATAATATCGTCTAAATGTAGACCCTCGCGTTCTCGGCACTCATTTAATCGAACAGTAAAATTACTTATGACGTCTCGGCAGGTGGACTCAGGGATGGCTGCCATTTCGTGACGGATATTTTCTTTCAAATTCGCCAGTGAAGTCGGTTTATTGGCGTAAACTTTAGATTTAAGATAACCCCATAGGAAAAAGTTTATAGGGGTTAAATCTGGACTGCGTGGAGGCTAATTTATGTCACCTCTCCGGGAGATCAATTTGCCTGAGAAAATTTCACGAACACGTGGCAGAGACATATTGGACGTGTGTGCTCCGTCCTGTTGGAACCATGTTATTTGGTTATAGCCAGGAAAGTTTTACAGTTCAGGTACCAAGAAGTTGTCTAACATCTCCACATAACGCTCTGAATTCACTTCCGAAATGAAAGGTTCGGGTCGGCACGAGCAGACTGATTAACATTCTCCACGTTTTCTACCGTTCTTGATGACCTAGGTCGCCCGGATTTTGATTTATTCAGCGTTGTACCAGTCTCTTCAAACTTTTTAACCCAATGTCGAATGAGAGGAATGCTTGGCGCATCATTTAAGTGGCGAAAACCTCGAATACTGCAGAATTTTCTACGGGCTACAGTCGCCGAATCACCGTTTTTGTAAAACTCTCGCACGCATAACGCGCGGTCTGCTCCCGAGAAACCCTCCATAGCGAGTGAATTCCCAAGAGCCAGTATTTTTGCTTATTAAAATTTTAATGACAGGTTTGAATACAATTTTTCGGACCTCAGAAATAAGTAAGTCAAAAAATTTGGGAATCTAATTTTTCGCAACGTGTTGCAAAAAGGATTATAATATTTTTTGCAGTTAGACTTATTACCAGATGGTATCCAAAAGGAAGATATGCCCTCCTTTTTACCGACCGTCAACATATAAGGGAGGTATTGTGATCATACCGGTTTTGACATTTCGAGATTTCGATTGATCTCCACGAATTGAGGTCCCTACATAACGTTTTGACTATTTTTCGCATGATGTCTGTCGGTCTTTCTCTCCGTCCGTCTGTCTGTCTGTCTGTCTGTCTGTCTGTCTGTCTGTCTGTCTGTCTGTCTGTCTGTCTGTCTGTCCGTCTGTCTGTCTGTCTGTCTGTCTGTCTGTCTGTCTGTCTATCCGTCTGTCCGTCTGTGTACACGTGTAGAGCAAATTCGGCTGATAGGATTTTTATGAAACTTCATATTTAAGCTTCTGCCACAATGGCACGAGTTGATCAACTTTTGGTAAAAATCAGTTGACTAAAAATGGTAGTTTACTCGTATCGATTTTAAGAATATTTCACAACAGAAAAATATTTAGAAAATAATTATTGAACAAAAGTTGCTATAAAAGCAATAACTAATAACATTTATTTGAGACGTTTTTTGATAAAACGAAAAATTTCGAATAATTTCTGAAAAATTTTTCAATTTTTTCATATTTATATGTAACGTTTCCATGGTCATGATTAATAATATCTCTGTTAGAAAATATTAGGCCAAGTTATTTCTACTCTGCTGCTAGAATGTAATTTATATAAGTACTTTATGATGGCGGTCGGTCCTGTGGTGGCCACAGCTGATTTTTTAAATATAATCCTCCCTCCTCCATTCAGTCTTTCTTTTCTGTACTTGTACAATTTTGAACATTGATACTGACTTATCAAAACAAAAAATTTATTTCTGTGATTATCATTGTAAAGATCGAAGATTTATTTACTTAATTTTATGTTTACATGTTTTTATTACTGATTATTTTGTTGTTATTGAATTTTATATTTATAAATATGCTTTAATTTATGAATATCTAAAACATTTTTTTATGCGAATAAAAATTATTTTTCATAATAATTATTTTTTAGGATTTTGTATGTATGACCAAAAAAACCTTTATACCGTAAAAATTGTAGCCAAACGGCTAAACCTAGAGAGTTGAAATTTGGCATGCTTATATAATTCTTTGACCCGCACATAGGAAAAATATTAAAACATCTAAAAAACATATCTCCCTAAAAATATAAACAAATATGTGCTCATGAATTTTTTTTTTAAATTCTGAGTAGGGTATCAAATGAAATCCTTTAGTACGTGGATTAACGAGCAAAATTTTGTTTTGGCAAAATAATTTTTTCTAAAGCGATTTTTGCCAAAATTGTGCAATTTTTTTTTTTGTCTCACACCTGTAGCCCAGATGGTTTAAACTAAAAATCTGAAAAGAATCTAAGTAATGTACATTGGTGTGTAACGGAAAAGTACAACAGGATTTTTTGATCAGATTATGTTTTCAGAAAATAACGCATTTTTTGTTTTTTTGTTGACGATGTACAAAAGTTATAGTTACGTAACACATACTAGAAGGCGTATCCTGGTCTAATGCTTAACTTGCTCGCTTGCTACGCAGAAAACTAGGGTTCGCTCCCGGGCAGAGGAGACAATTTTATTTTTTGTGTTTTTTTCATTTTTATTTTGTTTTAATTATTTTGTCAAAATTATAGTTACATTTTGATAAGCGTAAATTTAATAACCAGTTGGAATTGTTGGAATTATATTTCCATTCTATGTGTCATGTATACGAAACCAGAGGGGCGGAACATATGACTTAAAACAACCAATGGAAGCCCTAGGCGCAATTTTCAAAATCTTAATGAACCTTGCTATATAAAAAAAAATACTGCACAGATTTAGAAACCTAAATAATGGTATTAGGTATTTGAATTAAAATATACAAAAACATATTTTAAAATTTGTTTTTAAAGCTCTTACAGACGATAAATTATTTAAAAAATATCGTTCATTTTGTCGTGATTACTACAAAGCAAAATTTGTCCTACACACTCAACATGCCGCCTTCACTTATTATATACCTGCGAAACCCTGAAATGTGTGAAAATTCACACTTCACATCAATTTTTAAATTTTGCTGCCTCCATTTTAATGCTGAATGTCCTCAGTTTTCATTTTTACATCTGGTAACCCTGCTTGTACATATCTCAAAACTGCATTATTGTTATAAATTCTCATATGTGGGTCAAAAAATTGTACAAGCATGCCAAATTTCAACTTTTATGTTCAGCAGTTTAGCTATAATCTCTACCGAACAGACAGACACATGAATGGTTTTTAATATCATACCTACAAAACCCTGAAAACGGATATAGCCTCCAATTTTATTAATAGAACGTGTTAGTTTTGTATAAGAAGCTTATATTCTGTTGGGATTACACGTACCATAAATGATTCAAAACTGAGTTGACCCCTAACCTGATTTGCACAGTATCAAAAGGTGAACAACTATCTAGAACCGAACAGATAGTGGGATATGTCTGTATTGTAATTCTTACAATTTTCACATTCTTTCATTTATGAAAAAACATATTTAAAAATTTCCCTTTCCTTGCAATATTTATATTTCTTGTTAAAAACTTAAAAAACCATTTTAGGTGACACTAATAAGCACTACATTAGCTTCAAGTAGTGTTTCCAGTTCATATTCAAGTGTCCATTCAGAAAAAACCTATTCAAATGGCCCAAAATCCATAGTAGTACAAAAATCCAGAGAATACTCTGACCAAGAAAACCTTCTAGACCCAAAGGACAACAATTCCGACTCCGAAATAGTCATATCTCCATGGAAATTAGCCGAAATTTTAAACAATACGTTCCATAAAAATGTTAGAATTGAGAGAGACATTTTGAGTACCACTGATAACATTGAACACAGAAGTAATAAAGTTAAAAATGTTGGTACCACTGGAAAAATTAGGAGGAGACCTGGATTGAGATTAAGAAAAAATCGTAGAAAAAATACTGGAAAAACAAATTTTAAAATAATTAAAAATGGACAGTATAATAAAAATAATAGGCGACGTAATAGAAGATATATGGAAGAAAATTTGGCTGGTGAAAGTCCTGATGAAAATCCAGAAGAACAGTCCAGTATTGATAAATCACAGTCCAGTCCTCAAAAAATGCATTCAAGCAAAACGAATTCAAGTCCAAAAAATATATACGCAAGTAATGATGAACCAAGTATTGGTACACAGTCCAGTAACTCACAGTCCAGTACTGTTAACTCACAATACAAAAGTCCAGTACAGTTAAATTTAAGCAATTTTGATCTAAAGACAGATTCAGCTGAAAAATCCAAGGAAATGCAAAGTAACAAGAAGTCCAGTACTCATAAACCACAGTCCAGTACTAAGTCTAATAAAAGTCCAGAAAAGATACACTTAAGTAAAAAGAAAATCGATCTTAGTACTGCCAAAATAGCTTTACCTGTAGACAAGACTGACAAAGCTACATATTCTATTGATGTAAGTCTAAAAAAGTCAGATTTAAGTAAGAAGTTTATGGACGAAAGTGTCCAAAAACTAGACTTCAGTACCGACTACACAGATCTCAGTACTTCCAAGAAGGATTTCAGTGTCCATAAGCAAGATTCCACCACTAGCAAAACAGATATAAGCTCAAATCCTATGGACATTAGTTTTGGAAATATCGACTTAAGAGTTGGAAAAATCGATATGAGCCTCAATAAATTCGACAGTAGTTCAGGAAAAATCGACCTATCAACCCATAAAATAGACGCCAGTATCAAAAAGATGGATTCCAGTAAAAAGAAATTAGACGGCACCTTCTCCAAAGTTGATGCTTCTTTAGCAAATCTAGACTTAAGTCATGGAAAACGTGATTATAGCATTGCAAAGAAGGACTTTAGCACCGGAAAAATAGACGCAAGTACAGATTCTTTGGACTTAAGTATCCGTAAACTGGACTTTAGTAGAGGAAAACTTGACATGAGCAAGAAAAAAGTTGATATTAGTATTGGCAAAATAGATCTTACAAAAGATGCAGTTGATTCAAGTGTTGGAAAAGTGGACTCTAGTATAGGAAAAGTTGATACTAGTTCTGGAAAACTGGACTTGAGTTCTTCTAAGTTAGACCTCAGTACTGGAAAGTGGGATAACGCCAAAAGAAGAAAAGTTAGGACTGGAAGAATGATAGAAGAAGGCTTGAGAAGTGAGACAGATTTTAATCCAGATAATACAGATCTAAAGTCCAGTACCAGAATAAGAAGAAGTCCTGAAAAAGATAAAACACAACTTTCAGAAGCTGTAAATGAAAGTACAAAAGAATTAAATGAAAATCCTGTAAAGAATCCTGAAAAAGAAGACAAGTCTAGTACAGAAAAACTTGAAAAGGATCAAATACTTTCAGGAACTGTAATTGAAAATTCAACTGCAAATACAGTACATGGAAACCTTAGATCTTCAGACAAAAAAGAATCAAATAAATTTTATTCAAGTTCTGGGTTGAATTCTAGAGGAGTTGAATCTGAAGAAAGACTAGAAACATTTCTTACAGAAGTTTCTGAGGAAAAAGCTACAAATCATACGTCAAATAATTCAAACAATACAGAGAAATTAAGTTTAAATTCTGTAAAAATTGAAGAAATACCAAACCAAAATTCCGGTATTTTATCTGTTGCAACTCTTCCTGAAAAAGTGTCTAGTGAAAAACTGAACAGTCCTGTAAAAATTGAAGAACAAGAATCAGTTAAAAGTATTTTAAAAACGGTATCTCTTTCTGAAAAAGAAGACGAAAATTTAAAAAATGCTGCACATTTTTCAGAAATTAAAGAGCAATCTATTGTTCTGGATGGTGAAAATGTCGAAAACTCAAACAATGCTAAAAAATTAACTACACAAAACCAAGAATCAGACATTGTTGAAAATGGTGCTAAGGAAAATTTGAAAAATGTTGCACAATCTGCAGAAATTAAAGAGCAATCTATTGTTCTGGATGGTGAAAATGTCGAAAACTCAGACAATGCTAAAAAATCAAGTACACAAAACCAAGAATCAGTCATTGTTGAAATTGGTGCTAAGGAAAATTTGAAAAATGTTGCAAAATCTGCAGAAATTAAACAGCAATCCTTTGTCCGGGATGCAGAAATTGTCGAAAACTCAGACAGTTCTACAAAATCAACTACACAAGACCAAGAATCAGTCCTTTTTGAAAATGGTCTTAAGGAAACTTTGCAAAATTCTGCACAAGAAGAAATTATAGTGCCAAAATCTGTTCCAGTTGGTGATGCAGTAAAATCTGGAAAAAATTCAGGCAATTCTAAAAAAGGAGCTACCAAAAATGCACCTTACGGGCCTTCAAGTTGTATATCAGGACCTTGTTTAAGTATAAAACCACCAAAGGAATATCCTAGTTTCTATCCAAACTATCCAAGTTCTATCCATAAACAACCTGAAACTAACGTCCCTCCTGGTCCAGCAATGCCTTTGTATCCAGACCAGCGCGAACCAGAAGTACCTGAATATATTCCAGCTCCACCAGAATTACTAGGTTTTCCTTCAGGATCCATACAACCACTTTATCCAGATCCTAATGTACCCATATATCCTGCTCCTGTGCAACCAGAACCAGAAGAAATATCTAATTTTCCACCAGGACCTTTTAAACCAATTTTTACAAGTCCATTAAAAAGATTCAACCCAAATTTTAATTTGAGAAACCAGCCTAAAAATTTGAAACTTGAAGACCTTACAAAGCCTTTGAGTTTTGAAAAAAATCTAAACTCGGCTGGTGGTCTGCCTGAAAGAAAGCAAAATTCTGAACTTCCTGTAAATATTTTACAACCTAAAATTCTTTCAAAATCCTCTATTTTGGATGCTGAAAACGCTGTGAAAGATAATGCATATTTTGAAAACTTAAATCTAGACAAAAATGTTGAAACAATTTCTAAAAATGGACATATGTTGACAAAAGGGTCATCCTCTTTGGATACTGAAATACTTCCCACTTCTGTTAACCTTCCAAACACCCATACGGTTCTTAATTCTGGAAATCCAATTTCAAATGAATCAGATTCGAATGTTGCCAACAATTCACCATTGGAAGAATTTGGAAAGTCTACCACAGATGTTGGCCAGTCTGGAAATATTAAACCCAACCACGATGATGAAAACTTGGAAAATTTAAAGGAAGACAGAGGTCTCCAAAGTATTTCCAAATCTTCTACAAATAAGCATGTATTGAAAAAACGGTCATCTTTGGAAAATCGGTCATCTTTGGAAAATCCAGAAAGGCTTGCTGGTTCTGGAAACTCTCCTAATTTGGACACAGTTCTGCAATCTGGAAACCCATCAAATTTGGATGTTATAAGCAATTCGCCTTTGGAAGAATTTGTAAAGCCTTCTAAAGATGTACAATCTGGAGACCTAATTTCCACTCCTGTTGTCCAAAGTTCTCATTTAGAAGATGTTGGTTCTGAAATTTCTTCTCCAAGCCCCGATACTGTTCTTCCTGAAGTTTCCAGCCTTGAATCTTTGTCTAAAATACCTTTGGAAGATGTTAAGCGTTTCAGTTTTGGTACGAGTGCTGGCAATCCTATTCCAAATTCAGCAGCATTTTTCCGTCCTGGAAATATTTTAGCTGGAGCAAATATTCTTCCATCTTCTGACAGTGTTGCACCTACAAATAATTTTTTGACTGGCGCACAAAACTTCATTTCAAATCTTTTCAATCCAAGACCTTTTGGACAAGAGGCTAGCATAAGTCAAGAAGATGAACCAGTTCCAGAAAAACCAGAAGAAAATCCACAAAAAGGTCCACAAGAAAATCCACAAGAAATTCCACAAACAAATCCAGTAGAACAGTCAGACACAGGAAACAAAATTGGACAGACACAAAGTGATACAAAACCTGAAAAGGAGGAATTGGAAACTGTTTCCAGTCCTGATCCTGAGTCCTTAGTTGAAACTGGACTTCAGGAAAATGAACCTGTAAGTGAATCAACTCCAGCACCTTCAGAATCAACCATGAAACCAACAACAGGTTTACCAATTCCTGGACTTTTAACTGGTGGAACTGGACTTTCTGGTCTTTTAAGTGGATTTCAAAATCCACTTACACAAGGATCAAGTTCTGTAAGTACTGGACTTTTAAGTAATGGAACTGGACTTTCAGGACTATTTAGTGGACTTCAAAATCCATTTACACAAGGATCAAATTCTATAAGTCCTGGACTTTTATCTAATGGAACTGGACTTTCAGGACTTTTTAGTGGACTTAATCCACTTTCACCAACAACTACTCCAACAAATCAAACAGGACCAGGTCCAAGTTTCATCAGTCCTGCACTTTTGGGTGCGGGAGCTGGACTTTTAACTTCTGGAGCTTCAATTTTAAATTCTGGATCTGGTTCTAATTCAAATAATATATTATTGAATTTAGCACAAGCTGTTGGTAATAATATATTGACAAATTTAGCAAATAGACCAAATATTGCTACTAATGAACCTGAAAATTTAACACCTCAAAAAATAAATACAACTATTGAAACTTCTAAAAATAAGACTAAAATTACAAAAAAAACTTTAATACCTGATGTAAAACCGTCTGAAAATGGAAAGGATGCCAGTTTTCAGAAAAATCCAATAAACCTGGAAATACCTGTTAAGAAAGATAATACAGATTTAGAAGCAGAAAGGCCTGTGACTAAAAATCAAGAACTAATGAACAATTCAGGTGATTCAGAACCAAATTTAAAGCAATCTTTCAACCCTCTAGCTGTTATATCAGGAGCCGGTTCAGCTGTTGTAGGTGCAGTATCTACCGGAACCCAATCTGCTTTGTCAGGTGTAGGGCAATTGGGTTCCACAGCTGCGTCAAGTATAACAAACGTTGCCAGTAACCTAAATCCTCTAAATCTAGTAAATTCTGGAACTGCATCAATTGGAAACCTCATTGGAGCTCCAATAAACGCAGCTACTACCCTTGTTTCCAGTACAGGAACCCAAGTAGCTTCATCAGCTGGAACTGTCGTTAGTAATATCGCCAACACTTTAAATCCTGCAAATTTGGTGAACTTTGGTAACATATTAACAGCACCAGTTGCAGGTATATTTTCTGATTCAGAAGCAGAAAGACCTGTGACTGAAAATAAAGAACCAGTGAACGATCTAGGTGATTCAGAACAAAGTTTAAAGCAATCTTTCAATCCTGTATCCATTATATCAGGAGCTAGTTCAGCTGTTGTAGGTGCTGTGTCATCTGGAACCCAAGCTGCTTTGTCAGGCGCAAATCAATTAGGTTCCTCAGCTGTATCAAGTATAACCAACGTTGCCAGTAATCTAAATCCTCTAAATCTAGCAACTTCTGGAGCTGCATCAGTTAACAACGTCCTTGGAGCTCCAATAAATGCAGCTTCTAGCCTTCTTTCCAGTACTGGAACTCAACTAGCTTCATCAACAGGAACTGTCGTAAACAATATCGCCAACACTTTGAATCCAACCAATTTAGTTTCACCAGTATCAAATATACTTTCCACTGGAACTGGTTTAGTCAACAACCTGACTCCAAATCTAGGTTCTGGTCTTACTAATGGAGCACAGAATATATTAACCAGTGCAGGACAAGCTGTTTTAAATACAGGGACCAGTGTTGTCAACAATTTAAGTCCAGTAAATCTAGATTCTAACGTCCTAGTGACAGGTCCTCAAAATTTAGTTAATGCAGTACTTACAGGACCTCAAACAATTGCTAATCAATTTGGAAACTTCTTTCCTAGAAATTCCAGCAATGAAACAAGTGAAACGTTTCAATCTGGAATGGAAAACACAGTGCTTGAATCAGATGAAAAGTTGATAAGTACTGGACTTTTAAATGGAAATTCAGGGTTTTCCAATAGGCCTAGCTTAATATCTAGTGCAGTCCAAGTTGTCTCCAATGGAATTAACACAGTAGCTGGAAATTTAGGAAATAGACCTAGCATTTTAGGCAGTATTGTCAAGCCTTTCGGCAATGTTAAAAATGCTACTGAAAATGTGGAAGAACTAAATAAATTGGAGTCCAGTACAAGTGAGTCCAGTCCAGTAGAGACCAGTCTAGTAGAGTCTAGTCCAGCAGAGTCTAGTCCGGCAGAAACCAGTCCAACTGACGAAACCACAAGGCAAGAATCAGATGAAAAATTCATAAGTACTGGACTTTTAAATGGAAATTCAGTGCTTTCCAATAGACCTAGTTTAATATCCGGTGCAATCCAGGTTGTCTCCAGTGGAATCAACACAGTAGCTGGAAATCTAGGGAATAGACCTAGTATTTTAGGCAGTATTGTCAAGCCTTTCGGCAATGTTAAAAATGGTACTGAAAATGTGGAAGAACTAGATAAACTGCAGTCCAGTACAAGTGAGTCTAATCCAGTAGAGGCCAGTCTAGCAGAGTCTAGTCCAGCAGAGTCTAGTCCAGCAGAAACCAGTCCAACTGAGGAAAACACAAGGCAAGAATCAGATGAAAAATTCATAAGTACTGGACTTTTAAATGGAAATTCAGTTCTTTCCAATAGACCTAGTTTAATATCCGGTGCAATCCAGGTTGTCTCCAGTGGAATCAACACAGTAGCTGGAAATCTAGGGAATAGACCTAGTATTTTAGGCAGTATTGTCAAGCCTTTCGGCAATGTTAAAAATGGTACTGAAAATGTGGAAGAACTAGATAAACTGGAGTCCAGTACAAGTGAGTCCAGTACAGTAGAGTCCAGTCCAGCAGAGTCTACTCCAGCAGAGTCCAATCCAGCAGCAACCAGTCCAACTGAGGAAAACACAAGGCAAGAATCAGATGAAAAATTGATAAGTACTGGACTTTTAAATGGAAATTCAGGACTTTCTAATAGGCCTAGTTTAATATCCGGTGCAGTGCAGATTGTCTCAAATGGAATTAACACAGTAGCTGGAAATCTAGGGAATAGACCTAGTATTTTAGGCAGTATTGTCAAGCCCTTTGGCAATGTTAAAAATGGTACTGAAAACATGGAAGAACTAGATAAACTGGATTCCAGTACAAGTGAGTCCAGCCCAGTGGTGACCAGTCAATCAGAGTCCAGTCCAGCAGAGTCCAGTCCAGCAGAGTCTAGTCCAGCAGAATCCAGTCCAACTGAAGAAAATACAAGGCAAGAATCAGATGAAAAATTGATAAGTACTGGACTTTTAAATGGAAATTCAGGTCTTTCTAACAGGCCTAGTTTATTATCCGGTGCAGTCCAGATTGTCTCAAATGGAATTAACACAGTAGCTGGAAATCTAGGGAATAGACCTAGTATTTTAGGCAGTATTGTCAAGCCTTTTGGGAATGTTAAAAATGGTACTGAAAACATGGAAGAACTAGATAAACTGGATTCCAGTACAAATGAGTCCAGTCCAATGGTGACCAGTCAATCAGAGTCCAGTCAATCAGAGTCCAGTCCAGCAGAGTCCAGTCCAGCAGAGTCCAGTCCAGCAGAGTCCAGTCCGGCAGAGTCTAGACCAGCAGAAACCAGTCAAACTGAGAAAAACACAACGCAAGAATCAGATGAAAAATTGATAAGTACTGGACTTTTAAATGGAAATTCTGGACTTAACAATAGGCCTAGCTTAATATCCAGTGCAGTTCAGGTTGTTGCCAATGGAATCAACAATGTAGCTGAAAATATAGGGAACAGGCCTAGTATTTTGGGAAGTATTGTCAAGCCTTTCGGTAATGTTAAAAATGGTACTGAAATCATGGAGGAACTAGATAAACTGGAGTCCAGTACAAGTGAGTCCAGTTCAGCTGAGTCCAATCCAGCAGAGTCTAGTCCAGCAGAAACCAGTCCAACAGAAAACACAATGCAAGATTCAGATGAAAGATTGATAAGTACTGGACTTTTAAATGGAAATTCAGGACTTTCCAATAGACCTAGCTTAATATCCAGTGCAGTCCAGGTTGTTTCCAATGGTATCAACACAGTAGCTGGAAATTTAGGAAACAGACCTAGTATTTTAGGCAGTATTGTCAAACCTTTCGGCAGTATAAGAAATGGTACTGAAATCTTGGAAGAACAAGATTCTAGTCCAATTGGTTCAATGAGTTCAAAACGAACTAAAAGACAAATTTTGCACTATTACGGGAATGTAGCTGGGAACCTTAAAAAACGTCAAAACAAAATAAAAAACAAAACTTCATTACCTCAGCCGGCTCCTAGAAAATTAACTCCAAAGAAATCCCATAAAAATCCTTCTAATAACCTTAGAGTACCCCCTCCAGTTCAAATTTCTTCAAAAATTAAAGTACAAAAAAGATCTTTAAAAGTTACAAACAAAAGGGCAAGAAATGTTGCAAGGTTTGTGCCAAAAAAACCTAGATATTCTAGGAATAATATTTTAAACAATGAAGCTAATACAAAAAACATTAGCGAAAATAATGAAGAAATCCTAAAGAAAACAGTTATCGATATGGAAAATCAAAACGTGGATACAATCAATTTAGAAGGACTGGAAGAAAAAAATCAAAATGAAGACAAACAAATGGAAAATATCTCTAATAAATTATCTGGTTCCAATGAAAATATCCAAACATTGGAAATCCCTAAAGAAGATCTGAAAAATCTCGAGAAAAGTTTGAATTCTAATAAACATAATTCGAAAATAAACCCAAAATTGGATGACACTGCAAAATTTGACACCAAAAATATAAGAAACGAAAACAATGAAATGAAATTGTCTGATTCCATTAAGGAAAAATTAGAAGAGATATCCTCCAAACTAGAAGATTCTGAAGACAGATTGAACATTCAAGATGGAAACAGAATGGAAAATGAAAATCTTGAAAAAATAGCTTTGTCTACTAATAACAAAAATGCAGAATCTGCAAAATTGGGAACTGCAAATGAACAAGTGGAAACCAAAGATGTTGTAAACGACAAAATTGAAACCGACTTAAAAACTTTGGATTTCAATAAAGAAAAATTACAAACGTCTTCAAGATTGGAAACGTCCAAAGATGAAATGAAAAATACAGTTGCAGTAAACGAAGAAATGGAAGCAGCATTAAGAACTTTGATTTCTAATAAGGTAAAATCAGAAACGTTCCCAAAGTTGGAAATTTCCAAAGAAGAACTGAAAGACGAATATATAGAAAACAACAAAATGGAAACAGATTTAAAATCTTTAGTTTCTATTAAGAAAAATGAAGACTCAATAAAAGTGATAGCTTCAAAATTGGAAGATCCAAAATTAAAATTCAGTCAAAAGGACGAAATCCGAATGGAAAATGAAAAACAAAAGAAAACAGCTTTGCCTATCGACAAAGAAAATTCAGAAGGGTCTACCCCAAAACTGGAGCAACCAGAAAACAAATTTGAAGGCCTAAAGAATGAAAACAAAATGGAAAAAGAAAATACAAAAGCAGAATTGGATACCAAGAAAAATTTCAAAGACTCCTCAAAACTAAAACACCCAGAAAACACATTTGATAGTCAAAAGGAAGAAAACAAAATGAAAAATGAAAATCCGAAAACAGAATTAGATTCTAAACAAAATGTAGAAGAATCCTCAAAATTAGAACTCCCAGAAAACAAGCTGGACACACAAAACGTCGAAAAAATAATGGAAAATGAAAACTTAAACCAATCTTTTGTTTCTAATACGAATAATTCAGTGCCAGTCTCAAAATTGGAAGATTCTGAAACCGAAAACAATCAAGAGACTGGAAGCAGTATAGAAAACCTAAAAAAAAATTTAGCTCCAAAAATCGAACCTTTGAAAGAAAACAAAGATATAGTAAATAAAAATACAGAAACAGATAAAAAAACAAGTAACCAAAACACAAAACTGGACACCCCAAAAATAAATATCCAAAAAACAGAACTGGACACCCCAAAAGACAAACTGGAAAATCAAAATCTATCAAATAAAAAAGATAATTTAAATATTAATGACAATGCAGCTAATTCTATTTCAACAAAAAGCAATGCTCATATTGTAAGAAACTCTTTAAATAAAGTTAAAGACAGAATCTTTGGCAATACTGATGAAAAACAATTGCAAGCTGATTCAAAAACAGTCGAACAAGTTCAAGACAATCCCAATACAGAAGGTAAGAAAATAATCAGAACTTCTTTAAATAATATTAAAAATAAAATATTTGGGATTAATCAAAATAAACAATTACCTACAGATTTGGAAACTGAAGACAAAAAAAGACAAGACAGTTTGAATCTTAGTAACACGGAAGGTAAGAAAATTATAAGGAATTCTTTAAATAATTTAAAAAATAAATTAATGAGCTATAGTCAAACTAAGAATGTACCAACAGATTTGGAGACAGCAGAACAAAAAATTATAGACAACCCGAAACAGACAGTAGAAGGAAAAATAAGGACTTCTTTAAACAATTTAAAAACCAAATTATTTGGCAGTACAGACAAAAATGAACAACAAATGGAAACAGAAAAGGACAAATCAGACTTGGACAGCAAAGATAATTCTGGCCAATCAAAAACAGCTTTGTGCTTTAAAGGAAATTGTATTGGTTTCGGATATATTGATGCAAGTCCACCAGTGGATAAACCAATTATCCTTCCATCAGTGCAATTAAATAATAATAACTATATCAATACTTTATTTGATCCACATAATCCAAACTATGGACAGCATAGTCATCCATCACATACTCCATCATATGTACCCCATCCAACTGTTACTCCATCCATACCACATTCTGGGGTAATTCCTGGAGGTGCCTCAAGTTGTATATCAGGTCCTTGTCTGCAACCTGTTAAACCCAAGAGACCATATAAACCGAAACCAGGACCAATGCATATTCCAGGACATACACACGTGTCAGGACCTGTGTATGGGGCAGGACCTGGTGGAATTATTCCTGGAGGACCTTCAGCCCCAATACATCAAGGTGGTCTTAAAGGGACAACCACAACGAAGAAACCTAAACCAATAATACCACCGAAGCAGTTGCCAGCAGGACCATCTCATCCTTTTAATCATGGAGGAATTAAAGGTAGTCTAATTTTTAAAAAAATATTTGGTTTGTGTTTTACAAAACTATTTTATTAGAACTTAATATATAATCTGTCCCCGGGTTGTATTTAATTCAAAAAAAAAAAATTGATGTAAGTGTGAATTTTCACACATTTCAGGGTTTTGTAGGTATTAGACCGGGAGCTCATGACATTTTTTGTCTCCGATTTCATACAGCATGCCTTTTGGAGGAGAGAATATTTACCCTGTGACAAAAAAGGGATGGTACTAAACCCCTGCACGCTTTCCGATCATAGGGAAAATTGCATAGGGAAAATTGCTAATAAGTGTAACAATATGTCGTATAAAACGAGCATAATTTGCTGCTTTTAATAAACTTGACTTAATTTTCTTAATAATAATATTATAAAATAATTATCTGACATGGAAATACTTACAAATTGTATTAAATAAACATTTTAAAATATTTGAGGTTATCAGTGACACGCCTTAGACGAGAAGTACTGCCAATCTCTTAAAGTAAAAAGTCACTAAAAACAGTTTAACAATTAGACCGGGAACTCATGACAGTTTTTGGTCTCCGATTTCATACAGCATGCCTTTTGGAGGAGAGAATATTTACCCTGTGACAACAAAAAAGGGATGGTACTAAACCCCTGCACACTTTCTGGTCATAGGGAAAATTGCATTTCCACTTAAACACAAAATTTTTGTGCTTTTCTCTGATTTAATATTGCTTGCCATTTTGTCAAAAGAAAGTTATAACAAATTTAAAGTCTTTTAAATATATGCATGCGATTCGGAGGGTCCCAAAGGGCTCAAACGGTCATGTGATCTTGTAATAAAAAAATATGATTTTCCGCGTTTTCATAAAGCATGCCTATAATTAAAAGACTTTAAATGTGTTATAACTTTCTTTTGACAGAAGGTCAAGCAATATTAAATCAGAGAAAAACACAAAAATTTTGTGCAAGTGGAAATGCAATTTTTTGACCCAATAATTTGACCTAAGTAGATATAACTATAAGTTTAACAAATTTTTCTACTGAATTTTAAATAAATATTTTCCTGGAACATATTTTTTCTATTTATCCATCAAATTTGATCAAGATTTAACACCTACATCTTTCAATTTAATTAAAGGTAGTACAACCGTCCGACCAATTAGGCCAAGACCACCTCAATATCCAGAAGGTTCATATTATCCTTCGAACCAAGGTGGTGTTCCAGTAAGACCAACTAATCCACCATATCAACCAGGATATCAACAAGTAAACCAACCAGCATATCAAGAAGTAATTCAACCAGAATACCAAGAAGTAATCCAACCAAATTATCCTGTCTACCAATCAGGATATGGAGAAAATTCTAGACCAAGGCCACGTCCTGTACCTCAGTATCCAATTACAAGGGTTACAACTACACCAAGACCTACAAGACCTATTGATCCATACCCTTATATACCAAATGCGAATTATTATCCAGGTGGAAATTCTTATCCAATAACAAATAGGCCAACAACAACAACTAAAGCAACAACTACAACCACCACAACAACAACCACAACTCAAAGACCTACTAGACCTACTAGACCTATAGATCCATACTATCCAAATTCAAATCCTTATCCACCAAATGTGAATCCTTATCCACCAAATTCAAATCATCATCCACCAAATTCGAGACCTTTGCCAGTTTCAAATGAAAATCCTTATAATCCACCTGTTCCATCATATCCAGAAATAAATCCAGATATGCCTCGTCCAATGTTTCCAATTAGAATTCGTGATGAAAATCCAAATCCTGGATTTGGTACAGTAGATTCATCTGTTCCTAACACTGGAATTTGTTCCACATCTGAAATTGCAGGTCGATGTGCTTTACTTGGTCATCTTTCTGTAGATGACGCTATTGAATCAGGCATACAAATCTTTGGATTTGCTATAAATTGTTATGAATACAGTAGTCCTGAAACGGTTAGTTTATATGTTTGTCCAAAAGGTTATATTAGTTGTTCTAATGTAGAGTTTGCAAACAGTTTGGTACCAAGGTGTATGATGGAGTCTTGTAATAGTGAGAAGAATTTTGTTAAATATATTTGTAGTTAATCGTCTATTATTGTTCCTAGATGGGGAGATGGTACTTTTTAGTCTCTTCAGCTGAAATAGGTTGACAGTCTGTAGAAGAGCGCATCCAGGTTGGGCTCAAGGGGTATTAAACTATTAGTAGTGTTATTTCATTATGTCAGATTGAAAGTAAAGTTAAATGGTTCAATCAAAGACATAACGAATCACAGTCCACTCTAATTATAAATTTAATTGATCACAAGATATTACATTGCTATAAATGATTTATTCCTGTTTGATTCTTTAAAATTTAAAAATAACTCATACAATAATTTAGAATAATAACACAGCCCAACAGACATTTTGGTGCCTGCGAGTTTTTAACTGTCTCCAGGTAATTTTTGGGCACAGAATCCAAAATAGCTGTCAGATTTGGTCTAACAGATCTAGTTTTTGAGATACGCTATATTGGCCTCTTTTACAATAAAATATCTTATTTCTTAACTTGTGTATTTTTCACGTTATTACTGTTACTATTTGCTCCAACTGCCAGTTACAAACACAAAAGAGACAAAGTAAGGTATTTATTTCACAAAGTAGATAAATATACATTCATCACTTATCACTTAAAAATGTTCTTTTGTACGACTTTCTAGCATGGAGTTTACCAAAACAGTCTTTCTGAAGACTCCAACAGTTGTAGGCCATCATGTGGCTATCTTATCTTCCTTGATATCTATCTTCCATAGTTTTATGTCCTGATGGAATCTTTCCCCCGGTTCTTCACTAAAATCACCTAGGTTTTCTGGTAAGTGGTCATAATACAACCGAGAATATTAAAGTTGGAAAGCATATTTTCCACTAATTCTCTGCCTTATGATTTCCAAGAAAATTTTGTACTACTTGAATTAATGAACACCAAGAATTAGATTCAGTCTCGTTCATTGATGCGGTTGGATTGGATTGTGGATCTTCAGTAGGTTGCCTTATCTGAGGACCATCAAATATTCTGGCTTTCAGTTTTTCAGAGTTAATGAGGAAAACCCAGGAAATTTACGTGTCAAGTAGCCTACACAAAGTCCATCTCGATTTAAAGCCTTCAAAAATTGCTACATAATCCCAAACTTGATATGCAAGGGTGGAAATATAATTTTCTCTCTCGCAACTAAAGGTTCGTTGACAACGTTTTGTTTTTCTTGAATGATGACATTTCTTAATGGAAATCACCCAATTTCTGTTAACCCAGTGCTGATCCTTAGCTCTGCTGTCCCAAAGACATAAAAAACAAGGATATTTTGTATATCCACTTTGCTGTCCAAGGAGGAAGTTTACCGTTTTTAGATAAAAAACTAAAATCAATTAGTCTGTATCTCAAAAACTAGAGCTGCTACAAAAAAGAGTCAGGTATTTTTGAATCAGCACATCAAAAATATCCAAAATCAGTTCTTACTTTTCCGGCACCAAGATAAAAAAATTATTTTGTAGGGCAGTGTTATTGCTATGGTGCCATTGGAAATTTTTATCCTTAAGGGTATGGTCTGCGATGCCTTAAAACATTCACTGCATAAATGGGTTAAATGATTATTTTACAAAAAATAATATTTACTAAAAAATTATTGAATATTGTATTTCGTAATTTTTTAGTTAAAATGTTCTGTTTTATTTATTTTAATTAGTTTTAATTATTAGTTTAATTGATTTTATTTATTTTTGTATATTTTATGTAATTTTAGATAAATAAATATTTAATTTTATGTTTATTTTCATTTAATTTTAAAGCAGTTCAATAATACCAAACTAGAGCTACAGCAGTATTGAGAAGTAACACGCTTGAATACGGTAACTGGTGGCCAAATTATTGTAAGAATACTGCAGTACCTACAGTTTGAACGTATACGTATATTTTAGTGTTGAATTTTTGTTAGAATGTCGACAGAAGTTGTGAAAAACTATAAAAGCAGAACAAATTGTAATGTTTTTGGCTGTAATTCAATACAGGACAAAGATAGGCATATTAGTTTTTTTTTTTTACTTTACCCAAGTCCAAATTTTAGTTAGAAATTAGAGATCTAAACCTACGATTTAAATTTTTGAAATCTAGACTTTTATCAACCTATTATAAATAAAAATTGAAGTTCTCCTGAGTTAACGCCTTTTTGATCCTTGTAGTTTTGAAAATTTGTAAATATTTCATTTTCGAAATACCGTATCTCAAAAACTACATGAGATAGGGACCTGCGGTTGGAATTTTTGAAATCCCGAGATCCTCAAGACACACATATTATAAAACAGCACCCAAACAAAAATTGTTTTTGTGATTTTGACTGACCGCCAACATATATAAGGGAGGTATTGTGATCATACCGATTTTGATATTTCGAGATTTCGATGGATCTCCACGAATTGAGGTCCCTACATAACATTTTGACTATTTTTAACATGATGTCTGTCTGTCCGTCCGTCCATCTGTCTGTCTGTCTGTGTACACGTGCAGAGCAAATTCGGCTAAAACGTTTTTTATGAAACTTCATATTTAACATCAATTTTTTGACATCAATGGCACGAGTTGATCAACTTTTGGTAAAAATCGGTTCACCTTGAAATGGGAGTTTACTCCTGTCGATTTTAAGATTTTTGCGAATATTTCATAACAGAAAAATATTTTGAAAAAAAATATCTAACAGAAGTTGCTATAAAAGCAATAACTAACAACTTATTTCAGACATTTTTTGATAAAACAAAAAAATATAATATAATATTTATTTAATTTTTTGAAATAGGTCCCTCGTTCGGCTTTTTTTGTATAGATATATAAACTTTGTCTCTCATATAAGGAGCAGAAACTAATTCTATCTCCATGTATAAAATTTTATCAAAATTGGCCCATAAACATTAAAAATATTGTAATTTTAAAAAAATTGGACCCCCCATTTAGGCCTTTTTTGTACAGATACATGAATTTTGAACACCTTCATACCAAGAGACACTAATTCTAATATTCTGTGTCAAATCCCATCAAAATCGGTTTATAAATAAGCGAGTTATGGCCGTGCTCTATTTTTGGTCAAAACTGGAGCAAATTTTTTTACCATCTTGTGAATTTGATGTTTTTGACTATACAGTCAGAAGCCTCATGCACTCATAATTCTAAAACTGTAAGTATTTTCAAAATCCGTTCATAAATAAGCGAGCTACAGTCATTTGAACTAGTTTCCATTAATCCGCTCTAATTATTTGGTCTAATTCAGTAATTAGTTCAGATATTTGGTTTAGTTTAGGTGTATTCCCGGGTTAGCAGCACTTGCAATACATTTCTGAATCAAATCAAAATATAAATATACGTCATTAGGATTACAATGTAATTTACTGGAAAAACGTATGTTTTAATTGTAATTTATGCAGATAAAATTTGATCAAGGACTTTTTAATTAGGCCTTTTGATTGGCCCTAGCGACGGGTCGTCAATTGACGTAAGAATCCCAAGATGGCTACCTATTTTGGTTTAATGATGACATTTGATATTTTTTAAGGAAATTAAATTGAAAATTTGTGCTGAAAAGTTGTAAAAAGGTAAGAAATATTTTAAAATTTAATTAGAATTTGTTATTTAACAAAAGTTGCTATAAAAGCAATAGCTAATAACTTTTATTTGAGACATTTTTTTATAAAACGAAAAATTGAAAAAAGTATTTATTTTTTCATACTTATATGTAACGTTTCCATGGTCATGATAAATAATATCTCTGTTAGAAAATATTAGGCCAAGTTATTTCTACTCTGCTGCTAGAATGTATTTATATAAGTACTTTACGATGACGGTCGGTCCTGTCGGCAACAGCTGATTTTTTCAAATATTTTTGACACCATTTATAAATATTCCTTTTTAGGGTTTTGTAGGTATGACCAAAAAACCCTTATACCGTCATTTTGTCGTCTGTCTGTCTGTCTGTCTGTTCGGTAAAAATTGTAGCCAAACGACTAAACCTAGAGAGTTGAAATTTGGCATGCTTATACAACTCTTTGACCCGCACATAGGAAAAATACCAAAACATCTAAAAAACATATCCCCCTAAAAATATAAACAAATATGTGCTAATCGAAAAAAAAAAATATTTTTTTAAAATTCTGAGTAGGGTATCAAATGAAAGCCCTTAGTACGTGGATTAACGATCAAATTTTTATTTTTGAAAAATAAATTATTTTGATGCGATTTTTGCCAAAATTGTGCAAAAAAATTTTGTCCCACACCCTGTAGCCTAGATGGTTTAAACTAAAAATCTAAAAAAATTCTAAGTAATGTATATTGGTGTGAACCGAAATAGTACAACAAGAATTTTTGATCAGATTATGTTTTCGGAAAATAACGCATTTTTTGTGGTTTTTGGTTCACAAAGTACAAAAGTTATACCAATGTAAGACACTCACATGCAAGGCGTATGATGGCGTTATTGGTTAGAGCACTGGTGTCGTAAGCTAAAACTAGCTGGTAAACGAAGGGTTTCGAGTTCGAGTACTGAGTGAATTTTATTTTTTCTGTTTTTTTTTTGCATTTTTATTATGTTGAAATTATTTTGTAAAAATTCTAGTTATATTTTGACAAATGTTGTATTTAATTTTTAAGAGCGTAAATTTAATAATTATCTTATTATATGATTAACAGACGATAAATTATTTTAAAAATATCATTCATTTTGCCGTGATTACTACAAAGTAAAATTTGTCCTACACACTCAGCATACCGCCTTCACTTATTATATACCTGCGAAACCCTGAAATGTGTGAATATTCACACTTCACATCAATTTTTTTTTATATACCTACTTAATAAAGTTGTCCAAAAATGACAGATTCGCGTGCCCGTTAATAATAAGTTAAACATGATTTTAGTAAATTTATTTTGTAAATCTTACAGTTTTGTAAGAAGTGAGTGATTATTCTATTTTTCCTACTTAATATTTCCAACTTATAAATGCACAACAACTTAGTATTATTTTTGATTTATGTCATTTTTTTAAAATATATTTTTTAAGTTACAAGGTCTAGGTGTCATAACTAAAACTATACTTGTCTAATTTACATAAAATATTTTACTAGTTTAAATTAACATTTTATTTTAAATATTCAACCACGAATTAAGGGGAAAAGTAGAAATTACTTCTTACTTTATCTAGAATTATGTATTTAGGTAGAACTCGATTTATGCCGCAGTTTCGCTCCTAGGAGAACCGGCGTAAACCGAACTGACGTAAAATGAACCTAACTTATAGTGAAGATATAGGGTTAGGTTCTAAGTAAATAAACAACAGACATAAAAGGGTCTCAAATAAAAGTTATTAGTAATTGCATTTATAGCAACTTTTGTTAAATAATTTTTTTCGAAATATTTTTCTGTTGCTAAATATTCGCAAAAATCTTAAAATTGACACGAGTAAACTCCCATTTCTAGTCAACCGATTTTTACCAAAATTGATCAACTCGTGCCATTGATGGCAGAAGCTTAAATATGAAGTTTCATAAAAATCCTTGTAGCCGAATTTGCTCTGCACGTGTACACAGACAGACAGACGGACGGACGGACAGACGGACAGATGAACAGACGGACGGACGGACAGACAGACCGACAGACATCATGCTAAAAATAGTCAAAACGTTATGTAGGAACCTCAATTCGTGGAGATCCATCGAAATCTCGAAATGTCAAAATCGGTATGATCACAATACATATATATATATAGGGATGGGAATTTATTTTTGAATATCGATATATGCGCGATTCGATATATCGTAAGTGTGATATCGATATTCGATATATATCGAAGTAAAAATATCGATATTTTCGATATATCGAAATAACTAACAGGTAACATGTAAGATATATAAATTATAGTTTTTTTTGGTTGGCTTGGCGGGAAAAGAAGTCGCCACTTGACAGACAATCACTTTACAGTTGGTTTTTACATATATATATATATATATATATATATATATATATATATGCTGAACACTTTTATAAGGACATACCAACTTTTTGCTTACTTTTATAGTGTATTACGGACTTTAAAACAAAAATATTCCTTACGCTGTAAAACCGACTTTAAATTTATTGGTTATAATCATTATTAAGAAATTGACATTTTTTATATTTTTTTAATACCAATATGACATACAATTTCAAACGTGCAAATTGTTGAAATCAAAATTTCGTCTTATAGGCTATTCCAAACGGTTAGGCCGGACTAAATGGAAATTTTGTTATTTTAGGTTTTCACGAAAAGGGACATTGCTTGGGTTATTTCATGTTTCAGGTTTGGTATGTGAAAATTTAAAATTCCAACAGTAAAACCATGTAAACGAATGACATATGTCAAATATATATATATATATATATTTTTTTTTTATATATATATATATTTTTTTTTTGAAGTCAAGAACATTTTGTAATGACAATCAATTTAAGCTAGAATTTGCAATGTGAGTATGACTTACAAAGCTTAAACAAAATGACCAAAATTTCGAATTAATAGATAAAAATTACTAGATTTCAAAATCTAGTTCCGCCTAAGCGTTTGGAATAGCCTATAGTTTGTTTTTTCAAAAGTGAACAGCATATATTTAAATGTAAAAAAGATACTAGAATACCGATAATTTGTGGGAATATCGATATTTTCTGCGATATATCGCATTTCAAGTATCGATATAAAAATATCGATATATTTTTCTAAAGTATCGATATTTCGAAAATATCGATATATCGTTCCCATCCCTATATATATGTTGGCGGTCGGTAAAAAGTGCAAATAAATATTTTTTTCTCTCCGTTCCACTGCAAAATTCGTAAAAAAATTCTATACTGAAAAAAAGAATATCATTTTTCTAAAATGGCGTTAGACTTTTCTAAAATGGTGTGTAAATAAATAAAAAAAATAAATAACCTGACTTTAATTTTAACTCATTTCATACAGAATACATCAGTTTATCTGTGTGTGTGTGTGCTTTTTTTAATACTAGAGACTAAATTTTAGGAGTAATAAGTATCTCATTTTAGTTATGTTATAGCCTTGCATTTGTAGTTCTTCAAGTTTTTTGTAGTCTTAATTTTCCCCTTCAATTTATCCTCAATCTGTACACCCCGATATTCGTCCTAGTTTCCTTTTTGTATTAAAGTTCGTAAGTAATTTTACTAAAAGCCTGACAGATTATGAACTATAATATAAATGAAAGATTAACGACCACCAGAATATTAACATAGATAAGACAGAAGAATAGAGGGAAATGATGAATTACTGTAAAAACTAGCAAAATTACTTAAATATAGTTTTGTCTTAACTATGCTAGTCATCCCAAATGACCAAACTACTGTAGTTTGGGATCAATTTATTTTAAAACTAAACTTTGTAAAAAATCTAGCTGATTTTAATGAGGAACCGGGGGAAAGATTCTATCAGGACATAAAACTATGGAAGATAGATATCAAGAAAGATAAGATAGCCACATGATGGCCTACAACTGTTGGAGTCTTCAGAAAGACTGTTCTGGTAAACTCCATGCTAGAAAGTCGTACAAAAGAACATTTTTAAGTGATAAGTGATGAATATATATTTATCTACTTTGTGAAATAAATACCTTACTTTGTCTCTTTTGTGTTTGTAACTGGCAGTTGGAGCAAATAGTAACAGTAATAACGTGAAAAATACACAAGTTAAGAAATAAGATATTTTATTGTAAAAGAGGCCAATATAGCGTATCTCAAAAACTAGATCTGATAGACCAAATCTGACGGCTATTTTGGATTCTGTGCCCAAAAATTACTTAGAGACAGTTAAAAAATCGGCACCAAAATGTCTGTTGGGCTGTGTTATCTGGTTTGTTTCTGAAAATCATATTGATCATGGTGCATTATAAAACGAAAACTTTTAATTCTGTTTCTGGTAAATCGTATTTACCTGTTTAAATATGAGGCCTATTCATTTAAAGATACTAATTTTACAAATATAATATAAAATAAAAAATTACAAGAATAAACTAAACAAATACTGGTAATAATCATTAATAAGTTATAACATTAATCAAATTGCCAACTTAAAATATTTTCTTTAAAAAATTGTCCCTAGAAGTATAAATAACAAATATTAGGCTTGAGGAATTTCTGAAGCATTTTCCAGGGAAAGTTATAATGTCAGTACATTTGTCAAACTGAAAACTCGGGGAAAATCTAAGTTTTCCAAGTTTTCAAACTAGATTTAAAACTTTAAGCAAATTGCTTCAAACAAGAGGCATTTATTCTTAATCCTGCCCTGAATATTTTACGGATTTTAAACTGATATCTTCTTAGTACCACCCTGCTAACTTAAGAAATTAATTAATACAGTTGTAAGCAATTAGTGGTTTTTGTATTATATCTGTAACAGGTTCTCAACGTCTAATGCTCATGGGCTTAAGACCCCCCCCCCAAACCAGATAAAGATGCTTTTAAGGGACACATGTTTCTTGTAATATAAGGTAAGCGCATCTACAAAAAAAAAAAAATCCTGCCCTAGTCTAGAAGGATCAGGCACTAATTTTACTTCTTATTTAATGTTTTTGGACAATATATATCAGTGGTTCACAAACTTATTTGGCCTACCGCCCCCTTTTCAGAAAAAAATTAGCTCAGCGCCTCCTGGGGCGCACATAAATCTACATTCTTTAAACGAACAAACAGAGAAATATATGTATCTATATTTCAACCTACGTTCTAAAATATTGTAAAGAAAGATGTTGTAAAAAAGATACTTTGAATATTGAAATTAAAAATTATTTATTAAAATCATATTCTCATCCAATGAGAAGGATGAACCTGGTGCTTATCAATGTATCAATCCTCGGCTCTATTTTGTGAGCAGTATTCTTAAATCACCGCGATTAGCTATTTGCAGTCGGTTTCTTTTTCTTGTTAATAGCTTTGTGACGGCACTGAACCCACGTTCCACTAAATATGTCGAAGGAAATGCAATCAACAACTTTTGTATTATAGCCCATAACCCAGGATAAGCTGTAGGAATCTGCTTAATTGTAGTTTCCGGTTCATATGAATAAATCCAAGTTTCGTCACCTGTAACGATATTTTATACGAATTTCGCAGTGCCTAGGTTGATTTTTTTTAGCATTCCCTTACACTAATCATCACGATCCTTTTTTTTGAGGTTGGGTGAAATTATGCGGAATCCATCGGGATCAGATCTTTTTCGCAGCTAAATGTTCATGCAAAATCGAATGTATTGCAGTCTGCGATATGCCAAAGGATGCCTCCATCTCACGGTAAGTCACATGCCGATCTTCTTCAATCATTTTGCACACAGCATCGATGTTTTTTTGAATCACAACCGATTTTGATCGACCTTCACGAGATTCATCACTAACGGATGCACGACCACGACGAAAATGCAAACCAATTGTAAATAGTCTTTTCTGATGGTGCTTCATTACAAAAAGTTGAACGAAGCGAATCTATGCATTGTTGTTGAGTTAGGCCTTTACTAAAATCGTAAAAAATCATCCAACGAAAACCTTCACGAGTAATATCAATTTTTTCACAAACTTGTTTTTTTAAACGCTCACTGTCAAGAAACTACTCGGTCAATTTATAAGTTACCACTTATTTCACAATAACAAATGTCAAATTTTACGAATGTTGTAATGAAACATTTCAATATTGCCATCTAGTGGTTGTTTGTAAAAACATAAAGGATTCCACACACCAAAGCGGCCGCGGTGGCGGCCGCGGTGGCGGCCACGGTGGCGATCAGGTCTCCTCACACTAACGCGGTGGGAGTGGCGGTAGCGGTAGCGATCAGTTAGTGAATCACGGTATATAGTTGTATGATAATATGGAACCTTGCTTGGGTTATTTTATTTTTCCCCTTTGGAATGTTAAAATTTAAAATTCCAACAATGAAACCATGGAAACGAATGACATATGTCAAACTTAAATTAATTTTCTTACATATTTTAATGACAAAAAATAAATAAATGGGATATTTGTATTAAGAATGACACAAAAAATCAAAATATAAAGAAAATGACATTTTAAAATGATATTAACCTTAACCAAAAAATGTTTGTTGCAAGTATGATTTACAAAGCTTAAACAAAACGGCTGAAAAGCATTATTTAAACGATGAAAGTAACTAGATTGCAAAATCTAGTTCCGCCTAATCGTTTGGAACAGACTTTACTATCAATTTCCAAAACTTTTCCTATTTCGTCCCACACTTTATTTGTTTTCCTAATATTCTTGTAATCAGGATGTGCTAAGTCATACAAAATTAAATGATCCTTTACTGATCTATGATTTTTTCTGTTAAATTATCTATTTTCGACATTATTTTCTTAAATATATTCACTCTGTGGTATATAAACAATGAATATCGCGCGGCCTAACGCAACTTATCGAGTTTGGCCGCCAGTGTTTGGTGATCGCTAGACTGAACGCTGCAGTCGGTGGTGTTCTCAGATAGCGGAACGCTTGTATGTGCGTGGTCTCATTGTATTGTATAGGTTGCGTTAGGCCGCTGCATTATCGCCACCGTGGCCGCCACCGCCGCCGCTTTGGTGTGTGGAATCCTTTAAAGGTAACCCTCGTATTAGCACGTTTGTCTCCCCCCACTTTACGCCTGTCTTCGTTGCAGCTTTATTTGTTTGTTGGTGCCAGGTTTTTCTCGGTCTTCACTATTCTTGCTTCAAAATCTCTTTTTACTATTTTGTCTTCACTCATTCTGCGTATACGTTCCAGCCATCTTAGCTGCCCTTCTTCTTTTATAGTCGCCACAGACTTTGTGTAATTAAATAGGCTGTGTTAAGTGCAAATAGCCATCGCTGCTGTGCACCAGAATTTTAACTAATTAAATTTTGCAATACTGAGACCTGTCAACAGTTTTTTTCGTGAGATATTTGACTGTCATTTTTGCTAGTGTTTTTCTTAATAGAATTTTTATTTTTGACAAATCATTTCAAATCCCAAAGAATATTAATTTTTATATAAAACTGCCGAAAATTTGATAGAAAAAACTTAATAGACAGGGTGCGACTTAGACAGTAATAGGTGAATCGCGTGTTTTCTTAATGGGATGGTTGGAGATATGACAGATTTGAGTATCAAAAAGATGTCGTAAGTTATAAGCATGGATTAACAATTACATTCTTTTATTAACAAATAATATAATTATTATTTGATATATACATCAATATCCAACAGCAGGGGTGTCGAACTGATTTGGGTCGCAGTCTATTTTACATACAAAATGATAAGCAGTGCCGGAACTTTAAATGTCCCGAAGGGTTTCTTGACATTCTTTTATAAACAGAAAAGGGGAAGAGAGTATATTTTACGTTTTTAAATATATTTTTCCCCTAAATAAGCTCAAGTGATTTTGATTACCGCTTCAGGGGCCACAAAAAATGAGGTTGAGGGCCTTATACGGCCCACGTGCCCTCGAAATTTGTTTCGACCCTCCCCAAGACAAAATCCTGGCTGCGCCACTGGCTATTCCAAACAGTTAAGCGGAACTAAATTGAGTTTTTATTTTTGTAAGTTGTCACGAGTTAACCTTTTAACGATTAAAGTGGGCTTTTGTTAAAGAAAATTATCAAATCCTCATTTACATGTTAAAAATTACTATGGTCTATTTCAAAGTAGAAAAATGTGTGTAAGAAGATAGGAGCTGTTTGTCCTTGCTTCGGATTGGTTTAGATCGTCATCCCTATTACACTGTAAAAATATTATTTTTAGTCCAAGTTGACAGATGTTCAGTGTCGTACATTGGAAATATATATTATTTATATTATTTAATTTTTCTCATATATTTTGTTATTATTTACATATTTAGACTTTTATTTATATTCTTGGCGTAGATTTTATGGAGAAAATTCTCCATGTACAGTCTGTTTCAAACGCTTAGGCGGAACTAGATTTTGCAATTTAGTTACTTTCATCGCTTAAATCGTGCTTTTGGGCCGTTTTGTTTAAGCTTTGTAAATCATACTTTATATTTTGATTTTTTGTGTAATTCTTAATACAAATTTCCCATTTATTTATTTTTTTGTCATTAAAATATTTAAAAAAATAATTTAATTTTGACATAGGTCATTCGTTTCCATGGTTTCATTGTTGTAATTTTAAATTTTGACATTCCAACGTGAAAAATGAAATAACCCAAGAAAGGTCCCTTGTCGTGACAACCTAGAAGAACGAAATTCCCATTTAGTTCCGCCTAAGCGTTTGAAACAGACTGTAATTAGTTTTTACGTAGTTATATATTTTTTAGGTTATCTGACATATAAATATTTTTTGACACTTGACATTTAACAGATCAAGAGAGAGGACTAAAGTGAGGCCAAAAGACAGCCCAGCTGAATGTGCCCAAAGAAGAAGTTATTGATACAATTTTTAGACCTTCATATATAGATATATTTATAATTTTTATTTACAATAATTATTTAAATAAGTAACTTTAGCTCTGAAGATATATTGTTTGTTTTATTGCTTTGTTTAAACTCTTTTAGTCAAATCTCTCTTTTTATATATAGTACATAATTTTAAATATTAATATTTTTTTAACTTTTTATAATTTCATATTAAACTGAATTTATGTCGTATTAATAAAGTAAGTGTATTATCTGCCATGTTTATTTCAATATCTTATTAACCTTTTTATATTTTAAAAAAAATCACTTGCTAACCCAGTTGCTACGCCCATGCCATAGTTGTAACTTATTTTAAATTTCCCGCTATACTGTATTTGATCAGTGTAAATCGTACTCGGTTCGCAGCGCTATCTATTTTTTTCTACTTTGAAATAGACCATAGTTTTCAAAATCTATTTCCGCTTAAATCAAAGAAATAGACTATAAATATGAAAACATGTTTTTATAAAATGTATAAATAATTTGTAGTATAATCTGTCTCAATTTGTAATACGAAACTAGATATGGTTACTTTGGTGACTGTTGTGGTGTAAACAGACTTTGGCATATCCGTGTGAACCAATACTATGACAATATTATAAATGTATTGTCAATATACAACATAAAAAATGAACTGTTACTGTTAGTTCCGTATTACAAAATGAGACAGATAATAATAAAACATTTTTTCAAAGCACGCTATGTTTTGAAAAGATATATATTTTGTTTTTATTTTAGTTAATATCTAGAAAATTGATGTGAAGTGTGAATTTTCACATATATCAGGGTTTTGTAGGTAGCTACCAAGTGACAAAAAATTGTGGGTATAATTAATTTCTTAAGGCCATGCGGGACTAGATAGTCTTTTCTTTTAATGGTTCCTGCCTTCATCTTAAATATTTATACCCAGTTACATTAAAATCTAAAAACTAGATATAATCTGTCTCAATTTGTAATACGAAACTAAATCTGGTTACTTTGGTGACTGTTGTGGTGTAAATAGACTTTTTTGAAACCATGTAAACTTGTAAACCTGGCTTTTACATTTTTAGTGAAGTTGCATTATACTGAGGTTATATTCACTCAAAAACTACATGTCAGATACCAAATTAACCTGTCAAATTTGTGATTGACATGTCAAATATTTTGAATTGTATACAAATATTTATTTCATCTTAATTCGCTTATTCATATTTTCTGTTCTGGTTGCATAAAATATATTTCAAATGCTTGTCAATTTGTGTTTTATACAATTTGTGTTAGTAAGTTGACATATACGGAATTTAATGTCAATTATGAATTGTCAAATATTTTGAAAGGTGTTACCACCCTAAGGTGATATTTTAAATATACAACATAAAAAATGAAGTTTCCCTGTTAGTTTCGTATTACAAAATGAGACAGATAATATATAGGCTATTCCAAACGAGGAATATAATTTTTTTGAGAGAAATAGCTACAGCAAGGACGAAATAAGAAGAAGGCAGGGGCAGAAGGAGTCGCAGTAAATATTTGTATATATATATTCAAAATCTTAGACTTGTCAGTCACAATTTTGACATGTCAGTTTGGTATCTGACATGTAGTTTTTGAGTGAATATAACCTCAGTATAATGAAACAACCAAAAATGTAAAAGCCAGATCTACAAGTTCACATGGTTCCACAAAAGTCTATTTACACCACAACAGTCACCAAAGTAACCAGATCTATGGTCTATTTCAAAGTAGAAAAAAGTAGATAGCGCTGCGAACCCAGTACGATTTACACTGGATAAATACAGTATAGCGGGAAATTTAAAATAAGTTACAACTAGGGCATGGGCGTAGCAACTGGGTTAGCAAGTGATTTTTTTTAAATATAAAAAAGGTTAATAAGATATTGAAATAAACAAGGCAGATAATACACTTACGTTATTTATATGACATAAATTCAGTTTAATGGGAAATTTAAAAGTTAAAAAATATTAATTTTTAAAAATTATGTACTACAGTCTGTTCCAAATGGTTAGGCGGAACTAAATGGGAATTTCGTTCTTTTAGGTTGTCACGAGAAGGGACCTTGCTTGGGTTATTTAATTTTTCACGTTTGAATGTCAAGATTTAAAATTACAACAGTGTAACCATGGAAACGGATGACATATGTCAAAATTAAATTATTTTTTATACATATTTTAGTGACAAAAAAAAAATAAATAAATGGGAAATTTGTATTAAGAATGACACAAAAAATCAAAATATAAAAAAAATTACATTTTAAAATTATATTAACCTTAACCAAAAAATGTTTATTGTAAGTATGATTTACAAAGCTTAAACAAAACGGCCGAAAAGCACGATTTAAACGATGAAAGTAACTAGATTGCAAAATCTAGTTCCGCCTAACCGTTTGGAACAGACTTTATATATAAAAAGAGAGATTTAGTTAAAAGAGTTTAAATAAAGCAATAAAATATATCTTCAGAGATAAATTTTCTTATTTAAATATTTATTGTAAATAAAAATAAAAAATATATGTATATATGAAGGTCTAAAAATTATATCAATAACTTCTTCTTTGGGCACAATCAGCTGGGCTGTCTTTTGGCCTCACATTAGTCCTCTCTCTTGATCTGTTAATTGTCAAGTATCAAAAAATATTTATATGTCAGATAACCTAAAAAAATGTAACTGCGTAAAAACAAATTACATGGAGAATTTTCTCCATAAAATCTACGCCAAGAATATAAATAAAAGTCTAAATATGTAAATAATAACAAAATATATGAAAAAAATAAATAATAAAGTCTGTTCCAAACGGTTAGGCGGAACTAGATTCGTGCTTTTCGACCGTTTTGTTTAAGCTTTGTGAAACATACTTACAATAAACATTTTTTGGTTAAGGTTAATATCATTTTAAAATGTAATTTTCTTTATATTTTGATTTTTTGTGTCATTCTTAATACAAATTCCTCATTTATTTATTTTTTATCATTAACATATGTAAAAAATATTTTATTTTTGACATATGTCATTCGTTTCCGTGATTTTATTGTTGGAATTTTAAATTTTGACATTCCAACGTGAAAAATTAAATAACCCAAGCAAGATCCCTTCTCGTGACAACCTAAAAGAACGAAATTCCCATTTAGTTCCGCCTAACCATTTGGAACAGACTGTATATATTTCCAATGTACGACACTGAACATCTGTCAACTTGGACTAAAAACAATATTTTAACAGTGTAATAGGGATGACGATCTAAACCAATCCAAAGCAAGGACAAACAGCTCCTATCTTCTTACACACATTTTTCTACTTTGAAATAGACCATAGTTTCGTATTACAAATTGAGACAGATTATATAAGATGTTTCATTTTATAATACGTAACTAGATCTTATGATTTTGGTGACTTTTGTGGTGTAAACAGACTTTGACGTATCCATGTGAATTTATACTATGATAATATTATAAATGTATTTTAAATATACAACATAAAAAATAGACTTTCGCTGTTAAGTACTACAAAATGAGACAGATAATATATTGTGGGTCAAAAAGTTGTAGAAGTATGCCAAATTTCAGCTTTCTATGTTCAACCGTTTGGCTACAATTTCTACCGTACAAACAGACAGACAGACACATGAGTGACGTTATATGGTGATCTGTGACGTTGGTAATAAAGTGACGTTATATGGTGGCGTTTTGTAGTAATCATACCTACAAAACCCTAAAAAAGGATCATTCACTACAGACAAACAGACAGACAGAACAGACACATGAGTGACGGTATAATATTTTCTTGGTCATATCTACAAAACCCTAAAAAACACCGTTCACCTTTCTTTCGTCCGCCTTTTATGTATTACTATTTAATATTTTATTTAAGCTCCGTTGGTTACAATGATATCCTAAAATCCGGTGAATGATTCCGGGCCCGGAAACCCGGAAACTAGTGTATTTCCTCGTTCTGTTAGTATTGATTTTTGCACTAGTGCTACTGAGGTCTAGGTCACAGTCTAAACTGTGGGTGTACCGGGCCAGACACAAATAAACCAATAAGAACGTGAATAGGTCGTACTTCACAGATAAACCCAACTTATCAGACGTTACAAGAATATGCTCCATTCAAAATAAGAACTTACACGAAACTTTAAATATAAAGATATAAAAAAAAGTAAAAAAGTTTTCTCTACTTTAATTAGAAAGACGGGGTTTATCTAGTTAGTGGAGAGGGAGAATACCGACTTGATATAATGCAGTTATCAGCTATGAAAAAATTCATGTGAAGTGTGAATATTCACACATTTCAGGGTTTCGCAGGTATATAATAAGTGAAGGCGGTATGCTGAGTGTGTAGGACAAATTTTACTTTGTAGTAATCACGGCAAAATGAACGATATTTTTAAAATAATTTATCGTCTGTTAATCATATAATAAGACTGGTTATTAAATTTACGCTCATAAAAATTAAATACAATATTTGTTAAAATATAACTAGAATTTTGACAAAATAATTTCAACATAATAAAAATGCAAAAAAAAAACAGAAAAAATAAAATTCACTCCGTACTCGAACTCGAAACCCTTCGTTTTCCAGCCAGTTTAAGAGTGCTCTAACGCATGTAGCCATCGCACGCCATGCATGTGAGTGTCTTACATTGGTATAACTTTTGTACTTTGTGAACCAAAAACCACAAAAAATGCGTTATTTTCCAAAAACATAATCTGATCAAAAATTCCTGTTGTACTATTTCGGTTCACACCAATATACATTACTTAGAATTTTTTTAGGTTTTTAGTTTAAACCATCTGGGCTACAGGGTGTGGGACAAAATTTTTTTTGCACATTTTTGGCAAAAATTGCATCAAAATAATTTATTTTGCAAAAATAAAAATTTGATCGTTAATCCACGTACTAAGGGCTTTCATTTGATACCCTACTCAGAATTTAAAAAAAATATTTTTGTTTTCGATGAGCACATATTTGTTTATATTTTTAGGGGGGTATGTTTTTTAGATGTTTTAGTATTTTTCCTATGTGCGGGTCAAAGAGTTGTATAAGCATGCCAAATTTCAACTCTCTAGGTTTAGCCGTTTGGCTACAATTTTTACCGAACAGACAGACAGACAGACAGATAGACAGACAGACGACAAAATGACGGTATAAGGGTTTTTTGGTCATACCTACAAAACCCTAAAAATAATACAGTAATACCCCGCCAATCGACGTTAATTCGTTCTGAGAAAGCGTCGAATGGCGAGTCGAATTTCCCCATAACAAACAAAGGGAATCATATGTGCTATAATCTTATGCTATAATTAAATTACGCAGAACTTATAGGCAATGTTATTGGTGCCAGACAAGTCTTGACATGTTTATGCAACTATCTAGTGCAATATTGTTCAGTCTGATTTAGGTGTTCGACTGATATAGACGCGTTTTCATAGCACTGTTTTTGTAACCATGGATGTCGCAGCAAAATCTCAAAGAGCAATAATTTTCTTTTTGTGGAAAGAAGGTGTGAAAACATCAGAAATTATTCAGCGTCTGCAAGGAGTATTTGGTGAGTCTGCAGAATCCAAAAGTACTGTTTATCGGTGGATCGTTTTAAAACCGGTACATCACTAGAAGACGATCCACGCAGTGAGCGCCCAAGCACGTCGGTAAATGAAAGAAACATTACTGCCGTCGAAGACCTACTGAAAGAGGACAGGCGAATGACTATTCGTCAAATTAGTGTGCGCCTAGGGATAGGTACATGACAAGTTCATGACATCTTGCATGATTGTTTGGGCGTTAGCAAGGTTTCGCCGCGCTGGGTGCCAGACCAGATTATGTTTTCAGAAAATAACGCTTTTTTTGTGTTTTTTGATTGACAATGCACAAAAGTTATAGTTATGTAACACATTATACTAAAAATCGTATCCTGGTCTAATGGTTAGCTTGCTCCCTTGCTACCAGGGAAGCTACTCATATTAAGGTTCGGTCCCGGGCAGAGGAGACAATTTTTTTTTTGTTTTTTTTTTCCATTTTTATTTTGTTTAAATTATTTTGTCAAAATTCCTAGTTATATTTTAGCAAATATTGCATTTAATTTTTAAGAGCGTAAATTTAATAACCAATTGGAATTGTTGGAATTATATATTCATTCTATTTTTCGAAATTTTTTCTAAGTATCTATTTTTTCATACTTATATGTAACGTTTCCATGGTCATGATAAATAATACTTCTGTTAGAAAATATTAGGCCAAGTTATTTCTACTCTGCTGCTAGAATGTATTTTATACAAGTACTTTGTGATGGCGGGCTGTCCTGTGGTGGCCACAGCTAATTTTTTACCGACCGCCAGGGAGGTATTGTGATCATACCGATTTTGACATTTCGAGATTTCGATGGATCGCCACGAATTATAATACATAACGTTTTGACTATTTTTAGCATGATGTCTGTCTGTCCGTCTGTCTGTATGTCTGTCTGTCTGTCTGTCTGTCCGTCTGTCTGTCCGTTCGTCTGCCTGTCTGTGTATACGTGTAGAGCAAATTCGGCTAAAAGGATTTTTATGAAACTTCATATTTAAACTTTTGACATCAAAATCTTATGTTGGCGGTCGGTAAAAATACAAGAAAAGAGTACTTTTGAAGGTGTGGAAGCAGAGAGAAGCAGAGAGAAAGAAAACGGAGGAACAGACTTAGTAGAAGAATTGAGGAGAGATAAGAAGGTACAGGAGCAGGAAAGAACAGACCGAATAGACAAATCCCAGAGTGTGAAAAGATATAAAGAGATCCGAGATACTTGAAGGAATCTCCTTCCTCCTTGCCTCCAGTTCTCTCGCCCATCTTTCTCCCTAGTCTTCTTCACTCATCAGTTTCTTTATCTCTTCCTCCCAGACTGCCATCTCTCTGCATCTTTTCGCTAAATGCTCCAAGGTGTCCTCTTCTTCCTTGCACATTCCACAGAGCCTGTCCTCTGGCTTTGCCCAGTATCTACCAGGTCTACAAGTATGAAATGCGGATTTTTTTCAAACTTGCCGCGCAAACAGAGTGTATAGTTCAAAGTTTCGACACATATGGCATTTTGTTAAGTTATCATTAAGTGTCAAATGCGTATAGGTTATAATTTGAAAAGTGATCATATAGTTTTGTTTTACTGTGTTAAAAATGTCAAATTTTGTGCCAAATAAAGAGCATTCGCGGACAGTACTACTGTTTTGTTTTCATTTGAAAAAAACTGCTGCTGAATCATACCGACTGCTTCGAGAAGCTTATGGTGAATATGCTTCATCGCAAGATACGTGTGAACGATGGTTTCGGCGTTTCAAAAGTGGTGACTTTGTTCTTACAGACAAAGAACATGGAAAACCTCCAAAAAAATATGAAGATACAAAATTGGAAACATTGCTACAGGAAGACAATAGTCAATCACAAAAACAACTAGCAGAGCAGTTAGGCGTTAGTCAACAAGCTGTTTCCAATCGCCTACGAGAGATGGGTAAGATCCAGAAAGTCGGCAGATGGGTTCCACATGCATTGAATGAGAGGCAGATGGAAAAACGCAAAAGCACTTGTGAAATTTTTCTTGCACGATACAAAGAAAGTCTTTTTTGCATCGTATCATTACTGGCGATGAAAAATGGATTTATTTTGAAAATCCCAAACGCAAAAAATCATGGGTGAACCCAGGCTCACCATCCACATCAACTGCAAGACCGAATCGCTTCGGCAAAAAGACAATGCGCTGTACTTGGTGGGACCAAAAGGGTGTGGTCTATTATGAATTGTTAAAACCTGGTGAAACAGTTAATACCCAACGCTACCAACAACAACTGATCGAATTGAACCATTCGCTACTCATAAAACGACCAGAATACCGCTCCATCACATAAGGCAAAAGCAGTTTGCAACACATTGGAGGCACTCAAGTGGGAAGTGCTACCCCATGCCGCTTACTCACCAGACTTGGCCCCTTCAGATTACCACTTGTTCGCATCGATGGGTCACGCACTTGCCGAGCAGCACTTTTGTTCATATGAAAATGTGAAAGAATGGCTAGATGAATGGTTTGCGGGGAAAGGGGAAGAGTTCTACTGGCGATGTATTCACAAATTGCCTGAAAGATGGGAAAAATGTATAACTTTTAATGGAGCATACTTTGAATAAATAAACTTTTACTGTTCTTTTGAGTTTAACGTGTTTTATTTTTTTTTAAATGCGCATTTCATACTTGTAAACCTGGTATTGTTCCGTTCTTCGTTGCTGCATCTCAACCTCACTATCCTCTATGACTCTACTGATTTTCCTCTTTTCCCCTTACAGTATGTCGGTATTCCAATCACTCGTATCTCTTTATATCTTTTAACACTCCTCGATTTGTCTTTTCTATCTGTTATTTCCTGTTTGTACACCTCCTTATTCCTCCTCAATTCTTCTACCATATCCGTTCCTTCGTTTCTCTTGCTCTCTGCTTCTCTTAAATCCATTCCACACCTGCAAAAGTACTTTTGTCTTGCCTCTCCCCATGCCAACAATTTATAGAAAATCATATTTTAAATTCGATGAATTTTTTGTAACATTTTCGTGTTATTTCCTGTTTGTTAACTAATAGTTCAAAAGTTTTTTTAACAAAATATTTTCCTCTAGAGCTGTCAGGTTCTTAATCTTCCTACTAAAAGCATGGAATTCTCCCCATTCATGAAAGTTTCATAAATTTTTACAAAAAATTAACAGTTGGACAGTTGTATCACAACAAGGAATTGATTAATTAAAAAAAGTTTGTTTTTAATTTTTCATCTAAAATTAAAAAATTATATAACAGTCTTTCGTGTCAGGTTTAAAACATCAACATTTATTTGTCAAATATATTTAAAATATACCGCGAGACAGTGGTATGACATTGTCTACAAAATACATAAATAAAGTACCAATTATTGAACTAAAAACACTATAGTCTGTTTTAAATAAGAAGTAAGAAGAAAGCGCTGTGAACCGAGTACGATTTACACAGAATAATTTCACACGAAAAATTTATTAAAAAATTGCATCTAGGGCATGGGCGTAGTAACTGGGTTAGCCAGTGATTTTTTTTAATATAAAAAATCAGCTGTTGCCACCACAGGACCGACCGTCATCACAAAGTACTTGTATAAAATACTTTCTAGCAGTAGAGTAGAAATAACTTGGCCAAATATTTTCTAACAGAGATATTATTTATCAATACCATGGAAACGTTACATATCATATAAGTATGAAAAAATAGATACTTTGAAAAAATTTCAACCGATTTTTACCAAAAGCTGATCAACTCGTGCCATTGATGGCAGAAGTTTAAATATGAAGTTTCATAAAAATACTTTTAGCCTAATTCGCTCTGCACGTGTACACAGACAGACAGACGGATGGAAGGACAGACGGACAGACGGACGGACAGACAGACCGACAGACATCATGCTAAAAATATTCAAAACGTTATGTACCTAAATTCGTGGAGATCCATCGAAATCTCGAAATGTCAAAATCGGTATGATCACAATACATCCCTTATATATGTTGGCAGTCGGTAAAATTACTGCACCTATTTCGAAACCTAAATAATGGTATTAGACATTCGAATTAAAATTAACAAAAAAATATTTTAACATAAAATTTGTTTTGGCATCCCAAATAATCATCATTAACTTACTAAATACCTGCGAAACCCTGAAATGTGTGAAAATTCACACTTCCTGACAACTCTATCTACCTAATTCTAACTCTCATGACACAAGCTAATCTCTGTTCCTGGTAAAAATTCTCCTTCCTAATTTTAAATAATTAATAATATTTAGTAAATAAAGCCATGAACCAAATTTCCCCAAATTACAACAAGGAGGTCAGGGACTAATGATAAATCGATAAACTGTCCGACAACCCCTTGTTTCTCTATCACTGTCTCGCTTACACACCATTTAATATCTCTCTCTTTCTCTCTGGCACATTTACTTCCCACTCTTCCAACCCTAATTACTGTATATAGGTGTATTATACAAGAAAACATTGTTTTGGAATATGCGTTTATTAATATAGGGAATTCCGTTCAATTAGCTTACTTTAGTAAAGGAACGTACTTAAAGAGGATGTCTAGATACTTACAAACATACGAGGTGCGTAAATTAAGTAACCAGACTGGCAACATAGCGTTTGATCTGGCAACATTTGAGACGCGGAACTTAGAGGGGCAGCAGGTGAACATGTTACCAGGTCTACAAGTATGAAATGCGAATTTTTTTCAAACTTGCCGCGCAAACAGAGTGTATAGTTCAAAGTTTCAACACATATAGCGTTTTGTTAAGTGTCAAATGCGTATAGGTTAAAATTTGAAAAGTGATCATATAGTATGTTTTACTGTGTTAAAAATGTCAAATTTTGTGCCAAATAAAGAGCATTCGCGGACAGTACTACTGTTTTGTTTTCATTTGAAAAAAAACTGCTGCTGAATCATACCGACTGCTTCGAGAAGCTTATGGTGAATATGCTCCATCGCAAGATACGTGTGAACGATGGTTTCGGCGTTTCAAAAGTGGTGACTTTGATCTTACAGACAAAGAACATGAAAAATTTCCAAAAAAATATGAAGATACAAAATTGGAAACATACAGGAAGACGATAGTCAATCACAAAAAAAAACTAGCAGAGCAGTTAGGCGTTAGTCAAAAAGTTTCCAATCCCCTACGAGAGATGGGTAAGATCCAGAAAGTCGGCAGATGGGTTCCACTTGCATTGAATGAGAGGCAGATGAAAAACGCAAAAACACTTGTGAAATTTTGCTTGCACGATACAAAACAAAGTCTTTTTTGCATCGTATCATTACTGGCGATGAAAAATGGATTTATTTTGAAAATCCCAAACGCAAAAAATCATGGGTAAACCCAGGCTCACCATCCACATCAACTGCAAGACCGAATCGCTTTGGCAAAAAGACAATGCTCTGTATTTGGTGGGACCAAGAGGGTGTGGTCTATTATGAATTGTTAAAACCTGGTGAAACAGTTAATACCCAACGCTACCAACAACAACTGATCGAATTGAACCATTCGCTGCTCATAAAACGACCAGAATACGAAAGAAAACAGCACAAGGTAATCTTTCTTCATGATAACGCTCCATCACATAAGGCAAAAGCAGTTTGGAACACATTGGAGGCACTCAAGTGGGAAGTGCTACCCCATGCCGCTTACTCACCAGACTTGGCCCCTTCAGATTACCACTTGTTCGCATCGATGGGTCACGCACTTGCCGAGCAGCACTTTTGTTCATATGAAAATGTGAAAGAATGGCTAGATGAATGGTTTGCGGGGAAAGGGGAAGAGTTCTACTGGCGAGGTATTCACAAATTGCCTGAAAGATGGGAAAAATGTATAACTTCTAATGGAGCATACTTTGAATAAATAAACTTTTACTGTTCTTTTGAGATAAATGTGTTTTATTAAAAAAAAAATCCGCATTTCATACTTGTAGACCTGATATATTTTATTCAAAACAGGTGACAATTAAACAATCGTCGTGCTTTAAAGTAAACACAGCTGTGTTTAACAGTCGACTCAATGTTTTGCATCGAGGCATGCATCAGTAGTGTCCAACATCCAGTGATGTCTGTTTCATGATGCCTTGGAATCTATGTATGCTTTATAGTGTATGGGCGTTTTAGATACCCACTAAACCCTTAATTGTATGACAATTCACCCTTCACAATTTTTATATGAAGAAATTTCATTAAAATACACTGAATTAATTAGTACAGCTAATATGGGATTCTAGAACTCAGTAACGTTGCTGTATTTTGTTACTTCCATTACCAAACACTTGTTTTATTAATTCACTAATGACTCTCCTTGTTGTAGTTTCTTATGATCGTCTCATCCAAAGTTTTTATTGCGAATTAGCTCTGACATATTTTCTTATCAAACTTGACTGTTTTTAGCGTATCTTCAAAATGACGTTTTTCTGTCAAAAGTTACGGAGTTCCAACTCATTTGTCAAACAGTAGGGAGAGTAGTAGGGCGTCGTTAACACAATTACAATCCTGCTGTTTTGTACACCGTTTTATAAAATATAAAACTGAGTTTAAACTATTGCCCTTAAGGTGTGGTACTGTAATAAAATTAACAGAATGATGCTGAAAAAATACGGTAGGAACTATGTCGAAGACTTAAAAAGTGTAAATTTGAATGTATTTCAAAAATTAATTAAAAATAACAGAAAGTTAAACATACATTATTGCAAGCAGGACAAATGACTAATAATTTCTAGTATACGAGGTCTGTTCAAAAAGTATCGCGAATTTTGAATTTCCGCTGGTTACGTATATTCGATTTTTTTGTGGCGTTATGTTGGTACTCATGTCTCTCACTTATGCCGAAAAGTTCGGCCATTTTGAATGTTCAGTTAATTTTTGACAGTTGCTTTGCTTGTACGTTTTTGGCTCGTCTTCGATTTTTCCCTATACCAAAAAATGGATCAAAGAATCTGTATCAAATTTTGTGTGAAAAACAAAATTAAGTGCGCGGACGCAATCCGAATGTTGGCATATGGTGAAGCTACCTTGGACCGAAGCAACGTTTATCGGTGGTACAAAATGTTCTCAGAGGGCCGAGAAGATGTGAACGACGAAGAGCGTGCCGGACGCCCGAGCATGTCAACAACAGACGAAAGCATTGAAGTGAAGAAAATAGTATTGGCCAATCGTCGAATCACCTTTAGAGAAGTTGCTGAGGACCTAAACATATCGATTGGCTCGTGCCATTCGATTTTTACCAATGGGCATGAGACAGGTCGCCACGAAATTCGTACCTGCCCACACATCGTTGCTTGTGCGCGAATTTTTGGCCAAAAACAACACACTAATAATGCCACAGCCACCGTAATCCTCAGATCTGGCCTCCTGTGACTTTTTCTTGTTCCGGAAACTGAAGAGGCCATTGAAAGGACGACGCTAGGCTACGAGTGAGGAGATAAAGACGGCATCGAAGGAGGAGCTGAACAAGATCACAAAAAATGATTTTTTCAAGTGCTTCGAGGATTGGAAAAAACGTTGGCACAAGTGTATGGTAAAAGAAGGACAGCTAAGATGTCTGGGACATATACACAGAATGAGTGAAGACGAAATAGTAAAAAGAGTTTTTGAAGCAAGAACAGTGAAGAAAGTTAGACCAGGAAGACCGAGAAAAACCTGGCACCAAGAAACAAAAGCTGCAAAGTAGAAAGGCTTCTGGATTAGGTATGTATTAGGGTTGTACATCGAAGGCAAAACATCGATGTTTAACATCGAGGTTAACATCGGTGCTTACTATCGATGTTGAAAAAACATCGAAGGAAAAACATCGATGTATCGGAAACATCGATGTTTTCAATGTCGAGATTTTGACGGATGACCACGTTTCATGGTCCAGGGAATCCAAAAAACCTATTTTCGAAGTGCCGTCCGTATGTGTGTGTGTGTGTGTGTGTGTGTGTCTGTCTGTGTGTATACACGATAACTCAAAAACGGTTTAACTTAAAGAGTTCGTTCTGGTACTAAAAAATTATCCTATTAAATAGGAAGAACCCTATTGTTTTTTATGAAAATCGGTTGACTAGAAATGGGAGTTTACTCGTGTCGATTTTAATATTTTTGCGAATATTTAGCAACAGAAAAATATTTCGAAAAAATTTATTGAACAAAAGTTACTATAAATGCAATAACTAATAACTTTTATTTGAGACGTTTTTTGATAAAACGAAAAATTTCGAAAATTTTTTGTAAAATTATTTAAAATTTTTCCAAGTCTCAATTTTTTCATACTTATATGTAACGTTTCCATGATCATGATAATTAATTCGTAACTAGTAAAGCAAGCCTTGGACAAAAATTTGTATAGAACATAATTTGATGTATTTTTGAAGATTTATCTAAATATTTAAAAAATTTTTTTTTTTTTAGTTTATTTTTTTTTAAATATTTTTTTTATGGGAGGGCAAGTCTAGCGGAGGTTTCCTTTCGCCACTGGTTTAAGTTGAAATAAAGTCTGTTCCTTTGGTTTAGGCAGAACTAGATTTTCAATTCTAGTTACTTTTACCGATTAATTGAAGCTTTTGATCATTTTGTTCAGGAAAAGCCAACTTCAATATATAAAAAAATAGCTAATGAAAACTTACAAAAATCCAGGGATTGGAGGAATAACAACTGGGAAAGTGTCAACAAGACTCAAAAAGAAATAGTGTGTTGGCGTCGTTGGTCGTTCGCATTGTTTGCAAAAATTTGAAGTTTCTTCTTATTTTTTCGTATTCTGCTAACTGCTAAGAAGAATAAGAACTAACACTATTAGTATTGTTATATCACAATAAATGGCGCTTATATTTTGTGTACTAATTTTAATAAAAATTAAGTTTTTAAGATTCCAGTGCCTCTAGCGGTAGTTTCTGAATTTCAAAGTTTAAACATCGACATCGGTAGTAGACATCGATGTTTTATCGATACTATCGCCAGCTGACCATCGATGGTAAAAAAATCGATGTTTTTAAAACAAACATCGATGTTTTCGATACATCGATGTTTTTTTCACATCCCTAGTATGTATGCCAAAAGAGATACAAGTTCCAGAACAACTTCACTGCAAATATTAGTGAGTAATAGTACTCCTTTTAAATGAGTACTTTTTATATTACTCATTTAAAGTGCGTACTTGTACTCACTTTGAAGAAGGAGATAAGTGTACGCACTTGAAGTGAGTACTAGTACTCGTTATAAATGAGTACTTCAAAATACTCACGTAAAACGAGTACAAGTACTCACTTCTAAAGCGGAACTGAAACTACGCGTTATATGTGAGTACTAATACTCATTTTAAATGCGTACTTTTAATACGCGTTATATGTGAGTAACCTAACCTAACATATTAAATTTCCTGTCATATAAGCTCTTTAAAACTAAACAACCAAATAATAGTACAATATTAACGTTTATTAGACAATTAAAATTTAAAAAAAGTGCCATAGTATCTGCTGATTAATAAGTGAATTTAAAGTTAAGTAAAAGTGAAGAATAATAATAATAAAGTGAAATGTACCATTGAGAGGCTGTTGAAGCCAGAATTTATTTTTGCATAGTTTTTGTTTAAGAAGGTTCGGAAGCCTCAAAGTTAGTTATACAAATATGCAGTTTTAATTTAAATGCGATATAATAATAGCACATGTGATGATTGCATTATTTTAGGAATAAATGCGCTCAGATTAATTCAGGTACCTTCTAGATATGTTTAAAGATTTAACATTGATTCTATTATACGACATAATTACCGAGACAATTACATTATATTTTAGATACTAAAATAATACGTTTCAAAATGTAACTAAGGAGAAAATCATAATTTTTATCTTCTATTATTCGTAGAAATTGTTTAGAATAATTTATTGAATTTTAGATGATAACTAAGTTCATACTTATACTTAATCATTATGATTATTTTAGTTGTAATATCTGAAAGGTTTGAAATTTTTTTAAATAAATATATTCAAGAAATAATAATAATCGCATTTTATTATTTACAGAAAAATATGAAGCTTCATAAATTCTGGAAAAGGATTGCATTGAAAACTGGCAAAAAAGTGTATAAATTATTGATTATAATAATTTAAAAACTATTTTTCTGATGTTCAATCAACATTTCTACTTTTCCTGAATTTTAAAGCTTTATTGTGACGTCACTGAAGAAAAGAGTTTTATACCTATGTACGCACTATAAGTGCGTATTACTACCCTCTCTTCCTTTCCACTACCCATTTAAAACGCGTACTAGTACGCACTTTAAGTGAGTACTAGTACTCATTTAAAGTGCGTACAAAAGTACTCACTTGTACGTGAGTAAAAACGAGGACAAGCAATGTATGCACTTTAAATGAGTACTAGTACTCACTTGAGATTTGCAGTGTTGGAATACTATTTTTAAATAATTTAATTTAAGTTATATGACCAAATTGGCATATGAATAAAGTTTAAGTATAAAACACGAAACCCTGAAATGTGTGAAAATTGATATTTCATACCATTTTTTTTGCCACTACATATTTTTAATATTCCTATGAAACATGTCAGGTCTCGTAGCCTAAGTACAAAAACACTTTTATCTTGTTCAACATTTTAAAACAATCTTTCTACTTTAAGTCCATTAATTTTATAAGCTATAAAAAATTTATCATACAAAAAAAATCAACATATCCTTGAGTTCTACAAAAATAGGTTATCCATTTTTACTCTCCAATTCTCTTTCCATTCTCTTTCCATTCGCGAGGGTAACATAACAGTTTACATAAAATTCAATAATGGTAAAAAAAAGTGTTATTTGCAACTTGTGATGTCCCGTTGCTTGTTACCAAATAGATACTGTGTCCTGCTAGCGTACATTTAAACCCTTACTTGGGTTCAAGGGTCATTACAAAACGGAAATTCTAAGTTAGAACGAAAATACTTTCGGAATCTTGCCCTTGTGTATTGTTTAAAAAGGGATAGTTCTTTTAAATTGAATAAATTCAATATGTAATTACAAAGAAAAAGTTTTTTTTTTTAAGAAACACTGTACGCTAATAGCCATTTATGCAACATTTATATGAAATACGAGGCTGGTTCAAATTTGACCTGAATTTAATATTGGATTGATGCAAAATTAACAAGGATTTTTTGGAGTTGTTATTCGGTGTTGACAAATGGCGTTTGCTTTATGTAATAATAATAAAAATATTCTTCTGTTTTTCGGTGAAAAAACGTGTCGAAAATCATATACATGTTTGTCATACCAGGTCTACAAGTATGAAATGCGGATTTTTTTTTTAAACAAAACACATTAAACTCAAAAGAACAGTAAAACTTTATTTATTCAAAGTATGCTCCATTAGAAGTTATACATTTTTCCCATCTTTCAGGCAATTTGTGAATACCTCGCCAGTAGAACTCTTCCCCTTTCCCCGCAAACCATTCTTTCACATTTTCATATGAACAAAAGTGCTGCTCGGCAAGTGCGTGACCCATCGATGCGAACAAGTGGTAATCTGAAGGGGCCAAGTCTGGTGAGTAAGCAGCATGGGGTAGCACTTCCCACTTGAGTGCCTCCAATGTGTTGCAAACTGCTTTTGCCTTATGTGATGGAGCTTTATCGTGAAGAAATATTACCTTGTGCTGTCTTCTTTCGTATTCTGGTCGTTTTATGAGCAGCGAATGGTACAATTCGATCAGTTGTTGTTGGTAGCGTTGGGTATTAACTGTTTCACCAGGTTTTAACAATTCATAATAGACCACACTCTTTTGGTCCCACCAAGTACAGAGCATTGTCTTTTTGTCAAAGCGATTCGGTCTTGCAGTTGATATGGATGGTGAGCCTGGGTTCACCCATGATTTTTTGCGTTTGGGATTTTCAAAATAAATCCATTTTTCATCGCCAGTAATGATACGATGCAAAAAAGACTTTCTTTTGTATCGTGCAAGCAAAATTTCACAAGTGTTTTTGTGTTTTTCCATCTGCCTCTCATTCGATGCATGTGGAACCCATCTGCCGACTTTCTGGATCTTACCAATCTCTCGTAGGCGATTGGAACAGCTTGTTGACTAACGCCTAACTGCTCTGCTAGTTGTTTTTGTGATTGACTATCGTCTTCCTGTAGCAATGTTTCCAATTATGTATCTTCATATTTTTTTGGAGATTTTCCATGTTCTTTGTCTGTAAGATCAAAGTCACCACTTTTGAAACGCCGAAACCATCGTTCACACGTATCTTGCGATGAAGCATATTCACCATAAGCTTCTCGAAGCAGTCGGTATGATTCAGCAGCAGCTTTTTTTCAAATGAAAACAAAACAGTAGTACTGTCCGCGAATGCTCTTTATTTGGCACAAAATTTGACATTTTTAACACAGTAAAACAAAACTATATGATCACTTTTCAAATTATAACCTATACGCATTTGACACTTAATGATAACTTAACAAAACGCCATATGTGTTGAAACTTTGAACTATACACACTGTTTGCGCGGCAAGTTTGAAAAAATCAGCATTTTATACTTGTAGACCTGGTACATATGCATTTATCGATTAACAGACGATAAATTATTTAAAAATATCGTTCATTTTGCCATGATTACTACAAAGCAAAATTTGTCCAACACACTTCACGTATTATATACCTGCGAAACGCTGCAATGTGTGAAAAATTCACACTTCACATCAATTTTTTTTCTGTTTGTAATTCATGTAATACTTGAAAGAACAAAACAGTTGAAGAGTACATTTGACTGTGATTGTGTCGTGTATGTTAGAGGGTACTTGAAGATACTTTACATGTCAATGTCACATTCACAGTGAATTTAGTTGACACGATCTTATCTTGTAAGTTATGTAAAGTTAACACGTTAACTTGTTCATTTGGATGGCATATTTGAAAGATAACGTACCACCTTAGGCCCTTTGAAAACTTTGATTTGAACACTTCTAATGTAAAGACCTATTATGATTTTGGACACTGATTAAATGTTGCATATAGTTAATACATCTGATCGTAAGACCTAAAGGTATTAGTTTGAGTTAAAATACACTTAGTATTAGGTTTTTGATCATGAAAATCTCGGGATTTAAAACTTCTAATACCGGTAACAGTAACCACTGGTCAACAAATTTAAACTTTTTTTTGCTGACTTAGATCTGATACTTGTTTTTAACTAATTTTGGGGTGCTGATTTCAAAAATGTTAACAGTTTTTGCCTATCACGTCAAATTTTTGTGCTATCGTATTTTGACGTTTACTTTAATTTCAACTTCATTCTTCTTGTCCAATATATTTCGTATGAACGCCTTACATGAAGGTACTTGTACACCAACCTTTGGTGGAGCGAACAAAAATCATTTTCCCCCCTCTTCATATTAAACTGGGTCTAATGAAGCAGTTTGTAAAAGCGTTGAACAAAGATGGTGACTGTTTCAAATATATATCTGAAACATTTCAAAGTCTCAGTAATGAGAAGCTAAAAGCTGGCATTTTTGACGGACCACAAATTAGAAAATTAGTGAATGATCCACATTTCACTATATATGGTATTATAGTCTAGTGGTTTTATGCCTAGTTTTTCTCTAAATACTTCATTTCTTATTTTGGACTTGTGTCTCTGTTGTGGTCCAAAATTCTGAGGCGTATGTCAAAATTGGTACTGTCACTTTTTTGAAGATCTCTACTTTGATGTTGGTTGGCATTTCTTTTTTAGTTAAAAACGATGCTTTGATGCTGTTGAACATTCTTCCTGTTGCGCCTACTCTTTCCTTAATTTCTTCATCCATTTTTCCAGATGAAAGTGAAGAAAGCGTGGCGAAAAGGACAAAAATCAGAGAATAGATTCAGTTACGCAGTTCAACCTTTCTCCTCCACCTCTGTCAGTATCTTCAAGTCGTCTGATCTTCTTTACCTTGATGTACATAATACTTAATCAGTTTACTGCAGTAATTCTATTGTATTGCGCTTTTATACAATATTCCTTAATTATAAACACAATTTTTTTATCTAAAAACATGTAACAAAAATATTGCTGTGTGTTTTGAGGGCCCGGAACGTATTAATGGCTTTTCAGTTAATTCCAATGGGGAAAATTGATTTGACATACGAGTAATTTGAGTTACGAGCTCCGTCACGGAATGAATTAAACTCGTAAGTCAAGGCACCATTATATTTGTAAGTTATCAACCAACTTTGCCTTTTTTTCTACAAATTTCATCCTTGACGACCTAATATTATCTAACAGACTATATATTTCACTTTACATAATTTTATTTATAATATTTAAAATAAAATTTTGTGAGTATGTTAAAACATGTTGAATAAGTTGTTATATATACAGTTATACAACACAGTGCTACCAATAAACACTTGCAATAACACTAGACTTTTTCTCGGTGTAATAATTTTGTGTTGGTATCGCCATTCTTTTGTCTAGCTGTCCGCGTCGACTAGATGCAAGAGAAACTTAATTTAGAACACTACAAAATAAAACAATTTCAATGAATTTATAGGAGACAGAGATAGCAACAGTATGATCTCTGTCTATCCACCGAAAAAACCTGCTTATATTGGAGATCTACTTTAAGCACAAACTAATACAGTGAACTAATTTTTTAATGCAACATGTACTATGTCATTACCATGGATACAGTTTTTGACAGCAATTTAAATCGTGTTCAATTTGATTTGCAACATAGAAAAAAACATATTTACTAGCAAAATCAAAATATTTGATTGAAAATGCAAATAAAATAAAAAATAAATAAATAAATAACTAATAAAAACTTATAATAAATGTTCAAAAGTTTATCCGTTTACTTGCATACAAAATGTTAAGCGATCATAAAAATGATTCAAAACATTCAGCAATTGCTCTTGAGGTATGTTGTTGGATGCTTGAACAATTTTGTCTTGCAGTTCAGCAACATCCCTAATTTCTCTATTATATACTTTGGTCTTTAAATATCCCTAATAAAAAAATCATTGGGTGCTAAATCCGGAGATCTCGCTGGCCAATTCATCGACCCTCCTCTTCCAATCCAGCTATTTGGGAAAGCCCTATGTAAATATTCAACTATTCTAGAATGATGGACTTGTGCGCCATCATGTTGAAACCATACTTGTCCATTAATATTCAGGTTTCGCAACGCAGGTAATATTTGGTTTTGCAAAAGGGCTAGATATTTTTCGGCATTAAGGTTACCGTCAATAAAAAAGGCCCTATAATATTGGTTCGTATTATCCCTGCCTAAACATTTAATTTTTGCGGCCTTTGAGTTCGGGAGGAATGAAACAAATGTAAATTTTCTCGACTCCAGTACCTAAAATGTTGTCTGTGCACTTCACCATTTAGAGTAAACGTTGCTTCGTCAGTAAATAAAATTCTTTGAAGCATTGTTGGGTCGGAATTAATTTTTTCAAACATTTCAAAACAAAAATCTATACGTACTGCTGCGTCCCTTTCTAACAATTCTTGATGATTTTGAAATTTGTATGATGGAAACTTTTCTTTTTTTAAGAAGTTAAAAACAGATCCAATACCGACACCAACGGTTTGTGCAATTGATCTTAAAGTATTTCGATTGTTTTCTTCCACTTGTAATAATATTTCCAACTGCTTCTCTTCTGTAAGCACGTGGTATGTTGTTCTTTTTTTATTATGTTTTGACTTAAGACATCCTTCGCGATGAAATTTATTAACTAGTCTTGAAATTGTAGAGGGATTTGGTATTGGCCGATCTGGATAAGTTGCACTAAATACAGCAGAAACTTCTCTTAAACTCATTTGGGAGTTATACCAAGTTACCATCATTTTTTTTTTTTTTCTTCTGTATACATGTTGATTAATTTTTTAATCAGCAATGAGCAAAAGTATACACACTAATTGTCTATGTTGCAAATGAAAATGAACACGATTTATATTGCTGTCAAAAACTGTATCCATGGTAATGACATAGTACATGTTGCATTAAAAATCAGTATTTCTACAACATTATTTTCTACTCAAAGCTCCAACAGTCTACAACCTGTTAATTTAAAAAGCTCCGAATGCGGCTTTAAAAAGTAAAAAATTTTTTTTGGAGAGGGTGTGTTTTAAGGTACTCACCTATTTATACCATGGAACCCTTTGCAAGGGTTTAGAAAATAATTTTAACAATAATTTAAATAAAAAGAAATAATAAAATAAAAAGTGCACCAGTTAATAAAGGAAAAAGCAAAGCTTATTTTATATTAGTACTAAATTTTAAAAAGAAATATCTACAGTATGATAATTAAGTAAATATGGTAACAAAAGCCGTGAATTTAGAGAACGCCATTTCTAAAAGCCAAACGGCCTTAAAAAAAGCAAAATACTGGTTTGATACCAACCAACTCTCTCTCAACCTCGGCAAAACCCAAGAAATTTTAATAACATTAAGAAAAAATGACCATGTTAACCAGGATCATGTTAAGTTTCTCGGAGTGCATGTTGATCCCGGTTTGACGTGGAATCACCATGTTAAAGTTTTGACTGGTACACTGTGCTCAACCATGTTCCTCCTGAGGAATTTAATGAATGCTGTTTCAAAAGATGTTTTAATGACAACGTACTATGCGTTATTCCATTCTCAAATTTCGTACGCCATCTTAGCATGGGGCCATTCTTCAGCAGCCTCAAGAGTGTTTTCTCTGCAAAGGCGTGCAATAAGACTTCTAACGTCTACACCCTACAGGTCCGACTGTAGAAGTCAGTTTAACATATTAAAAATAATGACTGTACCTTCAATATATATGTACCATTGTCTATTATACCTCCACAAAAAGGAGAGAGAAAATCAAACTTATGCCGATATACATAGCTACAACACAAGAAACAAGACTAACATATATCTCAACTTTCTGAGGTTAGCCAAATTTAGGAATAGTACAAATTATTTTGCTGTGAAATTTATGAACAAATTTCCTGCGAACCTTAGAAATTTGGAATATAATAAATTCAAATCCTTTTTAAAGTCATTCTTTGTGGAAAATGTGTTTTATTCCACAGTGGAGTTTCTTAATTATAATTTTAAAATGTGACAATTTTTATCTTTATTTTTTTGTATTTTATCTTAATTTTTTTTTGTTGACTGACTTAAAACATGTATATGTATCTAGGTCAATAAAGTTTATTATTATTATTATTATTATTATTATAAATGTAAAGCGTTCCAAGGTACAAGAGTCTCCCCTACAGATCAATTTTGAACTTCGCTCGTATTTGGTTATCTAATAATAGTTTTATTAAACGTTTTAGCGGTTGGAATTTAGTGACAATGGAAGTGTGTCAATAGAATGCATCCTAAGTCCTGTAGGATTTAGTCAAATAATCGTTTCCGCTCTAATATCCAGGTAATATATCATAACAGGATCTGGTCTATTCCTCCAGGAACATAGCAACTAAAACGTCTCATGAATATGTAATACTTGTACCCTACCTATGCTAAGTATTAGACCATCTTGGAATTTATTAACGGATATCTTAAAAATTATTTAATGCAATGGTTAGTACAAGGTGTCTCAAAAGAAATTTTATATTTATTTAGCTTACTGCGTGAACGCAACGTATCCGAGGGGCGCGGGGGTTATGTCAATCGGTAGCCTGGCTCTTGGGAATTCAGTCGCTATGGAGCGTTTCTCGGGAGCAGACCGCGCGTTATGCGTGCGAGAGTTTTACAAAAACGGTGATTCGGCGACTGTAGCGCGTAGATAATTCTGCAGTATTCGAGGTTTTCGCCACTTAAATGATGCGCCAAGCATTCCTCTCATTGGACATTGGGTTAAAAAGTTTGAAGAGACTGGTACAACGCTGGATAAATCAAAATCCGGGCGACCTAGGTCATCAAGAACGGTAGAAAACGTGGAGAATGTTAATCAGTCTGTTCGTGACGACCCGAACCTTTCAATTCGGAAGCGCGCAAGTGCTTTAAATGTACATAGATCATCATTACATCGCATTATGTACAAAGACCTAAAGCTGCACCCCCACAAAATTCAATTGGTGCAAGAATTAAAGCCCCAAGATGCCAGTCAAAGGCTTAATTCTCAGGCAAATTGATCTCCCGGAGAGGTGACATAAATTGGCCTCCACGCAGTCCAGATTTAACCCCTATGGACTTTTTCCTATGGGGTTATCTTAAATCTAAAGTTTACGCCAATAAACCGACTTCACTGGCGCATTTGAAAGAAAATATCCGTCACGAAATGGCAGCCATCCCTGAGTCCACCTGCCGAGACGTCATAAGTAATTTTACTGTTCGATTAAATGAGTGCCGAGAACGCGAGGGTCTACATTTAGACGATATTATTTTTAAGAAATAAATCCCCAAAAAGTGTATTTTAATAATTAATAAACATTTTTTCTATATACGGCTTACTTTTTAGGGTTTTGTAGGTATGACCAAAAAACCCTTATACCGTCATTTTGTCGTCTGTCTGTCTGTCTGTCTGTCTGTCTGTCTGTCTGTTCGGTAAAAATTGTAGCCAAACGGCTAAACCTAGAGAGTTGAAATTTGGCATGCTTATACAACTCTTTGACCCGCACATAGGAAAAATACTAAAACATCTAAAAAACATACCCCCCTAAAAATATAAACAAATATGTGCTCATCGAAAACAAAAATATTTTTTTTAAATTCTGAGTAGGGTATCAAATGAAAGCCCTTAGTACGTGGATTAACGATCAAATTTTTATTTTTGCAAAATAAATTATTTTGAAGCGATTTTTGCCAAAAATGTGCAAAAAAATTTTTGTCCCACACCCTGTAGCCCAGATGGTTTAAACTAAAAATCTAAAAAAATTCTAAGTAATGTATATTGGTGTGAACCGAAATAGTACAACAGGAATTTCTGATCAGATTATGTTTTTGGAAAATAACGCATTTTTTGTGGTTTTTGGTTCACAAAGTACAAAAGTTATACCAATGTAAGACACTCACATTCATAGCGTGCGATGGCTACATGCGTTAGAGCGCTCTTAAACTGGCTGGAAAACGAAGGGTTTCGAGTTCGAGTACGGAGTGATTTTTATTTTTTTTGTTTTTTTTTGCATTTTTATTATGTTGAAATTATTTTGTCAAAATTCTAGTTATATTTTGACAAATGTTGTATTTAATTTTTTTATTTTATATTGTCTTATTATATGATTAACAGACGATAAATTATTTTAAAAATATCGTTCATTTTACCGTGATTACTACAAAGTAAAATTTGTCACTTATTATATACCTGCGAAACCCTGAAATGTGTGAATATTCACACTTCACATCAATTTTTTTTTAATCGATCCACTAAATATAAAATTTCTTTTGAGACACCTTGTACTATGATTACGCAGATGATATTTGTCTTGTTGCACAATCTTTCGCTGATATTTATTTATTTTATAACTAGCAGACATACCCAACGATGCTCTGGAGGAAATAATAATTTTTCAAAAATATTTTAATTTAGAAAAATAAATTATTGCTGCACATACAAAAAATTCAAATTATTTCAATGATGGGTTATATACCAACATACGTTACCTTCGATTTTAGTTATTTAATTTAAGAACGTTTAATATACAGTGAATTTATTCTTTTATGCAACATGTACTATGTCATTACCATGGATACAGTTTTTGACAGCAATATAAATCGTGTTCATTTTCATTTGCAACATAGAAAAAACTATATTTACTAGCAAAATCAAAATATTTTATTGAAAATACAAATAAAAAAATAATAATAATATTAATAATAAATAAATAACTAATAAAAACTTATAATAAATGTTCAAAAGTTTCTCCGTTTACTTGCATACAAAATGTTAAGCGATCATAAAAATTATTCAAAACATTCAGCAATTGCTCTTGAGGTGTATTGTTGGATGCTTAAACAATTTTGTCTTGCAATTCAGCAACATCCCTAAGTTCTCCATTATATACTTTGGCCTTTAAATATCCCCAATAAAAAAAATCATTGGGTGCCAAATCCGGAGATCTCGCTGGCCAATTTATCGACCCTCCTCTTCCAATCCAGCTTTTTGGGAAAGTTCTATGTAAATATTCTTTAACTATTCTAGAATAATGGACTTGTGCGCCATCATGTTGAAACCATACTTGTCCATTAATATTCAAGTTTCGCAACGCAGGTAATATTTGGTTTTGAAAAAGGGCTAGATATTTTGCGGCATTAAGGTTACCGTCAATAAAAAAAGGCCCTATAATATTGGTTCCTATTATCCCTGCCCAAACATTTAATTTTTGCGGATTTTGAGTTCGGGAGGAATGAAACAAATGTAAATTTTCTCGACTCCAGTACCTAAAATTTTGTCTGTGCACTTCACCATTTAGAGTAAACGTTGCTTCGTCAGTAAATAAAATTCTTTGAAGCATTGTTGGGTCGGAATTAATTTTTTCAAACATTTCAAAACAAAAATCCATACGTACTGCTGCGTCCCTTTCTAACAATTCTTGATGATTTTGAAATTTGTATGATCGAAACTTCTTTTTTTAAGAAGTTAAAAACAGATCCAGTATTGACACCAACGGTTTGTGCAATTGATCTTAAAGTATTTTGATTGTTTTCTTCCACTTGTAATAATATTTCCAACTGCTTCTCTTCTGTAAGCACGTGGGATGTTGTTCTTTTTTTATTATGTTTTGACTTAAGACATCCTTCGCGATGAAATTTATTAACTAGTCTTGAAATTGTAGAGGGATTTGGTATTGGCCGATTTGGATAAGTTGCACTAAATACAGCAAAAACTTCTCTTAAACTCATTTGGGAGTTATACCAAGTTACCATCATTATTTTTTCTTCATCTGTATATACATGTTGATTAATTTTTAAATCAGTAATGAGCGAAAGTATACACACTAATTGTCTATGTTGCAAATGAAAATGAACAATTTCATTTTGAAAACAAAAAATTTTCAACCTTCTATCTGCTTTACTTTGCGTCCTGCAATATTTTGCAAAATTGCAATTTTTTTTTGCAAATCCTGGATTGCAAAATTATTTTGCAAAACCTATCGAACCGATCCTAATGAAATTTACAGTGTTGTTTTATCATATCATAAAGTTTTACAGGGTGAAATTTGGAGGTCCTAAGTACAATACAAGTCATTAAAAAAAGTAAAATGCAAACACATGTTTTTTAGTGTTTTTTTCAGCAATTATTGCTATTTTGCAGAAAGTTTAACAATTTTTGAAATTTCTAAAAAATCCTATCTTGTAGGAAATTTAATTACGAAACTTTTATTTCCTCATAACTTTTCTCAGAAATGAATAATTTCACAGCTATGGGCTCAAAAAGAAGAAAAAAAATGATTTTTTTCTTAATTTTTTAATATTTTCAATTTTTAAACAATGTTCCCGAACTTTTTGGCGAGGAGGATAACTCAATTATTGTTATGTGAGTTATTTCGAAGCAATTTCTGCAAAAATTAGCGTGCCCCCTCTCAACATCCATCTCAGAACAGATCCGCCCTGGACTATAAGCAAAACATCTAGTGCAGAGCTGCCCAACCAGTCGATCGCAGTCTATCAGTCGATCGCGGTGTCATTTTAAGTAGATCTTTACTTTTCTCTCACTTCCATGTACTTAAAAATACATTTTATAAATATAAAGTAAAAATTAAAACAAGATTCTCACTATTAGAAACTTGCAAGAACTGTGGTGTGTACCATGCCCTTAATGGTTAAATGTGGCAGTACATATATTTGGTGCGCATATATACAAGAAAGTAATTCAGCGTGCAATATTAAATTTTGTCTCGTATTTTGTCTAGCCTACATGTTTCTCATCAAGAGAAATTAACCAAAACTATTTAGACTAAAGTTCACAAAAGTCGTTCAACAAAGAGTTGAAACAGACAATAAACGAGGTTATTCTACAAGGCTTCATTAGGAATACAACCCACAAAGAAAATTCAGGACATAAAACATATTGTCATCCTACTGGAAAATATTATTAACTCTGCGTCTTGACACATAAAGCGCTAGAAAAGTTTAGTCAAACAGCCATTTTAATTTTTCAAAATATTAGGACGCATTGAAAGTCGTGTGTTTTCTTTTGAAAGTATTGTTTTTGCAAATAATTCTACAATAACGAATTTTTGTGGATTTCATCTTGGAAGACCCAAACAGTGGATTGTTGCTTAGTTTCCGTTTCAGATAAATAAATTCAAGTTTCGTCACCTGGAACGATGTTGTATACGGATTTTGCAGTGCCTAGGTTGATTTTTTTTAGCATTCCCTTGCACCAATCAACACGAGCCTTTTTTTGAGCTTGAGTCAAATTATGCGGAATCCATCAAGAACAGATCTTTTTCACAACTAAATGTTCATACAAAATCGAATGTATTGCAGTTTGCGATATACCAAAGGATACCTCTATCTCACGGTAAGTCACATGTCGATCTTCTTCAATCACTGTCGATATTGGTCGATCTTCACGAGATTTATCACTGATGGACGAACGACCACGACGAAATTCTGCAAACCAATTGTAAACATTCTTTTCTGATGGTGCTTCATTACCAAAAGTTGAACGAAGCGAATCTATGCATTGTTGTTGAGTTAGGCCTTTATTAAAATCGTAAAAAATCATCTAACGAAAACCTTTACGAGTAATATCCATTTTTTAGGGTTTTGTAGGTATGATCAAAAAACCCTTATAGCGTCATTTTGTCGTCTGTCTGTCTGTCTGTCTGTCTGTCTGTTCGGTAAAAATTGTAGCCAAACGGCTAAACCTAGAGAGTTGAAATTTGGCATGCTTGTACAACTTTTTGACCCGCACATAGGAAAAATACTAAAACATCTAAAAAACATATCCCCCTAAAAATATAAACAAATATGTGCTCAAGGAAAAAAAAATATTTTTTTAAAATTCTGAGTAGGGTATCAAATGAATGCCCTTAGTACGTGGATTAACAATCAAAATTTTATTTTTGCAAAATAAATTATTTTGACACGATTTCTGTCAAAATTGTGCAAACAAATTTTTGTCCCACACCCTGTAGCCCAGATGGTTTAAACTAAAAATCTGAAAAAATTCTAAATAATGTATATTGGTGTGAACCGGAATAGTACAACAGGAATTTTTGATCAGATTATGTTTTCGGAAAATAATGCATTTTTTGTGTTTTTAACCAAAATATGTTAAATATTTAATTTGCTATGTAACCAAGTTGATACGTCAGCACTCATAGCTATGTGCGTTTAGTCATTGGTTTTCTAATTTATAAACAGGTAACTTGCAAACTAGAGTTCGAATACTGTCAATTTTATTTTTTTTTGTTTTTTTTGCAGTTTTCTTTTGTTTAAATTAATTTGTCAAAATTCTAGTTATATTTTGGTAAAATGTTGCATTTAATTTTTAAAAGCGTAAATTTAATAACCAGTGGGAAGTGTTGAAATTATAATTTAATTCTGTTTGATGTATACGAAGTCAGAGGGCGGGGCTAATGATTTAAGCAACCAATAGAAGCCATAGGCGCAATTTTCAAAATCGTAATGAACCTTGCTATGTAAAAAAAAATACTGCACATATTTAGAAACTTAAATAATGGTATTAGGCATTCGAATTAAAATTCATAAAAAAATATTTTGACATAAAATTTGTTTTGGCATCCCAATCATCATTCAGTTATTAAATACCTGCAAAACCCTGAAATGTGTGAAAATTCACACTTCACATCAATTTTTTCATAAACTTGTTGTTTTTTAACACTCACTGTCAACAAACTCAATTTATAAGCTGCCAATGATTTCACAATAACAAATATCAAATTTTACTAATATAGGAATGACACATTTCAATATTGCCATCTAGTAGTCGTTTGTAAAAACATAAAAGGTAACCCTCGTATTGGTGAGAAAGAGCCGCAATTATGCCTAGAAAGTTTTGATAAAAGAGTTTTCCACTGTCAAGACTCAAAAGATGCTCATTTGGCTGATATTATATTTTGTTTATAAATATCATGCTTTCCACTTTTATTATCAATAAAAACATTTTTCTATTCAATAAGAACATTGTATTTTATTAAACAATTTTATTGAAAAAATGCGCTCAATATGAAAGACCCTTTATTATACTAAAAGGTATGTATATTGTTGTGTTCCGTTTATTTATGTAAGCAGTATGTATCAAAATTTGTCTAAAGTTCCTGTTTTTAATCCTGTGAACGGATGGTATTATCAGCTAGCCCCGGCCGGAGATTTAAAGCCCGAAATACTCCCAGCCGGTATCGACTTATTGATTGCCCTGTGAACGTACCTAAACATTTATAAAATAAATCAGTGGGGCCTATAACTTTGAATGACTGCTCAGGGAGGTTGGGACGTCGTTTCGAGACCACATTTTCCGACGATTTAAAACAGTCACAACTATTAAACGTTGTTTAGTGTTAGTTTAGGTTGTGATGTATAAAACAAACGTAGCACAAACTTGTTGAAATTATTCTGGATACATTAATAACTACGAGCCCTGTCCACTTTCAGTTGACCCAGCTATGAAATTTTCAGTTTCTATAGAAATTATTAAGGCCCGGTCTTTCCACCTTCAGATAAAGTTCCAGGTAACTATCTGACAGATAAGGTTATTTATAACTTCATCTGCTGAATAAATGTCAATACCAGTCAGTGAATCCAATACGTCAGTCTCATTATCCGTTAGATAACTATCCGATAGATACATTTGTATAGAAAGAAGGGATGACATTTATTCAGCAGATGAAGTTATAAATAACCTTATCTGTCAGATAGTTACCTGGAACTTTAACTGAAGGTGGAAAGACCGGGCCTAAATAATAAGTAAAAGTAAATGCTGCTTTGTACATTTTTTGACAATATAATCATATTAGAAGCAAAGAAGTCAAAATTTATTCCGTAATATTTAATTTGTGATTAAAAAATAATATTCGTAAAACAAACGTATTTTTTGAATTCATGTATTCTTGTACTGTATATAAAATAACTGGGTTTTTGCGGTAGCGATGCGTAGTTGGCGTTGGAAAACAAAGTTTGTTTATTGAATGTTATATATTAAAAGTGTTAGATCTAAATAATTTTAAAACATGGGCAGACGCAAAGCTATTGATGAAAAAATTCGGTTAATCATTGTGAACTTAGCAAAAACAGGAAAAACCAATTCCGAAATCGGAAAATTATTAGATTTGTCAAGATACAGTATTAGAAATATTGTAAAATTGTACAAAACAAGTGGTTTAGTTGCCCCAAAGCCCCAGTACGTGAATAAAACTACATTGACGGACAATGACAAACGTGCATTGAAAAGAATTATTAAGGATAACAGACGTGCTAACTACAGTCAATTGAGTGTACTGTGGAGCGATGTTGTTGGAAGACGTGTTTCAATGTCTACATGTGATAAGGAAGCTAAAAAATTAGGATTTGGAACCTATAAGGTAATATTTTTTTAATCGGACTCTTAAATGTATATTTACAGAAATTTATAAAACTTTCTTAGGCCAAGGAAAAACCATTGTTGACGTCTAAGCAAAAGAAAAACAGGTTGAAATTGGCAAGAGAACATAAAATATGGAATTGTGAAAAGTGGAACAGCGTGCAATGGAGCGATGAGTCTAGGTTTGAAGTCTGTGTAGGGGACAACTGGAGCAGAGTTGTTCGTCAGAAACATGAAGCATATCATCCCGATTGCTTGAAAAGGAAGGTGAAATTTCCAGCATCTGTCATGGTGTAGGGTTCAATGTCTGCAAGAGGTGTAGGAAAACTTCACTTTATCGATGGCATTGTTAATACAGCCAAATATTTAAGTATTTTAGAGGAGTCTCTGTTGCCAACTATGGAACATTAATCACTGGGGAGGATTTTATTTTTCAACAAGATGGAGCCGCTTGCCATACGTCAAAAAAATCTTTGAAATGGTTCCATGATCATTCTATTCCACTTTTAGAGTGGGTTTGAAGTAGCCCAGACCCCCATCGAGACACTTTAGCACGAAATGAAAAAACGATTGCGTATAACACCGGCTAGAACAATTCCAGAATTAAGACTAAAGCTTCAAGAAATATGGGATAATTTTACTCCTCGACAATGCCAAGACCTTGTAGATACTATGCCTAGAAAAATTAATGCCGTTATAAAAAAAAGGTGACGTTAACCAGTGGTAACTTCTGAAATATGTTTCCAAGTTAATGGCTTTCCAATGGAAATATTATTTTTTTCTCATTAATTTACTTTAATAGTTGTAAATATTAATCGTAAATCTCTAAAATGTTTGATAATTGAAAATGAAATATTAGCTAGATTTCATAAGCTATTCTCATTCTGTTAATTGAACACCAATAAGTAAAAATTTCGAAGCTGGGCCAACTGATAGTGGACTGGGCTCGTATGATATATTTACAGTTGAACACATAATGCATTTATTATTTTCGTAAGTAATTTTTGCGTTACTTAAATAATGGTACATGGATTTTACATTCGATTCTCAACTGTCCAGTAAACTGTTTTCGTTCTTTATTTGAACAAAACCATATGATTGTACTACGGTGGGTTAATCAATTTTTCGTCCTCTAATCAAATCTAAAATCTAACTGTACTAACAGCTGAGATATAGACTTCAGGCATGCAAACCGCCTTTACTCGGTTAGGAGGAAACTGAATTTCAACTCACGCATGCTGTCAAATTATTCACCTCACTGTAGACATTGAAATTTAGGAAGAAATTACCAAAATAGATTTATATTAATGCTACAGCTAATCAATTTATAAACTTAAATAAGAGAGGTGATACTAGAATACCTAAAATTAACGTAATAAACGTCAACGAAGCTGTCGGCGTCGTGTGGTGTGTGGGAGCTTGCATTGTCATGAAGAATGATGCGACGTTTTCGGTTGTTTTTCCTGATTTTGTCGATGACTTCTGGTAAACAAATTGTTGTATACCTATCTGGGGTCATTCCAGCCATGTGGGACGGCTGTTTTCTCTACAACGTAGAGCTGTCAGGATTAAGGGGAACATCCAATACCGGTCCGACTGCAAGAAAACATTTGTGGAGTTGGGTTTATTAACGTTACCTTCCCTATATATTCACCACTGCATCCTCTACGTTCATGAAAACCAAACCAAATTCCTAGTCCATAGTTCAGTCCATAGACACGACACTAGAAATAAAAACGAGATACGTCCAGACTTTACAAGACTTAGAATGTCCAGGTATAGTACCAATTTCTTCGCGATTAAATTTTACAATGTGCTTCCTCCAGCCATCAAAAGTCTCAACATTTTAAAATTCAAAAAAATAACCAAGAGATATTTAATATGCAGGGCCTTCTACTCCACTGAGGAGTATCTTATAAACGATTTTAGTGACTTGAAGGAGGTTCTATGATCACTCAGTTTGTCCAGCTAAATATCATGTAACGATTGACGATTGTAAAAAATTTTATATTTTTAGAACAGAATAAATATTATTATTATTATTATTATTATTTTGAGCTTTGGTCAAATTATGCGGAATTCATCGGGAACAGATCTTTTTCACAGCTAAATGTTTATGCAAAATCGAATATATTGCAGTCTGCGATATACCAGAGGATGCCTCTATCTCACAGTAAGTAACATGCCGATCTTCTTCAATCATTTTACGCACAGCATCGATGTTTGAATCACAACCGATTTTGATCGACCTTCACGAGATTCATCACTGACGGACGCACAACCACGAAGTAATTCTGCAAACCAATTGTAAACAGTCTTTTCTGATGGTGCTTCATTACCAAAAGTTGAACGAAGCGAATCTATGCATTGTTGTTGAGTTAGGCCTTTACTAAAATCGTAAACATCATCCAACGAAAACCTTCACGAGTAATACCAATTTTTTCACAAACTTGATTATTTTAAACGCTCACTACAAACTACTCGGTCAATTTATAAGCTGCCACTGATTTCCCAATAACAAATGTCAAATTTTACGTACATAGTAATGACACATTTCAATATTGCCATCTAGTGGTCATTTGTAAAAACATAAAAGGTAACCCTCGTAAAATATACAGATCATTACAAATTAATTCACTTTCTTAATTTCATAGTTATCTTGAACATATTTGGAACGCTGTCATAGATGCGTTAAAGAAAGATCTATTCTTAATGTGAACTTGCGCCTTAAGGTCTTTTGTAATAGATTTAGTTAAAATAAGTTGTAAACTTCACGCTTGGTCATGTTTTTAGATTTTTCTAGGGTTTTTCACACTAGTTTTTCATATGAAAAAGTTTTGCATTGTGCAAATTTCACACAATGGCTCAATGCAGTTGGTTCTATTGTCTAAATTTCTGTATTTCTTGTGTAGTTGACTAATTTCTTGTCAGTTTATTCCTCAATTTAATTTAGGTTATATTCACTTATAAAATAAGATATTTTACATTTTTATAAATAAATAAATAAATAAATATCTTAAAAAAAAACACAGAACGGTAAAATATTAAGCCAATGTCAAATAATAAGCTGTAAAATTTGGCAATATTATTAACTACAAATTTCATCCTTGACGACCTGATATTAATTTTGCGGAACCAAGTATCGTACCAAGTATGATATACCAAGTATCACGACACACTGGTTAGGAAGCACTGATGTAGACGATCGCAAAAACCGAATTAAAAATCAACTCTAAAAATATACAAAAATAAATTAAATTTTTACTGAAAAAAATTAGTTGTAATTAAATAAACTAAAATTAACAATCAACCAAAATGTTTTAAAAATGCGATGGATTTAAAATTTATTTACGCGACAAAATTCTAAATTAGCATTCTGAATTATATAGAATTAATTTAAATTCTTGGCGTATAACAATAATGGCTATTAGTGCCATATTTAACAGTTGAATTATATTCAGTAGCAATGCGAAGTTTTCTTATAAAATACTCCAACTATAATCAGTTTCTTTGGTTTAAGCGTTCTTCTTTGGTTTAAGCGTTCTTCTTTGGTTTAAGCGGAACTAGATTTTGAAAACTAGTAACTACGTTGTCGTTCTCTCTTTGTTAAGGGGGGGGTAGGGTCTGAATACCACATTTTAAGCATATTTTTGTGAATTTTTTTCAAATCTATGGTTAAATTTATTCATTTTCAAACTAAGTACATAAATAAAGTATGTTTTGAAGAAGATACAAAAAAAATTTGAAGGCAAAATATGGCGAAATGAGCCAGCTGTGGCAAATCTTCTCAGACTCCGGGAAAAAAATTAGAGTTTGCGGTGACCAGCATAACTCGTCACTGGATCATCTGAAATCAAAAATCCAAAAAGATTTTGTTAGTTTATGAGTTTGCCGAGGTAACGACGTTGAGATATTTTTTTTTCATGTTTTTTTTTTTATTTATCAATCACAAATATACTCATTTTTAGGTTTTTTTTAGGGGGAATTAATTTTTTTTGTCTTCTAAGTAACGCTAAAAACTGAAAAATCATTTTAAAAATAAAAACTCAACGTCATTACCTCGGCAAACTCATAAACTAACAAAATCTTTTTGGATTTTTGATTTCAGATGATCCAGTGACGAGTTATGCTGGTCACCGCAAAATCTAATTTTTTTCCCGGAGTCTGAGAAGATTTGCCACAGCTGGCTCATTTCGCCATATTTTGCCTTCAAAATTTTTTTGTATCTTCTTCAAAACATACTTTATATATGTACTTAGTTTGAAAATGAATAAATTTAACCATAGATTTGAAAAAAATTCACAAAAATATGCTTAAAATGTGGTTATCAGACCCTACCCCCCCCCCTTAAGGGCCAAGCTTCGGAGTCATATATAAGTATGGGACGTACTATAACTTGGTATAAGTAATCCCTATCAAGGAAGTTATTCCTATATTGAATCGATTGTAGAATCAACTTAACCTGTTTTTATAATGAATATGCAATTTTAGACACTGAAACATTAAAATAAATTTGAGAACGAGTCTTGGCTGATATCTTTTTAAATTTATGTTGTTTTTAAACACAACTAAATGCAAATACATTCTGATTTTAAGCAGAGATTACATTATAATTACTGAATAAATTATTAAAAGTATAGCAGAACATACAAAACTACCCTCTACCACTTCTCTCTTCGAGTGTACTTCAAAAACTCTTTTATTGCGAGTAACACGTATTCCAAAAATTATGCATTTTTCAATTGAATATTTATGTTCCATAAAACTTGTATAAAAACACTTATTGATAATTAATTTGATTCAAGAAGAAATTTTCGGCATTGGTTAAAATGTCTCGACAATGATTTTCCTATTTTTTCTACAAGCTCTCTAATGCCGGGTTTACATTTGGCTACTGAACAGGATAGCTACTAGGCCTAGTGGCTTATTCATTATGCCGGGTTTACATTGGTAGAGTAAAAGAGCTAGTAACTAGCGCAAGTACTACACGCTTTACTCTACTATCTTATTTTCAGGATAGTAGGTGTTCATACGCAATTGACATACATATCTTATTTTCTGGATAGTAAGTGTCAAAACACATTTGACATCTTCACTGTGATTTTGTAGTGAAATTATCTTTCTGCAAAAAATAGTTTATGAATGTGGATATACATCGTCGCCGGCGTGATGCCATTAAAGAAGTGGTATTTTGAATTACATCATTTCTTGTGGAGGAAATAATTGATTGTCTTATTGAAGTATTCGGTACAGAATATAAGCCTAAACAAAAATGGGTTAAAAAATGGATTGATAGAAGAACTACCCATGGCGCATCAGTCCTTCTATTTCGTGAATTAGCCGTGGAAGATCAAAAAGAGTACAGACTGTATTTAAGAATGACACCAGATGATTTAATAGGCTATTAAATTTAGTTAGTCCATTAATACAACGAACTGATACACTAATAAGGGATGCGATTCCAGCAAAAATAAAATTGGAATTAACGCTTTATTTCCTAGCCACAGGAAATAGTTATTGTAGTCTACAACAGTGTTTCTCAACAGGTGGTTCGCGGACCACCAGTGGTCCCCAGAAAAATTTTAGTGATCCGCGAAAGTTTTTATATGTGTTTTGCACATTTTTTATGTAAATAGTTTATATTTTGTTTATTTTCTGTAAACTTTCTGTGATTTTCTACAAATAAAATAAATGTGTTTAGTAGCACATTAAATATGTTTGTTTTCATGCAAAAAATAAACCAACAATTATTATTAGTAGTCCGCGTTGGAAAATTATATATTATTCTGGTCCACGGTGCGTTTTTGGTCGAGAAACACTGGTCTACAACATCTTTTTCGTGTATCAAAGGCAGTTATTTCACAGATGATTTCAAAAATCATCAATTAATAAATCAATGTTACGCAATTTATGTAAATAAATTGTAACTTACCTGATATGGGTTTTTTTCTATTTGTTATGACAGAATTTTGCCCCGGACGTATTAAGGGATGAATCAAAGATTTTTTACCCTTAGGGATAAAGAACGACCTATCCAAAGATGTCTGGCGATTTTTTTTCGAATTTTCCCTATCGCGTATGTGTAGTTTTAAGTTTTCTGAATAATCGCGAATTTTCACGATTTTTTGGGGAATGTAACGAGCAAAAACAGGAATTAACTGCTACCAAATACGCCTGCTTCTTATAAAACTTGAAATGAGGACAAAAAGTGCATATATATAGAACCATAGTTATTATCTTCTAGAAATCTTATGTCCAGCGGGTAAATCGCTTCGCTTTATCAACAATTAATTACAAATGGTATAGAATTATATAAACTATATCCGTACAACGATATATCATTGTTGTGTTGTACTTGGTGTGTGACCATAGAGCTATAATGGGGATTAGCTCTCCAGGTGTGAGGAAGAAACCTTTAAGTGATTCTATATCGCGTGCAACCTCGCTACCATCAACATTAAAATCAATAGAGGACACACAATAATAAACCACACTATAAATCACTGAATTAAAAAGGTAAGAATTTTTAACACAACATTAAAATGTTTAAAAAAAGAAAATAGTTTGCCAACAAGAAATGTTTTGAGGTTTGAATATAGATTCAAATCACATTGAGTTATGGCAGGTGAATAAAGTGGATGGGACAGCAAATCGTACTTTGATTCTATAATTTTTACCAACCGTCAACATATATAAGGGAGGCATTGTGATCATACCGATTTTGACATTTCGAGATTTCGATGGATCTCCACGAATTGAGGTCCCTACATACCGTTTTGACTATTTTTAGCATGATATTTGTCTGTCTGTCTGTCTGTCTGTCTGTCTGTCTGTCTGTCTGTCTGTCTGTCTGTCTGTCTGTCTGGTCTGTCTGTCTGTCTGTCTGTCTGTCTGTCTGTCTGTCTGTCTGTCTGTCTGTCTGTCTGTCTGTCTGTCTGTCTGTCCGTCTGTGTACACGTGCAGAGAAAATTCGGCTGAAAGGATTTTTATGAAACTTCATATTTAAGCTTCTGCCATCAATGGCACGAGTTGATCAACTTTTGGTAAAAATCGGATAACTAAAAATGGGAGTTTACTCGTGTCGATTTTAAGATTTTTGTGAATATTTCACAACAAAAAATATTTAGAAAAAATATATTGATCAAAAGTTGCTATAAAAGCAATAATTAATAACTTTTATTTGAAACCTTTTTTAATAAAACGAAAAATTTCGAATAATTTTTGTAAAATTGTTCATACTTATATGTAACGTTTCCATGGTCATGATAAATAATATCTCTGTTAGAAAATATTAGGCCAAGTTATTTCTACTTTGCTGTTAGAATGTATTTTATGCAAGTATTTTGTGATGGCGGTCGGTTCTGTGGTGGCCACAGCTGATTTTTACCGACCGCCAACATATATAAGGGAGGTATTTTGATCATACCGATTTTGACATTTCGAGATTTCGATGGATCTCCACGAATTGAGGTCCCTACATAACGTATTGACTATTTTTAGCATGATGTCTGTCGCTCTGTCTGTCTGTCTGTCTGTATGTCTGTCTGTCTGTCTGTCCATCCGTCCGTCTGTCTGTCTGTCTGTCTGTGTACACGTGCAGAGCAAATTCGGCTGAAAGGTTTTTATGAAACTTCATATTTAAGCTTTTCACATCAATGGCACGAGTTGTTCAACTTTTGGTAAAAATCGGTTGACTAAAAATGGGAGTTTACTCGTGTCGATTTTAAGATTTTTGCGAATATTTCATAACAGATAAATATTTCGAAAAAAATTATTTAACAAAAGTTGCTATAAAAGTAATAACTAACAACTTTTATATGAAATATTTTTTGATAAAACGAAAAAATTTCGAAAAATTTTTCGAAATTTTTTCCAAGTATCTATTTTCTCATACTTATATGTAACGTTTCCATGGTCATGATAAATAATATCTCTGTTAGAAAATATTAGGTCAAGTTATTTCTACTTTGCTGCTAGAATGTATTTTTACAAGTACTTTGTGATGGCGGTCGGTCCTGTGGTGGCCACAGCTGATTTTTTTTATTGTAGTACAAATATACATATTATGCGAATAATAAAACAACAAATGAAACTGATTAAACAATTTATTTCTTACATTTATATGTAGTCTAACAAAATTTATAACTTATAATATCTTAAATATATGGTTTCAATTTATAGAAAATATAGTATTAGTGTATTTTTATAATTCGTATAAATACCATACAGTCCAAGTATCAATGTGAGTGAAGGAATTGCAACCTCCTGCGATCTCTCCTGGATTTACTTGATAAATACATATCATGTACCTACCATTTTTGTAAAGTTGTTTTTTTTTATGAATTTTATATTTAAATAATATAATTTTTCTAAGATACGAATTGGTAATTGGTTCCGAAATCCAAGGGGGGGGCAACTGATCCATCTTGCCTCCCCTTGCAATTTTTCAAATTTTTTTCGGTACATATAAGTCTCAATTTTGTCATACTTATATGTAAGGTTTCCATGGTCATGATAAATATTATCTCTGTTAAAAAATATAAAGCCAAGTTATTTTTACTCTGCTGCTAGAATTTATTTTATACAAGTACTTTGTGATGGCGGTCGGTCCTGTGATGGCCACAGCTGATTTTTTTAAAATACTCCCATAGACAAATCTAGATATGAGACAACATATTAGGGCTAGTAAAGAATCCGGTTTTACGAACTCCGATGATTCATATCTCAATTCTTAACTATTGTAAGATCTATAATAGTCCAAGTTGTTATAGATTTATAGAAGAGATGACCTTCTATTTATAAATAGTGAAGTACTTTCAGTTAATAGGCAATTTAACGGCCTTGAACATGCCGGAAAATTCAAAATAATCATGGAAAACTATTATGGAAATGCATGGAAATAAACACTGATAACAACTGTCTGATTGACGCAAGACATTTTCTAAAGAAGCACGTGTCACTCACTAAAGTTCAAGAATCTTAGTGCCTTCAATTGCAGGTTTATTATGAAACTTGTAGGTTTCGAAAAACTAAAACTGCTAAGTTAATTTTGGTTCCATGACTACTGGGGTCGTAAGACAATTCGGGCCGTACACAATTGGGGCTTTTCACAACTGGGGCCATTAACCACTGGGGCGATGGACAATTCGGACCGTACACAATTGGGGCTTTTCACAACTGGGGCCATTAACAACTGGGGCGATGGACAATTCGGACCGTACACAATTGGGGCTTTTCACAACTGGGGCCATTAACAACTGGGGCGATGGACAATTCGGGCTATTCACAATTGGGGCTTTTGACAACTGGGGCCATAACTATAAGAGCTAGAGTCTTCTTTTGTTTAAAATAAAAAATAATTATTTTACAAGTTGGCATAAATTAAATTGCGTGTTCTTTTGAAAAAAAAAATATTTTAATGGTTTGATTAAGTACATTTTGGTGGGAATTAGAATAAATAAAAAAATTGTATTTTAAGGGTTGGCTTAAGAAAATTTTCATCATTATTTGATTAAAAATAAATTGTATTTTAAGAGTTATATTGGGCCGTATGAATAAAAATAAGCATAACCTTTTACTTGCAAATTATGAAGCAAATCCTCCAAACTATATGAATAAAAATGCAAGCAAAACCTTCTACTTATGAGTAAGAACAAATGCTTTTTTGTTGATCTTTTGCTCAAGACAGAAGTAAATGGTTATAAATAAAACAGACCTTTTACTTTAAATTATAAGCAAATGCTTCGAAAAACATGCATCTATATATTCATATACTCACTTGTGAAAAAGTGTTGTAGTGAACTAATTGCCATGGCGGATATTGTGCATTTAAGAAATATGAAACATTATAGGCATCGTTCTTCACCACGTCGTACTGACATAAAAGTTAGTTTCGTTTTGAACAGGAGAACATGGAGTGTTTATCTAATAATTTTTAGGTAACTTTTTTTTTTAGATATCTAACTGATCTTGGATTTCAAAGAAGTATCGGTGAGGAACTTGGGGTGGAGCAAACCACAGCATCACTGACTGTGTTGTTGATCAAATAGTTGCACAAGCTGGCATCTGGATTAAATTTCTTACTTCCCAAAATTTATTAGTAGAGAATAAAATACCGTTTTCCAATCGCAGTTGGTGTCATTGACTGTACACATATAGTGATAGAAAAACCGAAGATCCATGAAGATGAAAATGTCAATCGTAAAGAAAAACCTATGCTAAATGTATAGGCAATTTGTGATGCCAGTGAAATGTTCACAAGTGTAGGTGTAAAGTGCCCTGAATCTGTACATGACTTTACACCAATAAAAATAAACTGATATGTCAAACATGGAACTCAGTACAGCACTAGTACAGTTTTGATAGTGTTTATAGACTAATTTCAAGTTGACAGCAATCAGAAAGAAGTAGTACGATTTTGATAAATACTGATTTTCAGGTTTCAACATAAACACATCCTCTTGACCTTTTACTCACCGGTAAAAGCATTGACTTATAAGTAAAAGGTAATCATTATTCATATAAAAAGAAGCAAATGCTTTTACTCCGACCTTTTACTCGAAGCAAATGCTTTTACTTCTACCTTATACTTATGAGCATTTACTTCAACTTTATTCATACGGCTGATTGAGTAAAATTTGGTCTTAATGTACCAAGTATTCAAATTAAAATTAACAAAAAAATATTTTAAACATAAAATTTATTTTTAAAGCTCTTAGTTTAACAGACGATAAATTATTTTAAAAATATCGTTCAATTTGCCGTGATTTCTACAAAGCAAAATTTGTCCTACACACTCGGCATGCTGCCTTCACTTATTATATACCTGTGAAACTTTGAAATGTGTGTAAATTCACACTTCATATCAATTTTTTAAAGTAAAAATTTTTGGTGCACAGCAACGATGGCTGATTGCACTTAACACAACCCATACAAAAACTGAATCATTAGTGTTACCCTGTTTTTCTTTTTTTTACTTGCCCGACCTTAATATATAAGGGGCAAGTATTGTAATCGCGAAAATTTTCGATGTCGAGATTTTGACGGATGACCACGTTTCATGGTCCAGGGAATCCAAAAAACCTATTTTCGAAGTGCCGTCCGTATGTGTGTGTGTGTGTGTGTGTGTGTGTGTGTGTGTGTGTCTGTCTGTGTGTATACACGATAACTCAAAAACGGTTTAACTCAAAGAGTTCGTTCTTGTACTAAAAAATTCTCCTATTAAATGGGAAGAACCCTATTGTTTTTTATGAAAATCGGTTGACTAGAAATGGGAGTTTACTCGTGTCGATTTTAATATTTTTGCAAATATTTAGCAACAGAAAAACATTTCGAAAAAATTTATTGAACAAAAGTTATTATAAATGCAATAACTAATAACTTTTATTTGAGACGTTTTTTGATAAAACGAAAAATTTCGAAAAATTTTTGTAAAATTATTTAAAATTTTTCCAAGTCTCAATTTTTTCATACTTATATGTAACGTTTCCATGGTCATGATAATTAATTCCCAACTAGTAAAGCAAGCCTTGGACAAAAATTTGTATAGAACATAATTTGATGTATTTTTGAAGATTTATCTAAATATTTAAAAAAAATTTATTAATTTACATTTTTTTTTTAATATATTTTTTATGGGAGGGCAAGTCTAGCGGAGGTTTCCCTTCGCCACTGGTTTTTTTTTTTTCCTAGTACAAGACAGTGTTTAGCAGGAAAAGTTTATTAGATGTATATCTAGGCCCTTAAATATTTTTTCTTATTTAACCGAAAAAAATTTGTCCGATTTAAAAGCTTGGAGAGTTTTTCGCTATAAAAGTTTTCATATTGTTTTGCTAGTCTTAAAGTCTGTATTCTGTCTCTGTTCTTCCTTTATAAAATATCGTCCGTTTATAGAGTTTATCTCTGTTTCTCCCATAAAACAGCGGTATATATCTTAGCCAGCATTGTAAATCAGAACATAAACTGATAAACTGACAAGCCGAGCTAAAGGAAGATTCAGTTTTGCCTTATTTATTCCTCCCTTTTGTTGGAGGGTTGGATTCAACTCCACCACCGATACTAGGATATGGGGATGAAATAAACAGCGTGTTCTATTAGAGAGATAAACCAAATATAACTTGTTTCACTTAGATCTCTTTCAACAAGTATACGAGGAACAGAGGCGTAACGAGTAGGGATGGGAAAAAAACATCGATGTATCGAAAACATCGATGTTTGTTTAAAAACATCGATGTTTTTACCATCGATGGTCAGCTGGCGATAGTATCGATAAAACATCGATTTATACTACCGATGTCGATGTTTAAACTTTGAAATTCAGAAACTACCGCTAGAGGCGCTGGAATCTTAAAAATTTAATTTTTATTAAAATTAGTACACAAAATATAAGCGCCATGTATTGTGATATAATAATACTAATAGTGTTAGTTCTTATTCTTCTTAGCAGTTAGCAGAATACGACAAAATAAAAAGAAATTTCTATTTTTGTAAACAATGCGAACGACCAACGACGCCAACACACTTTTTCTTTTTGAGTCTTGTTGACACTTTCCCAGTTGTTATTCCTCCAATCCCTGGATTTTTGTAAGTTGTCATGAGCTATTTTTTTATATATTGAAGTTGGCTTTTCCTGAACAAAATGAACAAAAGCTTCAATTAATCGGTAAAAGTAACTAGAATTGAAAATCTAGTTCCGCCTAAACCAAAGGAACAGACTTTATTTCAACTTAAAAAAGTATAAAAATAATTGTGTGTGACGGTGTTATTTTTATGTTAAATAATATAAAATTAACTTTAAGATTACTATATTAGTATTGTAATAAAATCCAATATTTCATTTTAGAAATGTAACAATAGTAAGGTCTGTTCCTTTGGTTTAGGCGGAACTAGATTTTCAATTCTAGTTACTTTTACCGATTGATTGAAGCTTTTGATCATTTTGTTCAGGTAAAGTCAACTTCAATATATAAAAAAATACCTAATGACAAATTAGAAAAATGAAAATTGCGGTTAGTTCCGCCTAATCGTTTGGAATAGACTGTAGGTACAAATTAGGATTATTATATTGGGTATAATAATATTAATGTGAAATTAATTACTATTAAAAAGGAATATTTCTATTTCAAAATCTAATAAATGCTTTTTGTGTATTATGTGTTGCTTTTTTCGTATTTTATCTTTACATTATTAAATAAAATATAATATAAATAAATAGCTTTTTTTAATATTAATAAAACATCGATGTTTCCGATACATCGATGTTTTTCCTTCGATGTTTTTTCAACATCGATAGTAAGCGCCGATGTTAACATCGATGTTAAACATCGATGTTTTACCTTCGATATACAACCCTAATATATAGCACATCTATTATAAACGAGGTTTTATCTAACACTTCTCGTATTATGAACTAAAGCATGTTTTCAGATTTGTGTACCTGCTTCTTAACGATGATTTGGTATGAACTTGATCGTAATACATCGAATTAGTATTTTGATAACTTGAACTGTTACTTTTTCGTTCTATTCCTAGAGAAACATAAGAAAACTAATTCAGAAAATAGCTATTTTTAGACCTTTTTTTGTCGTCTTTCATTTAATTAGGTTGGCCATCTGTTTCTTTTTCTTACATCTCTGTTTTTTTGTTACAAAAATCGATAAAGAATTTGTGATATTACAACATTATTACAAGTTTAATTTTTGCCAATTTTTTTACTTGAATAAAAAAAAAAACATCAAAGATCAAGTTCATTAAACAATATATCAGATTGTTTTCATTTAATCCAGTAAAAACTACCTAAATTTAATTCAAATATAATTAGGGGGTCATCTAAATTTTTAATCAATAAAGTTTTATCAAGATGACAGTGGTGTGTGTGTCGAGATCTATAAGCAGATTTAAAGTAGGAAACCTTTTATCACAGCTTTTTGAAATTCATACTGGAGTCAAACAAGGAGACACCACCTCACCTTTACTGTTTAACCTCGTGCTGGAGAGGGTGTAACGAAAAGCCCAAAAAAAGATCAAATAAATGGTGGAAAATCCGTAAGAACAATGATATCCAAGAACTCTACTCTAGACCGAGTATCACACAAGAACTGAGAGGTAGATTACAGTGGATAGGACAGATGAGGATGAGGGAGGACAGCATGGTTAGGATGATATGGGAAGGAAGATTGAATACTCGTCGACCAGTGGGAAAACCGCGCAAGAGATGGAGAGATCAGCTAACCGAAGATCTAACAAGTATTGGCATATATGACACATGGAAAGACCTGACTATTAACATATCAAGATAGAGGACTTATGTGAGTGAGGCCAAAAGTCAACCCGGCTGACAGTGTTCAAAAGAAGAACAAAAAGTGTATCGAGCTAAAAGGAAACTATTTTGAAAAATAAGTCGGATTTTGGTAAAAAATAAAATTATTTCATTTCGAAACCACTGTATTATTTAATTGACGATTAAACAAATAGCATTACACGATCGATCGGTATTCCAATCGGTCCTAGATTTCAATCAATATTATTAACTCTTCTAAGAGACAGATCTAACGAATATTGATATAGTAGATACCTGAAATGACCTCATCAACCCACTGTTCCCTTGTCTTAATTCAGCTTAATTCTTCTTTCTGTGCCTTAAATATTTTAACACCATAAAATTAGTATGTAAAAATGTTGTAAAACTTTTAAAATAAACTGTCAAAACGTTCCATTTTAAAATATTCAACCCTCTCATTCAAAAGTTTTTAAAATATTTTGTCATACTATACGACATTTTTAAGTATATTTTTTCTCTTTAAAAAGTTTATAGTGTTATAAAATGTTAAACAAAAAATTTGTTAAAATATTGCAATAAAGGCAAACTTTAATGAAAGGTCTATGAATTCCAGCGTTAAGTACGTGCGTTAAAACCTACTAAAACATCAAATGTTAACAACTTTTGTTTTCTTTTCTCATATATATTTTTTTTTGTTTTCAGGAAATAGCTGCCATATTGATAAGTTTCGACAGACATTCGGAATGGCAATCCAAAGAAGTCAAAATAAGGTATGTACTTTTTATTATTATTCAAATACTATGGGAGGGGTAGCGAACCTTTGGCCTCCTGAATGAATTTTTCGGAACAAATTGTTTTTTGGACGACCATATCAAAAACAATTCTTTTTAGGGTTTTGTAGGTATGACAAAAAAAACCTTATACCGTCATTTTGTCGTCTGTCTGTCTGTCTGTCTATCTGTTCGGTAAAAAATGTACCCAAACGGCTGAACGAAAATATTAAAAACCGCGTAACTCCGAGTTCGCGTAAATCGGGGTAGCGTAAGTCGGGGTATTACTGTATTTGGATACGTAAGGTTATTGATTTCTTTATTTTAGTCTGAAATTTACTTTTCTACTTCGCTATAGACCAAATACATATTTATACTTTTAGGATTTGTAGTTATGATCAAAAAACCTTTATACCGTCATTTTGTCAGTCTGTCTATTCGATAAAAATTGTAGACAAGCGGATAAACCTAGAGAGTTGAAATTTGGTATACTTATACAACTCGTTGACCCGCACATAGGAAAAATACTAAAACATCTAAAAAATATATCCCCATAAAAATATAAACAAATATAAACAGTTCACTTTTGTAAGAACAAACTAAGAGGGAATTTTGTTTTCAATAGTTCGCACCTTTGAAGCTGTATGTCATGATGGTATTAAAAAATGTCACTTTTTTAAAATGTCAATCCATTTGACATATGTCATAATGAAAAATGATATCTTAATTATAATGATCATAACCTTATCAACCTAAAGTCGGTTTTACAGTGTAAGGAATATTTTTAATTGACATTTAAAGTCAGCAACACACTATAAAAGTAACCAAAATAACCAAATCTAGTGTGTTCTTACAAAACTGAACAGCTTATATGTGCACATCGAAAAAAAAAAATATTTTTTAAATTCTGTGTAAAATCAAATGAAAACCCTTAGTACGTGGATTAACGATCAAAATTTTATTTTTGGTAAATAAATTATTTTGAAGCGATTTTTGTCAAAATTGTGCAAAAAAAATGTTGTCCCCACACCCTGTAGCCCAGATGGTTTAAACTAAAAATCTGAGAAAATTCTGAATAATATACATTGGTGTGAACCCGAATAGTACAACAGGAATTTTTGATCAGATTATGTTTTCGGAAAATAACGCATTTTTTGTGTTTTTTGCTTGACCATGTAAAATATTTAGTACCTTATATAAGAAAGTAAACCAGCATGCTTTCATGGTGTAATGGTTAGCGATCTCGCGTTCTAATTTGCAAACTAGGGTTCCAGTCTCGAGACAATTTAATTTTTTCTGTTTTTTTGCATTTTTATTTTGTTTAAATTATTTTTTCAAAATTCTAGTTATATTTGGGCAATGGTTGCATTTTATTTTTAAAAGCGTAAATTTAATAACCAGTGGAAATTGTTGAAATTCTATACACGAAATCGGAGGGGCGGAGTTATGACTTAAAACAACCAATGGAAGCCATAGGCGCAATTTTCAAAATATTAATGAACCTTGCTATATAAAAAAAAAAAAATACTGCATATATTTAGAAACCTAAATAATGGTATTAGGCATTCAAATTAAAATTAACAAAAAAAAAAATATTTTAACATAAAATTTGTTTTGGCATCCCAAGTAATCATCATTCCTTACTAAATACCTGCGAAACCCTGAAATGTGTGAAAATTCACGCTTCACATCATTTTTTTCCACTTCTCCTAGAGTGAAAAGCAGAAGACTAAGGCAAATGCTTAGTACTTCGGGTAATACTGAACCATACATTGGGTAGAAAAATTGGATCCTATCTGTTCTAAAATGCTCTGTTATAAAAAGTTGGTATTATATGCGATAAAATATTACGTACGCCTATGTATTATAGTGTAAAGCTGACGAGTGCCATATTGGCAATAAATTAACACAGTTTAATTTTTAAACTTGCATTCAAATTGAATTTTTAACGATAGAATTTATGTTTTATCGATAACAGTGTACGTCTGCATTGAATTGAAAAATATAGCACCAAAAAAATTGATTTGTTAGATTTTTAAATCGGTAATGACAGTTATATTGTTTGACCTACCTGGTTTTTAAAAATGGATTTTTGTCAAAAATAATTAGCGAAATTCAGGTGACAATTAGGGTTATTAAATACACCTTAGTTTGTTACGAAGTGTATAGTTACACTACTATGGAGGATTTAAAACTGACAAGCGATAAAAACCGCAACGCATTGGCAAAATGTGTCGAAAGAAGTAAATATCTGCCACCAAATGCATCTAAGTATTTTTTTAAACTTGTGACTGGTATTCAGGAATCAACTGTCACCAAATACACCTGAGTTTATGAAAATTGTGACTGGGATGCCGGAATCAACTGCCACCAAATACACCTGAGTTTATGAAACTTGTGACTGGGATTCAGGAATCAATTGCCACCAAATACACCTGAGTTTATGAAACTTGTGACTGGGATTCAGGAATCAACTGCCACCAAATACACCTGAGTTTATGAAACTTGTGACTGGGATTCAGGAATCAACTGCCACCAAATACACCTGAGTTTATGAAACTTGTGACTGGGATTCAGGAATCAACTTCCACCAAATACACCTGAGTTTATGAAACTTGTGACTGGGATTCAGGAATCAACTTCCACCAAATAAACCTGAGCTTATGAAACTTGTGACTGGGATTCAGGAATCAACTTCCACCAAATACACCTGAGTTTATGAAACTTGTGACTGGGATTCAGGAATCAACTGCCACCAAATACACCTGAGTTTATGAAACTTTAGACTGGGATTCAGGAATCAACTGCCACCAAATACACCTGAGTTTATGAAATTTGTGACTTGGAATCAGGAATCAATTCCCATCAAATACACCTGAGTTTATGAAACTTGTAACTGGGATGCACTTCCACCAAATACACGTGGGTTTATGAAACTTATAATTATCATAGAAATCTCCAACTATCTAAAATATTCAAATTGTGTATGTCTAATAGAAATGTGCATAATTAAACTATTTAAAATAAAAAAGTTAAAATTAGTTATTCAGATTTAAGTCCCTGATGACATAGAAGGTTAACAGTGTTACCACTGCACGTGGTATAAAATATTCAGCGTCTTCAGAGACACTTCATTTAAAAGTTGGCAACAATGAAGAAGTTCTTGCAACTTGCACTGTCTGTCTTTGAATATTTGATACGTTCTACTTGGTATCTTTATAATTGTTCCTTACTTCATTATTATTCACTAGAAACTCAAGGCAAAAATGTGAGGGAAAATAAAAATAGTTAAATTTAACATCTTGATGAACATGTTACATAAGAGGCTTAGATGTGTTTGGTTGCAGTTAATTTCTGAATCCTAATCATAAGTTTCATAAACCCAGGTGTATTTGGTGGCAGTTGATTCCTGAACCCCAGTCACAAGTTTCAGAAACTCAGGTGTATTTGGTGGCAGTTGATTTCTGAATCCAAGTCACAAGTTTCATAAACTCAGGTGTATTTGGTGGCAGTTAATTCCTGAATTCCAGTTACAAGTTTCATAAGAAACTCAAGTATATTTAGTGACAGTTGGCGTCAAACAAATTTGGAAACATTTTGCCAATACGTTGCGGTTTTTATACCTTGAGAGTTGCAGAAATCAGATCCTCCATAGTACAAGGATCACAAATGTTTAGACAGATGAGCATGTGGTCATTGTCCTGTACCTGTTCACATCCTCCTCACGAAGTATGCCCCATTTTCTTAGATTAGTTTTGTATTTGGAAACATTAGTTCTCATCCTGTTTCATAAGAAACTCAGGTGATTTGGTGGCAGTTGATTCCTGAATCCCTGTCACAGATTTTATAAGAAACTCAAGTATATTTGGTGGCATTTGATTCCAAAATCCCAGTCACAAGGTCTATAAGAGAATAGTCAGATGTATTTGGTGGCAGTTGGTTCCTCCTAGTCACAAACTTCATAAGTATAGTTCTCCTTATTTTCCTCCTTACGAACTAGTTCATAGAATAGTCGTCGTAAAGCGACATTTCGTAAATCGAAGACGGCGGAAAGCACTAACTATTAACGTTGGCATGTAATGAAGTGACAACAATAAGCACTGTTGACAAATTTCTTCATTTAATGAAAAATAGGTCCGAAAATCCGTATTGCAAGTGAAAGTTATTCAGTACTACAGTTGAGATCTGTATGGCAATCGAAATGTACATCTATCTTGCAATCAACATTTATTAACAATTACTAAGCCGTCTATTTCATTCCCAAACTTAAACGAACGGCTCCAAAAATATGATATTTTTTATTAAAAAAGTTACTTTTTTGTGGAAAAGTTAATGTATCTTTTATATAAAACATTTTTAAACAGAATTTTCGGGGAATATTATAAAAATACTGATGTCGGTCCAGTCTCAGATAAAAATTTTTTGAAAATTTGTTTCTTCTCTTTAAGAATTTTTGTGTCACGAAAGTTGCTAAAATAAAAAATTATTGAGATGAAAATTTTAACTTTTCTTTTTTATTACAGACCCAAAAGTGGCTCCATGCTTCTCTACAGCAGAAAGAAGGTACGTTATCGCAGAGATGGATATTGTTGGAAAAAAAGAAAAGATGGAAAAACCACGCGGGAAGATCACATGAAACTGAAAGTCCAAGGAACAGAGGTAAGAGCTAAAAATTAAACGTTCTCTCTCTTTCTCCCTTTCTGCTCCTTTCTTGGGCACTGCCGGTCTTTTTTTAATTAGTTAAAATAACTCAAGATTAGTTTGAGATTTCTAGCCTCACATTTTTAAATGTTTAAAATATACGTTTTTTTTTTATATATATATTCAAACTAAACTATTTAAAATAAGTGATCAAAAAAAAAGACAGTGATCGCCACCTAACAAAAGAATAAATATAGAATAGAATAGAAAAAAACAGAAAATAATAGAATAGATTATTCTGGAATCTATATTTATCAGCTTAAAAGAGGCTGACAATAATTTTTCTGATATTTTGCTGATTTTTTTGATAGTTATTAATAAAAATTTTTTGATGTTGCGAATTATTGACATTTACAATTATTTATTGGCAGAATAAATTTTATTATTAGGTCGTCAAGGATGAAATTTGTAGAAAAAAAAGGCAAAATTGATTGATAAGTTACAAATATAAGGAATTATTTTATTAATCAAAGTATGCACCCATATTGTCTATACACTTTTGCCATTTAAGCGGCAGGTTGTTCAGGCCGGTGGTATAAAACCCTGGCGGACGAGAGTCAATGAATTCCTGGAACGCCAGTTTTACAGCATTGTCGGAATTAAATTGTTTTCCTATTAAAAAATTGTCTAAATTGCGGAAGAAGTGGTAGTCAGTGGGGGCTAGGTCTGGTGAGTATGGAGGATGATGAAGAAGTTCCAACTCCAATTTCTGTAGTTTTGCCACAGTCCTTTGTGCAGTGTGTGGTCTAGCGTTATTATGCAATAAGATAGGAATCGATCTGGGGACCAATTTAGGCTGTTTTTCTTTAAGTTTTTGCATCATTTCGTCCAGTTGGTTGCAGTATATTTCTGCTGTGATCGATGAGCCATTTTTTTTTTTGTTTTTAAGTTACCTTTACGAAATTTGGCGAACCAATTTGATATTCAGATCAATTCTGTAAAAATTTACTGTGTAGTAATGTTACTACAAGATAAAATATCATAAAAAGTATAATGACTTTCATTTATGATAGTAACTGACCTTGCTCATAGTTACAAATTTAGTTCCTATGATCATAGTAACTGAGTTACAGAATTGGTCTGATTGTTTGCTGCGTAGTAACACTAGAGCCAAATACACTATTGTTTCGCGCGGTCTGCGATGCCGTAGTTCCACATAAGAACTCATACTTCATAATAGTGCGAATTTCCGACCATTCCATTTTCAACAAAATTAAGTTTTTTAAAATGTTTTTGATATTTTTTAGGGCATACAATGATTTCTTTAAACAGGCGAGATGTGTAACTTTCCAACAAAAAAAAAAACAGAACAGTAAAATATTAAGCCAGTGTCAAATAATAAGCTGTTAAAGTTGGCAATATTATTAACCTTGATTAGATGAGTTACGTCCGTAAGTTAGTAATTATAGTTGATATGTAATGGGATTGGGACCAGTCAGAAAATAAAAAAAAATTATTAACTTCGCTAACGTTTCGATTTAATTTAAATCTTCATCAGAGCTTAGTTAATAGTCACGATATAAAATAACAATTTTAAAATTAATAAAAAACACATCATATTGTCCGGTCATTGAACAATGTTGTTCGGACAATATGATGTGTTTTTTATTAATTTTAAATTGTTATTTTATATTGTGACTATTAACTAAGCTCTGATAAAGATTTAAATTAATATCGAAACGTTAGCGAAGTTAATAAATTTGTTTTATTTTATAACTGGTCCGAATCCCATTATCTATCAACTATAATATAATTAACTACATATTTCATCCTTGACGACCTGATATATAAAATATACGTTATTTCTTATACTTTAAGATACTCGTAATATGTAATTTAGTTTAATACATTTTTTTATTATTCAAAAATGCATTATTTTGATGAATCCTTGTAGATTTGTCAGTGTCCAGGAATTATGGGATGGTTATAACAAATTTTGTGTGATTATCGATCGTCGGACGGCCTAGATAAGACAATTTCCCGTCTAGCATTTTTCGGACAGGGTAAAATTAAATGTAAAATCAATAGACAAGGAGTATAGGACGTGTGTCTTAAACAGGATCGTGGAATAATATCATTAAACTGTATAATAGTCACGTACTTGACCGTGTTGAAATTCTAACATCGTCTTTACTTAAATGTCTCATAGTTAGCACAAATTTATTCAATTAAACTAAAAAAATAAACCTAGCACGTATGATCACATTAAATTTAATTTTTTATAATAATATTGTTTTGTCAGGATCTCTGTTTATTCACCGTAGATCCTAGAAAGGGCCAGAGGGTCCTCTGAATTCACCCCGAACGTAGATTCAGCGCTTTAGGGGTTGATTAAGGCAAAATCCAAAAATAAGTTTTTCATCTGCATGTGTTACTTCTGTAAGCAAAAACAATGGACCGTATGAATAAAAATAAGCATAACCTTTTACTTGCAAATTATGAAGCAAATCCTCCCAACAATATGAATAAAAATGCAAGCAAAACCTTCTACTTATGAGTAAGAAGCAAATGCTTTTTTGTTGATCTTTTGCTCAAGACAGAAGTAAATGGTTATGAATAAAGCAGACCTTTTACTTTAAATTATAAGCAAATGCTTCGAAAAACATGCATCTATATATTCATATACTCACTTGTCAAAAAGTGTTGAAGTGAATTAATTTCCATGGCGGATATTGTGCATTTAAGAAATGTGAAACATTATAGACCTCGTTCTTCACCAGGTTCTAGTGACGTAAAAGTTAGTTTTGTTTTGAACAGGAGAACATGGAGTGGTTAGCTAATACTTTTTACGAAACTATTTTTTTGTTGAGATTTCAAAGAGGTATCAGTGAGGAACTTGGGGTGGAGTAATCCACAGTATCACTGACTGTCAGCAGTGTTGTTGATCAAATAGTACAAGCTGGCAACTGGATTAAGTTTCTTACTTCCCAAAATTTATTAGTGGTGGCGAAAAAATTGTGGCAAAGCAAATTACGTTTTCCAACCGCAGTGTCAATGACCGTACACATATCGGGATAGAAAAACCGAAGATCCATGGAGATGAATATGTCAATCGTAAAGGAAAACCTATGCTAAATGCATAGGCAATTTCTGATGCCAGTGAAATGTTCAAAGTGCTCTGAATCTTTACATGATTTTACACCCATAAAAATAAACTGAAATGTCAAACATGGAACTCAGTACAGCACTAGTACAATTTTAATAGTGTTTATAGACTAATTTCAACTTGACAGCAATCAGAAAGAAGTAGTAAATACTGATTTTCACGGTTGAATATAAACACATCCTCTTTGCCTTTTACTCACCGATAGGAGCATTGACTTGTAAGTAAAAGGTAATCATTATTCATATGAAAAGAAGCAAATTCTTTTATTCTGACCTTTTACTCGAAGCAAATGCTTTTACTTCTACCTTCTACTTATGAGCATTTACTTCAACTTTATTCATACGGCTGATTATCTATCTCTGATTGGTCCTAAAAAATACTAAGAAATCTCTGATAATCATTTGTTATTGTGAAATCAATGGCAGCTTATAAATTGACCGAGTAGTTTGTTGACAGTGAGCGTTAAAAAAAAGTTTGTAGAAAAATTAATATTACTCGGGAAGGTTTTCGTTAGATGATTTTTTACGATTTTAGTAAAGGCCTAGCTCAACAACAATGCATAGATTCGCTTCGTTCAACCTTTGGTAATGAAACACCATCAGATAAGACTCTTGGCAAATGGTTTGCAGAATTTCGTCGTGGTCGTGCGTCCGTCAGTGATGAATCTCGTGAATGTTGACCAAAATCGGTTGTGATTAAAAAAAAATTGATGTGAAGCGTGAATTTTCACACATTTCAGGGTTTTGCAAATATTTAGTAAGTGAATGATGATTATTTGGGATGCCAAAACAAATTTTATGTAAAAATATTTTTTTATGAATTTTAATTCGAATGCCTAATACCATTATTTAAGTTTCTAAATATGTGCAGTATTTTTTTTATGTAACAAGGTTCATTAAGATTTTGAAAATTGCGCCTATGGCTATTCCGGTTCACACCAACGTACATTACTTAGAATTTTTTCAGATTTTTAGTTTAAACCATCTGGGCTACAAGGTGTGGGACAATATTTTTTTGCACAATTTTGGCAAAAATCGCGTCAAAATAATATATTGCGCAAAAATAAAATTTTGATCATTAATCCATGTAATGGCTTTCATCTGATACCCTACTCAGAATTAAAAAAAAAAAAAAAATCGGTGAGCAGATATTTGTTTATATTTTTAGGGGGATATGTTTTTTAGATGTTTTAGTATTTTTCCGGATTTGTGCGGGTCAAAGACTTGTATAAGCATGCCAAAATTCAACTCTCCAGGTTTAGCCGTTTGGCTACAATTTTTACCGAACAGACAGACAGACAGGCGACAAAATGACGGTATAAGGGTTTTTTGGTCATACCTACAAAACCCTAAAAACGGATATAGCCTCTAGTTTTATTAATATAAATTGCTAGTTTTTTACCATGAGTTCAAAAAGTAATTACATAAGGGTTGGCTATGGAAAAATAAAATAATGTCTACAGCAAGCTTTAGCATTAACTAACTGTTATAACTATTGTTGTTGTCATAAGTTATTTATTGTTATATAAAGCTTGCAGTTGACATCATTTTATTTTTCCATAGCCAACCCTTATGTAATTACTTTTTGAACTAATGGTACAAGAAACCTGTAAAAGCTATGCTATTGTGCTTCTCCATAAACTCTTTAAAACCACTAAAAACTTATTATCGATAATTTTGTCCCATACAATATCTCCCTTTGTAACTGTTATAAAAATCCCTAAAATTAATTTTCTTAAAAACTATTGTATATAAAATTATAATGTTAAGTAAATAGAACAGAGGTATAAGAAAATTCGCTCCCCGGAAAAGAAAATTTATGGCCAATTTTCCCTTGTTTAAAAATTTATCTGTGGTACATATGAAATGATTTAGGAGATTACAGAGGCGTAGAATGCCCCAGGGGCACTGGGTCACCAAAATATATACTCAACATTATTTTAACATCACAAAACGGGCCATGAGTAAGAAGAGCTTCAGTTTTTTCTAGGGTCTTATGTGTTAATAATTTTATTCCATGGTTTTATTGGCACTAAAGCTGCGGTCAGAGCTCTTAAATCAATAGCTTATGCTCTGTAGCTTGTGGATTGTTCACTGTCACCAGAAGTTTGTCATATGATAAGACGTGAAACCGTTCAGACCTCCAAATTTAATACGCTGTTTGTTGTGGATTGTGCATAATTTTCTAAACTTATAACTAGTGAGATGTTTTAATGAGACAGACATATAAACACAGTGGCTATCGCATTCTATCAGTGACATCGTAGTTAGTGTATGCCTTTACATAACCTAACATAATGTCATCATTAACAAATCTTGCTCAAAATTACAAAGACGGACAGTAAATATGATCAATTTAGGTAATTAGGTAGTTAAAATCTAAAACAACAGAATTATAAGAACGATAATACATATAAAATATTTTACGAAGCTAAATAGTTGGTTTCAAAATTCACAGATGGAGGGCTATTCGTAACGTACTAATTTATAACAGATTTGAACGGTACATGGAACGTTAAAAGAATGCATTAAAGCATAAGAGCGACACAACGCACAGTCTATAACTTATTAATTTAAAGAGGTCTGAATGCGGCTTAAAGCTGCGTTCAAAGCTCTTTAAATTAGTTGACTGTGTATTTTGCGCTATGGATAAGTTTAGTAGATAGTTTTAACATTCAAGGCAGCGTTTACAGCTCTGGAAATTAGTGCGTTACAAATAGTGCGACATCACTATGTCTTTAAACCAACTACGGCGGCTTTGTCATGTTTATTATCGTTTTCCTGATTCTGCTGTCCTAGATTTTTACTAACTAGCCTAACCTAATTACCTAAATTGCTCATATTTACTGTGCGTCTTTGTAATTTTGGGCGAGATTTGTTGTAATCAGCACGATGACATTTTATTAGGTTATGTAAAGGCATACAATGTAAACGTTCTCTACGATATAGACTGAGATAACCAATGCTTAAAACAACTCACTATAAGTTTGGAAAACTATCGACAACGTATAACGTATTAAATTTAGAGCTCTAAACGATTGCCCGCGTTACCATATGACAAACTTGATAGTGACAATCAAGAGTGCACAAGTCATAGTCTATAGTCGACTAATTTAAGAGCTCTGAACACAGCTTAAAGGATAAATTTAATTTATTTATTTTTTCTTTTTTTTCAGTGCATATATGGTTGCTATGTCCATTCAGCAATCCTTCCAACTTTCCATAGGCGATGTTATTGGCTTCTCCAGAATCCAGACATCGTATTGGTCCATTACTTGAATGTTCCATACCCGGATGATAACAAATTGGCAGTCATCACTCCAAGTCTCGCCTTATGGGGAGACAAAAAGGAATGGACGAAGGACGAACTGGTTTCTCAATTGAAACCAATGTGTAAGTATTTTTAATTGTGCTTTACGTAATACCATTAAAAATTCATAAAAAATCAGGATTTCAAAACAGACTTATATCATTCCTTTTGGGAGCATCGTCTTTTGGGACTTTTTGCCACACTTTGAAGTCCATCTTGTTCTTTTAAATACACCAGAACTTTCCATAAATATTCTATATAAATCCAAATAAAATTTTATATTTTCTGATCTGTCCATCTTTTGCTATAATAATAATATTTATTCATAAATATCTCATGGATAATACAAGTTTACAAAAGTTCAATTGTACACAAAAAATACTCCCCCCGTCCGAAAATATGGTATACATTGCTTAAAAAATCAGCTGTGGCCACCACAGGACCGACCGCCATCATAAAGTACGTGTATAAAATACATTCTAGCAGCAGAGTAGAAATAACTTGGCCTAATATGTTCTAACAGAGATATTATTTATCATAACCATGGAGACATTACATATAAGTATGAAAAAATAGACATTTGGAAAAAATTTCGAAAAATTTTTCATAAATTTTTCGTTTTATCAAAAAATGTCTCAAATAAAAGTTGTTAGTTATTGCTTTTATAGAGCAATATATTTAACTTTTGTTAAATAAATTTTTTCGAAATATTTTTTGTTAAATATTCGCAAATAATCTTAAAATCAACACGAGTAAACTCCCATTTCTAGTCAACCGATTTTTACCAAAAGTTGATCAACTCGTGCCATTGTCAAAAGCTTAAATATGAATTTGCTCTGCACGTGTACACAGACAGTCAGACAGACAGACAGACCGACAGTCATCATGCTAAAAATAGTCAAAACGATATGTAGGGACTTCAATTCGTGGAGATCCATCGAAATCTCGAAATGTCAAAATCGTTATGATCACAATACCTCCCTTATATATGTTGGCGGTCGGTAAAAAGTGTGGGATTAACGAGAGTAATATTATCTTGATATGTTTTTGTTTTTATTTCTCAATAAGTGGTTGTTAGGCAATTAATAAACAAATGACGCGGAAATAGTTTTGCATATGTCACAAAAGTAATTCACAAAAAACACATATTTTACACAAATTAAAGTGACACCCGCTGTTCTAACAAAATGGCGAATTTCGATCAAAATTGTGTTGAACTGCAAGGAGGAAGTTCCAAATCGACTTAAATCACAACCGCCAAATAGTCCAGATTTATTGGATCTTGGCTTTTTCCATTCTATATAATCCTTACAACATACAGCTTCACCGAATACAATCGGCGAACTGATAGAATGCGTATAAAATGCATTTAATGCATTAAACATACAAACCCTTGATAATGTTTTTCTAACATTGCAAACTTGTCTAGAAGTAACTATTAGTAAGATGAGGGAATTCCTATAAGATTCCGCACATTAATAAAGCAAAACTTCATCGTAAGGGACGGTTACAAACAACATTATCATGTTCCATACCAGCTGTGGAGACAGCCACTTCCTTGTTAAACTAAAACTTTTTGTATTATTCTTTGTTTTACTAGATATTTGTAACTATTTCATAAATAAAATCATTCTAATTAATTAAAATTGTAAATGTATATCATATTTTCGCCGACATGCATTTTTGCTTAGTTAAGTTTTCATTTTGCATGGTTATTTTTTCTTTGAAACTAAATGTTGTGAACTTTTTAATACCAACACTATTTTTAGTATCTGTTTCAGTCTTCAGTGAAGACGAACCCGACCTCAACAATGAACTAGAAATTTCGGTAAGTAAAATCATCTTCATTTTTTTACATTCATATTGCCGTTTGGCCTTACAACAGCACCGTAACTTATTTGTGTCGGTTTGATATTCTGTGATCCGAGTCGGACACGATATTATTCTCGTACATATTCGTTTCTAGATCAAATTGAACCGAATTCTTTAAATCTCGTTCTCTTAAACGAGATTAATAGCATTATTTTTTTTCCTAAAGCTAATAATTCGATTCTTTTGAATGGTTCGTTTAGTTTAAACTAATTGAAGGTCTTATTAATCTCATTTTATAAAATTATGGGTTGTAAGCTTTTTACAATAAGCCCTTCAATTGTTCGCGGGCGCCTCTATTTTGTACATGCTTATTCTGTGACATTTTTTCTCGATTTTAACAGTTCTTTTATTTCTTTACAGACAGCGGAGACTGTGGAAGCGATAGTATCTCAACTAATGGAGAAGCAGAGGGTAGCAAGACAAGCTGCATTGGTCAAGCAATTGGAATGTGGTTGTCCTGATTCTACCTGCGCCGATGGAAAACAGTGTTCTCATCCAATGCGTCGAATAACAGCTGCTAAGAACACGATCCAACCTGCTGAAATAGCCAATAATGATAGAGCAAGACCATCAAGCTCCAGTGATGGAAGTAATCAAGTTTCAAGTACAACTGGATCGGGTAGGTCTTCCAAGTTTTATAAACGTACATTTGGTGGAAGTTGATTCCTGAATCCCAGTCACAAGTTTCATGAACTCAGGACTATTTGGTGGTAGTTGATTCCTGAATCCCAGTCACAAGTTTCATAAACTCAATTGTATTTGGTGGCAGTTGATTCCTGAATCCCAGTCACAAGTTTCAGAAACTCAGGTGTATTTGGTGGTAGTTGTTTCCTGAATCCCAGTCACAAGTTTCATAAACTCAGGTGTATTTGCTGGCAATTGCTTCCTGAATCCCAGTCACAAGTTTCATAAACTCAGGTGTATTTGGTGGCAGTTGATTCCTGAATCCCAGTCACAAGTTTCATAAACCCAGGTGTATTTGGTGGCAGTTGATTTCTGAATCCCAGTCACAAGTTTCATAAACTCAGGTGTATTTGGTGGCAGTTGATTCCTGAATCCCAGTCACAAGTTTCATAAACACAGGTGTATTTGGTGGCAGTTGATTCCTGGATCCCAGTCACAAGTTTCATAAACTCAGGTGTATTTGGTGGCAGTTGATTCCTGAATCCCAGTCACAAATTTCATAAACTCAGATGTGTTTGGTGGAAATTGATTCCTGAATCCCAGTCACAAGTTTCAGAAACTCAGGTGTATTTGGTGGTAGTTGTTTCCTGAATTCCAGTCACAAGTTTTATAAACTCAGGTGTATTTGGTGGCAGTTTATTCCTGAATCCCAGTCACAAGTTTCATAAACTGAGGTGTATTTGGTGGCAATTGATTCCTGAATCCCAGTCACAGGTTTCATAAAGTCAGGTGTATTTGGTGGCAGTTGATTCCTGAATCCCAGTCACAAGTTTTATTAACTCAGGTGTATTTGGTGGCAGTTTATTCCTGAATCCCAGTCACAAGTTTCATAAACTCAGGTGTATTTGGTGGCAATTGATTCCTGAATCCCAGTCACAGGTTTCATAAACTCAGGTGTATTTAGTGGCAGTTGATTCCTGAATCCCAGTCACAAGTTTCATAAACTCATGTGTATTTGGTGGAATCTTTTAATAAATTTATGTATTTGTTATAGGTGGAATGTTATTATCGAACGCCCATACACCAAGGATTTATTCACGGGAAAATCGCCATCAACAAAATTCTCAAAATTCAAACAACCCACCTTTGGTATTATCCCTGTCTCAAATACAAGGAGGAGGTGGTCTTCTCATCCTCAACAGTTCTCCAAACACCTCTCAGAGCTCTGTTAGTCACCAGAACCTTGTCAGTCCTTTACAAGTTACGAGTTTTGTTTGTAACACCAGAAATGGACAAAGAAAGAAGAACCAGAATCACAATGTGGTTCTGAAGCAAGAAGCTATGGAAACATCCAGTTGTTGTCATCCAGAAAATCCAAAAATGGACGTCAGTAATGGTAAGATTCTTGTTATTATGTGATAACGGACTATTTGTTAACGGATTAGTGGCTTGAGAGTTAGAAAGGTTTATTTTAATGACAGGTAGCCAGAACTGAGTAAACTGTATACTAGTTTGGTTGAGAATAGTGTTTTCGATCAATGCAGACTCTTTTAATTTTCTCTTAAACTTGTTTTCCTCATACATTAAGGGTTTAGCATCTCTCCATTGGAAATGTTGTTGATTTTTCCAAGCATCTTCGGTCAGTTTGGAACTATAAGTTTCATCCTTGCGAACTTTCTTCTTGACACTCACATGCAAAGGTCTGCAAGTCTTACTAATATATTGTTTCCAGCACTGACAGAGAATAGTGACTACACAGTTTTTGTTTAGGACAGATTTGGGTTTCGTACATGATATGGTTATTTTTAAAGTTGAACTCGATTTGATGGCTACTTGAATGTTGTGCTTCCTTAGTATCTTCCCAATTTGCTCAGATACTCCTTTATGACAGGGCAAAGAGACGTATTTCACTTCGTCAGTTCTAGGAGCTTCATTTTTCTCATGACTGATAGCATCATTAATAATTCTACGAGGGATGTTTCCAAAGTTCTGGCAATTTAGCTATAATTTTTATTATTTTGTTATTTTCATCAATATTACAATATAGTTTTTCAACATAATCTCCATTTAACTGAATACATTTATCCCAACGATAAACTAATTTTTTTAAGCCGTCCTCAAAGAACTTTTAATTGAGTTTCTGTTCTGGTCCCAACAGCCTTGGCACCCAGCGCGATGAAACCTTGCTAACGCCCAAACAATCATGTAAGATGTCGTGAACTTGTCGTGTACCTATCCCTAGGCGCACACTAATTTGACGAATAGTCATTCGCCTGTCCTCTTTCAGTAGGTCTTCGACGACAGTAATGTTTCTTTCATTTACCTACGTGCTTGGGCGTCCACTACGTGGATCGTCTTCTAATGATGTTCTACCGGTTTTAAAACAATCGATCCACCGATAAACAGTACTTTTGGATTCTGCAGACTCACCAAATACTCCTTGCAGACGCTGAATAATTTCTGATGTTTTCACACCTTTCCACAAAAAGAAAATTATTGCTCTCTGAGATTTTGCTGCGTCTTCCATGGTTACAAAAACAGTGCTATGAAAACGCGTCTATATCAGTCGAACACCTAAATCAGACTGAACAATATTTCACTAGATAGTTGCATAAACATGTCAAGACTTGTCTGGCACCAATAACATTGGCTATAAGTTCTGCGTAATTTAATTATAGCACAATTCCCAGAATTTAGGAAACATCCCTCGTATATACCGGAAATTTGACCTTATTTATTTGTAAATAATAAACAAATTATTTTTAGTAAAACGTTTTCAAAACCTTCTAAATAAAAAATCTCGTGACACACTTGAGTTGTTCCCGCGAAATACAAGTTAGTCGCGAAACACCGCTTGAGAAACACTGTATTATAATCCATTCAAACGTTAGAATACAGTATTGCTCTTACGGGAAATGGAAGCGGTGTTGCCAAATGTTGTAAAAGTGTCAAAAATGTCAATAAACCCCAATATTGTGAGAAAAAAACACACTTCACAATTTTTTAAATAATATTTCTGCTCTTCCAGGTTCAAACATGGAACTCTACGAACTTAACTTCCAAAAAAAATCCATGGAGTCCAACCAAGAAAATATGGTCTCACTAAAACCTAATTTTGAAGAACCGGTGCTTATGGACAAGCCTGAACATTCGACATTTTTCAACGAAACCCTTGATTTAAGTCACGAAGATATCCAAAGGACTTTGTCTGCTAATATGCCGATGTGTGAGATCGAAAACAGGAATGCTCCTCCAAATACAAACGAAACTGGGAAGAATGAAGTTCAGGATACTGGAATAGTTGTTTCGGAGATGAATCCTATGGATTTTATGGATGGTAAGTTTTATTTATTTATTTATTTATTTAATATAGTATATTCTAAACGTTTAAGCAGAACTAAATAGGAGTTTTGTTTTATAAGTTGTCTTGAGAACCGAGCTTATTTACGATATTTCATGTTGATAGAAATATTAATGTAAACATTTAAAATGACGAGTGAAATTTATTATAAAAAATTTTGGAAGTCAAGAAATTTAAGAAGTGGGAATCGGTATTAAGATTGACACAATAGGCATTTACGTTTATTCAATCCACAAGATTGCTTAGAGTGATCTGGTGACGTCACAAGATTAGTCGGATTACCCGGATTTTGTTAATATTTTCGTAAGAAATATTTGTCTGAAATTAAGTAGCGACGCCTGGTGACGGTGGCGCTAACTGCAACTGTCAAATATCTGTCGTTGATTACAGCTACTACTTAAAGAAGCGTCTGAATATTGGTAGGTAAGAATATTTTTTGGTAAACTAAACTTTGTATGAATAAGTTACGGTTGCGAAAATGAATTGGGCATTCGAACAATAAAGGATTCCACACACCAAAGCGGCCGCGGTGGCGGCCACGGTGGCGATAATGGAGCGGCCTAACGCAACCTATACAATACAATGAGACCACGCACATACAAGCGTTCCGCTATCTGAGAACGGCGCCGAATGCAGCGTTCAGTCTGGCGATCACCAAACACTGGGGGCCAAACTCGACAAGTTGCGTTAGGCCGCGCGATATTCATTGTTTATATACCACAGAGTGAATATATTTAAGAAAATAATGTCGAAAATAGATAATTTAACAGAAAAAATCATAGATCAGTAAAGGATCATTTAATTTTGTATGACTTAGCACATCCTGATTACAAGAATATTAGGAAAATAAATAAAGTGTGGGACGAAATAGGAAAAGTTTTGGAAATTGATAGTAAAGTCTGTTCCAAACGATTAGGCGGAACTAGATGTTGCAATCTAGTTACTTTCATCGTTTAAATAATGCTTTTCAGCCGTTTTGTTTAAGCTTTGTAAATCATACTTGCAACAAACATTTTTTGGTTAAGGTTAATATCATTTTAAAATGTCATTTTCTTTATATTTTGATTTTTTGTGTCATTCTTAATACAAATATCCCATTTATTTGTTTTTTGTCATTAAAATATGTAAGAAAATTAATTTAAGTTTGACATATGTCATTCGTTTCCATGGTTTCATTGTTGGAATTTTAAATTTTGACATTCCAAAGGGGAAAAATGAAATAACCCAAGCAAGGTCCAATATTATCATACAACTATATACCGTGATTCACTAACTGATCGCTACCGCTACCGCCACTCCCACCGCGTTAGTGTGAGGAGACCTGATCGCTACCGTGGCCGCCACCGTGGCCGCCACCGCGGCCGCTTTGGTGTGTGGAATCCTTAAATGATTCGAATCGCTGACAGACAAATTATCACACGGACAGAAAGGAGCCATATTAATTCTATGCAGATGATATGAGAGAAGGTGTGATTAAATCTAAGCCGGATAAAAGTGGATATAAAAGATCTGCTTTGGTGAGAAGAAAACCAACCATTTCTGGGAAGAAGAGGTTGAATTTGACCATAGTATGATCCTTTAAACTGTAGAGAATCTATGTATTCTTGTTGCCATTGGTTGTATATGGAAGATTTAAAGATTGATATAATCTCATTACGGTTTCGAGGAATATTTTTTGACTAGAAGATCGACTTCGATGTTGAACTCAAATTCTGAGTGGCCTTTAGTCCAACATATTTTAATAATTTTACCGCTGATCTTGAGATCGTTTAGACCTTTAATAATATAATAAATTAGTGAATAATTCTTTTTCTCAAATCCAGGGCAACTGGAAAAACTGAATTATAATTCTGGTGTAGTACCTCCATCAGAAGTTTCGACGAGCCACCACTGGAGTATAGTGAAATATAATCATAAATTTATTTTCTTTACAGGGGCAGATATAGTGGTATCTCCAACCCATGTAGTCGACGATGATGTATTTGTAAATCTTGACGCTTTCGACATGCTTGGAGAATTCCCAGAATTGGAAGTATTGGAAAGTGGAGCTACTTCTGGACTGTTAGATGTTGGAGCTAGTGATTGTACTTCTTCTGGAGAGAAGACTTCAGAACAACAAAGTCCACAAATGGACTATAGGTATATTAATTACCCAATTGCATTAGATCGTTAATTAATTTATTATTTATTTTTGCAGGGAAGGAACTGCTAATATAACGGACTATTCTCCAGAATGGGCATATCCTGAAGGTGGGGTCAAGGTTTTAGTAACTGGCCCCTGGTATTCAACAACTTCACCGTATACAGTTCTTTTTGACACGTTTCCCGTCCCAACAACCTTAGTCCAAAGTGGAGTCCTGCGTTGTTACTGCCCAGGTAAGTCTAAATTCAGTACTTTCCCAAAAGTATAATCTCTAATTTTTCAACATTCTTCATTTCTCGAGAAGGAATGTAAAATCATATTGAATTTCTGTAGATTTCTAAGGAAATAGAAACATTTTAAATTATTATTTTTAGGTTTTAAAGGTATCACTAAAAAAACATTTTAACGTCACTCATGTGTCTGTCATATGTCTGAAGAAAGTCGCTAGGATTTTTTTAGTTTAAAAATCCTAGTCACTCAGATGTATTTGGTGGCTATTATATCGGAATTCCAATCCCAAATTTCATATTTTCTTTTACAGCTCATGAAGCCGGTTTAGCAACTCTACAGGTCGCTTGCGAGGGTTTTGTAATTTCTAACTCTGTAATGTTTGAGTACAAGTTACCACCGCATGAAGAGGGAGGCGCCACAGTTACCTCAGACACGAAAACTGAACAAAGAAGTAATGATAACCTTCTTAGATTCACCCTGCTACAACGATTGGAAGCAATGGATGATAGACTTCAAATTAAACAAGAACCAGAAGGAAACGATGGTGTAAGTAATAATTATTTATGTTTATTAGACCAAAAGAAAATTCCCATATCCTGTTTTTTACTCCGATCTTTATTCTTAATCTAAATCAAGAATTATTTCAATTTTTTGGGGAGTGTTTGTGATGTTTAGCTTTAGTAATTCTGATAGTGTTGTCATGATGCTTTATATGTATGGAAAACAGCAGACGAAGTTTGAGGCATAGCGGACGGCTTTATTTGTCTAAGGGTGTAAACTTTCTTTCAACCTGAGGCACTTACAACGTTTTGTGCAAAACTGATTCAAAACGCATCACTGGAATGGTTGGCAGAACCGCTCGTGTAGCTTGAAACTAAGGTTTTTTAACGGGAATAAAAGAAATCATAGGGTAACGTAGAAGGTAAATAATAAAGTGACGACCAATGGTGTGTGGGATTATTGTATCAGGATTTTAAATAAAAAGATTTGTATTTGGACTGATATGATGTTGACTGTTCGGAGATGTGTCGGTAACTAACTAAATGTTGCTAACTAGAGGGATTATTTCTCGTAGCAGCCAAAAGGTTTTGACCAGGACTTCGAACCGTTATTTATTTCGTTACGGTTTTTGTTCCGGTACAATTAAAAAAAATATATCAGTTTGGTTCCGATTTTCGTTCCGGCAAAAATAATAGTTTTTTTCGGTTTTCGGTTCAGTTCCGAGTGATAAATTTTTAAATGCTTTTATTTGTGTTAGAAATTTATTTTCTGCTATAATTTAGAAGAACATTTTATTCCTTATTTTATAATAATCATACCAAGGCAGCTGCCACCAGGGGGGGGGGCAGGGCATTCAAACACCCCCTCCCCGCCCCCCGAAATAATAAAAGCGCATTTTTTTTACTTATCATTTAAAAAAATACGATTTTTTTCTGCTCATCAGTTTAAAAAATAATCTTAAATAAAATGTATTTTATATTCACTCTCATAAACATTATCTGAACCGAAATAAACCGATATTTTTTTTGGTTCAGCTCCGGTTTTCGTTCCGACAAAAACAACTTTTTTTTTCGGTTTTCGGTTCAGTTCCAATTCGAAGCCCTGGTTTTGACCTCTTTGGTGTAAAAATGATTTCTAAAGTGAAGAAACAGTACGTGACTATTTGTAAAATCTAATAATGCAATAATACTAACAACATAATAATAATAATAATTTGAATAATAATAACAACAATGTCCTCCGCAGATATTTCCTGCCCCCCCCCCCCCAGATTTTAGAGCTGGCGCCGCCACTAAACAAATATGGGTTTTTGCGAAAATTTCAAATTGAAAACCTTTTTTTCGGATCAACCTTTTGACAGTTAAAATTATCAAAATTATTAGTTTTATATTAGAAGGGTACATACATTTGTGTAGGATTTTCGGTTGCTGGCTATATTTTTAATTTATCATTTTTTAGGTTGAAGACACCGTATTATTCACCCAACCAAACTTTGAAGATCGTCTAGTGTCTTATATCCAGTTTTTAACAACTCGTAACTGGTGTTCTTATAATGAAGACCCTTCTGGATCTGTATCTTGGTTTTCTTCTCTTCGTGGGATGACTTTGCTTCACCTAGCTGCTTCTTTGGGCTACTCAAAACTGGTCCAAGCGATGTTGCATTGGAGAAGCGAAAACAGCTCCCTCCTCCTGGAGATGGAAGTTGATGCATTAAGTCAAGATGAAGATGGTTATACTCCTCTGATGTGGGCTTGTGCAAAAGGGCATACCGAGACTGCTTTGATTCTATACAGGTACGATTAAAAATTGTTTTATTAACTGTATTGATGCATGTTAACAGGTTAATATGTTGACCCAAAATATGTTGACCCTGTACTTAAGTGGGATCAGCACGTAGAGATTCTTGCCAAAAAAATCTGCAAAACTATATTTCTTTTTCGCAATCTGGTCAATACTGTCTCAAAAGAAATAATGTTAATATCATATTATGCCCTATTTCAGTCACATATTTCTTATGCTCTTCTAGCTTGGGGACATTCTGCTTCAGCTAATAGATTTTTTTCCCTTCAACGACGTGCTATTCGAATTTTAGCAAAAATTAACTATAGAGCTGACTGTAAGAATGCATTTAAAGAATTAGAAATAATGACATTATTTTCCCTCTATATTTATCAGTGTGTATTGTATGCATATAAAAATAGAAATATATGGCCATCTGGTGATAGAATGCACTCGTATGCTACTAGGAATAAAGACCATATATATCCAAACTTTTTACGTTAAACTAAATCACGCAATGTCTCTAATTTTACAGCATAAAATTTTTCAATATTCTGCCAGAGGAATATAAAGTCCTGCGTTTTCTGAATTTCAAGAAAACTGTAAAAGAATTTTTAATTAGAAACCCATTTTACTCGACTGACGAATTTTTGAATGTTAAATTTTAAATTTATTTATGTACTGCCCCTTATTTTTGCTCCTTATTAACATGTATTTGTACTTTGTATTGTATTGCTTGACTGACTAAAACACTGTTTTATTTTCTATTATGGTCAATAAATTATTATTATTATTATTATTAAATGATACATGGTAAAAAAAATATTCATTTAGTTTTTACTTTGGATAAAATATCACTTCAACATTTTCTAAAAATCAACGAATTAACTGCTATTCCTAGTATACAAGGTGTTTGTTTGAAACGCCGCACCTCGAATAACTCCTTTATTTTAAGAGATACAAAAAATTCTTCAGAAGAAAAGTTAAACTAGACAAAAGGGCCCACTTAAGGACTATAATAAGAATTCTTCATCACTTCCGGTTTCAGCGGAAATTGTTTCAACTTTTTATCAAGCGTAGGGAATCGGTACTTTAATTTTATTTTCATAGAAACACGATCTAAAGAACTATGAAAAAAGCCGCGAGAGGCGTTGTATTGGGGCTAGTAAATATTAAATAAATCATGGTTCAGACAAAAGTTAGCTTCTGCGTCGACTAAAAAAATGTGCTATATACTCGTGAATAGAAGTGTGCATCTACATATTCGGTTGAAATGTTTCGCGGACCGGCAAAATTTTTCTCCGGATCGGCACCGGTCCGTGGACTACAGGTTGAAAAACACTGGTTTAGACGTTCTTCATTATTGTTTAAGTCTCGATTTGTCCAATTTAAACATCTAAAAACGCTCTCCAGCGCAGCATTAAATAGTTTAGGAGATATAGGGTCTGCCTGGTATACACCTTGCTCGATATTAATATGTTTCCTTGTGGACTTTTGCAACAGCGTCCACTTTTTTATATACATGACTTCTATTCTATACGATCATCTTTCAGCGCATCGAATACTGTCCATCTTTGGAATCAAATGCTTTCTCGAAATCTATCAAGATCAAAACCAAGGGTTTTTATAATATCAAAATTTATATAATAAGCCATATCCAAACAAAGTCAAATTTAATTTTAATTTTTGTTTACAGTTGGAACCATACAGCAATAAATATCAAGAACTTAGCATCTCAAACTCCGATAGAATGCGCTAGGTGTAACAATCACATTTCTCTGATTCAAGAAGTAGAAAAACTAGAATCTAAACGTTCTACATCAGAAGATGATTCAGAGAATCTGATTCGCTCCCTCAACAAAAATTCTCATATGTCTGATCACTCCGATCTTCATTCTGAATCTTTGATGAATCATTCTGATTCTTTGATGAGTGATTGTGGTGGTCTGATGTTGAGTTTTAGTAATTCTGATAGTGTTGCCATGATGCTCAATGGTTCTGATTCAGTTCTGATGAGTCCAGCTCCTATTAGCCCTGCAAGCAGTATTATTTCTGTTGCTAGTACTAGTAAAAGTCATGATGGTGTTTTCTTAAGACCTGGTGCTGTTACAAGGTAAGATCTGATTTACACAGTTTGGCAATTACATAGGTCTACAAGTATGAAATGCGGATTTTTTTAAAAATAAAACACATTAAACTCAAAAGAACAGTAAAAGTTTATTTATTCAAAGTATGCTCCATTGGAAGTTATACATTTTTCCCATCTTTCAGGCGACCTTATGTGATGGACCGTTATCGTGAAGAAAGATTACCTTGTGCTGTCTTCTTTCATATTCTGGTCGTTTTATGAGCAGCTAATGGTTCAATTCGATCAGTTGTTGTTGGTAGCGTTGGGTATTAACTGTTTCACCAGGTTTTAACAATTCATAATAGACCACACCCTTTTGGTCCCATCAAGTACAGAGCATTGTCTTTTTGCCAAAGCGATTCGGTCTTGCAGTTGATGTGGATGATGAGCCTGGGTTCGCCCACGATTTTTTGCGTTTGGGATTTTCAAAATAAATCCATTTTTCATCGCCAGTAATGATACGATGCAAAAAAGACTTTCTTTTGTATCGTGCAAGCAAAATTTCACAAGTGTTTTTGCGTTTTTCCATCTGCCTCTCATTCAATGCATGTGGAACCCATCTGCCGAATTTCTAGATCTTACCCATCTCTCGTAAGCGATTGGAAACAGCTTGTTGACTAACGCCTAACTGCTCTGCTAGTTGTTTTTGTGATTGACTATCGTCTTCCTGTAGCAATGTTTCCAATTTTGTATCTTCATATTTTTTTGGAGGTTTTCCATGTTCTTTGTCTGTAAGATCAAAGTCACCACTTTTGAAACGCCGAAACCATCGTTCACACGTATCTTGCGATGGAGCATATTCACCATAAGCTTCTCGAAGCAGTCGGTATGATTCAGCAGCAGTTTTTTTCAAATGAAAACAAAACAGTAGTACTGTCCGCGAATGCTCTTTATTTGGCACAAAATTTGACATTTTTAACACAGTAAAACAAACTATATGATCACTTTTCAAATTATAACCTATATGCATTTGACACTTAATGATTACTTAACAAAACGCCATATGTGTTGAAACTTTGAACTATACACCCTGTTTGCGCGGCAAGTTTGAAAAAATTCGCATTTCATACTTGTAGACCTGGTAGACAATGAAAAAACGGGCCCAAAGTTCTACCCGGACGAACTCCAAAATGTTACAGCAAATGGAAACGCATTGTCCGTTAACTGAGCACTTATTTACGAAACTCTGAAATGTATGAATATTAACATTTTACTTAAATTTTTTTAGGAGTGAATCACAAAAATACAAGACTCTAAGTCTGGACTTACAACTTGGTGAGAATAATTCTAGAAGTACTGGACAATCTCCAAGTCCTGGTGGAGAGTATTACCAGAAGGGAAGTGGCCAAAGACTGATCAAAAGACCTTCTGTCGACAGTGGAATCAACATGACAGCTGGAAATAGTTCTGATAGCCTACCCTCTTTGAGGTACAGAAGTAAACCAAACACCAGAGAAAAATTATCTAGGTAAGTAAATTAACTCGCCCCCTGGCATTGGCGATTAGCCTCGTTGCAGAAATAAACCGATGTAAAATAAATAAAATTTAAAAAAAAAACATTGAAATTATTTAATGTTTATTTATTTAATTTTCAGGTTTGATAGAAGCATGTCTCTTCCACTAAATTCTCCTTTATCACACAATGAGAATACAACCTTCGATTCTTCAGAAATTATAAGAAGTTCCCCAACAAGAAAAATGGAATACGCTCTCTGTAAGTGAAATCTAATTGTTTCTTTCATCTTTTATTTGTCATATTTTTATTCATCCATTAATTTATCAAATTTGCTGTTAAGTAATTTTAGTTCAATTGGTAAGTATAAGCTTTTTGCTACATAGAAAAATTTTGCACGTTTTAAAGTTCAAATTTTGTTAATGTAGATTATTTCATTTTTATTTTATAATAAATAAAAATCACCAATTATTTCTTCAAGACTAGATTAAAATCTTTAAATGTGTTGACTAATAATAACAATAACATATATTAAGGGAACCGGAAATAAATCCATTATTTTAGAGTACAAAATATTTTTTTTTTCAGATATTATTATTATTATATACTAGTGCGCCCGTTGCCAACTGTGTTGGCAAACAAATCATTACCTTAATGTGGAACTTGCTCGATACCTCAGACTTCTTTCTCTAGCCATACGCCTTACTTCAGCCAATTCAAATTGTATCAACTCTTCGCCCATTCTTAAAAACTGGACAAATAATGAGTATTATTCCGAATTATTTATTCATTAACTTTTTAAGATGGGAAAAAGATTCATTTTCACTCAGTGCATTACATTTATAATGTTAAAACTAAAAATTATTTGAGACGTTAAATTTAAAATATATTTATTAAAATAATTTATCCAATTTCTTATATAATATAAAAATACACACACGGAAAAAACGCACGCGGATTAATACGTTCAAGGAAAAAAGCACACATGAAAAAATACTCACGGAAAAAAGCGCACATGGAAAAATACACACACGGAAAAAAGCGCACATGGAAAAATACACACACGGAAAAAAACGCATTTGTGTATAAGCAGTTCACTTTTGTAAGAACAAACTAGATCTGGTTATTTTGGTTACTTTTATAGTGTGTTACTGACTTTAAATGTCAATTAAAAATATTCCTTAAGCTGTAAAACCGACTTTAGGTTGATAAGGTTATGATCATTATAATTAAGATATCATTTTCATTATGACATATGTCAAATGGATCGACATTTTAAAAAAGTGACATTTTTTAATTCCAACATGACATACAGCTTCAAATGTGTAAACTATTGAAAACAAAATTTCCTCTTAGTTTGTTCTTACAAAATTGAACTGCGGTGAGCTTCGGAATATTTCATTACATTTCGGAATCTCGCTTCAAATTTGTTTTTGACGTCATAGCACGCACCCACGCAGGGACACACGTTGGCGTATTATAATGATTATAAATAATAAAAATTTCTGGAAAAAAATACATACTCTGAAATAATGGATTTTTTTCGGCCTCCCTGTACAAAATATATTTACACCATACATTAAACAAATATATTTTGTTGATAAACAGTCAGTAACAATATATAATGTCCGCTTCAACGAAGACAATATGCTATCGCATATTAAATTAAAGAATTTTAACAGAAATAACTCATTGTTGAAATAAAATTTTGGGCATTAGTTACCCATCTTCGGCATTTTTAAACTCTAATGCTAGCTCCACACGCTCGTCCGAGCGGCTCGGACGAAGCGCTCGGCGAACGATGGCGATACGAGTGCACCGTCCACAGGCTTGCCAAGACTCGCTATACGCTCAGTCATTGTTCAGACGTATAGCACGATGGGAGACGTAGAATTTGGAGCTGCAACAGCTTTGTGCGCTCTTACATATTATAATTATTAATATACTTAACTGATGCGGACCCATGCATCATTCACTTTCTTCCTATCTTTATGGTCTCTGTTTTTTGGATCCCATACAACCGGCTCGGCTTGGTAACAGTCCAAAAATTTAACGACCGTATCGTTCGCCATTGTACTTATTCTACTTATTCAAATTAATAACAGGAATAAAAAAAGAACTGTTCAATTACAGCGCGAAACGTGTTTCTGCCAAGAGTTCTATTGTATACTGTATTAACAACGACGAGCGTGTGGACGGAGCATTCGTCGCTCGGGATATCCGCTCGCGTTCAGCATTCGTATCCTTTGATAAAATCCGACATAATACGGAGCGATTGCGCATCATAGCGAAACAAGACGAAACAAGACGAAACAAGGCGAATGAAGCCTCCACACACTCGGATTCGTGCTGTTTCGCGTCGATTCGGCCAATATGTGGAGCCGGCATTACAAGTGTTAAACTGTGTAATAAAATTAAAATGCGACGCGAAGATGTTGCACGAGCTTTATCGTTACATGAAGATGGCCGCAGTATTTGAATATCTCTGGCGTTTGGGGTATAGCTAAAAACACTATTAAAACGTCATCAGCAGATCAGTCCCTACACAAAGAATCCATGTTTAAGAACCACGCTTTCCCCACGAGAGGCTTGAATTTTGACATTCATTTCTAGGTTTTAATAAAAATACTTACATATTTAACATCGATCCAATTTTTTTGTGTTATCACAAACAAAATTAAACTATGGAACTAAAAATTGTGCACGCAAAAATATTTAGTTGCTTGTTTTTTTTTACATAAGTATGTTGATTTGTTTGAAATTCAGGCTCTGCTCGTAGCGACAGTCCTCTTATAGATGTCGTGGGAGTTTCTGATGATGAAATCGATGAAGATACCAATGAACAACAAAATAAACAACAGCTTGTAGGTTAGTCAACAATCTACGAAGAAAACAATTCAATGTTAAATGTCACTTGATGTTGTAACTTTAATAAAGGACACACAGAAGGAACGGTTCAAGTTTAAAGCGTGAGTTAAACAAAATGGCGTCTCAGGCATGCGCACTAAACAAAACAAGACTAAACAATTTGATGCAATTTTTTACTTGTTTGAAGAGATATTGCAACTGGAATTTTTATAAAATTAAAAATAATATTTCGATAAGTCCTGATAAAGTTACAAGGACACCAATAGTATAATTTAAACAGAGTATCACTGATCCTTCTGTGAGTTTACGAAACATTTTTGGTGGTGTTATTTTCATGACGTTAATTTCTTTAAAGAAAATATTCTTACAATTAAAAACGAGAAATATTTTTACATCTCTCCGACTTTTTTCCTGAATTTTGCAGCTAAATTATTAATTATAATAATAACATAATGTCAAGACCTGACAAACCCCAAATAATAATAATAATAATAATAATTTTTATTTATATAGCTATATATGAAATACTTACTTATAGCTTTATAATATACTATTTATTGGAATTACTCCTCCATCTCGAGGTTACTGACAGCCACTAAGCCGGACATAACCCTCCTGGATATCGAGGCCAAACAAATGTTTGTGATCGAATTTTCAAGTCCTGCTCAGAATAATATCTCCAAGAAAAGAGGTCCAAGTATATGGATCTCTTGTCCGAGCTTAGAAAGCTGTATCCAGGGTTTAAAGTTAAACTTGTAGTCCTGATGGTGTTTTGGATGGTATGAAAGCCTCCTGCCGAAGGGAAAATCTATTTTTCCCACATACAGATTTTCTGCCACCTCTTTGATCTGCAGGATGCAGAAAGCAGTGTTTCTTGGGTCACTCCGCACTGTACGGGCAATGGATCTGGCGAAATTTCTACGACTGCATATCGCCAGGACTTTGGAATTTATAATAATTTTTTAAGTAACAATTATAACAAATCCGATTTCGGCAAATGGCTGTTCGCAGCGCACTGTATGTAATTATGTAAATACGCAATATATAATAGAGGATACTCATAAAATTTATATTTCCTTAAAACTACATTTTTTTGATATGTTAATGTTAGTTATGTCACCTAACAAAACAAAAATCACATTTTAATTAATATTATAGCCAAATTTTTGAATTAAAATATTGTAAATTTGAAATAAACCGACCACGGCGCGAATGTTACCGAGTAAATACGACTGAGTATGACGTCAAACGACTGGGGTTTGACGTCACAGATACAGCTACAACATAATCTTTACGTGTGTATATTGTATTGTTCGAGAGTTTTGTATTTGTTTTTAAACAATTTTTCACGCATTTATTATTAAAATGGCAGATAAAGATTTTGTTAGGGCTCAGACTGATAATTTACTCAACATTGATGCATTTATGCACACAACATAAAGTTTACTTTTTTCTGAAATATCGGTTTTATTTCGCCTCATAGCTTTCAGCCACAAATTTCGCCTTTTCTGTTGTTTTTCGCCATCAGGTAATGATATAAATTGTTTTTTTGGATTTCTATTTGAACTATTTGTGCACATCGGTACTAAACAATATTTTCTACTATGTTTCTAAGTACTGGGGCCTGGATCTTCCATATTTTATATACTTTAATATAAAATTTAATTCTGTAAACATGTATAAATTGTTTTTATTTTTTATAGAATTAAACTTTATTTTAATTAAAATCACTCTAACTTTACATAACCTATAAAAGTTATACAAGCAAATAAGTTCACAACAGACTATGTAGGCTGCACGCTGTACACTGGGTAGGCTGTACGCAGTACACTGGGTAGGCTAGTAGTGTACTGCGTCACTTAGAAGGGGTATGACGTCACACGTCGTTTTCGCGCGCTACATACATTTATGATTTTAGTAAGCCTTCAAATTAAAAAAAAAAATGCAAAACTCTTTTTTATGTTTATATGCAACAAGAGGAATATAATAAAAAATTAAAATAAAATCATGCCTATCCCCTATTCGGGGATTCCCCGGTTTCAAGCGATAACAGTTATTTGAGCGAATTGCGCATTTCAATTTAAGAAGTAATTAAAGGAAGGGTGGTTTTAGATGAGTGATATCGATTTCGAGCGATTTCAGCTATTAGTGGAGTAAAAACTTGCGCTCCCACCCCACTACGCCACTGGACCTAACTCGGGTGTTATAGTTATGTACAGTACCATTTATGTGCAACAAATTACCATTTTGTTTAATAAACAAAAGTAAATATAATAAATATATACCGTCTTGATTGATTTGCTGGCTTTTGGCACTTTTTTAAGCAGCGAAGAGATATGCAAACGCACCACCAAAAATGTTTCTATCTGATTTCGTTGGCTAGAAGTAATGTGGTCACTGTTATCTATGTTTTTAGTTTACTCTCAATGGTTTTTAAGTGCGTTTGTGTGTATGTGTGCAGAGTCAGTAGTAATCATGTAATGGGTGTTTTTTTTAGAGGTATAGAACTTTAAATTGCAATAAAACAACGATGGATTATTCGATTGACATGAATTTTTTTTATTCGAAAGATAATCTTGTGGCATTACATTTTAAATATGATTTCTGGTATATGACCGCCACGGCTGGCTCGGATGTAGTCCAATCTGGACGTCCAATTTTCGATGACTTTTTCCAACATTTGTGGCCGTATATCGGCAATAACATGGCGAATGTTGTCTTCCAAATGGTCAAGCGTTTGTGGCTTATCCGCATAGACCAATGACTTTACATAGCCCCACAGAAAGTAGTCCAGCGGTGTTAAATCATAAGATCTTGGAGGCCAATTCACAGGTCCAAAACGTGAAATTAGGCGGTCACCAAACGTGTCTTTCAATAAATCGATTGTGGCACGAGCTGTGTGACATGTTGCGCCGTCTTGTTGGTATGATTTAATGTAATGCCACAAGATTATCTTTCGAATAAAAAAAAATTCATGTCAATCGAATAATCCATCGTTGTTTTATTGCAATTTAAAGTTCTATACCTCTAAAAAAAACACCCGTTACATTTATATGAAAATACACCGGTCCGGTTAACGTACAATACATTGGGAACGCATTAAGTACGTTAAGTGAGCACTGACTGTATATGGTTTATTTTACTATCCGTGGGGGTTTTGCCACTTAGGAAGATTTAGCTTATCGGGGGTATTTGCCACCAGGGAGGATTTTGGCACTGGGGTGGGGGGATTTTTGCCTCCCCCCAGGTGTCCCCATGGATACAACACTGGACGAGTGACATCATAAATTACGGAACCGGGTGACACTATTGCTAGCGATGTTCCTGATTATAACAGGTGTTTTTTTAGAGGTTTTTAGAACTTTAAAATGAAATAAAACACATAAAAATCGTTGTAATGGACATGGTATTATCTTTATTGGAAAGATAATTGTATGCCGTTAATGTTTAAATATAATTTCGGGCATATGGGCCCAATTCGGGCTGGTTTTAATAAAGTGCAATCTGGAAGTCCAATTTTCGACCACATTTTTGAGCACCTGGGACCGTATATCGGCAATAACGCGGCGAATATTGGCTTCCAAGTCGTCCATCTTATCTGGTTTATCGGCGTAGATTAGCGACTTCACATGTCCCCACAGAAAATAATCCAAAGGTGTTAAATCGCACGATCTTGGAGCCCAATTCACAGGTCCATTACGCAAAATTATGCGCTCCTCGAGTGTTTCCTTCAATAAATCGATAAAGGCGCGCGCTGTGTGGCATGTTGCGCCGTCTTGTTGAAACCACAGCTCTTCCACATTAATGCTATTCGATTGGGGAACGAAAAAGTCAGTAATCATAGCTGTATAGCGGTCTCCATTGACTGTAACGTTTTGGCCGGCATACTACGCTCTACAGCAGTAACAGCTTCTTCTCTGCAACGTCTCTGTGGATGCGTATTATCAATTAGAGTATGCCTGGTGCGAAAACGATCCATGGTTATTCGAATTACTTGCTCTGATGGACGATTATGTCGACCGTAAAAGTTTCGCGAACCACGATTTTCGAAATAAATTTGCACAGTTTGCAAGCGTTGTTTTGTAAGTCTATTCATGGTGAAATGGCAAACCAAACTGAACACAAATCAGCTGTCAGCTATCAAAATGGCCGTCACTTGTAACAGTGTTGCCAATTCGAAAAACAAACCTCTAAAAAAAACACAGTTTAGTATGACTGTTCTGAAATGATTGTGAATACGGAATATATGAAATGCATGAAAATATTCTCTATAGGACACCACTACTAACACGAATCTACAAAAAAATTGGTAAAAATTATTATTTTCTAAGAAACTGTAGAAATTTGAATTTACACTTACTAGTTATTAGTGCTTAAAACACTTTGCTTTGCATGTTTCATTCAATAACTTTTCAGTTCATTAATATAAAACCATTAAAAAATATTTCATATTTCATTTAATAACCTTTTGGTTCAAAAAGATAATTTTTAAAAAATTTGAATTTTGTTTTTATGGTAAGTTTTTTAACACAAATCAAGTCAATGTCTTAAATGTGCCTTTAATGTTAAAAATATTAAATAAAAATTAATTTATTTAATTATTTTATTTATTTATTTTAGGGGAACAAGAGGTACGAGTATTGACTTTAGCTGAACAAATTATTGCTGCGATGCCTGATCGTATCAAAGTAAGTAATTTTATATTTTAATTCCTGAATGCCAGAAAAAAAATCATGTTTTTGTTTTAGAATGAAAGTGAAGATATGCAACTGGACAACAGTCCTAAACAAGTGGATAATCTAACCAGTGACTCATTATCAGATGTATTTATGGAACCACTGCTTGAAAATTCTTCTGCTAGTTTTGAAAATGGGGAATTTAATTTTGAATTTTCCGACCATAACTACAGGTAATAGCTATGAATGCGTAAGATGATTACGCCCAGAGAGCTACGTAATACAACCCGACGGCCTCTGGCCTAAGAAATGGATGTCGCTCTAAGGGCGTAATCATCCAGTAACGCCAATGATGCATACAAGATTTAATTTTTCACTTCACATTAAAAAAAGTAAAGATTAACCGATATTTAAACTTATCTGGTAGCCTATAACAATAAATAGTTTATAGACAGAAAACAAATGATTTTGTTTAATCATGTAATTGTCAAAATTATTTTTCTCCACGACCACTATAGAATTTACCAATTCTAAAACCAATTTTGACTACAGAAAGTTAATATTCTAACACAAGAGTTGGAATGTTATTCTAAAGCACTTATCTTCTTATGCATTTCTCGTGTATTTCATTCCATCACTTGTTATGGAATAACTATTCCATGCTTGTTTTTGTAGGGTTACATTAAGATATTTGCAACGTTTACATTAAATAAATACAACATAACTTCCTAACCTAAAATAGTGGCCGATGTGCGGTAAATTAAATTAAAATTAAACAAATAATAAATAAAAAAATAGTTTAATTAATTGATTAATTTGTTATGTAATATAAATTATTTGTTAAGATAAAATGTTTGTTAAAATAATTATTTGTTATTTTTTTCTTTCTGGTGGTCGTGGAGAAAGTAGGGTCTGTGACTCGGTTGAAATGAGAAAATTCGATGCTCGTGGTTCCTCACGGTCGCCTGCGGCTCGCGCTCAGAATGTTCCACTTGATCGAATTTTCTCATTCCAACCTTGTTACAGAATATACCATTACAGTCCCAATGAATATGCAAGAATTGCCCGAATATATCGAGAAAAATGTACAAAAAATAACAAAAAGTTTGTTACCACTCTAAACAGAAATATGAAAAATACAAAACCTTTAGACTCTGGTAATAAAAAAAAAATTAGCTGTGACCACCACAGCACCGACCGCCATCACAAAGTACTTGTATAAAATACATTCTGGCAGGAGAGTAGAAATAACTTGGCCCAATATTTTCTATCAGAGATATTATTTATCATGACCATGGAAACGTTACATATAAGTATGAAAAAATAGATAATTAGAAAATATTTCGAATTTTTTTAAAATTTGTTTCGTTTTATAAAAAAATGTCTCAAATAAAAGTTGTTAGTTATTGCTTTTAAAGCAACTTTTGTTAAATAATTTTTTTCGAAATATTTTTCTGTCATGAAAATCGCAAAAATCTTAAAATCGACACGAGTAAACTCGCATTTTTAGTTAACTGATTTTTACCAAAAGTTGATCAACTCGTGCCATTGAGTCAAAAGCTTAATGTGAAGTTTCATAAAAATCCTTTTAGCCGAATTTGATCTGCACGTGTACGCAGACAGACGGACGGACAGACACACAGACCGACAGACATCATGCTCAATTCGTGGAGATCCATCGAAATCTCGTAATGTCAAAATCGGTATGATCACAATACTTTCCTTATACAGGGTGTTAGGTAAATGTCCGGCACAATTTAAAAGGCAGCATGGTGACGTAGAATGCAATCGATTTTTCCTTTGCCAGTTTTCTCTAAAATGTGAATTTCGTCCAAAAATAAACAAACAAAAAGATGCCCCAAATTTTGAAAACCACTGACTTTTTTTATTTTTCATATTAACCCAGAAGTTGTGTAGTTGCCATATAGACAAAAACACGTACTTTGATAATTCTATTATTGACCTACAATTAAAACATTAGAGAAAAATGTGTACATGTGCATGTTTTTTTATTGCATATTGTGCTGCTCTGTATAGCAGCGATGGGCAAACTTTTTGGACCATGGGCCACATTAACCGTATAACAAGATAGCGCGGGCAGCATAAAATATTTTGGTGCCCTTTCCATATGAAAGTAGAGAACAAAAACAACGGCTTCACGTCTGTTTTTAAAGTGCAGAGAAAAAACACGATCTCGCCTCCATTTTCAAATGTTTTCACTTTGCAAAAGCAATTATTTGCCGATTTTGGTGGGCCGCATAAAATGCCTACAAGGGCAACATGCGGCCCGTGGGCCGCGGTTTGCCCACCGCTGCTCTATAGTAAGGTATAGAGTAGTTTATCTACAATATCTATACTCATATTAATGAATTAATGTCGCCAAACTTCCAATGTTTCACCGATATATGTAATAAAAACGATGGGAGAGCTATTGTGTTTTTATTTTACTAAAAATCTTTTTTTTCTAGATACTACGACGTTTCAACCCCATGTTCTTCATTATCACCAGCATCATCAAGTTGTCTTCAAAGTCCATGTTCCTTTACACTGGACTCTCCAAGTCCTCCACCAACAACTGCGGACTTCTGTGAATTCTTCCAAGCATCAGGAAGTGTTTTCGAAAACGACTTTTCAAACCTTACTCTCTCAGACAAAGAACAAAGAGAATTATACGAAGCAGCGAAAATAATACAGAAAGCTTATCGATCTTACAAAGGAAGACAACAAGAACAAGATAAAGAACGGGCTGCTGCTGTATTAATTCAGAATTATTACCGAAGATATAAGCAATATGCTTATTTCAAACAAATGACGAAAGCAGCCATGGTTATTCAAAGCGGATACAGGTAAGTAAATCGTCCTTTTTAGCACATATTTAAACCTTTACCATATCTAATCTAAGGTGCGGTTGAAAAGATCGGCCTAGGCAAGAAAACACGGCAAACTCAATTTATTTGTCAACATAGTCTCCTTTTAGAACTATACACTTCGTCCAATTATTTTCCAATTTTTTGATGCCGTCCGAATAATATGATTTCTTGAATCCTTCAAAATAAGCCTCTGCTTCAGCGATGACCTCCTCATTCGACCCAAATCTCTTACCACCGAGCCATCTCTTCAAGTTTAGAAATAATAGTCGCAGGGGGCCAATCTGGCGAATATGGTGGACGAGGAATCAATTCGTAGCGCAATTCATGGAGTTTTGCCATTGCGACTGCGTACTTGTAGATCGGTGCGTTGGCCTGGTGGAAAAGCACTTTGTTCTTCGCCAAAAAAGGCTGCTTTCGCTTCAAATCGGAGTCGAATCGATCCAACAGCTCTGCATAATATAGGCGTGATCGTTTTACTCTTTTACAGATAGTCGATGTGAATGATACCATGTGCATCCTAATAAACTGTGGCCATGACTTTGTTGACCGACAGACCATCTTGGCCTTCTTCGGCTTCGATCCGCCAGAAGCAGTCTGTTTTGACTGTTCTTTGGTCTCTGGTGTGTTATGATTGATCATGTTTTGTCCACGGTTACAAAACGACGCAAAAAATCCTTCTTATCGCTGTTGAACATCGCCAAACATTTCTTCGAAATGGTCAGACGATCGTGTTTGTTGTCGACTGAGAGCAAATGGGGCACCCATCTGGCAGAGAGCTTCCTCATTTCCAAATATTCATGCAAAACTGCAACCGTTCGGTTCAGATGTCCACAGCCTCAGCTATCTCGCACTTACCAGGTCTACAAGTATGAAATACGGATTTTTTTCAAACTTGCCGCGCAAACAGAGTGTATAGTTCAAAGTTTCAACACATATGGCGTTTTGTTAAGTTATCATTAAGTGTCAAATGCGTATAGGTTATAATTTGAAAAGTGATCATATAGTTTTGTTTTACTGTGTTAAAAATGTCAAAGTTTGTGCCACATAAAGAGCATTCGCGGACAGTACTACTGTTTTGTTTTCATTTGAAAAAAACTGCTGCTGAATCATACCGACTGCTTCGAGAAGCTTATGGTGAATATGCTCCATCGCAAGATACGTGTGAACAATGGTTTCGGCGTTTCAAAAGTGGTGACTTTGATCTTACAGACAAAGAATATGGAAAACCTCCAAAACAATATGAAGATACAAAATTGGAAACATTGCTACAGGAAGACGATAGTCAATCACAAAAACAACTAGCAGAGCAGTTAGGCGTTAGTCAACAAGCTGTTTTACAATCGCCTACGAGAGATGGGTAAGATCCGGAAAGTCGGCAGATGGTTTCCACATGCATTGAATGAGAGGCAGATGGAAAAACGCAAAAACACGTGAAATTTTGCTTGCACGATACAAAAGAAAGTCTTTTTTGCATCGTATCATTACTGGCGATGAAAAATGGATTTATTATGAAAATCCCAAACGCAAAAAATCATGGGTGAACCCAGGCTCACCATCCACATCAACTGCAAGACCGAATCGCTTTGGCTAAAAGACAATGCTCTGTACTTGGTGGGACCAAAAGGGTGTGGTCTATTATGAATTGTTAAAACCTGGTGAAACAGTTAATACCCAACGCTACCAACAACAACTGATCGAATTGAACCATTCGCTGCTCATAAAACGACCAGAATACGAAAGAAGACAGCACAAGGTAATCTTTCTTCACGATAACGGTCCATCACATAAGGCAAAAGCAGTTTGCAACACATTGGAGGCACTCAAGTGGGAAGTGCTACCCCATGCCGCTTACTCACCAGACTTGGCCCCTTCAGATTACCACTTGTTCGCATCGATGGGTCACGCACTTGCCGAGCAGCACTTTTGTTCATTTGAAAATGTGAAAGAATGGCTAGATGAATGGTTTGCGGGGAAAGGGGAAGAGTTCTACTGGCGAGGTATTCACAAATTGCCTGAAAGATGGGAAAAAATTATAACTTCTAATGGAGCATACTTTGAATAAATAAACTTTTACTGTTCTTTTGAGTTTAATGTGTTTTATTTAAAAAAAAAATCCGCATTTCATACTTATAGACCGGTAGTCATTTGTCGATCGTCGATTATCATTCCATGGATTTTATCGACCATTTCTGGTGTGATGACCTCTTTTGGACGGTCTGGGCGCTCATCATCAAAAATGCTCTTACGACCGCGTTTACATACAGCTGACCAATATTTAATTGATGATATCGAAGGTGTATAGTCCCCATAAACATCGTTCAATTCGGTGTTGATCTCATCGTTCATTTTCTTTTTAAAAAACAAGTATCTAATCTCTGCATGATTTTCAATTTGATTCATTTTTGTAAATATGCAAAAGTTGTTCGGTTTCAATGCTTGTCAAACACAAACTAAATGACCCAGCGTGTTGATTTTCAGACTTCTGATGCTGTTGCCTGATTCAGTCAATAATTACACAGCCCAACAGACATTTTGGTGCCAAAAAACAAAAAATACAAAGTAAGGGGTTTATTTCACAAAGTAGGTAAATATAGGGTGACCATTTTCTTAAGAAGGCAATGCGGGACGGAGCAAAAAAAGGTCGTCACTTCCCAAATATAAGTGAAGAGCAAACAAAAAAAGGTCCTCACCTCCCAAATCCAAGTGAAGAGCAAAAAAAGGTCCTCACTTCCCAAATCCAAGTGAAGAGCCAAAAAAAAGGTCCTTACTTCCCAAATATAAGTGAAGAGCAAACAAAAAACAAGGTCCTCACCTCCCAAATCCAAGTGAAGAGCAAAAAAAAAGGTCCTCACTTCCCAAATCCAAGTGAAGAGCAAAAAAAGGTCCTCACTTCCCAAATCCAAGTGAAGAGCAAAAAAAAGATCCTCACTTCCCAAATCCAAGTGAAGAGCAAAAAAAAGGTCCTCACATTCCAGATCCAAGTGAAGAGCAAAAAAAAGGTCCTCACCTCCCAAATCCAAGTGAAGAGCAAAAAAAAGGTCCTCAGCTCCCAAATCCAAGTGAAGAGCAAAAAAAAAGGTCCTCACTTCCCAAATCCAAGTGAAGAGCAAAAAAAGGTCCTCACTTCCCAAATCCAAGTGAAGAGCAAAAAAAAGATCCTCACTTCCCAAATCCAAGTGAAGAGCAAAAAAAAGGTCCTCACCTTCCAGATCCAAGTGAAGAGCAAAAAAAAGGTCCTCACCTCCCAAATCCAAGTGAAGAGCCAAAATAAGGTCCTCAGCTCCCAAATCCAAGTGAAGAGCAAAAAAAGGATCCTCACTTCCCAAATCCAAGTGACGAGCAAAAAAAAGGTCCTCACCTCCAAAATACAAGTGAAGAGCAAAAAAAAGCTCCTCATCTCCCAAATCCAAGTTAAGAACAAAAAGAAAGGTCCTCACCTCCCAAATCCAAGTGAAGAGCAAAAAAAAAGGTCCTCACTTCCTAAATCCAAGTGAAGAGCAAAAAAAAGGTCCTAACCTCCCAAATCCAAGTGAAGAGCAAAAAAAAGGTCCCCCACCTCCCAAATCTAAGTGAAGAGCAAAACAAAAGGTCCTCATTTCCTCAAATACAAGTTACAATGCGGGACAAAATGTTAAAATGCGGGACAAAATGTTAGAATGCGGGACTTTTGCGGGACGCATCTTAATGCGGGACACCCAATCAAAATGGACAGTCCCGCAAAAAGCGGGACGAATGGTCACCCTAGGTAAATATACATTCATCACTTATCACAAAAATTTTCTTTTATTCGATTTTCTAGCATGGAGTTTACCGGAACAGTCTCGCTGAAGACTCCAACAGTAGTTGGCCATTATGTGGATATCCCATCTTCCTTGATATCGAACTTCCATAGTTTTAATGTCCTGATGGAATCTTTCCCCTTGTTCTTCACTAAAATTATCTAGGTTTTCTGGAAACCGATCTAAGTGGTTGTGAAGGTAGTGAACTTTCATCCTCGTGTAATGCGTCATTTTCATAGTAGTGTCAAAGGCGCGACAGGGGTGAGAGCCGTGGTGTTATATTTACAAGTTCGAATTTCATGGTGGGGTTGGAGGCGTGATAAGTGCGCGTTTTCGGTTTTGACTACATTTGTATCTAACCCAAATCTAACCTAAAAGTTTATACAAGTATTTGGAGTAAACGGTTATTCAATTTCATTAAATATGTCGTTAAATCGAAGGAGACGTCTAGCTCTTTTTTATGCATATTTAGACTTATTGCGATATGAAGAAAAGCGATGGTGGGTGCGTCCCATATATACATAGAAACAGAAGGCAACAGGGAGATTATTTTAACTTATTGCAAAAAATGAGACACAAAAAACACAGATAGTTACTTCAATTACAAGAAAAGAATTTAATACACAATCTTTTTTACTTGACATCACAGTTTAGAATGAAGATTCTGTTGGCCCCTGCTTGGGGGTGTATTATTAGTATACCTACTACATGACATTTCTGCAGACCAGATATTTGAAACCGAATCCATAATAATAAACTTTATGATTGCCGACAACATTGTAAAAGTCGCTATTTCGCTACATCAATTTACGTTTTTTTAATTTTTTTTAGGAAATTAATATAAGTGTCTCGCTAAAGATCTCACCATTCCGAAAAAATAAATCTGTTTCTATGGTTTCGACGGTGCGGCCAGCGCTAGAGTTGAAATTTCTGAACTTGCGACACCGCGCTTGTAACACCGCGCCTACGGCACCATGGTACGGGTTTTTTCAAAATAGAGCGATCCTATTGGTTGAATTTCTTGTTCCACGCTTCCAACACCAGAATGAAAATGATACATTACATCCGAGAATATTAAAATTGGAAAGCATATTTTCCACTAATTCTATATAATTCTCTGCCTTAAGATTTCCAAGAAAATTTTCTACTGTTTGAACAATTGTAAAATTGTGGATCTTTAATAAGCTGCCTTATCTGAGGACCATCAAATATTCCGGCTTTCAGTTTTTCTGTGCTAATCCCAGGAAATGTACGTGTCAAGTAGTCAAAACAAAGTCCATCTCGATTTAAAGCCTTCACAAATTGCTTCATAAACCCCAACTTGATATGCAAGGGTGGAAATATGATTTTATCTCTCGCAACCAAAGGTTCGTTGATTACGTTTTGTTTTCCTTGAATCATGACATTTATTAAATGCCAATTTCTGTTAAACCAGTGCTGATAAACATCGTTCAATTCGGTATTGATCTCATCGTTCATTTTCTTTTTCAAACTCTGCACGATATTCGATTTTATTCATTTTTGTAAAAATGCAAAAGTTTTTCGTTTTAAATGACTGTCAAACACTAAATGACGCAGCTTGTTGGCTTTCAGACTTCTGATGATGTTGCCTGATTCCGTCTATAATTATATCTGTGGGCTATTTGAGGCAAAATACTTTTTCTTTTTTTTTTGTAGCTGTCATTTAGTAGCGAAGTGCTGTCGTCGATTTGACTTTTGTTATACGAGGTCTGTTCAAAAAGTATCGCAAATATTGTGTATTTTCAAAAATTATTTATTTATTCATAAATATCTATTTTGTCCCCTTCAAAGTAATCCCCACCAGATATTATACACTAGTGCCAACGTTTTTTCCAATCCTCGAAGCACTTAAAAAAATAATTTTTTGTGATCTTGTTCAGCTCCTCCTTCGATGCCGTCTTTATCTCCTCACTCGTAGCGTAGCGTCGTCCTTTCATGGGCCTCTTCAGTTTCGGGAACAAGAAAAAGTCACAGGGGGCCAGATCTGGGGAATACGGTGGCTGCGGCATTATTAGTGTGTTGTTTTTGGCCAAAAATTCGCACACAAGCAACGATGTGTTTTGTGAATTTCGTGGCGACCCGTCTCATGCCCAAATCATTGGTAGAAATCGAATGGCACGAGCCAATCGATATGTTTAGGTCCTCAGCAACTTAACGGTGATTCGACGATTGGTCAATACTATTTTCTTCACTTCATTAATGTTTTCGTTTGCTGTTGACGTGCTCGGGCGTCCGGCACGCTCTTCGTCGTTCATCTTCTCGGCCCTCTGAGAATATTTTGTATCACCGATAAACGTTGCTTCGGTCCAAGGTAGCTTCACCATATGCCACAGTCAACATTCGGAATGCGTCCGCGCACTTAATTTTGTTTTTCACACAAAATTTGATACAGATTCTTTGATAAATTTTTTGGTATAGCCAAAAATCGAAGACGAGCCAAAACACGTCCAAGCAAAGCAACTGTCAAAAATTAACTGAACATTCAAAATGACCGAACTTGTCGGCATAATACCCTTTTCACACTAGATCTTTAAGATCGGATGTTAAAGTGAATGTATCTTTAAACGCTAATGTGAAACCGTACGGCCTCGTCTAAACACGACCGATGTTTAAGACAGAGATCTGCGTCTTAAACTTCGCCCGCATTACCAACTTAATTTCTATTATAAAAAAATACTCCTTGAATTTGTGCTGTCAACATTTTATATTATCATAAACAAGAATACTGTATTATATCGACGTTATAAGAAGTTTATACTTATTGTTATAATAAAATTATTTATTTTAATAATGTGTTTAATAAAATACAGAACTACAATAATTGAGATAAAATGTATCGACTTACATGTTAATACAGGTGTAATATATTCTTTATTGTAGTGCCTTTATTGTAGAATGAAATGAAATATCTTTAATTGTTTATAATAATTCAAAATGTGCGTCTGCGCAGACAGTTCAAAACTGGTAATTTCATGACGGTAACTTGAGGAGAAAATTACTGTAGCTGATGACAGCACCAGAGATTTAAACATCAAGTGTGAAAGCATACCGATCTTAAACATCGGTGAACTTTAAGTTCACACATCTTAAAGATCTAGTGTGAAAAGGATATAAGTGAGAGACATGAGTACCAACATAACGCCACAAAAAAATCGAAAATCGAATATACGTAACCCGCGGAAATTAAAAATTCGCGATACTTTTTGAACAGACCTCGTATATAGTTTTTTACTCTAATATGAACGCCCCTTACAGCAAGATATTTAAAGCTTTACTTATTTGCAGGTCTTATTGTGAACACAAGAGATTTAAGAAGAGCCAGGAGGCTGCCGTTTGCATCCAGAATTACTACAGGAATTATCGGGAGCAAGGAGGACGAAGTAGTAGAGAAGGTACCCCTGCTTCTTCAGGACTCAAGTAAGTTTAAGCCCAGTTTATTTCGTGCCAGTTTATTCCTGAATTCTTGGCACAAGATTAATTTTTACAAATTCTATTCTTTACAGACGAACTTATTCACAAAGGAGACAACACCAAGCTGCTAGAAAAATTCAGCAATTTATGAGACAATCAAAAAATAAGTAAGTAGAGTATACGCCAAGTTTGTCATATGGTAACGCAAGCGACCGTTTACAGCTCTAAATTTTATATGCGTTGTCGAATGTAGACTGTTTTTCAAATTTATAGTTATAGCGCTGTTTTAATGAGACAAACATATAAACACACATTAGCTCTCACTTTACATAACCTAAAAAATACTGTCGCACAAATTTCAACAAATTTCAGAAATCGTGAAACGAAAAAGAATGCTGTAGTTGCGTCCGTAATTTTGTTAATAAAATTTAGTAAGTAATCACGATCTTGCTGATAGGAGGTTCGTAAAAAGTCAAATAAATGCATTTACTCCTTGAGTAAGTGAGATATTCCTTGAGTCCTGATTATGTCAAATAATTTGTGTAAAAATATTTATACAAATTACAGGTTTTGCTTAGCCGTTAGCAACCTATAGCTATAAACTGTAAGAGACTTTCTGTGTACGCTAAAAAATGGACGTAACACTGACCGTATTACTCCTGAATATGCATAAATTGAAAATATGGTCATGAAACTTGGAAACAGGAGGCTTAAGCTCACCTTGGGTTGTCGCGCCAATGATGATAAAAAAAGAACTTTATTTTTGACAATATTAACAAGAGATAGCATGAATGTTCATGCACTCGAGAGTGAGATAATAAACGTACGACTAATACTAATAAGCTGAACATCCACTAGCGGTAGCTACGTCACATAATGACGTAAATTTTAAAATGTAAAAGTATTTGTAGTTATTTTTTGCCAAAATCATAACGAAATTTACAAAATTATATATTCCAATGTGTATAAAAACCGCTTAGTACTGGAAAAATAGTATATCATGCAACGAGCATGAAATAACTATTTCATACAAGTTTCATACTATGCTTTTTCCATGACTATAACTTTATTACTTATTTAATTTTTATTCAGCTCAAAAACTAACAATAATTTGACAGTTGTTTTCAACCTATTTATTACGTTGCATAGCAATGGTCATGTAAGTGTCATACGGAATGTAAATTCAGTTAAAATAACAATACTTGAGTCATCTGATTAACTGACTGACCAAGACAAATTCTATTAAAAATATATTTGCAAATTTAACTATATTATTTAAATTTAATCCGGTTTACTTTACAAACTAACAATAATTTGACATACGAGGTGTGTACATTAAGTAACTGGACTGGCAACATAGCGTTTGATCTGACAATATTTGGGACGCAGGACTTGGAGGGGTGGCAGGTGAACATGTGATACGCCTTCAGTACGAGTTTGAACTCGCTAGAGTAATTTTGTTGTTCGTAGCGATTGTTTTCGTAAAACAGTTTTTTCTAGTGCGTTCTCTAAACGAGTGTCCTTCATTTCGAGCAACGGTGTGCTATCAGGTCTTGCTTCAGACTTGAGCACAGTGCAACGGAAACTTTTGCAAAACTTCAGCAGGCCTACGGAGGCAGTGTTTTGTCAAGGACCCAGGTTTTTTGGTGGTTTAAGGCATTTTCAGAAGGAAGAGAGTTGATTGAAGATGAATCACGCAGCGGAAGGCCTTCATCTTCAAGAACCGATGAAAATGTCGACAGAATCCGGGATCTTGTGCGTTCAGATCGTCGGTTGATAGTGAGATGGTCGCAGAAGAGTTGAATTTGACTCACACTACCGTTCATCAGATTTTGACCAATGAATTGGGACAATACGCCTTGTCACACAGCAATTTCAATAAACGAGTTTTTGGCCAGTAAAAACATTCCTGTGGCTCCTCAGCCTCTTTATTCGCCTGACTTGAGTCCTTGTGACTTTTTTGTCTTCCCAAGATTGATAAATCAGCTCAACGGACGTCATTTTGGGACACTCGAAAACATTCAAACGTCCGTAATTGACCAGCTGTAAGCTATTCCAGTATCCGAGTTCCAGCACTGCTATGAGAATTGGAAAAACCGTCTCCAGCTCTGTGTAGCTTCCCTAGGAAGTTATTTTGAGGGAGACAATATTGAACTGTAGTTAAAATTAAAAATCAGGTTACTTAATTTACACACCTCGTACGGTTTCAACCTATTTATTACGTTTCCTAGCAACGGTCGACCATATCTGCATGAACCTGTTATGTAATGAGCTCAACCTGTTACGTAATGAGCTCATTACATAACAGGTCAGCGGTGTGGGAAAAAGAAGTGGGGAACGTGCTACATTTACTAATCACTTACACGCCTGTAATGAACGTATATCTATACAGTCGTGGAATAAATACATTACTTTAGAGATTTATTGTTAATATTTTTATATTAAATATATATTTTTGTCCACTGCTTAGCTTATGGGATGATAACATAATCCCGGTAAGTAATATAAATTTGGACAAAATGAAGACACTTTCTATCGAAAAATAATTCAAAAACTATTTTTAATTTTTTTTTTTTTTTTTTTTTTCTTTAGGCTCCAGAAAGAACGTCTCGAAAGAGAGAAGCAATGATGCCAGTTATGGGGTGCCCACCTAAAGTTTCAGTAAGCAGAGCCCAATTCGGACACCATCGTTCCAAATAGCACCCAAAACATGGACACAGAATATAGCTACAGCTAAGTACAAACCGAAAGAAGAAACTTCGAGATTCTTAATATGAAAAATATTAAAAGTAGAAAAAATTATAAGACAAACAAAAAACCACCAATTGAATAATAAAAATAATGGAAAAAAATTGAATTTATTTATTTTTTTCTTATAAAATTTTAAAATAATAAAACCTTAATCAATTTTTAAAGGCTCAGGTCCTTTTTAATCAAAATTTTGTATTCAATTTTTTGTTCAAATTGGTGGTTTTTAAATACAACGATTATATATGCATATAACCGGTTTTAACCAATATAAACCCTTGGTAAGACTAGGTTTAAATCTAGTAAGCTTTTTAAAGGACAAATATATCTCAAATAATTTTAAAAACATAAATTTAAAAATTCTGGATTTTCATTAAATTCAAATTAAAAATTGCTCAGAAAAAATTGAAGCACCAGTTTAACTTATGAAAGGGGCATAGGAGCGAAATAACTTGTCATTGAGAGGGTTAAGTAAAGATTCTCCAGAATGGGACATAGGGGCAAATGGGTTTTTTTTTTACAATCAAGTGTGAGAAGTACAATTTTTCTGAAAGGAGCATAGAACCAGGATATTTTTTTTTGAGACTTTCGTAACGATTCTCCAGAAAGGGGCATAGGGGCAAATGGTTTGTTCTTTACAATCAAGTGTGAGAAGTATAATTTTTCTGAAAGAAGCATAAAGGATATTTTTTTTTGCTACAATTTTTTTTTTTGAGAAATCATTTTTAGGATTTTGTAGGTATGACCAAAAAACCCTTATACCGTCATTTTGTCGTCTGTCTGTCTGTCTGTCTGTCTGTCTGTCTGTCTGTCTGTCTGTCTGTCTGTCTGTCTGTCTGTCTGTTCGGTAAAAATTGTAGCCAAACGGCTAAACCTAGAGAGTTGAAATTTGGCATGCTTATACAACTCTTTGACCCGCACATAGGAAAAATACTAAAACATCTAAAAAACATACCCCCCTAAAAATATAAACAAATATGAGCTCATCGAAAACAAAAATATTTTTTTTAAATTCTGAGTAGGGTATCAAATGAAAGCCCTTAGTACGTGGATTAACGATCAAATTTTTATTTTTGAAAAATAAATTATTTTGATGCGATTTTTGCCAAAAATGTGAAAAAAAAATTTTGTCCCACACCCTGTAGCCCAGATGGTTTAAACTAAAAATCTAAAAAAATTCTAAGTAATGTATATTGGTGTGAACCGAAATAGTACAACAGGAATTTTTGATCAGATTATGTTTTGGAAAATAACGCATTTTTTGTGGTTTTTGGTTCACAAAGTACAAAAGTTATACCAATGTTAGACACTCACATGCATGGCGTGCGATGGCTACATGCGTTAGAGCGCTCTTAAACTGGCTGGAAAACGAAGGGTTTCGAGTTCGAGTACGGAGTGAATTTTTTTTTTTTTTTGTTTTTTTTTTGCATTTTTATTATGTTGAAATTATTTTGTCAAAATTCTAGTTATATTTTGACAAATGTTGTATTTAATTTTTATGAGCGTAAATTTAATAACCAGTCTTATTATATGATTAACAGACGATAAATTATTTTAAAAATATCGTTCATTTTGCCGTGATTACTACAAAGTAAAATTTGTCCTACACACTCAGCATACCGCCTTCACTTATTATATACCTGCGAAACCCTGAAATGTGTGAATATTCACACTTCACATCAATTTTCTGCGGAATTTGGGCTCGACTTCGTGGCTTTTAAATCTACTGATAGAAATCTGGTAAATATGTGTTCGTGTGTCAACCACCCGTTTGCCAACATTCACAAGACCGCCCCCCACTAAAATCGAACACAAATCGCGCAGATGTGCAACTTTCATCAACACCTGTGGCATTTGGGTTTGACTTCATGGCTTTTAAATCTATGGCTGGAAATATGATAAAAGTAGGCGCGTGCGTAAACCATCCGTGTGCAAACATTCACAAAACCGCCCCCCACTAGAATCGAACCCAAATAACGCAAGTGTGCAAAATTTCATCAACACCTACGGAATTTGGGCTCAACTTGGAGGCTTTTAAATTTACTACTAGAAATCTGGTAAACTGGAAATATAATATAAACTGGAAATATAATAATCTGGAAATCTGGTAAATATTTTGTCCAAATTATTTTTCATCGGGTAGTAACGTGTTAAATATTGTGTTCTAAAACACAAAAAACCTTCAGGTAGTAACGTGGTAAATATTTTGTCCAAATTAATTTTCTTCGGGTAGTAATGTGTTAGATAAGGTATACAAACTTTCATCAACATCTGCGGCATTTGGGCTCGACTTCATGGCTTTTAAATCTACATCCAGAAATCTTTAAATGGAGAACCTTCTCAATCCTTCTACGCCACTTAGGTGTTGGGAACCTATTATTATATTACTACTTGCGTTAATATATAATTTTAAAAAATTAACCTGGTCTTATGCTCCTGGAAATCTGGTAAATATATGTACGTTAGTCCACCACCTGTTTTAAAACATTCACAAGACCGCTCCCCTCTAGAAACGAACCCAAATTGCTCAGGTGTATAAACTTTCATCAGCATCTGCGGCATTTGGGTTCGACTTCCTGGCATAATCTGTGGCTGGATATCTGGAAACGGAGAATCTTTTCTGTCCTTATGTCACTTAGTCGTTGGGAACCGATTATTATTATATTATCACTTGTTTTAACATATGGTTTTAAATGATAAACCTGGTTTTATCCAGGTTTAATTGGTTTTAAACTGGTGTCATTTTTTCTGAGACAATTTTTAAAATGTAAAAAACTTGTACATAGCATCTGCTTTCTTTTCATCCCAAAAAAAATTTCCATTTTGGGGAAGTCGCGACAGATTTTCGCATGACAAATAAAGTGAGAAACTTTTAGAAATAACTAACAAAAAATATAAAAATTTGCTTTTTAAAAGAACTGTGATTTTAGTAAAAATTTCTTTTTAATTTCGAAAAATAAAATTGTAAATAAGCATTTTTAAAACCAAATTTGTGTTCAAAATGATTTTTTTTTTTGATACAGTAGAAGGCATTAGCACTTAATTTAACATTTGTTTGAATTTTGAATGTTAGAGGAAGTTGTTTGAGAAAATATTCATCGGTAGGCAAAGTGTTAAAATTTTAACACTCATCATACATATGTGAAATATTGAAACAAATATTACATTTTAATTTTCATCGGGTATTAAAGTGTTAAATATTGTGTAAAACACAAAAATTCATCTGGTAGTAACGTGGTAAATATTTTGTTCAAATTAATTTGTATCGGTTAGTAACGTGTTAAATATTGTGTTCTAAAACACATTCATCAGGCAGTAACGTGGTTAATATTTTGTTCAAATTAATTTTCATTGGGTAGTAACGTGCTAAATATTGTGTTGTAAAACACAAAAAAACATCAGGTAGTAACCTGGTAAATATTTTTTCCAAATTAATTTTCATCGGGTAGTAATGTGTTAAATAATGTGTTCTAAATCACAAAAAATCTTCAGGTTATAACGTGGTAAATATTTTGTTGAAATTAATTTGCTTCGGGTATTAACGTGTTAAATATTGTGTTGTAAAACACAAAAAAACATCAGGTAGTAACCTGGTAAATATTTTGTTCAAATTAATTTTCATCAGGTAGTAATGTGTTAAATATTGTGTTCTAAAACACAAAAAATCTTCAGGCAGTAACGTGGTAAATATTTTTTCAAATTATTTTTCATCGGGTAGTAACTTGTTATATATTGTGTTCTAAAACACAAAAAATCTTCAGGTTGTAACGTGGTAAATATTTTGTTGAAATTAATTTGCTTCGGGTATTAACGTGTTAAATATTGTGTTGTAAAACACAAAAAAACATCAGATAGTAATCTGGTAAATATTTTGTCCAAATTCATTTTCATCGGGTAGTAATGTGTTAAATAATGTGTTATAAAATACAAAAATCCATCAGAGAGTAACGTAATAAATATTTTGTTCAAAAACACTAAATTTGAACGGGTATCAACATGTTAAATTTTGTGTTAAAAACACAAAAATGCATCACGTAATAACGTGTGAAATATTGTACACAAAAGCAAAATTTCATCGGAGGGTAACGTGTTAAATATTATGTTGTAAAATAAAAAATCTGGTAGTAATGTGCTAATTATTGTGTTCAATAACACATAAAAATGTACTGTATTCATTAACACAAAAAATGTCATTGATAGTAACGTGTTGAATGTGTTGAAAAACACAAAAATATAATCGGGTAATAATGTGTTAAATAGTGGATACAAAAAACAAAATTGTGTCAGGGGTAGCGTGTTAAATGTGTTAAAAAACACAATTAATCATCGGGTAGTAATATGTTAAAGATTGTGTTCATAAACACAATATTTTATAGGAGAGTAACGTGTTAATTGTGTTGAAAAACACAAAAAATCATCGGGTAGTAACGGGTTAAAGATTGTGTTCATAAACACAACATTTTAAAGAGGGTAACGTGTTAATTGTGTTGAAAAAACACAAACAAAAAATATCAACCTGTAACATGTTAAATAATGGAAAAGAAAACACAAAATTTTAACGGAAATTAACGTGTTAAATATTGAAAGAAACACAAAAAATTATCATGTAGTAATTGTGTTAAAAACACAAAAATTCGTCAGTTTGTAATGTGTTAAATATTTTGTTCAAAAAACAGGAAATTTCAACGGGAGATAACTTGATAAATGTGTTCAAAAATACAAAAATCATCGGGTGGTAGTGTGTTAAAAGTTGTATTCATAAACAAAACATTTTAAAGGAGGGTAACGTGTTAAATGTGTTGAAAAAACACAAAAAATATCCCCTTACATTTTAAATACTGGATATGAAAACACAAAATTGAAGGGAAAGTAACTTGGTAAATAAGTTAAAAAAACACAAAAATATATCATGTAATAATTGTGTTCAAAACACAAAAAATCATCAGTTAGTAATGTGTTAAATATTGTGTTCAAGAACGCAACATTGTATCAGGGTTAAATTTTGATGCAATTTGATAAAATTTGATGGGAAAGTAACTTGGTAAATAAGTTTAAAAAACACAAAAATATATCATGTAATAATTGTGTTCAAAACACAAAAAATCATCAGTTAGTAATGTGTTAAATATTGTGTTCAAGAACGCAACATTGTATCAGGGTTAAATTTTGATGCAATCCAAGGTAAAGTATTAAATTTTGTGTTAAAAACACAAAACTTCAGGGGGGGAATGTGTTAAATATGTTGAAAAACATAAAAATAGATCAGGTAGTAAGGTGTTAAATAATGTGTCAAAAACAAAAAATTTCTTCGGGTAATATTGTGTTAAACAGTTGACACAAAAACACAATATTTTATCGGGGGTAACATGCTGAAGTTGTGTTAGCAAACACAAAAATTTATCAACTAATAATGTGTTAAATATTTAGTTCAAAAATACATATATCATCGGGTAGTAAAGTGTTAAGTAATGTATTAAAAATTCAATAGGGGTTAACGTGTTAATTTAAAATTAATTTAGTGCTAATAGCCATTGCTATGCGCTAAAAATGAACGAAAATATAAAAAAACTTCGGTCAAGCATTATGTAAAAAAAATATTAACTAAATTTGCATCGGTTTGTAAAGTGTTAAAATTTTAACATCGGAATGTAAAGTGTAGAATTTCTCAAATAACTTAAGACAGCTTTGTACAATGCTTAAAATTAATTTAAAATAAAAATAAATAATAAAATTTTAGTTTAGAAAAAAATAAATTAATTAAAATTTTCAAAAATAAATTTCCAAACAGTTGTTAATAATTATAATTAAACAACTGAACAAACTAAATAAAACGCTACTAGTTTTTTAAAATGTAAAAATCAATATTTTCAAAATAATTTACATTAAAAAAAAATGTTATCAAAATCTTCCAATTTAGAACAGTTTCAAAAAGGGATTGGTGCAAAGCTGATCTCATCAAAGCCAACATAACCAAAAGAAGAAGAAGAAAAAGTTTTTTTTTACTATAAAGTCAGGAAAGTCTCAGTTGTTGCATCGAGTCGTAGTGTTCATCTTGTCTTATTTTCAATATAATTTATGTAGTACAGAAAATTTTAGATAACCTGTTATCTTTTCTATTTCTTTCTTAACGTAACACTAAGTTTCTGGGTGCTAGCGGGTCTTGCGGCATGCGGTCGGGCACGAACTGAGTGTTGGAAACGGGAACGACGTACCTCGACAAAGCAGCTGGGTTATAAGGTCTTTCAAGTCAGTATGTACGGTGATTTCACGAAAGGATGTTGTGTCAATTAATGTTATGCCCGTGGACCGTCTCCAGTTCGATACTAATTTTTAAACGACACGCATTGAGCGGCTTTTTAGGATTTCCTAGGTATAATCAGAAAAAGCTATACCATTGATGTCCAGCATATGGCCCGTGGGTCGTTGACGGTCCGATACTAATTTTTAAACACGCATTAAGCAGCTTTTTAGGATTTCCTAGGTATAATCAAGAAACGTTTTTGTTTTGTTAATATACGCAGAATCATACAAATTTTAATAATTGATTCCTGCTTACATTGATTTTTATTCGATATCAGTTTGCCAACGTTGTTGGTAAGAGGCCTGCTAATAAATTCAATAGTATCGGTTCCAATTTTTTATAAAATTATGTAGTTTTTAGTTTAAAATGCTTTTTTTTCTTTATATGTATACCATTTAAATTTAGGGGGGTCCAACGGGTCCGGTGAGGACCTTTTTTTGCTCTTCACTTAAAATTTAGAAGGGAGGACCTTTTTTTTGCTCTTCACACTTAAAATTTAGAAGGGAGGACCTTTTTTTTGCTCTTCACACTTAAAATTTAGAAGGGAGGACCTTTTTTTTGCTCTTCACACTTAAAATTTAAAAGGGAGGACCTTTTTTTTGCTCTTCACACTTAAAATTTAGAAGGGAGGACCTTTTTTTTGCTCTTCACACTTAAAATTTAGAAGGGAGGACCTTTTTTTTGCTCTTCACACTTAAAATTTAAAAGGGAGGACCTTTTTTTTGCTCTTCACACTTAAAATTTAGAAGGGAGGACCTTTTTTTTGCTCTTCACACTTAAAATTTAGAAGGGAGGACCTTTTTTTTGCTCTTCACACTTAAAATTTAGAAGGGAGGACCTTTTTTTGCTCTTCACACTTAAAATTTAGAAGGGAGGACCTTTTTTTTGCTCTTCACACTTAAAATTTAGAAGGGAGGACCTTTTTTTTGCTCTTCACACTTAAAATTTAGAAGGGAGGACCTTTTTTTTGCTCTTCACACTTAAAATTTAGAAGGGAGGACCTTTTTTTTGCTCTTCACACTTAAAATTTAAAAGGAAGGACCTTTTTTTTGCTCTTCACACTTAAAATTTAGAAGGGAGGACCTTTTTTTGCTCTTCACACTTAAAATTTAGAAGGGAGGACCTTTTTTTTGCTCTTCACACTTAAAATTTAAAAGGGAGGACCTTTTTTTTGCTCTTCACACTTAAAATTTAGAAGGGAGGACCTTTTTTTTGCTCTTCACACTTAAAATTTAGAAGGGAGGACCTTTTTTTGCTCTTCACACTTAAAATTTAAAAGGGAGGACCTTTTTTCTTTGTTCTTCACTTAAAATTTTAAAGTAGTTGGACCCCCCCAAGCCAAAAATCTGTGTGCGCCACTGGTGTATTTACAGTTAGTCACATAATGCATTTATTATTTTTAGGGTTTTGTAGGTATGACCAAAAAACCCTTATACCGTCATTTTGTCGTCTGTCTGTCTGTCTGTCTGTCTGTCTGTCTGTCTGTCTGTCTGTCTGTCTGTCTGTCTGTCTGTCTGTCTGTCTGTCTGCCTGTCTGTTCGGTAAAAATTATAGGCTAAACTTAGAGAGTTGAAATTTGGCATGCTTATATAACTCTTTGACCCGCACATAGGAAAAATACTAAAACATCTAAAAAACATACCTCCCTAAAAATATAAACAAATATGTGCTCATCGAAAACAAAAATATTTTTTTTTAAATTCTGAGTAGGGTATCAAATGAAAGCCCTTAGTACGTGGATTAACGATCAAATTTTTATTTTTGCAAAATAAATTATTTTGACGCGGTTTTTGCCAAAATTGTGCAAAAAAATTTTTGTCCCACACCCTGTAGCCCAGATGGTTTAAACTAAAAATCTAAAAAAATTCTAAGTAATGTATATTGGTGTGAACCGAAATAGTACAACAGGAATTTTTGATCAGATTATGTTTTTGGAAAATAACGCATTTTTTGTGGTTTTTGGTTCACAAAGTACAAAAGTTATACCAATGTAAGACACTCACATGCATGGCGTGCGATGGCTACATGCGTTAGAGCACTCTTAAACTGGTTGGAAAACGAAGGGTTTCGAGTTCGAGTACCGGAGTGAATTTTATTTTTTCTGTTTTTTTTTTGCATTTTTATTATGTTGAAATTATTTTGTCAAAATTCTAGTTATATTTTGACAAATGTTGTATTTAATTTTTAAGAGCGTAAATTTAATAACCAGTCTTATTATATGATTAACAGACGATAAATTATTTTAAAAATATCGTTCATTTTGCCGAGATTACTACAGAGTAAAATTTGTCCTACACACTCAGCATACCGCCTTCACTTATTATATACCTGCGAAACCCTGAAATGTGTGAATATTCACACTTCACATCAATTTTTTATTTGCTCTTCACTTAAAATTTAGAAGGGAGGACCTTGTTTTTGCTCTTCACACTTAAAATTTAAAAGGGAGGACCTTTTTTTTTTGTTCTTCACTTAAAATTTGAAAGTAGTTCGATCCCCCAAGCCAAAAATCTGTGTGCGCCACTGGTGTATTTACAGTTGGTCACATAATGCATTTATTATTATTTTTTTTTTATTTATTTTAAAAAGTTTTGAAATTGCTCTAAACATGTATTGTCAAATTAATGGATTTTACATGAAATTAACCAAAAAATATTGATTTTTACATTATAGAATAGAAAAAAATAGAATCCAAAAACTTAGTAATAACTTTAATCTTCCAAAAAAATTATTTCATGCACTAATATTTCGATTTTAAATCATTTCACTGCCATTCTAGTTAAGAAAACCATTTTCTTTGGCCATTTTTGAACTGGGGTACCCGTTAAATGGGTCTTTAACCCATTTTGGGTCATTAACGACCCATTTTGGGTCATAAACGACCCATGGGGTCGAAAAAGGCCCCAAAAATGTATATATTTAAGCAATATGCATACATAGGACATTTTGCTTTCAAGACATATCAAATATAGATTAGATAATCAATTTTTTTTTTTTAAGAAAATTAATTTTTATGTCAATAAATTTTTGTGTCAAGCACAAAAAAAATTAGTCAATTTAAAAAAATATTTTGAAGTCAATTATTTTTTTTACATGTACATAGGAAAAGTAGATTTTTTTGTAAAAATTAAAATTTTATTTAAAATTTTTGATATTAATATTATGACTAACAGCCTTATTTATCTTAAAGCCTTTTGGTTATTAAATATCAAACAAAATTCACTACTACCAATTATACATAATAAATTTATTTCGTGCCTTTCGGCTTTGAAAGAATTGGTTTACATACTACTACCAATTTTGATTTGCGCAATAAATAATTAAATCTTTAAAATTTTTCATATCAGCACTATTAAATTGTATAATTGACCATAATTTCGTCTACTACAACTTCTGTTAGCGCTAGTCGGCCAATCAATGCAGTTGCGTCACATTTTTTTATGACGTCATATTAGATACGTTTACATGGCATCCAAAATAGAAATAAGTCGAATTTAACCTAAAAAGCTATGCTCCACAATGTCTAAAATAGAAATCTATAAGGTATCAATAGGAAAATACACCATGACTTCAAAAAGTAATTACATAAGGGTTGGCTATGGAAAAATTAAATAATGTCTACTGCAAGCTTTATTTAACAATATAAACTTATGACATAAAACAACTGTGATGACAGTTATTTAATTCTAAAACTTGCAGTAGACATTATTTCATTTTTCCATAGCCAACCCTTATGTAATTACTTTTTGAACTCATGGTATAACTAACACAAAACTGCTAAATAAACAACAAACTAAATAAAAAAAGATAGACAAAATTACTATAAGATAGATATGTGAATACAAGTGTCAAAACAAATCAGAACGTAATATGTTGGCAAATGTAAACAAAATAAAATTTAGCGATACCAATACAAATGTCCCTATATTGAATAAAAACTTTTAAAATTTGTAAATCTTCAAAATGACTATCGAACACAAACTAAATATGACTTCAATAGGTATGTTTTGGTAAAATAAAATAGTGAAGAGCAATATTAGTCTATAATTGAAATGAAAAAAAAATCGATTTAGTTATTTTTTCGCCACTAAGTTTGTCATTGAAGTTATGACGCAAAATTACACAAAATGATTGTATTGACTGGGCGATTTTAGTATAAAATCCATATCATTCATTTTTTACCGACCGCCAACATATATAAGAGAGGTATTGTGATCATACCGATTTTGACATTTCGAGATTTCGACGGATCTCCACGAATTGAGGTCCCTACATAACGTTTTGACTATTTTTAGCATGATGTCTGTCGGTCTGTCTATCCGTTTATCCGTCTGTCCGTCTGTCTGTCTGCCTGCCTGTCTGTCTGTCTGTCTGCCTGTCCGTACGTCTGTCTGTGTACACGTGTGGAGTAAATTCGGCGAAAAGGATTTTTATGAAACTTCATAACTAAGCTTTTGACATCAATGGCACGAGTTGATCAACTTTTGATAAAAATCGGTTGACTTGAAATGGGAGTTTACTCGTTTCGATTTTAAATTTTTTGCGAATATTTAACAACAGAAAAATATTTCGAAAAACAAAAGTTGCTATAAAAGCAATAACTAACAACTTTTATTTGAGACATTTTTTGATCAAACGAAAAAAAATTGAAAAATTTTTCGAAATTTTTTCTATTTTTTCATACTTACATGTAACGTTTCCATGGTCATGATAAATAATATCTCTGTTAGAAAATATTAGGCCAAGTTATTTCTACTCTGCTGCTAGAATCTATTTTATACAAGTACTTTGTGATGGCGGTCGGTCCTTTGGTGGCCACAGCTGATTTTTTTTTTGTGTTACCTTGTTTTCTTCTTTGGGTCGTGATATGAACGTATAGGCTATTCCTTTAGGCGAAACTAGATTTTGCAATCTAATAACTTTTGTAGTGTGATTCGAGCTTATGACCATTTTGATTAAGCTTTGTAAATTATACTTACAATAAACATTTTTAAGTTAAGGTTAAAAACATAAAATATCATTTTCAGCATATTTTAATTTTTTGTGTCATTCTTAATACAAATTTTCCATTTATTTATTATATTTGTCTTTAAAATATGGAAAAATGTGTCACATTTTTAATAAATGTCATTTGTTTCCATGGTTTCACTGTTGGAATTTTAAATTTTTACATACCAACGTGCAAAATGAAATAACCCAAGCAAGTCCCTTCTCGTGACAACCTAAAAGAAAGAAATTCTCATTTAGTTCCGCCTAAAGGTTTGGAATAGCCTTTAGTTCCCTAATATGGGTCGCGGCTCAAAGAGTTTAAGAACCACCGATATAGGCAGAAGTTCGGAACAAAATCAGTCGGACGGGGCGCACTATTTGTAGGTATAAAATCTAAACTCTAAATTTACAGAGTAATTATTCACCACCTAGGTGATGGCAACCTTTTATTAGGGCTGCGTTAGGCGCAAATAGCCTTTGTTGCTGTGCGCCAAATTGTTTAACTAACTAACTAACGCAATCTTTTATTATTGCTACATTTTGTTTGTTCATAATATTAATATCAAAATAAAAAAATTCCAATAATTTATTTTTTCCAAAAATTTTTTATTTGAAAAGTTTTCTGAAACTTTTAGCTAGGCCAAAAATTTTAAATATCTAGCTTAGCAGGAGTAGTGTATTATAATATACAAAAATACTTGAGAATATTTTTGAAAAAAAAAATCGAACTATGATCGTCCATATATATAAATAAAGTATATAATATATAATATATAAAGAGGATATTCATTTTATACATAACAGCTTAGATACGCAAAACTGAGTGATTTTAAAGTAATTAGAAAAAAAATAATTAGTTGGCCTAACGCACCTTAACTAAAAAGCCACCTACAAAATTAGAGGGAATATATTAAAAAATATGTTTTTTATTTATAACCTATATCTTAAAAAGTAATTTTGGGTCAGTTTGATTCTCCCTCCTGTACTTACATGTCTGTTGACACGGTTGTATATGAGCAAGATTCACTATCCAGTCCATTCCTTGTCTTTAGCAAGCTAGCTACTAGCTCATTTACTAGCCTAATATACAACTGTAATCTTAAATCAAACGTATTCTTGGGTTTAAATCTCTCTCCAGTACTTACATGCCTGTCGACACGGTTGTAGATGAGCAAGATCCACTATCCAGTCCAATTCCTTGTCATTTTCTAGCTACTTGCTCATTTACTAACCTAATATACAACTGTAATCTTAAATCAAACTTATTCTTGAGTTTAAATCTCTGTCCCGTACCTACATGTCTGTCGACACGGTTGTAGATGAGCAAAATTCACAACCCAGTCCAATTCCTTGTCACTATAGTGCATTCGAAGGTGAGTTTGCAGTACAGGGCATATGGAGTAGTTCTTTTTCATACTCTCTAATGGGTTTACATAATGACGCTATCCTTTTCTTGCTTGTCGACGTTGCCAGCTCTAAAATGCGCTGATCTGTGAAGACGCAGTATTTTACAAATGGTCATTTGTTTTTGTTGAGTGTTATTTTGAGTTTTATAAGAGCTGATTTTTGTAAATCATGCAAGTTTTTTATATTATTATAATTGACACATTTGACAGTTTTACAACATTTGGCAACAGCGCTCCCATTTACCATAAGAGCTATACTGCAAACTCACCTTTGAACGCAGTATAGCAAGCTATTTCGTTTACTAGCCTAATACAGGGTATTTGTTTGAAACGCAGCACCTCGAATAACTCCTTTATTTTAAGAGATACAAAAAAATCTTCACGAGAAAAGTTAAACTAGACAAAAGGGCCCACTTAAGGATTATAATAAGAATTCTGCATCACTTCCGGTTTCAGCGGAAATTGTTTCAACTTTTTATCTAGATTAGGGAATCGGTACTTTAATTTTTTTCTCTTGAAAGTTCATTAAGGGCCGGTCTTTCCACCTTCAGATAAAGTGGATGGTAACGTTATCTGACGGATAAAAACAATAAAGCGTCTTTCCACCTTCAGATAAAGTTATTCCTACGAATAAACTATACTATCTAGCAGATAAGTTATTCGGTAGTCAAAGTAGCGAATAAGTAACAAATAAATGCTGTCACTGTCAAAGAGTTAGAAATTAAAGTCTGTTCCAAATGGTTAGACAGAACTAGATTTTGCAGTCTAGTTACTTTCATCGTTTAAATCGTGCTTTTCGGCCGTTTTGTTTAAGCTTTGTAAATCATACTTACAATAAACATTTTTTTGTTAAGGTTAATATCATTTTAAAATATCATTTTCTTTATATTTTGATTTTTTGTGTCTTTCTTAATACAAATTTCCCATTTATTTATTTATTTTTTTATTAAAATATGTAAAAAAATAATTTAATGTCATTCGTTTCCATGGTTTCATTGTTGGAATTTTAAATTTTGACATTCCAACGTGAAAAATGAAATAACCCAAGCAATGTCCCTTCTCGTGACAACCTAAAAGAACTAAATTCCCATTTAGTTCCGCCTAACCGTTTGAAACAGACTGTAATAATGTTCAATTTACTCCTGTCCTTTCACTTGTTTATAGTATTGTCTCCTGTCTTATTACCTAATTACGTAGGTATATTGTAAGCTCCAAAAAAAGTAGGTCAACAATAACGAGCTGTCCCCAAGCAAAGCCGGACAACAGTTAATTAATTTAATATGATATTCTCTCTATTTTTGTACTTGGCTATAATATTATGCATTCCACTATTTCAAATATATTTTGAAACTTAGATTAGCGATAATGGATCGAAAATACAATCAAATTTTAAAGAAACTATACAATCTTTACCTGTAGTTTGAACACTTTAAAATAAAGTCTGATTTTGTAAATAGTCTCAAAATAGTAATAGTAACTTCTTGTTGGTGTCCTATGGTTGGAATATTGTGGACTTATTGGACTTCTACTTCATTTGTACTTATACATAATAACCTGATTCAATACAACAACAACAACTGATAATCATAACAGCTGATGACATCAACTGATAATGATAACAGCTGATGATATCAACTGATGATGATAATTGCTGGTAATGATAATAGCTGATGATGGTAACAGCTGATGGTAACAGCTGATAGTGATAACAGCTGATGATAATAACAGCAGAGACAACTTAACTACAAATGTCTGATTTTCATAGCTTTATATGACATGGTCGTAAACGGTGTACAATAAAACCTCGATATAACGGACCTCTATTTAACGGACTTCGGATATAACGGACAAAAAATCCGGTCAAATGTAAAAAAATTAAAAACGTCCTGTTAATATTACACATAATTAATATAGTTAACAATATATGAACAGTTAATTCAAATTAATACAAATCACTAGTCAGAAGTGATTGCAAGTAACATTTTTGACAAATAAAAGTAATTATGTTGATAAAAACTCACAGATTGTGTCCGTTTTCTATAGAACAAGATGTAAAATATATGTAAAAAACTAAAACGCAAAAATTAATAGTTGATAATTGCAAGATGTATCTGAAACACTTGTAACCAAACAATAACAAGCAGGAGAATGACAGATGCTACGTATGTCTACAATAAGTGAAGCTAGCGAAGAAGAAGAAACGAAAATGCCAAAAATGAAGTTATCAGTGGTAAGATCGCATCTCGAAGATCTAATAACATTTATTGATTATTCGTCAGATAACGAAGTTCAACTATATTATACGCATTTTCGTAATTTTAGAGAATTGATTATAAAAAAACAGCAAACTTCAAAAGTGCAAACAAAACTTGATTCCTTTCAAAGCAGGATTACCGAAAGCGTCGATATCAAACAGCAACGTCACTTCACGACGAATGTCCGAAGACAATTAAATAGAATTTTGTTTGTGTTTTGTATTTTTTATTAATATCAAAATACAGTGTACATATTTTCAAAAAAAAGTTTTTTGATTTATTTTAAACCTATTTTTATATAACGGACTTTCGGCTTTAACGGACACCCCGTCCCCCCAATTAGTCCGTTATATCGAGGTTTTACTGTATATAGAATTCATTTCGGTTAAAAATGCATCGCAAATTACGTTGTGTATGTTCACCATAAAAGATTTTTTTCCTGTCAATATGGTGTCTTTGTCGGCAGTTGCAACAAATTGAACATCTTCATTACAAATTGCAAGCATGACTGAGAAAGAAATATACAAATAAGTTGATTGTTGATTCGTTCATTTGTCTTTGAACATACTTATATAAAAAAACTGAACTTTACTTGAAGTAGAATTTGGAAAAAGAAGCAAACGCGCAAGTCAAGGAAGCTCTGGCCAATAAACAAGTAGACAAAGTGATCATCAAGTGCAATGTACACACAAACCTATCAGTTGCGTTTCTACAGTTTTGATATCAGTTTATGATGGGTGCCTAAGTTTGTAGAACTAACCAATAAGTATATTTTTGCCAATATGTACGTGTACATACAAGTGTTGTATGTAAACTGATACTTTTTATTGTTATTATATCTGTCAATGTCATCATCATAGTGCTATCTTCACACCATAAAGAACAGCCCTTTTACGAGATTACTTACCTTAATACCAATTTATAAATCGGTTGACTTATTTGATTCAGGTTATTATGATCTAAACTTTATGATTTCGCTGCTTATCTGTGATAGTAATCTTTACTATTTAATTTATTATTGTTTTTAATTAAAAGTCCACATGTTAGTTCCACCATTTTGTAAAATACTTGTTAACTATTATCTAAAAGTTGTTGTTTTGCTGTTTTCTATGCTTAGTTTATAAATGTCGCATTTCTTGTATCTTTAGGATATTTTTTTTTTCAGAGTGTTGTGACAATCGAGAATATTACAAATTTGGATAATGATGTGTTTGAAATGATACTTAAACTATTTCTGCACAGTATTTGGTGGCAGTTGTTTCCTGAATCCCAGTCACAAGTTTCATAAACTCAGATGTATTTAGTGGCAATTGATTCCTGAATCCCAGTCACAAGTTTCATAAACTCAGATGTATTTGGTGGCAGTTGATTTCTGAATCCCAGTCACAAGTTTCATAAACCTAGGTGTATTTGGTGGTTGATTCCTGAATCCCAGTCACAAGTTTCATAAACTCAGGTGTATTTGTTGGCAGTTGATTCCTGAATCCCAGTCACAAGTTTCATAAACTCGGGTATATTTAGTGGCAGTTGTTTCCTGAATCCCAGTCACAAGTTTCATAAACTCAGGTGTATTTGTTGGCAGTTGATTCCTGAATCCCAGTCACAAGTTTCATAAACTCAGGTGTATTTGGTGGTTGATTCCTGAATCCCAGTCACAAGTTTCATAAACCCAGGTGTATTTGGTGGCAGTTGATTCCTGAATCCCAGTCACAAGTTTCATAAACTCAGATGTATTTGGTGGCAGTTGATTTCTGAATCCCAGTCACAAGTTTCATAAACTCTGGTGTATTTGGTGGCAGTTGATTCCTGGATCCCAGTCACAAGTTTCATAAACTCTGGTGTATTTGGTGGCAGTTGATTTCTGAATCCCAGTCACAAGTTTTATAAACTCAGGTGTATTTGGTGGCAGTTGATTCCTGAATCCTAGTCACAAGTTTCATAAACTCAGGTGTATTTGGTGGCAGTTGATTCCTGAATCCCAGTCACAAGTTTCATAAACTCAGATGTATTTGGTGGCAGTTGATTCCTGAATCCCAGTCACAAGTTTCATAAACTCTGGTGTATTTGGTGGCAGTTGATTCCTGGATCCCAGTCACAAGTTTCATAAACTCGGGTATATTTGGTGGCATTTGATTTCTGAATCCCAGTCACAAGTTTCATAAACTCAGGTGTATTTGGTGGCAGTTGATTCCTGAATCCCAGTCACAAGTTTCATAAACTCAGGTGTATTTGTTGGCAGTTGATTCCTGAATCCCAGTCACAAGTTTCATAAACTCAGGTGTGTTTAGTGGCAATTGTTTGCTGAATCCCAGTCACAAGTGTCATAAATTCTGGTGTATTTGGTTGCAGTTGTTTCCTGAATCCCAGTCACAAGTTTCATAAACTCTGGTGTATTTGGTGGCAGTTGATTCCTGGATCCCATTCAAAAGTTTCATAAACTCAGGTGTATTTGGTAGCAGTTGATTCTTGAGTCCCAGTTAGAAGTTTTATAAACTCAGATGTATTTGGTGGCAGTTGAAAACATAGAATTTATATAAGGTCTCAGGTTCAAATCCCATTTAAACATAGAATTTTTGACATAAAGAATTGGAATTGTCATGGCTTTTCGCCTTAGAAGTTCAGAACATTAACATGAAATAAAAAAAACCAAAACCGCGAATAGCAAAGTTGTGTATAAGGAGTTTTGACGTTTTTTACATACGTGAACTCATTTTGATGCCAGGAACCACTGGATAACGGAATCCTGAGTTTCTGTAGAACATAGTTTGAATGCCACTGCTGTCGAACATCTTCGAAATTATCGAATTTGTGATTGTTTTTCCGAACATTGCCTATATATTTGAGCTGCCATTTCTTTTCCATGACAAGGGGTTCTGGTTGGTAAAAAGTTCTGAAGATTATACCACATTTTAAAGATTTGAGTATATACTATTTACCATCTGAGATGGAACTTACATCATTGATGTAAGTATTAACTAAAGTGTGTGTTTCAAATCAAAATAAAGAGTAAATTGCTGACGTTTTGCTTAGAAATGCTCGCTCTAATTTGTTGAAAGAGAACAAAATAACCTTCTCTACGTTTTATTTTCTATTTCTTTATTTTCTTCGTTATTAAAAAAAGATAAAAAGGAGACACACAAAAGGAATTAGAGGCATATATCAGTTTATGTAAGTTAGAAAAAGACAAAAACAATTCATACATAGAGACGTTAGTTCTATCTCAGATGGTAACTACTATAGCAGCTACACCAATTTATCAAAGTTCAAATTTTAAATATATTATTATCCAAATTTGTGATAATGTGGAGGGTTTTTGAAGTATATTCTAGTCTTAATTTGATTCTGTTGAGAAGTTATAAGTTAAATAACACCAATAAATATAATCATTAATAAAAAATGGTTTTAAATATATATTCGTAGGTTAAGATTAAATTTTATAATCTTATGAAAATATTGTACTTTAAAAAATGTATTAATATAATATTTATTAATATTTTATAAATTATTTATTGTTAGATATAAGTTATAAGTTATTAAAAATATAAGAAAATATTTTTTTGTTATTCTATTGGTATATAAGACACTAGGAAATATCTGGTACTTAATAAAATAAGATAGAGATTTTATTGTGTCTGTGCCGTATTATAAAAACTGAAACTTATTAATGCAAAACTTGTAGATCCATCTGTTGATAAAAAATTGAACTAATGAAGTGTCAAAATATGACGTCAGCGATTTTATTGTGTCTGTGTCGTATTTTGAAAGCTGTGAAACTTACTAATGCTAAACTTGTAGAGCCATCAGTTTAGTCTAAAAATAACAACAAATGTGTGTATTCTACTAATTAAAAATAAATTTATTCTGAAAAAGAAGATGTAAGAACGAATCTTAAATTTGAAATAGTAAAGATTATATTACTACAAAACCAATACCAAAAAGATATTTTTTAAAACTCAAAATATTTTCTTATATTTTTTGTAACTTAAATTGACATTTTAAAGTTTATATAATTATTTTTTTATAATATAATTTATTGTGTATATAATTATTTAAACATTTTTTGTATTTTGATAATATAAATAATATTGCCAAAAATATTGTTATCAAAACAAAAAATTCTATACATATTACTACTATTAATCTAGTGTATTAAGGAGTACCTTCGTACATTTTTTGTTTTTTAGTAAATTATGAGTGATATTTAAATTTCAAGTAGAACAGAAAATAATCGTTTCTTTATTCGAAACCACTCTTTTGTATATATTTTTGATGTTAAGTAAATAACAAGTGAGATACTTCGTTTATAGGTATCTATCCCCATAGCTCTCCAATTACACGAGGGATGTTTCCTAAATTCTGCGAATTGTGCTATAATTAAATTACGCAGAACTTATAGGCAATGTTACTGGTGCCAGACAAGTCTTGACATGTTTATGCTACTATCTAGTGCAATATTGTTCAGTCTGATTTAGGTGTTTGACTGATATAGACGCGTTTTCATAGTACTGTTTTTGTAACCATGGAAGACGCAGCAAAATCTCAAAGAGCAATAATTTTCTTTTTGTGGAAAGAAGGTGTGAAAACATCAGAAATTATTCAGCGTCTGCAAGGAGTATTTGGTGAGTCTGCAGAATCCAAAAGTACTGTTTATCGGTGGATCGATTGTTTTAAAACTGGTAGAACATCACTAGAAGACGATCCACGCAGTGGGCGCCCAAGCACGTCGGTAAATGAAAGAAACATTACTGCCGTCGAAGGCCTACTGAAAGAGGACAGGCGAATGACTATACGTCAAATTAGTGTGCGCCTAGGGATAGGTACACGACAAGTTCATGACATCTTGCATGATTGTTTGGGCGTTAGCAAGGTTTCGCCGCGCTGGGTGCCAAGGCTGTTGGGACCAGAACAGAAACTCAATTTCAAAGTTCTTTGAGGACGGCTTAAAAAATTAGTTTATCGTTGGGATAAATGTATTCAGTTAAATGGAGATTATGTTGAAAAACTACATTGTAATATTGACGAAAATTAACAAAATAATAAAAATTATAGCTAAATTATTAAAAACTGTATTGAAGAGAAGGAAAAATAAATGTTTCCACATACACATTTTTGATGTAAAGTAAATAATAAATGAGATATTTTAAGATTTTATTTTAGGGTGTACCCCGTAACTCCCCAAATATTCATCTAAATAAAACATTGACGTGAAGTGTTAATTTTCACACATTTCAGGGTTTTGTAGGTATTTAGTCTGTGAATGATAATTATTAAAATGCCAAACGATGAATGCCTGTCACTACATAACACAATTACAAGTGTTGGTTTTAAATCCTTTAAATCAATAGTTACGACAAGAAGGTTGCAGTTAGATTTTTTCTACCGTGTATCATATATCTCTAATAATACCATAATATATATTTTAACACATTTTTATTTTTTTATAATTGCAAAAATATCATTCAAATCCAGACCTGGCAACACTGCGGGCTATCTTTTATCACGCAAGAGCATAACGCCTACAGAGACATTGTTTATATTGCGGCTATATGAAAAACTAACAGATTCTCTACTAGAAATGGAATTCCAGCAACCGGCCAGTTATTTATTTATTTTCCTAGTCGATATTTGCAAAATAAATTTACGTACCTCTTCTCTACCCATAACAAGATGTATCCATGTATATACAAGTATATTTTTTTTAATTTTAGCTAAGATATTAAACGAAAATACTTGACAAAATTTAGTCAAAATGAAATGTATTTCAAAAATCAATTACCGTTCCTTAATCTGCACTTAAAGAGCTTTCATTTAATACCCCCACAATAAAATTTAAATGAAAAAAAAAATGTTTTTTGTTCAGAAGATTGTGAAGATTGGATGATTACTACTTCTTGATTTTGAACAGATTATAGAGAGAAAAATCGTACTTAAGATGCGCTGGCATCAAGACCCAGCTATAACAAGCCAGTTCTATAGTTAATCAGATAAATATTGTAAGCACTGTGTTGCGAATCGATTACTTACAAAATAACTATCAGATGAAAAATTTGTCTATTTTTTATTAGTTATTGTTTATTTATTTTTTGATGAGATATTTTTGGCAGTATTATAAGGGTTAAAATTTTTAAATTAAGTATTATTAAATGGAATTTTTGGGAAATTCCTTTAAATTTTGCGATTTAGTGTTAGCTGCACTGGTACCTATATATTTATATATTTAATAATATTATAATATTTCAAAATATATTGTTATAAAATTTCACTGAATTTTATCAAGTTTTGATGTTGTATCTCCTTTGTAGATTTTCGATACAAAATCTAAAAAATTGTAAAATTGGTGACTAATTAAAAAGTCTAAAATTAAAGTTTATATTGTGTTTTATTATATGTGTTTTTCCATATAATCCTTCTTCCTCTCCATCCCAATGAGGTTATATAATATAGGACTTATTTTAAGTTCTTAAACCAAAGTTGGACAAATTCGGCTCATAAATAAGCGAGTTATGGATATTTTAAAATTTTGCGGGCCTCTGGAGGCCCCTGTGCTTCATAAATCTTATTTTCGTTCAGCTACGTTTAAAGATTGCCTAATTCTACATACCTGTGCTAAATCTCAGCGATATCGGCCCATAAATAAGCGAGTTATAGCCGTGCTCCACTTTCGGCCGAAACTGGAGCAGATTTTTTTGTCAAAGTCCGAATTTGGCTTTTGACTTTTGACTTTTAAGAGTATAGGCAGAAGCACTTCAACGTCCTGATTCCAGAAGTGTGATGTTTTTGAAAATCGGTTCATAAATAAGGAAGTTACAGCCATTTGAACTAGTTTTCACTTAATCTGGTCTTAATCCGCGACCTAGACCGCGGATTAGTTAAAACTAGTTCAAATAGCTATAACTTCATTATTTATGAACCGATTTTCAAAAACATCACACTTCTGGAATCAAGACACCAAGATGCTTCTGTCTATACCCTTAAAAGTGCCAAATTCGAACTTTCACAAAAAATTCTGCTCCAGTTTCAGCCGAAAGTGGAGTACGGCTATAACTCACTTATTTATGGGCCGATATCGCTGAGATTTAGCACAGGTGTGTAGAATTAGGCAATCTTTAAACGTAGCTGAACGAAAATAAGATATATAAAGCACAGGGGCCTCCAGAGGCCCGCAAAAATTTAAAATGTCCATAACTCGCTTATTTATGAGCCGAATTTGTCCAACTTTGGTTTAAGGACTTAAAATAAGTCAAATACTAGCGATAGCAGTCCATAAATAAGTATATTATAGGCCCTGACTTACTGTTGGCAAAAATGGAACACATTTATTTAATTTGCAACAAGTTTCTACATCACAAGATTAATTTTGAGGTTTCACACCAAATTTCAACGAAATATCTTCATAAATAAGCGAGTTAACGACATTTTGAAAAATTGAGAGCCACCTGAGGCCCTTGTGCACCTACGTTCAGAGCCGCAGTAAGGGGGGGGGGGCGGAAGGGGCGATGGCCTTTTTGTTTTTGCTCGTCACTTGGATTTTGAGAGGTGAGGACCTTTTTTTTGCTCATCACTTAAATTTTGAGAGGTAAGAACCTTGTTTTTATTTACCAAGGGGCGCCAAAACACGGCTCTGCCCCTAGCGCAAGTTTTCCTTACTGCGGCTCTGTATGTTAGCCTTATGTGCTAACGTATGAGCTGCGTATCTATAAGACTTAATGCTTAATGTTAGTCTTATAGATACGCAGCTCTTGTTAGTCGACGGAGTGGCCGAGCACATTAAATCGCAGCAGTTTGGACTGGTAAACACAGTCTGGATTGTGTGGTTAGCAGTTCGATTCTCCGTCGGTGATATTATTCGGGAATAATATGTTTACATTACTCTCATTTTCACAGTCATTCACCCCTCATCCAGGTGTAGGAGCTCGCCCCCTGGCATCGGCGATTAGCCTCGTTGCAGAAATAGGCCGATGTAAAATAAATAACTTTTAAAAAAAAATGTTCTTGTTAAGAGGATATTCCTTTCAATCAAATTTTAGCCCTAATTGAAGTGAAATTCGTGTAATATAATGATCACTACTAAAAAATTACTGGTAAGAAATATTAAAAAAAAAAATTCATAACTTCTTGGCCGCCCAAATTTTACTCAAAAATTTCCTGCCCCCCCAGATTTGAAGAGCTAGCACCGCCACTGACTATTACCTTTAATTCAATACTAAATTATTGTACTAAGTTATTACTAATATCACAGATATATTTGGTAGAAAACAATATTTGAATCCCAGTCTAATTTTTTAAAAAACATGACTAATTAATTCTGTTATTATATTACCCACATGTTGAGAACCACTGTTTCCCCTTCTGTCAATATGACAACAGTGCATTTCGTTTGACAACTACGCTGACATTTTTAATAAATATTTCTTTTAATGACAATAGTTTAAATTAATTTAGTGTTTTGCATCAATAACTACGTAAGCAACAATTTTGCTATAAATAAACATTATTTAACGCTGATCTAATACTTTGTGAAATGCATTCTTCTTGTTTTCATGGAGAAAATGGATAATATTTCCAATAATGAAACAGAAGAACCCGATTTAGACCCAAGAATTCAGGTTAGATACCTTTGTTTGTTAATTTTTAACAAATAATTACCCATAACCTTAATTATTATTTATAGGTCGAACTGGAAAAACTAAATTCTTCAACCGATGAGATAAATAAACTCGAAATTGAACTCGATGTATGTAAATTTACATTTAAAATTATTATTATGTGTTTAATTTATTGTTTTTTAGGAAGCGAACACTACTTTTCGTATGCTTCTTAATGAATCGACAAGACGATTAAAATTACTTGGGAAAAAACTTGGAAGTTGTATTGATAAAGCAAGGCCTTATTATGAAGCTCTCGAAGTTGCTAAAAAAGCACAACTTGAGTGCCAAAAAGCAGCTGTATTATTCCAAAGAGCAAATGGTGAGTTTTAAATATTCATTTTCAATCCATATCATTTAAGTCTTTATTTTTACAGAAATACATGCGGCAGCGAAAGAAACCGTAGCTCTTGCTGAGCAGAGGTTTATGAGTAATTCTCACGAATGGCAGTTCGATAATGCATGGCAAGAAATGCTTAACCATGCTACAATCAAAGTTATGGATGCGGAAAATCAAAAGGCAGCTAGTGGCAGGGAACATCAATTACGGGCAACTTTATTTAATGCAGCTGAACAAAAAGTAAGCCTTTTGGTTTATTTTTGACTCACATTTTCATACTTATTTCCACAACGCCCATTTTTGTAACTACTGCCTAAAATTTATATTCTTTTTTTTAATATCTTACAATATTTTTTATAGGTACAACAATTGGAAGAAAAATTACGAAGGCACATAATAAGATCGCGTCCTTATTTTGAAGAGAAGACGCTATGTCAGGAGCAGCTGAACACACAAAAGGAACGAATAGAAACTTTGCAAAAGCAAGTTTCCGAAGTCAAATATACGTATTCGCAATCTCTGAAAAAATTAGAATTAATATCTGAAGAAATACATCAAAAAAGAAAAAAAGAAAACTCGGATTATGTGGAGATACCATCAGGGCCCCGCGAACCTGGCGTTGGTAAGTGAAATTATTAATAAAAAACTCTTCTATAGTCGATTTTTAGGGTTTTGTTTGTCCGTACGGTTAAATTTGTAGCCAAATGGCTTAAAATAAAATTTGAAATTTGACATGCTTATATAACTTTTTGACCCACATATAGTAAAATACTGAGAGTTCAGAAAAACGGTAACCAGACAATTGGGGCCGTAAGACAATTCGGGCCATTCACAATTGGGGCTTTGCACAACTGGGGCGATGGACAATTCGGGCCGTTCACAATTGGGGCTTTTGACAACTGGGGCCATAACTATAAGAGCTACAGTCTTCTTTTGTTTAAAATAAAAAATAATTATTTAACAAGTTGGCATAAATTAAATTGAGTGTTCTTTCGAAAAAAAAAAAAATATTTTAATGGTTTGATTAAGTACATTTTGGTGGGAATTAGAATAAATAAAAAATTGTATTTTAGGGGTTGGCTTAAGTAAATTTTCGTGTTCATTTGATGAAAAATAAATTGTATTTTAAGGGTTAGATTAAGTAAAATTTTGTGCTCTTTTGACTATATAAATAAAAAATGTATTTTAAGGGTTGGCTTATGTACATTTAAGTGTTCTTTTGAATAAATAAATAAAAAATGTATTTAATTTTAGAAGTAAATATTTTGTAACTAAATTTAATTAATATGAGTCAACTACGAGAAAATCAGTTATTTTTTGTTTCATTATTTCCTAAGTTTTTTTTATGTACAGTCTGTTCCAAACGGTTAAGCGGAACTAGATTTTGCAATCTAGTTACTTTAATCGTTTAAATCGTGCCTTTCGGCCGTTTTGTTTAAGCTTTGTAAATCATACTTACAACAAACATTTTTTGGTTAAGGTTAATATCATTTTAAAATGTCATTTCTTTATATTTTGATTTTTTGTGTCATTCTTAATACAAATTTCCCATTTATTTATTTTTTTGTCATTAAAATATCTAAAAAAAATATTTAATTTTGACATATGTCATTCGTTTCCATGGTTTCATTGTTGGAATTTTAAATTGTGACATCCCAACGTGAAAAATGAAATAACCCAAGCAAGGTCCCTGCTCGTGACAACCTAAAAGAACTAAATTCCCATTTAGTTCCGCTTAACCGTTTGGAACAGACTGTATGATAGTATTTTTTTGTACATAGGTATTTTATGTATCTCGTTTATATAAAACGGGCAAAATTTTCTAGATAAACATAATAAAAATTAAAAATTGATAATACCTATCATGTCTCTATTGTGACTAAATTTTCAAATATATAATCTTCATAATATTTGCTGCTTTGAGATTCTCGCCGATCGTAAAATTTTATTCGAATATTATCTTCGAATGCACGTGTACATAAACATTTTCTATTGGTTCAGAATTTAATGAGTGCGGGGAATATATAGTCAAAAGAGCACCAAATTTTACTTAATCTAACCATTAATATACAATTTCTTTTTAATCAAATGAACACGAAAATTTTCTTAAGCCAAAAAAAATTAAAGTACCGGTTTCCTATGCTAGATAAAAAGTTGAAACAATTTCCGCTGAAACCGGAAATAATGCAGAATTTTTATTATAGTTTTTTAGTGGGCCTTTTTGTCTATTTTAACTTTTCTTCTAAAGAATTTTTTGTATTTCTTAAAATAAAGGAGTTATTCGAGGCGCAGCATTTCAAACAAACACCTGTATATAGAGATATATAGAGTGTTCCATTTAAATGTTTCATATACAGTGAATTTATTTTTTAATGCAACATGTACTATGTCATTACCATGGATACAGTTTTTGACAGCAATATAAATCGTATTCATTTTCATTTGCAACATAGAAAAAACCATATTTACTAGCAAAATCAAAATATTTTATTGAAAATACAAATAAAAAATAATAATAAATAAATAACTAATAAAAACTTATAATAAATATTCAAAAGTTTCTCCGTTTACTTGCATACAAAATGTTAAGCGATCATAAAAATTATTCAAAACATTCAGCAATTGCTCTTGAGGTATATTATTGGATGCTAGAACAATTTTGTCTTGTAGTTCAGCAACATCCCTAAGTTCTCCATTATATACTTTGGCCTTTAAATATCCCCAATAAAAAAATCATTGGGTGCCAAATCCGGAGATCTCGCTGGCCAATTCATCGACCCTTCTCTTCCAATCCAGCTATTTGGGAAAGTTCTATGTAAATATTCTTTAACTATTCTAGAATAATGGACTTGTGCGCCATCATGTTAAAACCATATTTGTCCATTAATATTCAGGTTTCGCAACGCAGGTAATATTTGGTTTTGCAAAAGGGTTAGATATTTTGTGGCATTAGGGTTACCGTCAATAAAAATGGCCCTATAATATTGGTTTCTATTATCCCTGCCCAAACATTTAATTTTTGCGGGATTTGAGTTCAGGAGGAATGAAACAAATGTAAATTTTCTCGACTCCAGTACCTAAAATTTTGTCTGTGCATTTCACCATTTAGAGTAAACGTTGCTTCGTCAGTAAATAAAATTCTTTGAAGCATTGTTGGGTCGGAATTTTTTCAAACATTTCAAAACAAAAATCCATACGTACTGCTGCGTCCCTTTCTAACAATTCTGGATGATTTTGAAATTTTTATGATCGAAATTTTTCTTTTTTTAAGAAGTTAAAAACAGATCCAATACTGCCACCAACGGTTTGTGCAATTGATCTTAAAGTATTTTGATTGTTTTCTTCCAATTGTAATAATATTTCCAACTGCTTCTCTTCTGTAAACACGTGGGATGTTTTTTTTATTATGTTTTGATTTAAGACATCCTTCGCGATGAAATTTATTAACTAGTCTTGAAATTGTAGAGGGATTTGGTATTGACCGATCTGGATAAGTTGCATTAAATACAGCAGAAACTTCTCTTAAACTCATTTGGGAGTTATACCAAGTTACCATCATTATTTTTTCTTCATCTGTATACATGTTGATTAATTTTTAAATCAGCAATGAGCAAAAGTATACACACTACAGTCTGTTCCAAACGGTTAAGCGGAACTAAATGGGAATTTAGTTCTTTTAGGTTGTCACGAGAAGGGACCTTGCTTGGGATATTTCATTTTTCAAGTTGGGATGTCAAAATTTAAAATTCCAACAATGAAACCATGGAAACGAATGACATATGTCAAAATTAAATATTTTTTTTAGATATTTTAATAACAAAAAAATAAATAAATGGGAAATTTGTATTAAGAATGACACAAAAAATCAAAATATAAAGAAAATGACATTTTAAAATGATATTAACCTTAACCAAAAAATGTTTATTGTAAGTATGATTTACAAAGCTTAAACTAAACGGCCGAAAGGCACGATTTAAACGATGAATGTAACTAGATTGCAAAATCTAGTTCCGCTTAACCGTTCGGAACAGACTGTAATTGTCTATGTTGCAAATGAAAATGAACACGATTTATATTGCTGTCAAAAACTGTATCCATGGTAATGACATAGTACATGTTGCATTCAAAAATTAATTCACTGTATAATCTAATATCTCACGTATTAGGTAATCAATTATTATTTTAAATATACTTTCTTATACGAGCAACTTTCAAATTTATTGCTATACCCTGTCTTCAATAAAAAGTTTTGCATTGGGAAATTAACTTAAACCACTCTGTATATCAACGAAACCCTGAAAGGTGCATAAATTCACCCTTTAAATAAATATTTCTTTTGTTACCAGGTGCAGAGCTTAATTCTCCCCACGAAGAAACGTTACCGAATCTCACCAATGAACAGTTTCGATCAAAGGAAGATCTACGTTATAACCTACCTAAACTAGAGTTACCCAACGAATTAAACTCGGGTTTAACTAACCTAGAATTCGATATAGAGGACTGTCATAGTATAGGTAATCTCTCCGAAGTTCCATCGAGTACGGTTAGCGAAAAAGACGAAAACGAAGACATTGAAATGGACCAAGAACTGAATGAACTCAGATTAAGAGTTAAACAACTAGCAATTAGACCCGTTGAAGGGGCAAGTGATAACTCTTGGGCAAATGAATTATCAGATACCGTAAATAAGTTAGATCATATGCTACTTTTGCGCGAATGTCAAAATAAAAATGATTTTTTGAGCACTGAAGAAGCAAAATTTAGTGGTTATAAAGTTGTATCAGTTGAAAATAATTTTCAAAAATGTTTTAATTATAAGAGAAATGATGCTCAAAAGTGTATGAGTCCATCGAATGCGCAAAAAAGTGATGAAATAATTTTAAAAGTAAATTCAGTTCCTCCAAGCACACTTAAAGGTGATAGTTCTTTAAGTACTCAAATTTTAAGCCCGTCGAAAAGTGTTCAAAATTTGAGCCCGGCAAAAAGTTTTCAAAATTTGAGTCCTATGAAAAGTGTTCAAAATTTTAGTCCGACTAAAAGTGTACTGAGTTTGAGCTCTTCAGAAAGTGTTCAAAATTTAAGTCCTTCAATAAGTACTCAAAATTTGAGCCCGGAAAAAAGTGTTCAAAATTTGAGCCCTGCAAAAAGTGTTCAAAATTTGAGTCCTTTGAAGAATGTTCTAACTTTGAGCTCTTCAGAAAGTGTTCAAAATTTAAGCCTTGCAAAAAGTGCTCAAAATTTAAGTCCTGCAAAAAGTGTTCACAATTTGAGTAGTGTATTTAGTGTTCAAAATATTAACACTTTAGAAAATGGTCAGAATTTGAGCCAGTCAAAAAGTGTCAACAACTTAAGTTTTTCAAAAAGTGTTCACGATTTGAGCACTGCAAAACATGTTCCAAATTTGAGCACACCAGATAGTATTCAGAATCTGACATCTTCAGAAAGTTCTCAGAAAAGTGTACAAAGTTTGAGTACTGCAAAAAGTGTTCAAAATTTGAGTCTTTCAAAAAGTGGTCAAAACTTGAGCCCTTTAAAAAGTACTCAAAGTTTGACCATATTAAATAGTATTCAGAATTTGGCCCTTTCAGAAAGTCTTCAAAATTTGAGTACTTCGAAAAGTGGTCAAAATTTGAGTCCTGCAAAAAGTGGTCAAAATTTGAGCCCTTTGAAAAGTAGCCAAAGCTTAAGCACATCAAATAGTAATCAGAATTTGGCCCCTTCAGAAAGTACTCAAAATTTGAGTCCTTCAAAAAGTGGTCAAAATTTAAGTCCTGCAAAAAGTATTCAAAATTTGAGTCCTTCAAAAAGTAGTCGGGATTTAAGTGCTCTAAAAAGTGGGCAAAATTTGAGCACTTCAGAAAATGATCGAAATTTGAGTCCTTCAAAGAGTAGTCAAAATATGAACCTTTTAAAAAATTCACAAAAAGAAGAAATTGTTCTTAAAGTGCAAAATTGCGCACCTCCAAGTTTTGAACACAATTTCGAAGACTCAAAAGTCGAAAATGTATCTAATTTAAAAAAAGATTTATCTGAAAATATTGAACATGTTGCTCAAAATTTTGAGCAACAAATTTCTCATTTAGAGCACTCTGATGTTAAGTGTGTAGATTTTTACGAAAAACCTAGTTCTCAAAATTTTGAGATTACTCAAAATTTGTCGGTAGCTCAAAGTGATACTCAAAAGGTAGTAGTAGAGCAGCTAAATAACTCAAAAGGTAAGTCTGATGGTTTGAGTAATGACTCAGTTTTAAGTCAATATTCAGAGACAGATTGTTCGAATAATTTAAATACTCAGAATTTAAGTGAAACAATGGATCAAAAATGTGATCTCGAAGCGCAAAATCGTTTTGAGAATTCTGTAGATTGTGATAGAGAATTAGAAAAATATTGTAGTTATCTTAATGTTACTTTGGAAAAATGTGATACCAAAAAGTAATTTTTTAATTTGAAAAAGATCGGCTCAAAATACGGGTGATTTATCCTATACTGCATTCTAACAGTTGAATAATGTATAAATTGAGCCGTTCTAAAAATGTTTTTTTGGTATATTTTATCAGTATTTGCGAATATTTTAAGTAATTGGGCTCAACAATGACAGAAGGCCGCACTGCGATTGCTGTAAACCAGCTAATAGAAACGAGTAATGTGAAAGTTGTTCTTATTTGGTTACATGTTAAATCATCGATTTACAATAGGAGATAGGCATGATTTTTTTAAATTTTTTATTATATTCCTCTTGTTGCATATAAACATAAAAAACTGTTTTGCATTTTTTTTAATTTGAAGGCTTTAAAAAACATAAATATATATAGCGCGCGAAAACCACGTGTGATGTCATACCCTACATAAGTACTGCGTACAGCCTACCCAGTGTACAGCGTACAGCCTACACAGTCTGTCGTGAACTTATTTGCTTGTATAACTTTTATAGATTGTGTAAAGTTAGAGTGATTTTAATTAAAATAAAGTTTAATTCTATAAAGACATTTTATACATGTTTACCGAATTAAATTTTATATTAAAATATATAACCTATATTGCAGTATTTCAATTATTCCTCTAATGTTTTGTAACTTCATGTAAACAATGTAGTAAAATTCTGACATCTAAATTACATAAATATTTACATTTTACAGAGTTGCACCGTTTACATAAAGTTATATAATACATAAATGGTTTACTTACAAGTCTGTTTTGACACCATGTATTTCTTCAGCACTGTAGCATTCATTATTTTTCAAATGTTCCATGAGCATAAAAGCATCAATGTTGGGTAAATTATCACTCTGAGCCCTAACAAAAATTTTATCGGCCATTTTAATAATAAATGCGTGAAAAATTGTTTAAAAACAAATACAAAACTCTCGAACAATACAATATACACACGTAAAGATTATGTTGTAGTCTGGGCTGTCTGGGGTTTGACGTCATGCTCAGTCGTATTTACTCGGCAACCTTCGCGCTGTGGTCGGCTTATTTCAAATTTACAATATTTTAATTAAAAAATTTGGCTGTAATATTAATTAAAATGTGATTTTTGTTTTGTTAGGTGAAATAACTAACATTAACATATCAAAAAAATGTAGTTTTAAGGAAATATAAATTTTATGCGTATCCCCTATTACTCAAAGTAATATAAAAAATAGTAATATTGCTATCAAAAATTAATATTACAAACAAACTGCAACAATAAAGTTTAAACGCGATACAAACAACACGAACTAAGCTACATGTAAACAATAAACAGTTACTCGTCTCACGAGTTCAGATTTTGTCCGCCTGGTATCACTTCATAGCGCTGTTGAGCCCAATATATTTTTGTTAGTTTGTAAAAATTTTAACTATTTTGTATAGTTTTCATATATAGGGTTTAAATCAATATAAGCGAGAATTTTCTATTAGGTCGTCAAGGATGAAATTTATTAGACCGGGAGCTCATGACAGTTTTTGGTCTCCGATTTCACACAGCATGCCTTTTGGAGGAGAGAATATTTACCCTGTGACAACAAAAAAGGGATGGTACTAAACCCCTGCACGCTTTCCGGTCATAGGGAAAATTGCATTTCCACTTAAACACAAAATTTTTGTGCTTTTCTCTGATTTAATATTGCTTGCCCTTTTGTCAAAAGAAAGTTATAACAAATTTAAAGTCTTTTAAATATATGCATGCGATTCGGAGGGTCCCAAAGGGCTCAAACGGTCATGTGATCTTGTAATAAAAAAATAAGATTTTCCGCGTTTTCATGCAGCATGCCTATAATTAAAAGACTTTAAATTTGTTATAACTTTCTTTTGACAAAAGGGCAAGCAATATTAAACCAGAGAAAAACACTAAAATTTTGTGCAAGTGGAAATGCAATTTTCCCTATGACCGGAAAGCGTGCAGGGGTTTAGTACCATCCTTTTTTTGTTGTCACAGGGTAAATATTCTCTCCTCCAAAAGGCATGCTGTATAAAATCGGAGACCAAAAATGTCATGAGCTCCCGGTCTATATAGAAAAACATGCAAAGTTGGTTGATAACTTACAAATATAAGGAATTATTTTATTTATTAAAGCATGCACCCATATTGTCTATACACTTTTGCCATTTAAGCGGCAGGTTGTTCAGGCCGGTGTTATAAAACCCTGGCGGACGAGAGTCAATGAATTCCTGGAAGGCCAGTTTTACAGCATTGTTGGAATTTAACTGTTTTCCTATTAAAAAGTTGTCCAAATTGCGGAAGAAGTGGTAGTGGTGGCTAGGTCTGGTGAGTGTGGAGGATGATGAAGAAGTTCCAACTCCAATTCCTGTAGTTTTGCCACATTTGTGCAGTGTGTGGTCTAGCGTTATCATGCAATAAGATAGTCGATCTGTTGACCAATCTAGGCTGTTTTTCTTTAAGTTTTTGCATCATTTCGTCCAGTTGGTTGCAGTATATTTCTGCTGTGATCGATGAGCCAGTTTTTTTTGTTTGGTTTTTAAGTTACCTGTACGAAATTTGGCGAACCAATTAGATATTCAGACCAATTCTGTAACTCAGTTACTATGATTATAGGAACTAAATCTGTCACTATGAGCAAGGTCAGTTATTATCATGAATGAAACTCATTATACTTTTTAAAATATTGTATCTTGTAGTAACGTTACTACACAGAAAATTTTTACAGAATTGATCTGTAAATCTGCTGCGTAGTAACACTACAGCCAAATACATTATTAATGGATCGCGCGGTCTGCGATGCCGTAGTTCCACGTAAGAACTCATACTTCATAATAGTGCGAATTTCGTTCTATTTTCAACAAAATTAATTTTTAAAAAGAGTTTTTGATATTTTTTAGAGCATACAATGATTTCTTTAAACAGGCGAGATGTGTAACTTTCCAACAAAAAAACAACGGTAAAATATTAAGCCAATGTCAAATAATAATCTGTTAAAGTTGGTAATATTATTAGCTTCTTTCATGAGTATTGAGTATCTGTGAAAATTCGTCACTGGCCATTATTTTCTTTATTTGTGGTCCGACAAAAATAAAGGTAGCAAGGATATTTAGTATAACCGCCTATGCAAGGCGGTCGGAATCTCATGCATTCCTTCTGACTGGCGTCTTTTCATAGACAGTTCTACAAAAAGTTTAAAAGCTGTCCCTCTTCACAATGGAAATAAATTTCCATCTTTTCCTTTGGCTCATTCCGTAATGCTCAAAGAAAATTACGAAAGTGTGAAAATGGTGCTTGAGAGTTTAAAGTATGATGAGTATACCTGGCCAATGATAGGGGATTTTAAGATGGTTGGATTTTTGATGGGATGCATTCCCATCAGAAATCCAACCATTCTCTTGTTTTGATAAATTCGCCGCAAATATAGCAGGATGAGTCTACCTCGTGTTTTCAACTTTTTGACGCCATTTTTTGGATCTGCCGCCACACAAAATGCGTTGTATCGCTGTAATGCGCATGCGCACAACGACTATGAACCACGTAAGTGAAATGCCACTTGATTTCATCCTTGACGACCTGATATAACTTCTATGTGTTGAATAAAGTTCTCAGATATATTTGGTCTTATGGATTCTCCATTTACCTTAAATTTTAATCCCCCCCCCCCATCTCTATTATAATTCTCTATAAATTATATCGTTGATATTTATTTATTCCCTATACGAATAATTCTTTTTTTGTAAACTTTTTTAAGAAAAAAAGTCTTAAAAAATCTGTTAGTTGTTCAATGGTAAAGCATTGAATTATTTATTTATAGTTCCTGGCTGGAATCTTGCTTTAACGTATTAGTTACTAACCTCGAATCTCACCAATAGTTTTTAAGTATATGTAAAAAGACTAATTATAAATAGGCCTAATTAAATTTTGAATTTCATAAAAAAAAGTATTAAAATGCTTTTGGTTGAATAGTATAGGATAGGGCCATAAATTGCACCTTGTTTGCAATGACTTAGCAAGTTTTGAAGCCCAGGGCAAGATATAAAATATATGATTATGCCATTAAACACTTCTATATATCGAACGTCTATCTTACTACATTGACAAAATGTCTGGCGACGAAGTAAAACGCTAGCTAGCTCAGGTAGAGTTAACGAGATGAGCAGGGGATGCCACCCAAATATTTACACCCTAAAGCCGCATTCAGAGCTCTTAAATCAATAGCTTATTCACTGTAGCTTATGGACTGTTCACTGTCACCAGCAAGTTTGTCATATAAGACGTGAAACCGTTCAGACCTCCAAATTTAATACGCTGTTTGTTGTGGATTGTGCAGAATTTTCTAAACTTATAGCTATTGAGATGTTTTAATGAGACAGACATATAAACACATTGGCTATCGCATTCTGTTAGTGACATCGTAGTTATCGAATGCCTTTACATAACCTAACATAATGTCATCATTAACAAATCTTGCTCAAAATTACAAAGACGGACAGTAAATATGATCAATTTAGGTAATTAGGTAGTTAAAATCTAAGACAACAGAATTATAAGAACGATAATACATATAAAATATTTTACGAAGGTAAATAGTTGGTTTCAAAATTCACAGATGGAGGGCTATTCGTAACGTACTAATTAATAACAGATGTGAACGGTACATGGAACGTTAAAAGAATGCATTAAAGCATAACTCAGAGCGACACAACGCAGAGTCTATAACTTGTTAATTTAAAGAGGTCTAAATGCGACTTAAAGCGGCAGATTTTTATTTACTATTTATTTGATTGTACAAAATTTTAAATTCAATTTTGACCCGTCTGGGGAAAGGGAGACGCTTTTCTCTTACCTTCACGGGAAGGTTGAGGGAGCTTTATCCCATTAATCGGCCGCATCCCAAATCCTGGCGATATGCGACCAATGGGCTCACACCAAATCCAGCTTCCGCACATTGCGAAGCAATCCGAGCAACACTGCTTTTAGCTAAAGTCTCTAGATTATATAAAGTACCGCAACGGCGGCCATATTGGGGCTAAAAATGTCGCCAACACAAATGATTTTCAGTGATTCCAACAGTACAAAAAAAAGAAACTATGGTCTATTTCAAAGTAGAAAAAAGTAGATAGCGCTGCGAACCGAGTACGATTTACACTGATCAAATACAGTATAGCGGGAAATTTAAAATTAGTTACAACTAGGGCATAGGCGTAGTAACTGGGTTAGCAAGTGATTTTTTTTTAAATATAAAAAAGGTTAATAAGATATTGAAATAAACAAGGCAGATAATACACTTACGTTATTTATATAAGCTGTTCACTTTTGTAAGAACACACTAGATCTGGTTATTTTGGTTACTTTTATGGTGTGTTACTGACTTTAAATGTCAAGTAAAAATATCCCTTACGCTGTAAAACCGACTTTAGGTTGATAAGGTTATGATCATTATAAATAAGATATCATTTTTCATTATGACATCTGTCAAATGCATCGACATTTTAAAAAAGTGACATTTTTTAATACCAACATGACATACAGCTTCAAAGGAGCAAACTATTGAAAACAAAATTCCCTCTTAGTTTGTTCTTACAAAAGTGAACCGCTTATACGACATAAATCAGTTTAATGAGAAATTTGAAAAAGTTAAAAATAAATATTAATTTTAAAAATTATGTACTATATATAAAAAGAGAGATTTGGCTAAAAGAGTTTAAACAAAGCAATAAAACAAACAATATATCTTCAGAGCTAAAGTTTCTTATTTAAATAATTATTGTAAATAAAAATTAAAAATATATGTATATATGAAGGTCTAAAAATTATATCAATAACTTCTTCTATGGGCACAATCAGCTGGGCTGTCTTTTGGCCTCACATTAGTCCTCTTTCTTGATCTGTCAACTGTCAAAAAATATTTATATGTCAGATAACCTAAAAAATATATAACTGCGTAAAAACAAATTACATGGAGAATTTTCTCCATAAAATCTACGCCAAAAATATAAATAAAAGTCTAAATATGTAAATAATAACAAAATATATGAGAAAAATTAAATAATATATATTTCCAATGTACGACACTGCACATCTGTCAACTTGGACTAAAAGCAATATTTTTACAGTGTAATAGGGATGACGATCTAAACCAATCCGAAGCAAGGACAAACAGCTCCTATCTTCTTACACACATTTTTCTACTTTGAAATAGACCATAGTACTACCAAAATTTTTATTTTAAACATTGTAATCACGATTTTTTTAATCAAAGATGCACTATAACAAAATTGTGGTACAATTTCAATTATTTTTTTTTAATTTTTATTAAATTAAATGGATATAATATATAAATTTAAATGAAACTTAACCTTAAATATTCAAACCGCTGACAAAGGAGGCTATTAAATTAGAGCGAGAAAGAGAGATGTGACAGCGCAGACGCAAACTTAAGAAAGTAAAAATTGCTGCTTTAGTTTGCTTAATAGGGGAAGCAATGTTGCCAATCAAACCCTGGGGTCTGTCGGCTTCTTCAAAGGCTTGCGCTACTTTGTATAATCCAGTGACTTTACTTTTAGCAATCAGGTCAGAGACGTAGCAGACGGGAATGATCTCGATTTCTCTCTTGAAAGCAGCTTTAAAGCTCCCCAATACACCCAAAATCAAAACTTTATTAATATTATTGGCGCATTGCATCTATGGCTATTAACATCAAATGCTATTCAACCAAAAGCGAAGACCAAAAATTATGATTTAGAACAAAACGTACTGAAAAACACAGGTTCATATTAAGAATATTTGAATTTAGAATTATGTATACATGTTACAAATTATATTATAAACACTATAAGATTGTTCAAATATTAGTAATAAATGTTTTATTTTAAAAATCAGCAGTTTTTTTTTATGGAACAGTTGTTTAAATCCTTTACAATATCCTTCCAGCTTAGTCTTTCTTCTCTATGATTACATATACTCTCTGTTCGGAATCAAGAAGTAGTAATCATGCAATGTTCACATGATAATTTTGTCGAAGTTTCTTCGTTCGTTGGCTTTTGAGCCGTAAATGCGAAATCCAATAGGGTAGCGACTTCATAATTTCAGTATTTTCAGTAATTAGTGATTTTATTGCTATCTCTGCGTTTCGAACAGGGTATAGAGAAGTATATAAACACACTTCTTACATTTTCTCAGACCATAATCCAACGTTTTAGGGTTTTGTAGGTATGACCACCAAAAAACCCTTAAAACTAGGGTGACCATTTTCTTAAGAAGGCAATGCGGGACGGAGCAAAAAAAAAGGTCCTCATCTCCCAAATCCAAGTGAAGAGCAAAAAAAAGGTCCTCACCTCCCAAATCCAAGTGAAGAGCAAAAAAAAGGTCCTCACCTCCCAAATCCAAGTGAAGAGCAAAAAAAAGGTCCTCACCTCCCAAATCCAAGTGAAGAGCAAAAAAAAAGGTCCTCACCTCCCAAATCCAAGTGAAGAGCAAAAAAAAAGGTCCTCACCTCCCAAATCCAAGTGAAGAGCAAAAAAAAAGGTCCTCACCTCCCAAATCCAAGTGAAGAGCAAAAAAAAAAGGTCCTCACCTCCCAAATCCAAGTGAAGAGCAAAAAAAAAAGGTCCTCACCTCCCAAATCCAAGTGAAGAGCAAAAAATAAATCAGCTGTGGCCACCACAGGACCGACCGCCATCATAAAGTACTTGTATAAAATACATTCTAGCAGCAGAGTAGAAATAACTTGGCCTAATATTTTCTAACAGATATTATTTATCATGACCATGGAAACGTTACATGTAAGTATAAAAAAATTTAGACAGGCTGGGCGGGGTTATGCAATTTTCAAAATCTTAATGAACCATGCTATATAAAAAAAAAAACTGCTCATATTTAGAAACCTAAATAATGGTATTAGCCATTCAAATTAAAATTAACAAAAAAAATATTTTAACATAAAATTTATTTTGGCATCCCAAATAATCATCATTCACTTACTAAAACCTGCGAAACCCTGAAATGTTGTGAAAATTCACACTTCACATCAATTTTTTAATTTTCAATTTTTGGTACTTTTCGACAATTTTATTTGATGGCCTATTAATAAAGTTGTGTGCTAGCCACTAAATCTTCAATTTTTTTCTAAACTATTTAAAGTCTGAGGTTTTCAAAAATTCAAACCGCAGGTCTCTATCTCTTACCGTTTTTGAGATATGGTTGTTTGGAACATTAAAATTGGCATTTCTATATTTAAAAAAATGATAAGTACATAATAATATTGAAAAAAGAATAAATAAAATAATGTAAACCTATGTTTGTTAATAATAATAATAATAGTTTATTTATTTAGCTAATGCTAGTAAGATCCATATTAACAAACATAAACATATAAACATTATAATAAACATTTAAATCAAATTTAATCCTTATTTTGTCAATTTAAACCATTATTTGTCCACTTAGTTCATGCAAAACGTGATTTTTGTCAAATTTAAATATCGATTTTTCGTAATTTAGCGCTTTAAAATTTTAATAACATATTTGAATTAATTGTTTGGGACCTTAAAAATAAGTAGGTCGTAAAATTAGGTTCCAAACTTGTTGCAAATTGGTTTGTAATGTTGTCTACAATAATTTCAAAACTGTATTACTGTGATAAATCATATTTTGAATGTTATCTTCTCAAATATTTAATATCAGCCCTGCCTACGAAATCCTGTAAACTATGAAAATTCACAGATTATATATTTTTTCAGATAAACAGGTTTCGTCGCATAAATGTTTACGTAATTCCTGCTAATGATATGAAAATAAAATTTCCTTATCAACTTATTTAAGAGGATTAATTATTTTTTTAATCCCATACTAATTCATTTGTGGTTAACAAAACATCGAGATAACATTAAAATGTCTTTCTTATAAATTCCAATAATTTTTTGTACGTATTTTAACATGGAATATATTGGGTCTCGTGAAAGTGTAGTTAATTCTGGAAATTTGGGTATTAAATCAAAAACTATATCTCAAAAATGGTAAGAAATAGAGACCTAAGGTTTAAATCTTTAAAAAATTTAGTTTTACGATGTTTTTTCTGTAATATTTGGTCCGTAATGACCTAAAACTAATTGGTAAAATTTTGATTTTATTTTGTAAATTTCAAAAATTCATATCTCAAAAATGGTAAGAGGTAGAGACTTGAGTTTTGAATTTTTCGAATTCTTACACCTTGTTTTGTCTAGAAAAAAATTAATGTTTGGTCCGTAATGACCTAAAACTATTGAAAATTTTGATTTTTTTGTAATTTTCAAAATTCATATCTCAAAAAAGGTAAGACATAGAGATTTGAGGTTTGAATTTTTGGAATTCTCACACCTTGTTTTGTCTAGAAAAAATTAATGTTTGGTCCGTTATGACCTAAAACTATTGAAAATTTTGATTTTTTGTAATTTTAAAAATTCATATCTCAAAATAGGTAAGAAATAGAGACTTGAGGTTTGAATTTTTGGAATTCTCACACCTTGTTTTGTCTAGAAAAATATAATGTTTGGTCCGTAATGACATAAAACTATTAGGGAAAAATTTGAAACTTTTTGTAATTTTAAAAATTCATATCTCAAAAAAGGTAAGAAATAGAGACTTGAGGTTTGAATTTTTGGAATTCTCACACCTTGTTTTGTCTAGAAAAATATAATGTTTGGTCCGTAATGACATAAAACTATTAGGGAAAAATTTGAAACTTTTTGTAATTTTAAAAATTCATATCTCAAAAAAGGTAAGAAATAGAGACTTGAGGTTTGAATTTTTGGAATTCTCACACCTTGTTTTGTCTAGAAAAAATTAATGTTTGGTCCGTAATGACCTAAAATTATTGAAAATTTTGATTTTTTTGTAATTTTAAAAATTCATATCTCAAAAAAGGTAAGAAATAGAGACTTGAGGTTTGAATTTTTGGAATTCTCACACCTTGTTTTGTCTAGAAAAAATTAATGTTTGGTCCGTAATGACCTAAAACTATTAGGGAAAATTTTGATTTTAATGGAATTTAAAAAAAATCTTATCTCAAAAAAGGTAAGAGATAGAGACTTGAGATTTAAATTTTTGGAATTCTAACATTTTATTTTGTCTAGAAAAAAATAATGTTTGGTCCGTAATGACAAAAAACAATTAGGGAAAAATTTTTCAATTTTTTTTTCGTTTTATCAAAAAATGTATATATATATTTTATGTGAAAATATTCCCAAAATTATACTGTTTCTGCAAAGATTTTCTTCTTTTTCCATTTGAAAATAAAAACAATAACTTTATATCCATATGACCAAATAACAGTAATTATGATGCTAAAAAATAAATAAAAAGTCTTAATAAGGCACTTTATTTTAAAAACAACATTTTGACAATTTATTAATAATTTAATAATTAGTTTTATTAATATTTCAAATATGTACAAAAAATATTTAAAGCTGCAAAAAAGTTCAAAAAAGTGTGCATCTTTAAATAGTTTTTGTGATAAAAATTATGGCAACAATTTAACATATTTTTGACTTCAAAACAATCAAAAAAATTACAAAAATGTACCCAACAGGCTTACTTAGGGGCTTATAACCCTTTAGAGGCACTGTAAGTAGCAAAAAAAAATTACAATAAAACAAAAATTGATTTTTTGAAAGGTTATGTAGCGGGTAAATGGTGTTGCTTTAGATGGGTTCGGGAAGCAAGCTCGGAGCGTGTTTCCCAACCGCCGAGTCGCCGGTCTGCGAGATTTTTTTTTACTTTGCAACTATTCGCCTAATAAGTTATAAACCACATAATTTTGAGATGCAAATCTCGGTCCTTAAACTGTTTAAGTAATAATTTGTTTCTTTTTTCACTAATTATATTTGATTTTTTATTTGATTTTTTATTTGTTGTTTTTTAGGGTTTTGTAGGTATGACCAAAAAACCCTTATACCGTCATTTTGTCGTCTGTCTGTCTGTCTGTCTGTCTGTCTGTCTGTCTGTCTGTCTGTCTGTCTGTTCGGTAAAAATTGTAGCCAAACGGCTAAACCTAGAGAGTTGAAATTTGGCATGCTTATACAACTCTTTGACCCGCATATAGGAAAAATACTAAAACATCTAAAAAACATATCCCCCTAAAAATATAAACAAATATGTGCTCATCGAAAAAAAAAATATATTTTTTTAATTCTGAGTAGGGTATCAAATGAAAGCCCATGGTACGTGGATTAACGATCAAATTTTTATTTTTGCAAAATAAATTATTTTGAAGCGATTTTTGCCAATATTGTGCAAAAAAAATTTTGTCCCACACCCTGTAGCCCAGATGGTTTAAACTAAAAATCTGAAAAAATTCTAAGTAATGTACATTGGTGTGAACCGGAATAGTTCAACAGGAATTTTTGATCAGATTATGTTTTTGGAAAAAAAAGCATTATTTGTGTTTTTTTGCTAATAATGTTGACAACTTATAGTTATATAATACGCTAAACAGTAACGTGTTTCTTGGTGCTGTGGCTAAGATACTTGCGTTCTGCCCAAGAATTCATATTCGGACTCATGTTCGAGTCCTACGTGAGGAGACAATATTATTTTTAATTTTTTTTTTTGCATTTTTATATTGTTTAAGTTATTTTTTCAAAATTTTAATTATATTTTGGCAATTGTTGCATTTAATTTTTAATAGCGTAAATTTAATAACCAGTGGAAATTGTTGAAATTATAATTTAATTATATATTTGAATGTACACGAAATCAAAGGGGAGGAGCTATGACTAAAAACAACCAATGGAAGCCATAGGCGCAATTTTCAAAATCTTAATGAACCTTGATATATAAAAAAAAAAAATACTGCACATCTTTAAAAACTTAAATAATGGTAATAGGCATTCGATTTAAAATTCATAAAAAAATATTTTGAGATAAAATTTGTTTTGGCATCCCAAATAATCATCATTCACTTACTAAATACCTGCAAAACCCTGAAATGTGTGAAAATTCACACTTCACATAAATTTTTTTGTGTTTGTAATCAATGTAATAAAAAATATAAAATTTTTGCGATACAAATTACTTTCTAAACATGCCGGTCCGCGAATTTTTTCTAGGTCGCTTGCCGGTCTGCCATGAAAAAAGGTTGGGAAAAGCTGGTCTATACGTGTTTTCTCGAGCGGTCTGGAGTTAAACAGAGTGACGCGGAACACTCCGAGCTTGTTTCCCGAACCCAGATTTTAATAATCAGTTAACGAAAAACTCGTGGTGCTAAATTGTTACAATACAATAAGGTACATGCATTTGTCAGAAATAGTAGATCATTATGTGGGAATTTGTTGCAAAATGACATGATTAGGGTGGAAAAAAAATATATAAAGTGTTAAAATAATATAAAAGCGGTGGGGTAGAAGAACCGGCTACTTGTGTATGAAGAAAAAAAGTCTCTTAAGATGATACAAACCTTTTTTTTATGCCAGGCTTAAGCCAGGAAAAATGCGAAGAAAAGCTATATAAATTAAAAAAAAACAAACTATTATGTACGTAATTTAATATTATTATGATAATACTACAGATGATTCCGCTTAATTTGGCCACCGAATAATTGGGGCAGCCGCTTATTTGGGCCAAATCTCAAAGAACAGAAACCAAACCAAGGTACCAACAGTAAATTTACATGTTTAATTGGGACAACATTCCGCTTAATTGGGACAGTAAATTTAAGATCACAGTACATATTATGTTACACATATTCTCAAGAAAAAATATTTACAAAAAATTTAATATTACAGCGTTATTTTATGCAGGAAGGAAATGAAGGGAGCCCTACATCCGCACTGAATACCTGTGCTGATTTTGTAGAAGTGAAATGTTACAAAAACAAAAGACAGACTACACTTGACGCATTTTTGCATTGAATTAAATTGTATGTACCTATTATTTTATTTTGGAATTTATTATTATTTTTTCTTAAAAGTTTATATTTTTTGGTTATATGTAATTTATAGTTTTGTCCAAGAGTTTATAAAGTAAAATTATTGAAAGAAAAATATGCATTGTTTAATTTTATGTGAAATTCCCTTAATTGGGGCAGCCGCTTAATTGGGCCAAAATGCCTGAGTCCTGATGTTTCCCAATTAAGCGGAATCGACTGTATTATTTTTTGAAGTCAAAAATATTGAAAAATATTTCTTATTTTATTTGGCAGTGTAAATTTTTAAAATAAGAAATATTTTTAATTATAAGACACCTTAAAATCTTAAGATTTCTTACGAGATGTCTTTTGACATCTGGTCTAAAAAATTTACAATTTTTTGGGTAAAATTTGACACAAATAAATTAATATACATTTTTAGTAACATTTAATAAATTATTATTACTATATTAGTCTATATAAGTCCACTTTATCACTAAAGTCAAAAACACTTAGCCAGATATTCTGGCACAGTCACAATGTCAATCTTAAGGCTGGGGTCAATGACCCCACAATATGCAATGGCGTACGTATTATTTTTTACAAAGTCTCGTAATAGCTAATTATGTATAGTATTTCCAAAATGAAATGGCCACTCTTGTTGAGAAGCTTAACAATGCGGTAATGGATTTATGGCAGTAATCCCAAGACTCGTAGCTTTAAAAAGAATATAAGAGGTATTGAGGGAATTTTAAATTTAAATCGAATATATGTAACACTAGTTCAATTAAGTTTCTTAAAAACCATTAAGGATATTTTCTAAATTTATAATCCTATTGTTTCTAAATTTTAGGGGTTGTTATACTTGTTTGTTAGATAATTTTCACCGTTCATAGCGTGCATACATTAACAACATGGCTCTTTGGCGACCATTTGATTTTGAAGAAATTCCTAATTTCTGTGGTGAAATTAGTGAATCTGTGCAAGGTGATTTGGAGAGCGAAAATATGGACGTTGACGTGGAATGCGAAAATGTGGACGTGGCTACTAAAGAAAAATGTAAATTGTCAGAAGATTGCAAAGTTCTGATACTTAAAGTTTATAAAAAGTTAGTTTCGGAAGGTAATGACAAACTTATACTTAGAACTGCGGAAATAACTAGTGTTCCATACAAAACAATTCAACGTATCAATGTTCGTGGCAAAAATCAATAACGAAAACGACCAGATTTACAAGTTTTCAAGAAAATAGATAGTTATATGTCTAAAACAATAATAAATAAAATAAACGAATTTTATTCGAAAAATATAGTGCTGACTGTGCATCTTTTAATAAAAAAGTTGGAAGAATCAAATTTTCATACAAAGTTAGCCATATGTATAATTATTTGAAATTGCTAGGATTTATTTTTATTGCAAAAAAGAATGATTTTTGTTTGTTCAAATTTGAAGTATTTAATATAGACTATAAGACTATAAAGACTTTAAAACAAAACGATTTTTAAACATGCCTATATTTATAATTCAAATATAGCCAGTAAAAATGTGAAGGGATGTCATGAGAGTATATACAGTTCATTCTAAACAGCATATAAAAAAACAGGTTTATTTTAAATAATTATTACGGTGCTGGCAACTATTATTAACAGAACCATAAACTCAGCAGATATAATGGTTATACTGTCAGCCATTATTGGAATCAATAAGTGAGGATGGCCATTTCATTTTGGAAATACTATATTCGGTTCGCAGCGTTATCTATTCACTTCTTATTTGACACAGAGTTTAGTGCAGCTAGCTAAGTAATATGAAATAGAATTTAGTATTTTCAATTTTAAAACTACCCCGCTGTTTGATACACATTCTTTCTATTTTTCTCTTCGTGCCCCTACTATACGTACGCCAATGCAATTATGTAACAATTAAAAAAATATTTACAAATTTTTGTTTTACCGAAAAAACCCGTTACTTTCTAACATGATTTAAAATTTTTGTTTTATTAATTTTTTAATTATTTAATGTTTTTTTCCGTTCTTTATTTTCACTTATTTCTTTTATTTTTCGAATTTATTATTAAATCTTCTTTCCACGCTTTGCATCAAGGAATTTTATTTGATGCTATCAAAGTTGCTCGTCATGATATCCATTTCTATTCAATGGTTGTCTCTCTGCTGAGTCATTTGGACGATTTCTCTTGAAGAAACCACACTGAAAAAAATAAATTAATATAATATTACTCTTAAAAGTATTAAAATGCTAAAATTAATAACAACACAGGTCAACAAAAAAAAATTTTTTTTTGAGTCTCTATTTTAATGACTATTTTCTGATTCTTTATATCGAAAGATAACTAAAACATTCGTTTATTTTTGAAAAACTTTGCTTTTGTACATTTTACAACGATCAATATATATTTATTTATTTTTATGACCATATAAGGCGAAGCGCGTTATATTAAGTATGGGTGGGGACGAGCGGGTGGAAAGCAAGTGGCATTTCACTTACGTGGTTCATAGTTGATATACGCATGCGCATTGCAGCGATACAACGCATTTTGTGTGGCGCCAGATCCAAAAATGGCGTCAAAAAGTTGTAAACACGAGGTAGACTCATCCTTGCGGCGAATTTATCAAAACAAGAGAATGGTTGAAAATATTAATGGTTGGGAATGCATCCCATCAGAAATCCAACCATCTTAAAATCCCCTATCACTGGCCAGGTATACTCATCATACTTTAAACTCTCAAGCAGCATTTTAAAATTTTCGTAATTTTCTTTGAGCTTTACGGAATGAGCCAAAGGAAGAGATGGAAATCTATTTCCATTGTGAAGAAGGAGAGCTTTTAAACTTTTTGTAGAACTGTCTACGAAAAGACGCCAGTCAGAAGGAATGCATGAGATTCCGACCGCCTTGCATAGGCGGTTATACTAAATATCCTTGCTACCTTTATTTTTGTTGGAACACAAATAAAGAAAATAATGGCCAGTGACGAATTATCACAAATACTCAATACTCATGAAAGGAAAGCCTGAAAGCAGTGGTTCATGGTTTTCTCGGAAACAACGGAGCAGACAATTACAAAGAGCTTATTACAACTATGCTTGATAACTTTAAACTCATGGGTTGCAGAATGTCCCTTAAAGTGTATAAGTTACATGCGTACTTGGAGCAATTTAAAGATAACATGAGAGCCTATTCGGAAGAACAAGGTGAACGTTTTCATCAAGACGTGATGGACGTCGTTATCAGGGGGTCGTCAATACAATGAGAGTATGATGGGGGACTATATTTGGGGGCTAATACGAGAAAGTCCATACAATCACAGAAGAAATACGAAAAATAATCATTTCTAAACTTTTTTATATATTCTGTTACAGTAGTTGTTCGTTTCGAATGGTTTTCTTGTAAGTAAAACTGATTCAAATTCATAGCAAAAGTTTGTATTATTTTTACATACAATAAAGGTCTAAAAAAATTGATGTGAAGTGTGAATTTTCACACATTCCTGGGTTTTGCAGGTATTTAATAACTGAATGATGATTATTTGGGATGCCAAAAAAAATTTTATGTCAAAACATTTGTTTATGAATTTTAATTCGAATGCCTAATACCATTATTTAAGTTTCTAAATATGTGCAGTATTTTTTTTATATAGCAGATTCATTAAGATTTTGAAAATTGCGCCTATGGCTTCCATTGGCTGCTTAAATCATAAGCCCCTCCCTCTGATTTCGTATACATTCAAACATAGAATTAAATTATAATTTCAACACGTCCCACTGGTTATTAAATTTACGCTTTTAAAAATTAAATGCTACATTTACCAAAATATAACTAGAATTTTAATAAAATAATTTAAACAAAATAAAAATGCAAAAAAAAACAGAAAAAATAAAATTAACAGGATTCGAACCCTAGTTTGCAAATTAAGTTACATTATTAAGCGGAAGAAAAAACCAACTACGCCACTAGAGCTACTAATCTGGTGTGTTACATAGCGAATTAAATATTTAACATATTTTAGTTAAAAACACAAAAAATGCGTTATTTTCCGAAAACATAATCTGAACAAAAATTCCTGTTGTACTATTCCGGTTCACACCCATGTACATTACTTAGAATTTTTTCAGATTTTTAGTTTAAACCATCTGGGCTACAGGGTGTGGGACAAAATTTTTTTTGCACAATTTTGGCAAAAATCGCATCAAAATAATTTATTTTGCAAAAATAAAATTTTGATCTTTAATCCACGTACTAAGGGCTTTCATTTGATACACTACTCAGAATTATAAAAAAATATATTTTTTTTTCGATGAGCACATATTTGTTTACATTTTTAGGGGGATATGTTTTTTAGATGTTTTAGTATTTTTCCTATGTGTGGGTCAAAGAGTTGTATAAGCATGCCAAATTTCAACTCTCTAGGTTTAGCCGTTTGGCTACTATTTTTACCGAACAGACAGACAGACAGACAGACAGACAGACAGACGACAAAATGACGGTATAAGGGTTTTTTGGTCATACCTACAAAACCCTAAAAAGGGAAATTTTCTTAAAATCCGTTATTTCATTCTGATAGCTACAAAAGCAAACTTTTTCGGGTAAAACTATTTTTTCTTTAATTAATAATGTGGAAGAAATAAAAATCAGATATTCAGAACCCAGACTAAAAATTCCTGTTGACCGGTGTAATCTATACAGGAGGCTTTTAGGGGAATATTAAAAAATATCAGTTTTGAATAAAAACTTACCTTATAAAGTAACAAAATGAGGAGTAATAATATGATAGCACCAGCGCAGGCTGATAGAACGACCACCCAAAGTGGTACCACGTCTACTTTGGGTTCCGTGTCTGTTGGGATGACATTTGTGAAGACCTCATGGGCGTGAATGTGTCTCTCTTCAATTTTTGGAGTACCAATGTATGGCAGTTTATCTATTCTTGCTCTGAGCATTGAAGAAAGTTGAACTGGACTCTTACCCATCTGAAAAATATAAAAAATTGATGTTTTTTTTTTTTAGTCTCAGTCTAAAGCAATTAATTAAAAATAATGGGACATTTTCATAATCTTGTACTAAATATTGCAATTAAGCGTTACTTGTTAAATTAAGAAAGTATGATGAATACCGGGTTTACGTTGGTAGAGTAAAAGAGCTAGTAACTAGCGTAAGTAACTAGGAACTAGTTACTATCTCTGTGTAAACAGTTGACAATGTGACTAGAAGAGTACTAGCTTCTAGTAATTGGGCTAGGATAGCAGCTAGCACGTCGACGTATTTACTAGCTACTGTCTTTTCCCCCACTACGCAAAATTGATTCATTTCAAATTGGCGGCAAGCGGTAACCTGTCTAGACAAATAGAAAAAAACCCATTTCAGAAAAGTTACAATTTATTTACATAAATTGCGTAACATTGATTTATTAATGATTTTTGAAATCATCTGTGAAATAACTGCCTTTGATACACGAAAAAGATGTTGTAGACTACAATAACTATTTCCTGTGGCTAGGAAATAAAGCGTTAATTCCAATTTTATTTTTGATGGAATCGCATCCCTTATTAGTGTATCAGTTCGTTGTATTAATGGACTAACTAAATTTATAAGCCTATTAAAATCATCTGGTGTCATTCTTAAACACAGTCTGTACTCTTTTTGATCTTCCACGGCTAATTCACGAAATAGAATGACTGATGCGCCATGGGTAGTTCTTCTATCAATCTATTTTTTAACACATTTTCATTTAGGCTTATATTCTGTACCGATTACTTCAATAAGACAATCAATTATTTCCTCCACAAGAAATGATGTCATTCAAAATACCATTTTTTTAATGACATCACGCCGGCGACTATGTATATCCACATCCATAAACTATTTTTTGCAAAAAGATAACTTCACTACAAAATCACAGTGAAGATGTCAAATGTATTTTGACGCTTACTATCCAGAAAATAAGATATGTATGTCAATTGCGTATGAACACCTACTATCCTGAAAATAAGATAGTAGAGTAAAGCGCGTAGTACTTGAGCTAGTTACTAGCTCTTTTACTCTATCAATGTAAACCTGGCATATCATTAGTTGCGTTCATAATCTCTATACTACGAACTTTTAATAGAGAAGTGTGTTTGGCAACGATTTCTGTTGTCGATAGAAAGAGATAGACATATGCACTGTAGAACATGTTAAAAGAGATAGAAGATGCGTTACTAGCTTGTTCTATTATCGCGGTAAAAACACAAACATAACCTTGTTTCTTTGACAGCGTTGGGAGACGATTTTTTATAATTATTTAACAATAATTATAAATATTTTAAAAGAATTATAAGTAAAAATGTAATGGTACCTAACTAATTATTCATGTTATTAACTAGTTACCTATATCTTGTTGATATGAATCTTTTACAAAATAACGTAAAGCAATACATATTCAGTTGAAATATTTCCACCTTTTGAAGATACCAGTTTTATATCATCATTTGAGATTTTAATTAATATTTTAACTATTTTATAAATTTAATTCTTCACAGATTATGAATATGGCCCAAAATATTTGAAATTACCTTTTTGAGTGTCTGGACGTTGACTCTAAATCTCAAAACAACATAAGCTTCTTCGTTGCTTAACAAAGGTCCAACTTTGCACATTAGGGTCTTGCAGTGTGTGGCATTGCAATGGATATTAAGATCGTTGAGGTCGTTTGCATCTCTTTTATGTCTTTGGTATCTATTGGCGATATTTTGAGGATATTCTGTTGGTACATTATCTCCCGAATATCTGTAAAAATAAAGTAAAATTAAAAGCACCGAAGAGGTCTATCAGAGTTAGCAGTGGCAACTTTTTGCTTTGCTTTTGCTTTGATTTGCTTGAATTTATTGTATGGATACGCGATTTTTTGAATCCGTAGACGAATTTAATAACCTGTGGCACTAACTTGTTAATTAAAATTTATAAAAATATTTTAATTATATTATTTATATAAAGATACAAAGTAACAAAATATAAACTATTTTAGATCATGTAGTACCAAGTAACTTCCAAATTTAACGTTATACCTCATCTTCAATAATAAAAAAAATAGTGTATTGGGCCCGGTAGTTCAATTTCAACCACCTGTATACTATTGATAAAATATTAATATATGTGTTTATTCTCATAAAGAATTATTTTAAGCAATTCTGTTCCTTATTTATTAATTGTTAATGACTATATTCCTTAATGAGCTTTATCAGGATTAGCCATCTTGATATGTAGTGATACGTGATTTTTGCAAGTGGCGTCTTCATTTTTTTCTGACGTTTTTAGTTATTTTTAAGTGATAAAAGTGCAGAAAATACTTGAAATAGTGTGTTATAGTGTGGACTTTAGTGTTTGGACTCCATGCAGACCAAAATTGGAGCGACTGGAAAGGTATTTGTAGAAATTTTTGTTAATTTTATAATGTAAATCTTTGTTATGTAGAATGTGCTTCTATGGACAATATAGAAACACATACATGCATACACTATCGGCTATAACTAGAAAAACAAAACTATTTTTTAAATCAGTTTCATAAATCCCGATTATTGACTAAATGAATATTGAATTATATTGGTATAGAAAGAACAATTTATAAGTTAGAACCTGCTCTTAAAAATATTTGTTGTACTGGTACAATAAATAAAATAATAATATATAAATAAATATATATATATATATATATATTTATATATAGGGGGGCCGCAGACAATATTTAAGTTATTTTGGGGAGTCCCATGCCAGAAAAGGTTGAGAAACACTGATGTATACCATATTTTCTGACGGAGAGAGTAGTATGTATATTTTTATTTTTTAAATAATATTTTCATTACTCGTGCTTCTCTTAATATGTTTAAACCGGCCCTGCAAATACTTACCGATGTGAATGTGATTCGGACCTAGATTCTCCGCCACTGGAATAGGTTCTGGAGCCTTGAGAACCACCTTGAGTTTCCCATGTCCTAGAGAACCCACTTTCGGAACCACCTTGTCTATCAGTACCATAAGTTCGAGAGTATTGACTTTCTTGGGAATTTTGACCTCCACCACGTTGGGTTTGAGATTGGGTTCTACGATCTTGCTCACGCCTAAAAAAAAAATTGATGTGAAGTGTGACTTTTCACACATTTCAAGGTTTCGCAGGTATTTAGTAAGTGAATGATGATTATTTGGGATGCCAAAACAAATTTTATGTCAAAATACTTTTTTATGAATTTTAATTCGAATGCCTAATACCAGTATTTAAGTTTCTAAATATGTGCAGTATTTTTTTTATATAGCAAGGTTCATTACGATTTTGAAAATTACCTATGGCTTCCATTGGTTGCTTAAATCATAGAATTAAATTATAATTTCAACACTTCCCACTGGTTATTAAATTTACGCTTTTAAAAATTAAATGCAACATTTACCAAAATATAACTATAATTTTGACAAAATAATTTAAACAAAATAAAAATGCAAAAAAAAAAACAGGAAAAATAAAATTGACAGGAATCGAAGTGTAGTTTGTAAATTAGGAAGCGAGGACACTACGCACTACGCTACGGGCGCTTACTTAGTTATTGTGTTACATAGCGAATTAAATAATTTATATATTTTAGTTAAAAACACAAAAAATGCCTTATTTTCCGAAAACAATCTGATCAAAAATTCCTGTTGTACTATTCCGGTTCACATCAATGTACATTACTTAGAATTTTTTCAGATTTTTAGTTTAAACCATCTGGGCTACGTGTGGGACAAAAAAAAATTTGCACAATTTTGGCAAAAATCGCGTCCAAATAATTTATTTTACAAAAAAAAAAATTGATCATTAATCCACGTACTAAGGGCTTTCATTTGATACCCTACTCAGAATTTTAAAAGAATATATTTTTTTTCTATGAGCACATATTTGTTTATATTTTTAAGGGGATATATTTTTTAATGTTTTAGAATTTTTCCTATGTGCGGGTCAAAGAGTTGTATAAGCATGCCAAATTTCAACTCTCTAGGTTTAGCCGTTTGGCTACAATTTTTACCGAACAGACAGACAGACAGACGACAAAATGACGGTATAAGGATTTTTTGGTCATACCTATAAAACCCTAAAAATGACCTTCGAATTAACTCTTTAACTTAATAATGAAAATTCACAAACTTTTCTGCTTCGCTAAAAATTTTTTAGCTTCATCAAGTGCTATAAGCAGTTCATTTTTGTAAGAACAAACTAATAGGAAATTTTGTTTCCAATAGTTTGCACCTTTGAAGCTGTATGTCATGTTGGTATTAAAAAATGTCACTTTTTTAAAATGTCGATCCATTTGACATATGTCATAATGAAAAATTATATCTTAATTATAATGATCATAACCTTATCAACCTAAAATCGGTTTTACAGCGTAAGGAATATTTTTAATTGACATTTAAAGTTAGTAACACACTATAAAAGTAACCAAAATATCCAGATCTAGTTTGTTCTTACAAAAGTGAACTGCTTATATTCTATCATAATTAATCTAGTCAAAGATCTAGTAACGTATTACAAAATGAAATATACATACAATGTTTTTCATTTAATCAGGTATTAAATAATAAACATTTCCACCAAACTGATTGGTTATTAAATTATACTTTGAAGAAAGTTGAATCAAACTTTACCTGTCTTCAGATCCTTGCCGAGAATGATGTCTTTCTCCACTTCTTTCTCCAGAATAAGCTCTTGAGGTACCATAGCTAACACCTGAGTGTCCATAATTTCTGTTGTCTTCATAAGAACCCAAATCTGGATCAATAGGAAGATCAGTTTCTTGCGATGTATAGGCATAATTTGAATCGTATTCGTCCACGTGACCGGATAAATTTTCTTCACCATGAGTTGAATGTACTCCCAAATCTAAAAGACCAGTTCTGAAACCACCTCCAGCAGCAGCAGCTCCTAAACCTAAAAAAAATTTGAAGAAATTTCATATATCTCAATAGTATAGTCAGATTGCTGATAGGTGACTGTTACATGTATGTATCAAGTAGTGAATTCATATAATAATCTAGTTACCATTTTTCAGCGATTTTAAAAATGTTTTTTGTTATTTGTCTTAGCTGTCAGTGTCTGTTAATAATATCAATTAATAGAGCTTGCGGCCAATTATTAAATTCACAAACTTTAATTTTAAATCTGCTGGAATATTTTAATTCCGAAAAAGAGAACAATGGGCCACTTATTTCTCTATCTTGTGTCCATCAAAGAGTAGCAGCTGCCTTAAAGATTTCGGAACCAACAATTCGTAGAATTATAAAATGTAATAAATCTGAACTTCTCACTAACAAAATCACGAGAAAACGAAGGAAATTAAAGTCTGATCCAGTTTATTTTATTGATACATTGGCACAAACGTATGGTCATGAAGTACTAAGATTACCTCCTTATCACTGCCAGTTTAACCCCATTGAACAAATTTGGGGTATAACAGAAAATTATTATGATAGACATATTGGTCAAAACGGATATAGTGATAACGAAGTTTTGTAAATGTGGCAAGTAGCCTGTGATCAAATTGTGAAACTTGGGCAAAATCTGTTAAAAAAATCGAAAATTTAATAAATGAATGGTGGGAAAGGGAAAGGATTGTTGATGATATTAATCCAATAATAATAAATACAAGAAATTACAGTGGTAGTTCAGATGACGACGATATCATACATTACAGTGATTAATTTTTTTTAAATAAAAATAAACATTTAAATACAACTTGTAGCAATATATTATATGAATAAATATATTTTTACTTAATATTTTATTACTTTGTACTTAGGGGAAACATAAAAATTTAATTAAATTAAACAACAAATTATAATCCAAAATTTACGTATGAGTATAAGTTTTTCCTTATTTATAATTATTACCTTAAAATTAATAATTTTGTTTGAGTACTGCTGTGAATTTATTTTCGCGCTCGAATTAGTAAAGATATCTACGAATCATGCCGTTACTTTCTAATGCTTTATTTTTTATTAAAATAATTTAGAAGGTTAGTTGTCAACTTGCGTCACTATACGTTACTATGGGTATGCAAATAATTATAATGATATAGACAGAGAAAACATATAGTATTGTACATCGATACTTATAGCAACGAACAGTCACCTATCAGCAATCCGACTATAATATAAAAGTAACATAATTTCTTACCTAAAGATGGATCATAAGGGGTATTGTTATATTTTCCATAAGTTGATCTGTGTCTTTCAGAACTTTGTCCACTTTGGTGACCAGTTTGATGACCGCTAGCTTCTCCAGTTTCACCACGAGAATGGTGGACTTCTCCACGATTATAGTGGTCTTCCCCGCGACTCTGATGCGTTTCACCCCTATGAACTTCACCCCTACCATGAGCTTCGCCTCTACTATGAACTTCGCCTCGACTTTGATGGGTTTCACCACGACTGTGTACTTCCCCACGATTTTCACCACGAGCCTGATGGGCTTCTCCTCGACTTTGATGTGATTCTTGTCCATAACTACCTTGATGTGACTCTTGGGAATGTTTTCCTTGGTTTATTACCTCTTGGGTGTAATCATCGATACCTGTAAAATATTAAAACACTAGATGAAAAGCCCGTTGCCTCGGCCAACATTTATTTCACCAATACCGACATTAAGATCATCATTTGCTGATGTTATCACTATTAAAAACATCGCAATGCAGAGAGCTAAGTACTGGTTCGACACCAATCGACTCTACCTAAACCTCAACAAGACCCAAAAAATTCTTTTAACACTAAAAACAAACAATTTTAATAATTCGCTATCTGTGAACCTACTAAGGGTACTAATTGATCCCAAATTCAATTTGGGTCAACATGTTGGTGCACTGGCAAACAAATTATGTTCTGCAATATATTTACTAAGAAACCTGACATCCATTTTAAGTACTGACGTACTAAGAATTGCTATGCTATGCATTATTCCACTCCCAGATAACATATGGCATTACAGCATGGGGTCATTCGGCAGCAGCTAACAGAATTTTTAGCCTACAACGACGTGCAATCAGAGTAATGACGATGGTGACGCAAAAGGGTTCTTCATCGACACCGTTTTAATTTTTTATCAATAATTGAGTCAGTTTTTCTAGGTCTACCTGGTTTTGGTAGTGCTGGTATTTCTTTCATTAAAATTATGAATAGTTTTACTTACTACTGAACGGTGCAAATTTAGTCCGCAATCAAAATTTGTTTTTCACCGTCATTATATTTTTTTATTATTAATTCTTGATATCATTGCTTAAATATACACCACTTGGCATTTTTAATTATCAAAATTATAAAAACAATTCCCAAGTTACCAGGTCTACAAGTATGAAATGCGGATTTTTTTTTTAAATAAAACACATTAAACTCAAAAGAACAGTAAAAGTTTATTTATTCAAAGTATGCTCCATTAGAAGTTATACATTTTTTCTATCTTTCAGGCAATTTGTGAAAACCTCGCCAGTAGAACTCTTCCCCTTTCCCCGAAAACCATTCATCTAGCCATTCTTTCACATTTTCATATGAACAAAAGTGCTGCTCGGCAAGTGCGTGACCCATCGATGCGAACAAGTGGTAATCTGAAGGGGCCAAGTCTGGTGAGTAAGCGGTATGGGGTAGAACTTCCCACTTGAGTGCCTCCAATTTGTTGCAAACTGCTTTTGCCTTATGTGATGGAGCGTTATCGCGAAGAAAGATTACCTTGTGCTGTCTTTTTTCGTATTCTGGTCGTTTTATGAGCAGCGAATGGTTCAATTGGATCAGTTGTTGTTGGTAGCGTTGGGTATTAACTGTTTCACCAGGTTTTAACAATTCATAATAGACCACACCCTTTTGGTCCCACCAAGTACAGAGCATTGTCTTTTTGCCAAAACGATTCGGTCTTGCAGTTGATGTGGATGGTGAGCCTGGCTTCACCCATGATTTTTTGCGTTTGGGATTTTCAAAATAAATCCATTTTTCATCGCCAGTAATGATACGATGCAAAAAGACTTTCTTTTGTATCGTGCAAGCAAAATTTCACAAGTGTTTTTGCGTTTTTCCATCTGCCTCTCATTCAATGCATGTGGAACCCATCTGCCGACCCATCTGCCGACATCAAACAACTTGTTGACTAACGCCTAACTGCTTTGCTAGTTGTTTTTGTGATTGACTATCGTCTTCCTGTAGCAATGTTTCCAATTTTGTATCTTCATATTTTTTTGGAGGTTTTCCATGTTCTTTGTCTGTAAGATCAAAGTCACCACTTTTGACACGCCGAAACCATCGTTCACACGTATCTTGCGATGGAGCATATTCACCATAAGCTTCTCGAAGCAGTCGGTATGATTCAGCAGCAGTTTTTTTCAAATGAAAACAAAACAGTAGTATTGTCCGCGAATGCTCTTTATTTGGCACAAAATTTGACAATTTTAACACAGTAAAACAAAACTATATGATCACTTTTCAAATTATAACCTATACGCATTTGACACTAATGATAACTTAACAAAACGCCATATGTGTTGAAACTTTGAACTATACATCCTGTTTGCGCGGCAAGTTTGAAAAAAATCCGCATTTCATACTTGTAGACCTGGTATACTGAATAAAAATAATGTTTTTATTTAGGGCCTAACAGTTAGTTAGTTAGTTAAAAATTTTGTCGCACATCAACAAAAGCTATTTGCGCCTAACGCAGCCCATCTAAATGTCTAAGCTACATAATAAAAACAATAAATAAGACAATAAATAAATAAATAAAATCATGAAAATATCGCACTCAATAAAAGAAATCTTGCACGGACAAATACAAATAAATAAAATAAAAAGTCTGTTCGAAAAAATGAACAGACTCAGGGTGATGGTAAGAGGTTGTAAAGGGGTCAATTACCATCGAATATCACAGTCAATAACTAGAACATATTAAAATAAGGTGCAAGACTTCACACATAGAACAGTAGGTTCGATACTCTCAGGAAGAGTATCAGCCTGTCCATGAGTACCCTGTCGTTACCTAAAGCAACTGACAGGTCATAGCACAGGCCTAACCTCTCCCTGACATCCTTAAACTGTATACACTCAGTTAAAAAGTGTAACACAGACAAATCTGTGTTACATCCCAGCAAACATTTTTATACGGGCCAGTACTGGTAAAGCACATACTCCCCGGCATTGAAAGTAATGGGCCAGTACCCCGGTGTCCCCGTGGCCGTTACTGGCCCATTGATGTATCAGTTGCTGGCCCAGCAACGGTAAAGTGCAAAATAATCGCATTAGTTGCAAGATTTATTTCTGATGGTTTTAAGTAAAAAGTATGAGTGAAGAAGAGTGCTTATAAAATGCTGGTAAAGTACTTCGTATAGGCGGAATGCGAAATACAAATGTGAAGTACATTATTAATACTGGCGTTGCACTTACTTTTGGTGCCAGTAATTTACCAGCATAAAAGCAGTTTGCCAGCATTCGGCCGTTAGTTGAATGTTTGCTGGGATGTCTCACAGATAGTTTGTTTCTTTACTTATGGCTTGACTGATTTAAAACAGAATTTATTTAGTTAAAAGCAATATTACCAGATCAATTATGAATATTTATAAAAACCACCATAAATTTTAGCAAACGGTTTACGGTAACCACAACCGGTTTACGAAAGCCACCAGTTTCCGAAAACCGGGGAAAACTTGCATGATACCATTGGTTATACGGTATTCTTGGTTTTATCTACGAAATCATATAAATAGCTTCTTACCTTGATTGACTGATTCCTCAGTTACAAAAGAATTATAAACTTTCATGCCACCACCATCTTCTTGACTAGTTTCTCCACGTCTTCTATCCAAAGTCCAAGTAATTTTATGTGTTGCATTTTGTTGTGTTCCAGTTTGTCTTCCATAACCTGAACTTCCATGACCAGAACTTCCCTGGGCAGAGCTTCCATGATAAAGTTCATCTTGTCCATAAGTTCTTCTATTTTCATCTGAAGTTTGTCGATGTCCTGATGATTCCCGATGTGTTTCTCTACCAACATCCTGACCACCTCCCGAAGTTTGTCGATGTGTAGCCGAAGATTCCCGATGTGACTCTCTACCAGCCTCCTGCCCACCTCCCGAAGTTTGTCTATGTCCTGCCGAAGATTCCCGATGTGACTCTCTACCAGCCTCCTGTCCACCTCCCGAAGTTTGTCGATGTCCACTCGATGACTCCCGATGAAACTCTCTACCCGTCTCTTGTCCACTTCCCGAAGATTGCCGATGTCCACTCGAATGGTGAGCATCCTGTCCACTTCGGCCAGAAGTTTCGAAATGGTACTCTCTACCTTCTTGTCCACTACCCGATGTTTGCCGATAACCACCCGAAGATTCATGGTATTCTCTTCCAGATTCTTGACTACCTTGTCGATGTCCAGTTGATCCTCGATGAGATTCTCTATGGATTTCATTTTGACGATGGCCCTGGACTCCGTTCCAGTCAAAATGACCTTCACCTTGACTATGGGCGCCTGATTGACTAGTGGAGCCTTGCTGGGATTCTTGGGTAAATGTTTGACCACCTGAGACTGAGAATTGGGCTCCTTCACCAGACTGAGATGCTGTAACAAACCAAATGTTAGGGATCACTGGGACTGGACAGACAAACTCCATCATACATATTACTATATGAAACTAAGAGAGATAAGTTAAGAATATAAATTGGAAAGAGAGCTACAATGAATTTATTTTTTAATGCAACATGTACTATGTCATTACCATGGATACAGTTTTTGACAGCAATATAAATCATGTTCATTTTCATTTGCAACATAGAAAAAACCATATTTACTAGCAAAATCAAAATATATTATTGAAATTACAAATAAAAAAATAATAATAAATAAATAACTAATAATAAATGTTCAAAACTTTCTCCGTTTACTTGCATACAAAATGTTAAGCGATCATAAAAATGATTCAAAACATTCAACAATTGGCCTTGAGGTATATTGTTGGATGCTTAAACAATCATGTCTTGCAGTTCAGCAACATCCCTAAGTTCTCCATTATATACTTTGGCCTTTAAATATCCCCAATAAAAAAAATCATTGGGTGCCAAATCCGGAGATCTCGCTGGCCAATTCATCGACCCTCCTCTTCCAATCCAGCTATTTGGGAAAGTTCTATGTAAATATTCTTTAACTATTCTAGAATAATGGACTTGTGCGCCATCATGTTGAAACCATACTTGTCCATTAATATTCTGGTTTCGCAACGCAGATAATATTTGGTTTTGCAAAAGGGTTAGATATTTTTCGGCATTAAGGTTACCGTCAATAAAAAAAGGCCCTATAATATTGGTTCCTATTATCCCTGCCCATTTAATTTTTGCGGCCTTTGAGTTCGGGAGGAATGAAACAAATGTAAATTTTCTCGACTCCAGTACCTAAAATTTTGTCTGTGCACTTCACCATTTAGAGTAAACCTTGCTTCGTTAGTAAATAAAATTCTTTGAAGCATTGTTGGGTCGGAATTAATTTTTTCAAACATTTCAAAACAAAAATCCATACGTACTGCTGCGTCCCTTTCTAACAATTCTTGATGATTTTGAAATTTGTATAATCGAAACTTTTCTCTTTTTTTAAAGTTAAAAACAGATCCAATACTGACACCAACGGTTTATGCAATTGATTTTAAAGTATTTTGATTGTTTTCTTCCACTTGTAATAATATTTCCAACTGCTTCTCTTCTGTAAGCACGTGGGATGTTGTTAATTTTTTATTATGTTTTGACTTAAGCCATCCTTCGCGATGAAATTTATTAACTAGTCTTGAAATTGTAGAGGGATTTGGTATTGGCCGATCTGAATAAGTTGCACTAAATACAGCAGAAACTTCTCTTAAACTCATTTGGGAGTTATACCAAGTTACCATCATTATTTTTTCTTCATCTGTATACATGTTGATTTTAAATCAGCAATGAGTAAATGTATACACACTAATTGTCTATGTTGCAAATTAAAATGAACACGATTTATATTGCTGTCAAAAACTGTATCCATGGTAATGACATAGTACATGTTGCATTAAAAAATAAATTCACTGTATATTATTAGATACAGACTGGTGGAAAGAAAGAAAATAATATTATGAAAGGGATGGATATAGCCTGCAAGGAAAAGTAAGAAAGAAGGAACAAAGTGAAGACTGTAGTTTGCTTACTGACAGTAAACAATAAAGAGTAAAATTAGAATGAACTAACCTGTTTCTTGGGCAGCACCTCCTCTAGAAGAAGTATAATAAACCTTAGATCGACTACCTCCTGAAGAACTATGTTGAGTCTCCCTGGTAACTCCATCAGGTCCAGTTACCGTCGTCTTATTCCACGAATGACTTTCCACTGGTCCACTTCCTGATTGAGAGCTATTCCAGCTGCTACTCCAAGTCTTTTCATATTTTGAACCTTCTGCTTTAGAACTTTCGGCTTTTGAACGATTTAGATGAACAAATGAACCATCTCCGTCATCAAAGTTTGATTCTGATTCATCTTGTTTTCTGTGAGTTGTTTGAATATGACTCCCTGAGCCATAGGACACACTGCCAGAAGATACAGATTTTTTTATTTTGATTCCAACTTCTGATTCCAGATAAGAAAAATTTCTGGCGTCCATCTGGAAGAATTAAAAAAATATTTTAGCAAAATGGCATTCAAAGAATGAAATAATAACATAAAATTAATTAATTTTCCCTTTCAGACCCCCACAATAATTTTTTAAAGGTTAATTTTTTCAATAATCCCCTAAATCCGATATTTCGAGGGGAAAGATTTTTTTGGGGTGTCATCCCTAGTGTCATGCAGCACATATCCCAAAAACTACCTTTTAAGTTTTTACAAAAACTATAGTCGGATTGCTGATAGGTGACTGTTCGTTGCTACAAGTATCGATATCCAATACTATAGCTTTCTCTGTCTATATCATTAAATTATTTGCATACCCATAGTAACGTATAGTGACGCAAGTTAACAACTAACCTTCCAAATTATTTTAACAAAAAACAAAGCTAGAAAGAAATGGCATGATTCGTAGATATCTTTGCTAATTAGAGCACGAAAATAAATTTACAGCAGTACTCAAACAAACAAAATTATTAATTTTAAGGTAATAATTATAAATAAGGAAAAACTTATACTCATACGTAAATTTTGGATTATATTTTGTTGTTTAATTAAATAAAATTTTTGTTTCCCCTAAGTACAAAGTAATAAAATATTAAGTAAAAATATATTTATTCATATAAGATATTGCTACAAGTTGTATTTAAATGTTTATTTTTATTTAAAAAAATTAGTTACTGTAATGCATGATATCGTCGTCATCTGAAGTATCGCTGTCATTTCTTGTATTTATTATTATTGGATTAATATCATCAACAATCCTTTCCCTTTCCCACCATTCATTTATTAAATTATCGATTTTTTTAACAAATTTTGCCCAAGTTTCTCAACTAATTTGATCACAGGCTACTTGCCACATTTTCAAAACTTCGTTATCACTATATCCGTTTTAACCAATATGTCTATCATAATAATTTTTTGTTATACCCCAAATTAGTTCAATGGGGTTAAACTGGCAGTGATAAGGAGGTAATCTTAGTACTTCATGACCATACGTTTGTACCAATGTATCAATAAAATAAACTGGTTCAGATTTTAATTTCCTTCGTTTTCTCGTGATTTTGTTAGTGAGAAGTTCAGATTTATTACATTTTATAATTCTACGAATTGTTGATTCCGAAATCTTTAAGGCAGCTGCTACTCTTTGATGGACAGAAGATAGAGAAATAAGTGGCCCATTGTTCTCTTTTTCGGAATTAAAATATTCCAGCAGATTTAAAATCAAAGTTTGTGAATTTAATAATTGGCTGCAAACTCTACTAATTAATATTATTAACATACACTGATAGCTAAGACAAATAACCAAAAACATTTTTAAAATCGCTGAAAAATGGTAACTAAATTATTATATGAATGCACTGCTTGATACATACATGTAACAGTCACCTATCAGTAATCCGACTATAAGAAAGAATTTTTTATTTGGAACAAACTGTTTTATTGCTTTTCAAAATATTCGCCTTTAAGATTTATACACTTTTGCATGCGTTCAAACCAATTCTCAAAACATTTTTTCCATTCTGAAGTTGGTATCTCAAAAACACGATTTTCGAAGGCTTCAACAGTTTCTTGAGGTGATGAAAGTGCTGTACACGCATTTTTTGTTTGTCATTGGGGAACAAAAAATGTCGTTAGGGGATAAATCAGGTGAATACGGGCAATGTAGACATTAATTCGATGTTTTCTCCTTCAAATAATTAATTGTTTGACGTGCTGTGTGGGAGCTTGCATTGTCATAATGAAGAATGATGCGACGTTTTTGGTTGTTTTTCCTGATTTTGTTGACTTCTGGTAAACAAATTGTTGTATACCATTCAGTTATTAACTGTTCTTCGATCTTCTAAAGGAAAGGTTGCGACATGTCCAGTACAACCGAAGAAACATTTTCTTGGAAGTGCTTCATGAACGAACAACTTTTGTGTGTTTCGGTTTATCTTGGAAGACCCAAACAGTGGATTGTTGCTTAGTTTCCGGTTCATATGAATAAATCCAAGTTTCGTCACCTGTAACGATGTTGTATACGGATTTTGCAGTGCCTAGGTTGATTTTTTTTAGCATTCCCTTACACCAATCAACACTAGCCTTTTTTTGAGCTTCGGTCAAATTATGCGAAATCCATCGTGAACAGATCTTTTTCACAGCAAAATGTTCATGCAAAATCGAATGTATTGCAATCTGCGATATGCCAAAGGATGCCTCTATCTCACGGTAAGTCACATGCCGATCTTCTTCAATCATTTTGGACACACCATAGATGTTTTTTTGAATCACAACAGATTTTGGTCGATCTTCACGAAATTTATCACTGACGGACGCACGACCACGACGAAATGAAATTGCAGTCTGCAATATGCTAAAGGCCAAAAATTTTTCTTTCTTAGTTTTTGTAAAAACTTAAAAGTTAGCCCTCGTATGTTACATAGTTTTTTTTTTTTAATTTTATTTTTGGCCTTTGCTGCTTCATCAATCCTGGACAATGTTTTATTTTTGAGAAAATTTCATGCCTGAACGGGATTTGAACCCGAGACCTTAGCAATGCAGAGCACACGTGTTACCATTACGCTATGCCGGTCGGCTGTTATATACCGTATTTTTCGGACCATAAGGCGCACCTTTTTACACAGAAAAATCGACTAACAATTGGGGTGCGTCTTATGGTCCGAAGATACAGGTGGGTTATTTCAAAAGTGTGCGATATTAGTATGGAATCAATTCGCAGCGCATAAAACAGGATCAACCAAGAAAATATAATAGACATGAACACAGAATTAGTAATTTCTGGAGGCCTTACAAGTCAAGGACAACCCTTGGGTCGATTAATAAACCATTTAATAATTTTATGCGGGAAGAGTGGAACAAACGAATGATAAACCCAAATCGCAATGTTACAGCAACGGATGAAACGGACGACAATTTTAAAAGTACCTGGGTAAAAAATTCATGGGAATCTGTAAAGAAAAGACGATTATAAAGTCTTTTAAGAAATTCGGTATAAGCAACGCATTGCATAATATCGAAGATGACTTGGTTTTTGAAGAGATTGACAACAATAGTTCAGACGAAAATAATACGAACAATGACATTAAGAGGACGAGTGATAGTACAGAGAGTGAAGATGAACAGAATGTTGCTGGTACAAGTTATTGTAATAATAAATATTCTTTCTAAAAATTGTCTTTTAAATTTGTGGTGCGTCTTATGGTCCGAAAAATACGGTAGTTAATAATTTTAGTGTTTTAGATCTAACTAGCATTAAAATTAAAGTTAATGAGTAAGTTGATGCTTACAAAATGAAATTTAACCTACAGTAACTTTCAAAGGATTTAGAACTGTTGATTTTTCACAAGTAATCCCGTCAGAAGTTTCTGTCTCCATTAAATACAGCAGATCGTCACCTATGAACAAAAACATAAATTAAACGTTGAATACCATTAACATGTTATAGTGCGTTCGAAGGTGAGTTTGCAGTACAGGGCATATGGAGTAGTTCTTTTTCATACTTTCTAATGGGTTTACAGAATGACGCTATCCTTTTCTTGCTAGTCGACGTTGCCAGCTCTAAAACGCGCTGATCTGTGAAGACGCAGTATTCTACAAATGGCCATTTGTTTTTGTTGAGTGTTATTTTGGGTTTTATTAAGAGTTGATTTTTGTAAATAATACGAGTTTTTCATATTATTATAATTGACACATTTGACACTTTTAAAACATTTGGCAACGCCGCTCCCATTTGCCATAAGAGCTATACTGCAAACTCACCTTCGAACGCACTATAGACTAGTGGTTCTCAAATTTTTTAGGATTTCTTGCATGGCGGTGCCTTTAAAATTTATTGGATGGTTCGCCGACTAAAATTCAAACTGAAAAAAGAGACTTACCACTCATAGTTTCCTCTGGCCAAAGGAAGAGGGCACTGGCTTCTTTAATAAGAGAAGGCCCATTGTTCCGGATACTGTAAAAATGAAGTATCTGAGGACCAATGTCCTGCTCTCTGGTAAAATTTTCCACGACAGTGAAGTTGGAAGAATTATAGAATAAATCTGGTGTTTTCGGCCAACTAAAACCAAGAAAATATACAGTAAATACAAAGAAAATATTTGGAAAATAAACTAAGTAGCCATCACTACTTACCCAGTAAGAGATAATTCAGTTTCCACCCAAATGTTGATGGACAATTGTTTATTGTTATCATTCATAGTGAAATTATCTTCAGGATTTGTACTGTTGACCCACATCAGAAAATCGTAACTAGGTGCCATTTCTTCTTCTTGCCTAGGATCTAGAAGCACCTTAAAATGCACCTGAAACAATAGAATAATTTTAAATTAAATATCTTAGCAAAAAAAAAATATTTTAAAATATTTTTCCTTTTATAAATTTAGCGGTGTAACTGTCATCATAGATCAAATATCTAAAAATGTAGACAATGTAGTAATTCATTTCTATTAATGATTCATTAATTACACAGCCCAACAGACATTTTGGTGCCTGTGAATTTTTAACTGTCTCTAGGTAATTTTTGGGCACAGAATCCAAAACAGCCGTCAGATTTGGTCTATCAGATCTTGTTTTTGAGATACGCTATATTGACCTCTTTTACAATAAAATATCTTATTTATTAACTTGAGTATTTTTCACGTTATTACTGTTACTATTTGCTCCAACTGCCAGTTACAAACACAAAAGAGACAAAGTAAGGTGTTTATTTCACAAAGTAGATAAATATACATTCATCACTTATCACTTAAAAATGTTCTTTTGTACGACTTTCTAGCATGGAGTTTACCAGACCAGTCTTTCTGAAGACTCCAACAGTAGTAGGCCATCATGTGGATATCTTATCTTCCTTGATATCTATCTTCCATAGTTTTATGTCCTGATGGAATCTTCCAGTTTTTCAGTGTTAATCCCAGGAAATTTACGTGTCAAGTAGCCTACACAAAGTCCATCTCGATTTAAAGCCTTCAAAAATTGCTACATAAGCCCAAACTTGATATGCAAGGGTGGAAATATAATTTTCTCTCTCGCAACCAAAGGTTCGTTGGCAACGTTTTGTTTTTCTTGAATTATGACATTTCTTAATGGAAATCACCCAATTTCTGTTAACCCAGTGCTGAACCTTAGCTGTGCTGTCCCAAATACATAAAAAACAAGGATATTTTGTATATCCACTTTGCTGTCCAAGTAGGAAGTTTAACCGTTTTTAGATAAAAAACTAAAATCAATTAGTCTGTATCTCAAAAACTAGAGCTGCTACGAAAAAGAGTCAGGTATTTTTGGAATCAGCACATCAAAAATATCCAAAATCAGTTCTTACTTTTCCGGCATCAAGATAAAAAAATTATTTTGTTGGGCAATGTTATTATTATTATCAACATATAATCTTTATATATAAAACTGAATATTTGTGGGTATGTCCTGAAATTCTAACCCACTTCCAGATACGCTACCGAGTTGAAATTTTGCATACAGGTAGGAAATGCCTTCATCATAACTAGAAAAATCGAAAATCTCAAAAAAGTCCCATCAGAAACGAGAAATTCATAATTATGTTTTTAATTATATTAGTTTTGTTTCAAAGGTTATTTGGACAACTATAGTAAGTTTGTGGAACATCGATCAATTTCGTTCGGCGCGATTCACTTTGCAATAGGTGATAAGATTTCTTTATTCAGTTATTTAGTAAAATTTATGATTAGTGTGTATGCAGAGCGAGCCCCTATTTTCTGGTTTTTTATTTTTGGGCATTTTATGAACTTTGTTATTTTTATTTAATTTTTAACATAAATGCCTTCCCCCCGTAATCATGAGTTCTGTATACGTCACTGTCCCTTAACCCATGGTAAAATCGCAAAAGATGGATAAGTGTCAAAGAAAAACTGATAACTTACCATTCTGTCTGCTGGTAAAGGATTACCAATATCACATTTTAGAGTCCTGTTTGAAGCTTCAGATGGAGCTGAACAGGTCACTGGAGTTCCAACACTATCTTCTTCCATTTTAATATTGTAATAATCAACTTTCTCTGGCATTTTCATATAAAACATTGATTCAAAAGAGTCTTCTCCTTCATTCTGGACGATTACATCAATTTCTAACCTCTTCTTAGATCCTAGCAGATACTTATTAACATTCCTAAAAAAAAAGGTAAAAACAATAACGTAATACAAGGTGTCTCAAAAGAAATTTTATATTTAGTGGATCGATTAAAAAAAAAGTAAGCCGTATATAGAAAAAATGTTTATTAATTATTAAAAAACACTTTTTGGGGATTTATTTCTTAAAAATAAAATCGTCTAAATGTAGACCCTCGCGTTCCGGCACTCATTTAATCGAACAGTAAAATTACTTATGACGTCTCGGCAGGTGGACTCAGGGATGGCAGCCATTTCGTGACGGATATTTTCTTTCAAATGCGCCAGTGAAATCGGTTTATTGGCGTAAACTTTAGATTTAAGATAACCCCATAGGAAAAAGTCCATAGGGGTTAAATCTGGACTGCGTGGAGGCCAATTTATGTCACCTCTCCGGGAGATCAATTTGCCTGAGAAAATTTCACGAACACGTGGCAGAGACATATTGGACGTGTGTAAAATTGCTCCGTCCTGTTGGAATCATATTCTTTGGTTATAGCCAGGAAAGTTTTGCAGTTCAATTACCAAGAAGTTGTCTAACATCTCCACATAACGCTCTAAATTCACTGTAACTGCACGCCCCCTTTCGTCTTCAAAAAAGTAAGGGACGATAATTCCTCGCGCCAACATCGCAGCCCATACGGTCACTTTAGGCAAATGTAGGGGTTTCTGATGTTTGCGTTTCGGATTCGTTGCACTCCAGTAGCGGCAGTTCTGCTTATTTACGTGGCCATTGCGATGAAAATGAGCTTCATCCGAAAACAAAATGTTGGTACCCGTGGAAAATCGCTCAATCACCTGATTTACGAAATTAAGCCTCTGACTGGCATCTTGGGGCTTTAATTCTTGCACCAATTGAATTTTGTAGGGGTGCAGCTTTAGGTCTTTGTGCATAATGCGATGTAATGATGATCTATGCACATTTAAAGCACTTGCGCGCTTCCGAATTGAAAGGTTCGGGTCGTCACGAACAGACTGATTAACATTCTCCACGTTTTCTACCGTTCTTGATGACCTAGGTCGCCCGGATTTTGATTTATCCAGCGTTGTACCAGTCTCTTCAAACTTTTTAACCCAATGTCGAATGAGAGGAATGCTTGGCGCATCATTTAAGTGGCGAAAACCTCGAATACTGCAGAATTTTCTACGCGCTACAGTCGCCGAATCACCGTTTTAGTAAAACTCTCGCACGCATAACGCGCGGTCTGCTCCCAAGAAACGCTCCATAGCGACTGAATTCCCAAGAGCCAGGCTACCGATTGACATAACCCCCGCGCCCCTCGGATACGTTGCGTTCACGCAGTAAGCTAAATAAATATAAAATTTCTTTTGAGACACCTTGTATAACATAGAGACCGATCGCGGGCAGTTTATTATGAATCCAACACTTCCTTGACAGGATGTGGGACGTTATACCATGAGTTCAAAAAGAAATTAAAAAAGAGTTAGCCATGGAAAAATAAAATAATTTCGTTGGCACAGAAAAGGAAAAATTTGTCATAGGGTACATTCGATTTGACGCTCTGAGCGTTCCGAGCACGTTCTGTACACTCAAACGTGTTCGATTTGACGCTCGGAGTACACTCAATTGCATTCGTTTTGCGATCGAGCGAGCATTTAGAGTGCGCTCTATGTGTTCGGGGTTTTAAGACCGAGCATATGGAATATGACGTAAAAAAGTCGGGGAACGGCGGGAAAGAAATGAAAGTTTAAAATTAAATTATAAATAAAATAAAAATAATAGCCTTAGGGCCGAGAGTTCCAGTTGCTAATAAACTGTCCAATAAGTTTATTAGCAACATAATTTTTTTTCCGAGAGTTCCACCCCTAAATAGTTATTAGGTTGCTAATAAACAGGCTTATTTGTCTAATAACTTATAGGCAACATGAAGTGCTTAATAAAGTGACATATAACCAAAAACAAGTTCGCAAAATGTGTTAATATTTCAATTTTAATTAAAAACCGTATAATTTTAAAAGATTATACGAATGTGTAGTTTTTAAACATTTATATAATGGTGATTTTAGTGTTTTATATACATTTAAGTTGTATTTTGGCGAAATCGACGATCTGTTTGGGTGAATTTATAAATTATGGACAACCGTTTTTAGAATATTTTGGGCATTTATTGTAAATGTGATATATAAAGAACAATATATAAATATATATTTTTAAATAAACATTGTCTTTTATTTTTACATATGTATTTATTTCAATTACGATTACAACACACTACAAACAATACTTTAAGCATTACTATTTATATAAAAATGATAGAGAATAAGAATACAGACGCAATTATTGGCAGAATAATAAAGATGTGTGGCTGAAAATTGCTGATAAGTTTAATTCATATTGTTTAAGGAATGTAAAATTAAGGAAAATATCGCTGTCTTCTTATTTTCAGTCACTTTTGTATTATAAAATGCTATTTTTATTAACTTCTCTTCTATCTATATTGTCCTCTTTTTCTGTGATAAAATTTGTTGAACGCCGTTTAATTGTCATTTTAACAGTAACACAAAAAATATACGTAATGTCATTGAATGTCAAGTCAAACTATTTATTGTCAAAATATTTAATGTCAAAATATTCAGTGTCAAAATTTCATCTCACTTTAGCTCTACAAATTTACGTATAGCTCTAACCCTCTTGCACCGTGTTACTATCTTCATAAGAAATACCAATGCAAAAACAAAAAATTATGTTGCTAATAAACTATTGGAAGGATTTTGTAACTTGGAAATCACCAATAAATTTATTAGCTTCATAAATATATTATGTGTCAAATAACTATTAGGGAGTTTATTAGGAACTGGAACTCTCGGCCCTTAGACAAATAACAATAAACAAATAATATTGTTATTTATCTATGGCTACAGAGTACGGCCATTTTATGTATTTGTGACGTTCTGTAAACAGCAAAAAAATTATTAAAATACACCGTGCATAAAATTAAAATGGAAAAAAATTCATTAAATTAATTCATTAATTATTATTTAATTTTATTTCTTCATCATTTTAAAAAAATCAGGGAAAAACCGAGGTATATAATTTTGATTCATGACTGACGTGAATTAATCTGACACTAAAAACGCCGCCTAAAATTGTAGGGTTAGATTTTATAAACATTACGTCACAAGAACGCTCGCTCCGTTAGTGCTCTATTCATGACGTCACCATCAACTGTTAGCTCAGCGCTCGCTCTACTCTGTACAACTCGAATGCACCCATAGAGAACAAAGAATTACTTACGGTTGTGAAATTAAACGCAAATCTGGTATACAAATATCATCTGGTCCACAATTTTTAGGTATGGTAATCCTATCTTTCGATGATGGATAATTTGGACTCAACATTGGAGGGAACACTGTTGTAGTCGAACGTCTATAGGATCGAAGATCTCTATGTTCATCTTTTAAACTGTACCTCATTTCTACCTCTATGGGAGTCAGTTTGTCTCTTAGATTTTCCTATAATTTTAAATATATCATTGATATTTTCTTGCTAAATGCAGATTTCAATAAAATATCTGTTGGCAGTACTTACTTTTAGGTAGACTACGTAACTGTTGCAGTTTAATTGTTGATGTTCCAGCCTCCAGGTTTGGTTCATTGAGCTCTGTCTTTCTGAATTAATGAAGAACATTCTGGGGTCTCTATGCTTCAAGGCGTCCAAAATATATTGCACATTTAATTCTAAAAAATATAAATTATAAAAATACAAAAGACGGAAGCACTCCTTAAAGTGATTTTTTTCGAAGCTCTCTAAATATTCATTTACGGAGATCACACTGCGACCAAAGTCTTAGAAAAAAAATAAGTTTGAAAAGAGACAGAGAGAAAACGTCAGAGTGTGCAAGATCAGAGGGTGCAAAGGGCATGGCATCAAAAAATGGATGCCATGATCTTTCCGATTTTGGGATCACTTTTGCTGGGTTGCAAATGGTTATAGCCCCACAGTTGTACATGACATTAAGAAAAAGAAAAAGAAACTCCTTCTATAGTCGGATTGCTGATAGGTGACTGTTCGTTGCTACAAGTATCGATATACAATACCATATGCTTTCTCTGTCTATATCATTATAATTATTTGCATACCCATAGTAACGTATAGTGACGCAAGTTGACAACTAACCTTCCAAATTACTTTATTAAAAAACAAAGCACTAGAAAGAAACGGAATTATTCGTAGATATCTTTGCTAATTGGAGCACGAAAATAAATTTACAGCAGTACTCAAACAAACAAAATTATTAATTTTAAGGTAATAATTATAAATAAAGAAAAACTTATACGTAAATTTTGGATTATAATTGGTTGTTTATTTAAATTAAATTTTTATGTTTCCCCTAAGCACAAAGTAATAAAATATTAAGTAAAAATATATTTATTCATATAATATATTGCTACAAGTTGTATTTAAATGTTTATTTTTATTTTAAAACAATTTGTCACTGTAATGCATGATATCGTCGTCATCTGAACTATCGCTGTCATTTCTTGTATTTATTATTATTGGATTAATATCATCAACAATCTTTTCCCTTTCCCACCATTCATTTATTAAATTTTCGATTTTTTTAACAGATTTTGCCCAAGTTTCACAACTAATTTGATCACAGGCTACTTGCCACATTTTCAAAACTTCGTTATCACTATATCCGTTTTGACCAATATGTCTATCATAATAATTTTTTGTTATACCCCAAATTAGTTCAATGGGGTTAAACTGGCAGTGATAAGGAGGTAATCTTAGTACTTCATGACCATACGTTTGTGCCAATGTATCAATAAAATAAACTGGTTCAGATTTTAATATCCTTCGTTTTCTCGTGATTTTGTTAGTGAGAAGTTCAGATTTATTACATTTTATAATTCTACGAATTGTTGATTCCGAAATCTTTAAGGCAGCTGCTACTCTTTGACGGACACAAGATAGAGAAATAAGTGGTCCATTGTTCTCTTTTTCGGATTTAAAATATTCCAGCAGATTTAAAATTAAAGTTTGTGAATTTAATAATTGGCCGCAAGATCTATTAATTAATATTATTACCAGACACTGACAGCTAAGACAAATAACAAAAAACATTTTTAAAATCGCTGAAAAATGGTAACTAGATTATTATATAAATGCATATGTCTAAACATAAACATACTTTTACTTTTGACAACATTAAAATTTTACATATACAGCCAAAAAGATTAAAATTGGATTTATTAGAGATATTTGAAATTAAGAAAGCGATTTCTAAGTCAAGAATTCTCATGAATGAACAAGTTAAGTTTGTCGCCTTTTAGATGGTCGCCTTTTCTTAATGCCTTTTAATCCTCTCTCTCATATAATTTTACCTTTTAGGTAGGGTTTTCCTAATTATAGCCACATTTGTTCCAATACTCTCTCCTCTCTCATAGTTTAAAATTTTTCTATTTATATGAATGTATTTCTATAAACCCTTTGTATTTCTGAAGATGGCTTCATAAGCCGAAATACGTATCAAATAAACTTGTTTTATTTTATTCTTTGAAACTAACCAAGTGTTTTATTATCTTTTCCTGTTATTCAATATGTTTCAACGAGAGCCTACAACCGAATCTATCGATTTAATTATAAGATTGGGAATTCCAGGCGTACAAATCCGCGCAAGCATAAAAGTGAATCAACGTATATCGGCAGAATCAATTATTTAAACAAATCAGTTGTTTTCTTACCTACAGATCTACCAACACCTCTTCCACTGTAACTGAAACAGGCCCTAATTTCAGTACAGATCACTCGGTCTCCATTTCTCAAACTGCAAGCCCTGTCTTCCATATTGATTACTTTGTTGGCCATTTGGAAAATCACACTACTATTCACTTTGATTACTGGACGAGATCTGAAATATCAAAGAATTTATAAGTTGTAATTACAGTCGTCCTTTGAGGAGGACAATCCTTTTTACAGTCTTTTCCTGTGTCCTTCCTTAAGACAAAGAAGGACGTGGATTATTATATTATGATTCATTTACTTTAACATTAAATCGGCTTGTAAATTATTCCTTTCTGTGTTTTAAATGAAGGTACATCTACTAAGCCACACCACAAACATCACACTCCCGCAGATCCAACTGGAATGCGGCTCGGTGGACTCACATTGAAAAAATGCGATTCGTGCAATGTGCAAAATGCAATGTTTATAACGCGTTCATTGCAGCTCAGTAGATGCATTTACAGAAAGAGATGCGATTAGTACGCTATCTGAGTCGTGTACAACGCTGCCCAGTGGAAGCTTACGTTACATATGCTAAGCCATAAGTTCACTAGATTTAACTTACTTGAAGACAACAGCGGTATCTGACAGATAAGATCCAACCACCATATCTGGATATTCATTATTGTCCAAATCTATATTATTTCCTGCGACTGAGAAGCCAAATGTGTACATATGGGTTTGGGTAACATTTTCAGCGTAAATTATTTGCGATGGAAGTTCTCTAAGCCCAGATTTGGATCCATAGTAAATGTAGACAACGCCTCTTCCACGTTCTCCAGCATAAGGGGCCCCAACTGCAATATCTGCAAAATAATAAGGATACATTAAATATTTATTTTTATAATTCTTTGAGAAGTATTAGTAAAAATATGTATTATTGTCCAAACAGAATTGTTATGATTGAATATCGTTACGTTAAGAAAATTGCATTTAGTTTAGTACGTTAACTGACAATGAGAGCGTTTAGCAAACGTAAGTGAAGAAAAACGTGACATAATAATCAGAACTCAACCTGTTTATTTTGTGATTACAGTTAACTGTTGTCAGTTCGCTAAACGACCAGAAAGCAAAATACTGCGATCTGGAAGTCAATATACTCAACAATTCCGTTCACTAAATGCACCCAACATTTTCAGAACGATTAATCTTTGTTCAATCGCCAAATTGTTCAGATTTAACTGCTCTAAACTTTTTTCTGTGGGGTTATAGCCCCCCGAATACTCCACTGATTAGGAGTTCCTCCAAACTTCCAAAAACTTACCATCGTAACCATCGAGATCTAAATCACCAAGAGATGCCACAGATAACCCAAATCTTCCTTTACTGAAAGTTCCATCTCTTGTATGAAGTTTTTGGTATCTTCCCTGTAAAAATAAAAATGCATTGAAATAGCCCTCAAAAAAAATTAATTTCTAAAAAAAATCGCGATGTATTGAAACTAATTAGCCAATTCTGTGCAAACCATAAATAATTTCTTAAGCAATCTATAGGCATTACGGGTACTTATAGGCAATTGATTTATTCTTCACGTATCCGTAATATTTACAAGTAACATTAAGGGTGCGTGCAGAATCAACCATTTGACTATATAATACCCTTAACGCATATAGATTGCTTACGGTACGCGTTACGGCAGAGATGGCGAACCATTTTGTAGATTCAAATCGCGGATCAAATATATTATGCGTAAATAATATTCTGCCGCGTTAGGGTGTAAGTATTTGTGTAGAATTTCCAGCTGATCTCTTTAACTCTTCCTGAACTAGCGGCCTTATGTTTGACATGTATAATACATGTATATAGACTTCCGTGCATCCAGGAAATGCATATGACAGATAATAATTCCATTTCGCTATTTTCATCATATTTACTGATTTCCCTATCATATTTCGTGAATGCGCTCGCTTAGAGCTAACCTTAGTTATCTTAGAATCTCTCTTTAGAATCTTTAGAGCTACAAGATCTTTTTTTACCGACCGCCATCAAGGGACCGCCATATATAAGGGAGGTATTGTGATCATGGATCTCCACGTATTGAGGTCCCTACATAACGATTTGACTATTTTTTTCATGATGTCTGTCAGTCTGCCTGTCTGTCTGTCTGTATGTCTGTTTGTCGGTCTGTCGGTCTGTCTGTTCGTCCGTGTACCCGTGCAGAGCAAATTCGGCTAAAAGGATTTTTATGAAACTTCATAATTACACATATTTACGAGTTGATCAACTTTTGGTAAAAATCAATTAACTAGAAATGGGAGTTTACTCGTATCGGTTTTTAGATTTTTGCGAATATTCCATAACAGAGAAATATTTCGAAAAAAATTATTTGACAAAAGTTACTTTAAAAGCAATAACTAACAACTTTTATTTAAGACATTTTTTGATAAAGCAGCATAAATTAAACAAGTACTTTGTGATGACGATCGGTCCTGTGGTGGCCACAGCTGATTTTTTACGGGTCATTTGAAATCATATGGGTCACACGTTTTTCATCACAGCCTTACGGGTTGCGCAGAATTGACCCAATAATAATTTTTTTACCCACCCTGAATTCCTTGTTTCTTTGGTATCGAACGTATATTCTCCCAACTTCATATTTTTTTTCTTTGACACTTTTTTCTGTAGTGAATAAAGGAGCTCCTATAACAATATCATCAAATCCGTCTCCATCTATATCCGCCGAAGCTATAGAGTACCCAAAATAGGCACCCAATTGGTCCCCACTAATATTCTGATGGTTGGTTAGGTTCCATGTATAAAGAACCACCTAAAAGAAAAATTAATAATATTAAATGTAAATTTTCTGTTAAATATCAATATTTTTGGAACACATTTTTGACAATAATCACGTCAAAATTATTAATATTATTATTAATAGTGGAAGGGTTGGTGCAAACTAAATACACCTAACCAGTTAAATATTTTATTTCTTCTTCAGAGCTACACAGTTGTGTACATAGGCGCCCGCAGTTTTTTTGTTTTTCAATGAGCGTGAGCAAAATAGGAATGTATATTTTTGAAAATACGAGGGTTTCCTCTTATATTTCGGGATTGCGCTAAACTAGTTCTGCCATTTGGCAACTGATGCTTCTCGCATTGGATGCCACATAATTTGACAATCGGAGGAATATTGGACAATAAAAAAGGTTTGGAATAAAATACTTAAAAGTGGAGAATCCAGGGAGGGGTAAGTGCGCTCTTCAGGGCCGGCCCGAGAAAAAGCGGGGCCCAGTGCAAGATGCTCGTGCGGGGCCTTCTTCTTCTAAAAAAACACATTCAAAATATTTGAATTTTGTAATATTGCACTTATTATTTGTAACACTAATAATTTATGAATAATTATAATTAATATTTAACAAAATAATATAAATAGCTAAAAAGATCTATAAATACCTATTTCATAACGACCACTGCCCATAGAAAACCTATTAGGTGTGTTCGATTTGCACATTTGCAGTTACTGTTTACTGCCGCGTTAAAAAAATCTGTTCGTTTTGTTTCGCTGTAACTGCAAATCTGTTCGATTTGTCGTAATTTACTGCCAGTTTATGACGCTACTGCGAAAAAGTTACAGCTGCTTCTCTTGCGGATTATTTGTTACGGCTGTGTTTGTTTACCTTTTTGAGTTGGTACCATAGATAAAGAATAAATGGTTGGTACTTTGTTTTTGACTTTTTGACAGGAATATGGCTAGCATATTTGTTTTGATATTTATACTATATTCTTTGATGGCTAATGTCTTACAAATTCTTTATTTTTGAATATCCTGGGACAATAGTTTCTACAAAAATTTTCAATTTTTCTATCCTGGGGCATTTTGTAAACCTCGCAAATACAGTTCATAACTTCATCATCCGAACTCGAAAAATCTAAATCTGAATCAGATGATTCTGGATTTGATAATATTTCAAGATCCATTAAATATATCTAATATTTTTCACCCTTTCGACACTAGGCTGTCCAGATTTTTTTCACAGAAAAAGAGTATACTAAAAAAAAGGTTACACTCCAAAAATTCAAATAATTAGCAAAAAACAGAGGTCCTCGTTCAAAAATACTAGTGACGAGCAAAAACAAAGGTCTTCACTCCCAAAATAGAAGTGATGAGCAAAAAAAAAGGTCCTCACTTCTAAACTAGAAGTAATAAAAACAAGTGACCATCAAAAAAGAGTATATTCAGGTTTTTTTTATAAAAAGTAAGAGTATAGAAAATATTACTCAAAAAAGAGTATAATACTCTTACAAAGAGTACGTCTGGTCACCCTATTCGACACACAAGATAATCTCCGAACCAAATCGTAAAAAGATTCTTAACCTGGAAAGTTATCTGACATCTGTCTGACATTTAACATTTACGTCAGACGTACTTCTTATTCTTTACGTATAAACAAATCGAACAGAAAATTAAACTCGCTGTATGTTACCAGATTTTAGTAGTAAACTGCTAACTGCAGCGTTTTACTGCTAGCGTTTAGCAGTATAACGCGAAGGTTCAAATCGAACATACCTATTGTTATGAAATCTCATTCTGAAAACAGTACTGAAATAATGACGCGACCCAGATGCCCATAGAACGTTTTAGACCGTACGCAAAGGTGCCTTATTGAGATGCGGATATAATTTCAAACTGTTTAATCGGTATGAAGAAAAAAGTTTAATTAAATCGACTAGAAATAAGTCCAAATCATTTCATATTTTGTATAATGGTAAACTGCAACTATGAAAAGAACCGATTTAGTCATTCTTTAAATTAAAAAAAAATCTAGGGTCGCGCGTTGCCTTCCGAAACGCGGGGCCTTGTGCGGTCGCACCGTTCGCACCACCCTCTGGCCGGCCCTGGCCCTCTCTTACCTCTTACACGGGCGCCCATGATTGTGTAGATCGTCAAACTGGTGGTTCATTTGAACATTTTTTTTCTGTATAATTTTCGTCTTACCTTTCCAACTAATTTTCTATCCCCAGTATTTCCTCTTGGCATCCCAATAGCGACTCCAGTTTGTCCATCACCTGTGAAATCGCCTACGGCTAGTGAGTAACCCATATATGAATCATCATCTCTAGGAGACCCTTCTTTGGTTGCATATACACTTGGTCTATTAGTCAAATTTTGACCATAAGCTTGACCTATGAAAATAAAATAAAATGTTACAAAATAATAAAGAGTAACGCAGCATTTCCCTTGGTTTTAGCAATATTATGAGATAAATTCTACAGTGTATTAAAACATAAATGATTTATGTTGGGTTGCTAACGTAAGAGTTTTCTCTAACTCGAGTTAAAATCATTTGTTTCTATATGTTACAACATACAAAAACAAATGATTTTTACTTGAGTTAGGGTTAATTATTACTTTAGCAACCCTACATTAAAGTAATAAATTAAATTTAACAAATTGTTTAGAATTTTAGACTGAAATAATAACCAAAAAATGTGTGCAAACATATTTGTGTATGTATGTGTGGACCCTGTTAGAAAAGGGCCACGAGGGGTAGTCGCCCTGGGCCTCTTAATTTTAAGGCCCTCAAGTATTCCTGAAACCCTGCTTGATAACATTTAAATATAGGGCGGCCTCAAAAAAATCCTTTTTGAGCCTCAAATTTCCTATATAAGTGCTACAGTATGGTTATTACAGATTTTGCACTACAAATTCACCCTTTTGCAAATAAAATTGATCCTTTTGCAAATCAATTACGAGGGCTACGTTTAAGTTTTTACAAAAACTAAGAAAGAAATTTTTTTTTTGGAACAATATGTTTTGTTGCTTTTCAAAATATTCGCCTTTAAGATTTATATACTTTTCAATGCGTTCAAACCAATTCTCGAAACATTGTTTCCACTCTGAAGTTGGTATCTCAAAAGGTTTTCGAAGGCTTCAACTTCTTGAGGTGTTGAAAATCGCTGTCTACGCATTTTTTGTTTGACATTGGGGAACAAAAAATAGTCGTTAAGGGATAAATTAGGTGAATACAGGCAATGAGACATTAATTCAATGTTTTTCACCTTCAAATAATCAATTGTTTGACGTGCTGTGTGGGATCTTGCATTGTAAAGATGAAGAAAGTTTTTGGTTGTTTTTCCTGATTTTGTCGATGACTTCTGGCAAACAAATTGTTGTATACCATTCAACATTAACAGTTCTCCGAGGCTTTAAAGGAATGGTTGCGATATATTCAGTACAACCGAAGAAACAAATGAGCATTTTCTTGGAAGTGCTTCCCGAACGAACAACTTTTGTGGGTTTCAGTTTTTTCAGTTTCAAGACCCAAACAGTGGATTATTGCTTAGTTTCCGGTTCATATGAAATCCAAGTTTCGTCATTTGTAACGATGTTTTATACGGATTTTGCAGTGCCTAGGTTGAATTTTTTCAGCATTCCCTTACACCAATAAACACGAGCCTTTTTTTGAGCTTCGGTCAAATTATGCGGAATCCATCGGGAGCAGATCTTTTTCATAGCTAAATATTCATGCAAATCGAATGTATTGCAGTCTGCGATATGCCAAAGGATGCCTCTATCTCACGGTAAGTCACATGCCGATTTTCTTCAATCATTTTGCGCACACCATGTTGTTTTTTGAATCACAACCGATTTTGGTCGACCTTCACGAGATTCATCACTAACGGACGCACGACCACGACGAAATTCTGCAAACCAATTGTAAACAGTTTTTTCTGATAGTGCTTCATTATCAAAAGTTTAACGAAGCGAATCAATGCATTGTTGTTGAGTTAGGCCTTTACTAAAATCGTAAAAAATCATCCAACGAAAACCTTCACGAGTAATATCCATTTCTCACAAACTTGTTTATTTTAAACGCTCACTGTCAACAAAATACTTGGTTAATTTATAAGCTGCCACTGATTTCACAATAACAAATACCAAATTTTACCAATATAGTAATGACACATTTCAATATTGCTATCTAGTGGTCGTTTGTAAAAACATAAAAGGTAACCCTCGTACAGTCTTTTGCGAATCGTGGCATTCTTGAGAAGATAATGGATTCTGAACATATTGATTTTTTTAAATTTTATTTATTTTACATCGGCCTATTTCTGCGACGAGGCTAGTCACCGATGCCAGGCGGTTAGCTCCTACACCTTTGACAGATGTTTCAGGTCAATAATAAAAAAATTAATAGGTTGTAATATCAACTTTAATAAAGTAAAATCAAAGTATTTTAAGAAAGTAGTTATATTATGAGGCTGCATTGAAAGTGGCTGTTTTCTTGTATTTTTTGAGTATTTATTTCAATAACAAAATGCGTGAATACATTAATCAAAGTATTTGCTCTTGGAAGCTAGGACTTTTTCCCACTTTTCTGGCAGAGATGAATTCCGCAACGAAAGAATCATCTGTCTTTTGAACCAATCTATTCAACAACCCAATTTTCGTCTTCTTCGTAGTTATAGAAATGTGTATCTTCCAAAGCATGTTGCATCGATTGAAACAGATAGTAATCGCTTGGGGCCAGGTCTGTAGAATACGCTAGGTGCGGAAGAACCTCCTATTCGAGCTCCATCAGTGTTTGTTTTGCAGCTATAACAACATGGGGACGAGCATTGTCATTGAGGAGAATCATTTTTCGGTTTGATGCATCAAATTATCATTCAAACGCTCCAATTGTTGTCGATAACATTCGCCGGTGATTTGTTCCTTTAGTTTTACCAGCTCATAATACACGACATCTTCCAAATCCCACCAAATAGAGAACATTGCTTTGTGACTGTGGATGTTTCACTTTGGTGTCGACGTTGATGGATGACCAGATTCAACCCATGATTTCTTGCGTTTCGGTTTGTCGAAATAGATCCATTTGTCATTGCCAGTCACGATACGCTCCAAGAAATCCTTCCTTTTATACCTTGTCAGCAAAGAAATCGAGTTAATTAAACGATTAGTAATGGCATTTTCGGTCAATTTATGTGGCACCCATCTCCCTTCTTTAGATCTTTCTTATGGCTTCTGAATGTCGTGAAATGGTTGATTTATCAACTTCTACCTATTAACCAATTCTTTGACTCAATTTTTTCAATTTGGTTAGTTCTTTTGCTCTACAACCTGAAGGTAGACTAAATTTCTTGACATGTTTTAACCCGGGAGGCTCTGTTTCTCTTGAAGAGGTTTGTTTCTCTTTCCAAATTCTGATTGCCTTTCTAGTGTGGTTGCTTGATAGTCTACAGAAACGTTCAAGATCTATATGAGCTTACCCCCTTTTTAGCAAAGAGATCATCTATTTCCTTGGACTCCCTCGTACCCTGGAACCCAAACTAGAAGTAGTTTGTTAGTTGATGCCGGACAACCTACATGCGAAGTGTACTAAATTTCTCGGATAATTGGCAAATTTCAAAAACTAGACTTGAACCCAAAGCCTCAACTCGATTGCTAAAACACATGTTGGTACACTGAATATACAAAAAATTATAAATGTGTGGTGGTATTTGTTTATATTTTTAAGGTTTTTTGTGATTTTTGCCACACACATACACTCACAGAAATGTAACTAAAATTTCTAAACAAAAGCAATGTGTATATACAATAAAAATGCATATATTGGTGAAATATTTCAGTCGAATCTAAATATCAAAGTAAATTAGATATTTAAACAAAAATTAACCTTAAGTTAAATCTTGAACTATTTAAAGTGTAAGTAAATAATATTGCTATAACCAATTATAAGTTAATTCAGTTAATATATTATTTTGTTATTATTGATTAATAAATTTAATTAATAAATTAAAATCTGATATGTTAAATTTGCAAAATAAAATTATGTTTTAAGCTATGGTACCATCACCTAATGGTATAGCAATATTATTTGCTTGTTATAATGTTAATATACTCAAAATATTTTATATTAGTCAACGATTTAGGGCGAATCTATCCTTCCCTATTAAGGGGGGGGTATGGTCAGAGCAGCACATTTTATACCCATTTTCAAGATTTTTTTTTAGAAAACTGTTAATAGTAACTTGATTGGGATAGTACCTACAGTAAAGAACAACCTTTGAAGAGTATCCAAAAAATTTTGTATTGAAAAATATCGAAAATTAAGCTCGTGACATGAATTTGAAATTTTCGTTCAGGACAAAGAGTTGATTTGCGGTGAGACACATAACTAATGACTGGATCATCTAAAACAAAAAAAACAAAAATATTTCGTTAGTTTATGAGTTTCTTGAGGTAACGCTGTCGAGTTTTTTCAAATATCTAGATTATTTAATTTTTGGTATAAGTTTGAAGTCAAAAAAAAGAAAAAAACGGAATTTTTTTTTCGAAATTTCTATTTTCAGTTGTAAAAAATTCCATAAAAAAAAAGCAAGAAAAAAAAATATATATCTCGAAAGCGTTACCTCAAGAAACTCATACTAACGAAATATTTTTGTTTTTTTTGTTTTAGATGATCCAGTCATTAGTTATGTGTCTCACCGCAAATCAACTCTTTGTCCTGAACGAAAATTTCAAATTCATGTCACGAGCTTAATTTTCGATATTTTTCAATAAATTTTTTTTTGGATACTCTTCAAAGGTTGTTCTTTAGTTTAGGTATTTTCCCAATCAAGTTACTATTAACAGTTTTCTAAAAAAAAATCTTGAAAATGGGTATAAAATGTGCTGCTCTGACCATACCCCTCCCTTAAATTAGGTACTTTATATTAAATTATCTTGCATTAGAGATACAAATTTGATATTAATTTTAGAGCTGTTAACGTAGCTTTATTTTGGTTTTTACAAAAGTGAAAAAAAAATGTTTTTTTAAATTTCATGTAAGGTATTGTTGCTAAAGAATGAATTAAATGTTTTATCCCCCCTCCTATTAATTTTATTACCAATTAAAAAATAAAAAAATTTTTTTTATAAAATATTTTGAGTATATTATGCACAAAAATTAATACATATATATTATAATCCATATGTCCAGTTAATGGTTTGTTAGATGAATTATGCTGTAAACAAAAAATACAAGTTACATGGATAAGCTGATAGATGTAATATTCAAAGCTCTCTTCAATTTTTCTGAAAGGAAAATTGAACGTTTCAAAATATAAATCAGAAATTTTATAAAAAATTTCAAGGTCTGCTTGAAACACGAAGCAAAAAGATAAATCACATGGCTGCCGTGACGTTTCGAGTGGTCCTATTAACCCTTATTTTAAAATATTAAGTTGGTTTTACACAGTTCAATTAATTGATCAATAAATTGATCAAGTTTTTTGTCAATTAATTGAAAAATTTATTGGTAACCTTGGAAACAACACATCACTTTACACACATCAATTTATTTATCAATTTTTTTGAAAATTTTTACATTACCAACTGTACAAAATGTTGACATATTTATCAGAATGAAAATATTGAAAAAATCTTCACAAAGTTACGAGCTGTGAACAAAAACAAAAGAAATAACCTAGATGATGGTAAATTAGAACGTTTGAGGTTATGTCAGATTTGAAAACGAAACACAAACAATATATTTCGAGGTTATGCTACAACTAAACAGTTGGCAATATCTTAAAAAAATTGATGAAACATAGAACTTGTTCTATTTTCAAAATAAATTGATCAATTTTTTTGTCAATTAATTGTTCAATTAATTGATGAAATTTTTACACTTTACACACATCAATTAATTGAATGTCAACTTTTTCAATTAATTGATCAATAAATTGAATCGTGTAAAACCCACTTTAGTTTTGAGGAGATTTGCAGACTACCTGTTTACATAACTTGTACCTTTTTTAAGTTTAATAAAGATTATTATTATTATTATTATTAGTCGGTTCAACGTGAATTGAACCCGCGCCCAATGCTCCGAAGGTATTCATTTTATCCTAATTGGTCAATTTTGTGCAACCCGAATCGCTTTCCGTAAGCAATCTACAAGGTGTGTAAATTAAGTAACCGGACTAGCAACATAGCGTTTGCTCTGGCAACATTTGGGACGCAGGATTTGGACAGTCCGCAGGTAAACATGTAATACACCTTCAGTACGAGTTTGAACTCGTTAGAGTAATTTTGTTGTCCGTAGCGATTTTATTCATGAAACAGTTTTTTCTAGTGCGTTCTAAAAATGAGTGACATTCATTTCGAGCAACGGTGTGCTATCAGGTTTTGCTTCAGACTTGCACAGTGCAACGGAAACTTTTGCAAAACTTCAGTAGGCCTACGGGAGACAATGTTTTGTCAAGGTTTTTTGGTGGTTTAAGGCATTTTCAGAAGGAGGAGAGTTGATTGAAGATGAATCACGCAGCGGAAGACCTTCATCTTCAAGAACCGATGAAAATGTCGACAGAATCCGAGATCTTGTGCGTTCAGATCGTCGGTTGACAGTCAGATTGATCGGGAAAGAGTTGAATTTGACTCACACTACCGTTCATCAGGTTTTGGCCAATGAATTGGGGATGAGAAAAATCTACGTAAAAATGGTTCCAAAAAAACTTTCACAGGACCAAAAGGACATCAGGAAGCAAAGGTGCCTTGACTTTTTGGAACTGATTGAAAATTATACCCATTTTCTGGAACGTGTCATGGTGACGAGACTTGGGTGTTTGAATACGACCCAGAAACCAAGCGCCAGAGCATGGAATTCTAGCTCTCCAAGGCCCAAAAAAGCAAGAATGAGCAAGTCGAAGATCAAATGCATGCTGATTTGCTCTTTAGATAGCCAAGGAATCGTCCACAAAGAGCTTGTACCTCAAGGCCAAACGGTAAATCAACACTTATACCGCGAAGTTCTTGAAAAACTTCGAAAAAGGGTCATGCGTGTGAGATCAAACATGAAGTTACATCACGACAATGCGCCTTGTCACACAGCAATTTCAATAAACGAATTTTTGGCCAGTAAAAACATTCCTGTGGCTCCTCAGCCTCCTTATTCACCTGACTTGAGTCCTTGTGACTTTTTCCTCTTCCCAAGATTGAAAAATCACCTCAATTTGGGACACTCCAAAACATTCAAACGTCCGTAACCGACCAGCTGAAAGCTATTCCAGTATACGAGTCCCAGCACTGCTGTGAGGATTAGAAGAACCGTCTCCAGCGCTGTGTGGTTTCCCAAGGAAGTTATTTTGAGGGAGACAATATTGAATTGTAATTCTATTCGAATAAAAAAAAAATGAAAAATCAGTCCGGTTACTTAATTTACACACCTCGTATATAGTCCAGGAAATACGTATTTTTTTAATCACATCTTTATCAATGTCCTGACCATGTACTTACTATGTAGAGAATGGAAAAAATAAATTTTTCATGAATTCGAAAAATTGACCAAATTTTGCGACGCTCTAGCGGCGAAACCGTGCATCCCACAAAAAAAACTTATGAGAGCTAAATTATAGAGAATTTAATTCCCTTTAATTTAGCGTATAGTATTTTCTTCGAATTTTCCCAGATATTCCCAAAAAAACATTTTTGTACTAAAGTATGTTGTATTTTTCTGATTTATATTTTAATTATTTTCATTTCTGCTCCATTTTAGCGATTCCCGCGACACCGCTGTTCTTTTACATCTATCACAATTTCATACATAACAAAAAAAAAAAAAACATAAATTCTATTCTAAAATGCACAGAAAAACATGCTCAAAATAACAGAAAAAATGAGTAAAAGTTTTAGTTCATCTGTTTTGTTTTTTAAAATTTGGAATATACAGTAGACTCGATTATCCGATTATCCGTGTGCGGATTACCCGTGCATGAATTTAATTTTTAAAAAAATTAATTATGTATCGCATTAGTCACAACACGGTCCTGAATTCTGTTGGAGTACATCAACTAATGGGAATTCGAATATAACGGTATAATAGTTCTTAGAAAAATTCGAACTTATATTAGAAAATCATTAAATGATTCCTGCAAACAAACCAAAATCAGAGATTTTCTTAATAAATAATAAGTATTACACATGTTAAAATAATTGTCTGCTTTCTAAATGTGTAATATGTCGTATTTTAGAAATAAATAACTATAGTTCGATTATCCGTGTTTTTCGATTGTCCGTGCCGCCTCTCCTTTTTGCGAACTTGCTTTTGGTTTTTTTTTTTTTTTTTATTAAGGGTTATTTAGGTGCCTCAACAGCGGAGGTTATTGGCACCTTGTGGTTACATAGTTTTGAATTTATAAATAATATTTTACATTACATATAGTGGTACAGTTTTGAGTTACAATACAATTTGGAATATTTATATAAAGTTACATGATTGTTTTTGGTTATATGTCAGTTTATTAAGCACTTCATGTTGCCTATAAGTTATCAGACAAATAAGCCTATTTATTAGCAACCTAATAACTATTTCGGAGTGGGACTCTCGGAAAAAAAAAATATGTTGCTAATAAACTTATTGGACGGTTTATTAGCAACTGGAACTCTCGGCTCTTAAACCAATAAACAAAATTTTCATTTAAGAAATTAAAAATAGACCATATGCAAGTTTATAATTTGGTGTTCGACTATATGTGTAGTGCAATATGTATTGAACTGTGATAGACAGGTAAGAGAACATAGCCAATGATGCAAAGTGAATGAAGCGCTTATTATTTCTCTGGATTTCTACCTGTTGAACCGTACTCGCCGAACCTGGCATTGTACGGGTGACGGACCATCGGATCAAGGGAATACATCTGACCTGTGAAATAAACGACAAACAATCACAAAAATTATATTATTAAATTAATACATAATGATTACAGCCTGAAAAATAAAAAACAAATTAAAATAACATGTTTGAATATGAATTTTAACAAAATAAACAAAGGAATAAAATAAAAAATAAAACTTGACCACTTGGTTCTTCGTTTTGTGATTATATTTGTAAAATGTACATGTGGTGTCCCTCAAGGGTCTCACTTAGGACCATTACTCTTTCTACTTTTTGTAAACGACGTCATTAGCGATATTTAAAATGCTAATTTTCTATTATTTGCTGATGACATGAAAATGTTCTTTAAAATTACTTCAATTTCTGACTTACAATAAATATTGCAATGAAAATAAACTTTTCTTAAATTATGATAAATGCCAAATTGTCTAATTTTCTAGAAGTATAGTCGGATTGCTGATAGGTGACTGTTGATATATCTGTGGTGGTATTACGAGTAATAGAATTCTATTCTACAGCTGACTACAATCGTTACCTGGCAACCGCCAATAGAATCGATTTAATGGCAATGATAGAATAGGATCTATAGTCGGATTGCTGATAAGTGACTGTTCGTTGCTACAAGTATCGATATACAATACTGTATGCTTTCTCTGTCTATATCATTATAATTATTTGCATACCCATAGTAACGTATAGTGACGCAAGTTGACAACTAACCTTCCAAATTAATTTAATAAAAAACAAAGCATTAGAAAGAAACGGCATGATTCATAGATATCTTTACTAATTAGAGCACGAAAACAAATTCACAGCAGTACTTAAACAAACAAAATTATTAATTTTAAGGTAATAATTATAAATAAGGTAAAACTTGTACTCATACGTAAATTTTGGATTATAATTTGTTGTTTAATTAAATTAAATTTTTATGTTTCCCCTAAGTACAAAGTAATAAAATATTAAGTAAAAATATATTTATTCATATAATATATTGCTACAAGTTGTATTTAAATGTGTATTTTTATTTTTTTTAAAATAGTCACTGTAATGCATGATATCGTCGTCATCTGAACTATCGCTGTCATGTATATTCTTGTATTTATTATTATTGGATTAATATCATCAACAACCTTTTCTTTTCCCACCATTCATTTATTAAATTTTCGATTTTTTTTAATAGATTTTGCCCACATTTTCAAAACTTCGTTATCACTATATCCGTTTTGACCAATATGTCTATCATAATAATTTTTTGTTATACCCCAAATTAGTTCAATGGGGTTAAACTGGCAGTGATAAGAAAGTAATCTTAGTACTTCATGACCATACGTTTGTGCCAATGTATCAATAAAATAAACTGGTTCAGATTTTAATTTCCTTCGTTTACTCGTGATTTTGTTAGTGAGAAATTCAGATTTATTACATTTTATAATTCTACGAATTGTTGATTCCGAAATCTTTCAGGCATCTGCTACTATTTGATGGACACAAGATAGAGAAATAAGTGGCCCATTGTTCTCTTTTTCTGAATTAAAATATCCCGGCAGATTCAAATTAAAGTTTGTGAATTTAATAATTGGCCGCAAGCTCTATTTATTAATATTATTAACAGACATTGACAGCTAAGACAAATAACAAAAAACATTTTAAAATCGTTGAAAAATGGTTACTAGATTATTATATGAATGCACTACTTGATACATACATGTAACAGTCACCTATCAGCAATCCAACTTTTATACTAATGAGTTTATATTTGATTATAAATGAAATGGAAATTTATTGAATAGGATGGAAATTGTGAAGGATCTTGATAATGACGAAACTATTTTAATATAATATTCTTGATCGGTCCTATAAGCCCTGTATAAACAGGTACTCATTTCAAGTAATAAATACTTGAGACTGAGTCAACCCCTGAGCTGACTGCACATTATCAGTGATGTTTGCGGTGTTCGGGATTTGAACCCGCGTCTTTGTGCTGTATGTGACTAATTAGCCACTGATAAATGAATTAAAATTATTATTAAGGAATTGAAAAAAATATACCTTGCCAGTACCAACTTCCAGGAGCTCCAATAAAAAGTGTGTCGCCATCCTGGAAAAATAAATAAATAAATTTAGCAAAAGATTAATAAATGTATATATTGTTAGTTGCCCAACCTGACTTTGCCCTGGGAACTGTCCCCGAGCTTATCCATACTACACTCTACACTGTAAACTCTACAGTGTAGAGTGTAGTGTACCAGGTCTACAAGTATAAAATGCGGATTTTTTTTTAATAAAACACATTAAACTCAAAAGAGCAGTAAAAGTTTATTTATTCAAAGTATGCTCCATTAGAAGTTATACATTTTCCCCATCTTTCAGGCAATTTGTGAATACCTCGCCAGTAGAACTCTTCCCATTTCCCCGCAAACCATTCATCTAGCCATTCTTTCACATTTTCATATGAACAAAAGTGCTGCTCGGCAAGTGCGTGACCCATCGATGCGAACAAGTGGTAATATGAAGGGGCCAAGTCTGATGAGTAAGCGGCCTAGGGTAGCACTTCCCACTTGAGTGCCTCCAATGTGTTGCAAACTGCTTTTGCCATATGTGATGGAGCGTTATCGTGAAGAAAGATTACCTTGTGCTGTCTTCTTTCGTATTCTGGTCGTTTTATGAGCAGCGAATGGTTCAATTCGATCAGTTGTTGTTGGTAGCGTTGGGTATTAACTGTTTCACCAGGTTTTAACAATTCATAATAGACCACACCCTTTTGGTCCCACCAAGTACAGAGCATTGTCTTTTTGCCAAAGCGATTCGGTCTTGCAGTTGATGTGGATGGTGAGCCTGGATTCACCCATGATTTTTTGCGTTTGGGATTTTCAAAATAAATCCCTTTTTCATCGTCAGTAATGATACGATGCAAAAAAGACTTTCTTTTGTATCGTGCAAGCAAAATTTCACAAGGGTTTTTGCGTTTTTCCATCTGCCTCTCATTCAATGCATGTGGAACCCATCTGCCGACTTTCTGGATCTTACCCATCTCTCGTAGGCGATTGGAAACAGCTTGTTGACTAATGCCTAACTGCTCTGCTAGTTGTTTTTGTGATTGACTATCGTCTTCCTGTAGCAATGTTTCCAATTTTGTATCTTCAAATTTTTTTGGAGGTTTTCCATGTTCTTTGTCTGTAAGATCAAAGTTACCACTTTTGAAACGCCGAAACCATCGTTCACACGTATCTTGAGATGGAGCATATTCACCATAAGCTTCTCGAAGCAGTCGGTATGATTCAGCAGCAGTTTTTTTTAAATGAAAACAAAACAGTAGTACTCTCCGCGAATGCTCTTTATTTGGCACAGAATTTGACATTTTTAACACAGTAAAACAAAACTATATGATCACTTTTCAAATTATAACCTATACGCATTTGACACTTAATGATAACTTCACAAAACGCCATATGTGTTGAAACTTTGAACTATACACTCTGTTTGCGCGGCAAGTTTGAAAAAAAAATCCGCATTTCATACATTGCCATTGACAAATTATGTCTGGTATAAATAGGAATAAAAAAATTGTAAGGTACTCGATTCCTGGCTGTGGTCTGGTGCATTGAAGACTGACACACTCGAATATGCTGTCTGGTGGTCGATTATTGTATTATATACTCTAGTACTGTTAGAATTTATTACATATGTTGAATTTTTGTTAAAATGTCGACAAAAGTTGTGAGAAACTATAAAAGCAGAACAAATTGTAGTGTTTTGGCTGATTTTTTCCAGACAAGACAAAGACAGGCATCTTATTACTGACAGCCAACATATATAAGGGAGGTATTGTGATCATACCGATTTTGACATTTCGAGATTTCGATGGATCTCCACGAATTGAGGTCCCTACATAACGTTTTGACTATTTTTAGCATGATGTCTGTTGGTCTGTCTGTCCGTCCGTCCGTCTGTGTGTCCGTCCGTCTGTCTGTCTCTCTGTTTGTGTACACGTGCAGAGCAAATTCGGCTAAAAGGATTTGTATGAAACTGCATATTTAAGCTTTTGATATCAATGGCACGAGTTGATCAACTTTTGGTACAAATCGGTTGACTAGATATGGGAGTTTACTCGTGTCGATTTTAAGAAAAAAAATTATTCTGTAGTATCTAAATTCGTTTCTTTTAACACAATTTTAGCCAAAATTGTGCTAAAACATTCTTGTCCCACACCCTTTTACGCAAAGGGGTTAAACTAAAAATCTGAAAAAACTATAGGTAATGTACATTGATACTATAAACATATTCTTAACACAAATTCGAGAGATATATCTTGTATGGACTAAAATGGACTACAATGGACTTGTAAAATGCTAATTCCTATATTGATATACAAAAATACTTCATTGAAATTCATGTAAATGTAAAATCGGCATAGCAAATTTTATCTGTTGACAAAACACAATACAAAACTCTTTACCAAAAATGGTGACATCTTAAATCACTAATATATTTTTTATTTAGTTCACAATTGTTTTAAATCCATGAACATTTGTTTTTAAAAGTTTGCGGAACACTGGAATAGGGTATTAAATAGATAGTACACAACCCTTTTCGGTCTTATCAGTGGCACTTAACATAAAAAACTTGTAGGGTATTTGAACATGTTGAGTGGACCATTAGGGTTTAAAATTTATCTTAGTACAAAATATTTTAAATGTTTTTAGTCTGTCAACACAAACTCAAGTTAGATAAAAGACGAAAAAAATAGAGAGAAAAATTGTTTGACTTATGATTTAAGTGGAATTATTTATATATTATTGTTTACTACCTTTGAAACTGCTGCTCCTAGACCAGCTTGACATGCACCTTGTCTATGATAACCCCATTTATCTGAAAAATAATAATATTTTTATGTTAGAAATAAAGGAAGCACTCATTTGGAACATGCTTGACTATGGCAACGAAATATAATATTAATTACTTATAAATATAGCAATGACATTGCTTGTTAAACTAATAAAGGTAGTGCTCGAATTTGTGGGTTTTAATTCAAATTTTTACAAGTGCTTAAAAGCGCTTACATCAGAAGTGGGATTATCCCAAATATTAACCTGTTTTTTTTTGTTCCATATATAAAAGTCATAAATCCTAGTCTCCGGAAACTAATATTATGTTTCCACTTATCCAGTTTTAATTTGCATTTATTAAATTTAAAGGATGCCACGAGGACGCGACAGGTTCAGGACGGCCGTGTTAGAATTACAGATTGTTGGAAAATCATTTGTAGTATGTAACAATAGCAACTATTAAGGCATGATGTATTAGGTGTACCGGAAAGTTTTTTCGTTTATTTAGTATTATTAAAATAGAAACAAATCGAAGAAAATAATGTAATTTATTGAGTAAAATAGTTACCATTGTGATCTATAACACTCTGCCATTTATCAGGAAGAAAAAATATTCCCGATTTATAAAATTCCTGATTTGTTTAAGGAAAAAATTGTTCAAGGCTCATTTTAACATGGTTCATATCTCTAAGTGTCTTATTTCTTAAAAAGTGTTCCAGTCATCGAAATAAGTGATAGTTGGAGGGTGAAATGTCTGGTGAGTAGGGTGGGTGTGTTAGAACCTCCCAATCAAGCTCGTAAATTTTTTCACGTGTCTTTTTTTTTTATGAATGAGGTCAGGCATTGTCGCCTTGAAGAATAACTCCTCTTCTATTCACAATTTCTGGCCGATTTCTGATCGTCAGTCGATCCAATTGTTCACAGTAGAGATCAGAATTAACACTTTGCCCCGGTTTTAACATCTCATAATAAATTATTCCTTTATAGGGCCTTCCAGATCGAAGTTCATCATCCAAACATAAATAACCAAATAGACAATAACAACTTATTGACATATGGACAATACGTTGTAAATTGACATTTAAAAAGAATTTATTAATATTTTTGTCTTGATTTGTGTTTTCTTAATAAATATCACACTTAAGCCGCATTCAGGCCTTCTTTAAATTAACGACTTATAGACTGTTCGTTGTTACGCTTTGACTTATGTTTTAATGCATTCTTTTAACGTTCCATGTACCATCTGTGAATTTTGAAACCAACTATTTAGCTTCGTAAAATATTTTATATGTATTATCGTTCTTATAATTCTGTTGTCTTAGATTTTAACTACCTAATTACCTAAATTGATCATATTTACTGTCCGTCTTTGTAATTTTGAACAAGATTTGTTAATAATGACATTATGTTAGATTATGTAAAGGCATTCGATAACTACGGTGTCATTGATAGAATGCAATAGCCAATGTGTTTATATGTCTGTCTCATTAAAACATCTCACTAGCTATAAGTTTAGAAAATTATGCACAATCCACACGTATTAAAAACGGTCTGAACGGTTTCACGTCTTATCATATGACAAACTTGCTGGTGACAGTGAACAGTCCATAAGCTACAGTGCATAAGCTATTGATTTAAGAGCTCTGAATGCGGCTTTATGCCAAATAGATACAAAATCTAAAAATCCAAACAAATATAACACGTAGGTCAGAACAATAACAAATTTATCTATTTGGTTAGTTTAACATAATTTCGCCAGATAGATTCTTTTTTATGACCAAAATGTCCAATTGTCGCAAAAATTTACAGATTACACCTCCTGGATATGAAAAGTAAAAGTATATTGCTAATTTTTTATGCGAAACTGTAATATGTGGTAGAAATCCGAAAGGAAATGAATTTTTCATTTTGTCCCACCTGAAATTTTAAAAATTCTCTTGTTCTCTACAAAGAAGAACAATAAACCTTGGTAACGTCAATGAATTTTTAAATGTGTTCTTCAAACTTATTTTAGTATTATATATTTCGCGGAACGCCTTGCTGGCGTCTGTGTAACTTAATATTCCGACTACGTTCTATTGAAATATGATTTTAAATAATGTATTAACTATTTATTGAATGCCACTTGCACATATTAATTAATATTAACTTTATAAATAATAGCTTAGGCAGAATGTTCAGTAGGGTTCTATATTTTATATTGGATCTCATCTTAGAAGAGCCAAACAGTGGATTGTTGCTTAGTTTCCGGTCCATATGAATAAACTCCAAGTTTCGTCACCTGTAGTGATGTTGTATAAGAATTTTGCAGAGCCTAGGTTGAATTTTTTTAGAATTCCCTTACACCAATCAACACGAGCCTTTTTTTGAGCTTCGGTCAAATTATGCAGAATCCATCGGGAACAGATCTTTTTCACAGTTAAATATTCAAGCAAAATCGAATGTATAGCAGTCTGCGATATGCCAAAGGACGCCACTATCTTATGATAAGTCACATGCCGATCTTCTTCAATCATTTTGCGCACAGTATCGATGTTTTTTTGAATCACAACCGATTTTGATCGACCTTCACGAGATTCATCACTGACGGACGCACGACCACGAAAATTCTGCAATTGTAAACAGTCTTTTCTGATGGTGCTTCATTAAAATTGAACGAAGCGAATCTATGCATTGTTATTGAGTTAGGCCTTTACTAAAATCGTAAAATATCATCCAACAAAAACCTTCACAAGTAATATCCATTTTTTCATAAACTTGTTTTTTTAACGCTCACTGTCAACAAACTGCACGGTCAATTTATAAGGTTGCACTGATTTCACAATAACAAATATCAAATTTTACGAATATAGTAATGACACATTTCAATATTACCATTTATCAAGTCTCGTGAAATATATCACCATCTTTTTATATATACATGCTTTATGATTCAAAAAATGCTTTATTTTTTAATGGATGCATAAATTGACATTTGCGCCCTATTAATTTTCCGTGCATCATTACCAACTTTAAGGGGAGAAATTCCCCTAAGTATGTCGAAAGAAAGATTGTTTTTATTTCTAAATATATACCCTAATACATAAAAATATACTACCTACATAAATAAACCTAAGTAACTAAATATCGAGGGTTACCCTGGCTTCGTTGTAAAACGGTTACCTAGAGATGGCAATGAAAAATCTAATTAATCTCTTAATTGATCACATGATTAATCGAAATGTTATAATCGATTTTCAATTAAATTCTTAGAAAATAATCGATTAATCAATTATAAAATAAAATATGTATATATATATATATATATATACAAATTTTATTTTATAATTGATTAATCGATTATTTTCTAAGAATTCTTGAAAATGTTATAATCGATTTTCAATTAAATTCTTAGAAAATAATCGATTAATCAATTATAAAATAAAATATGTATATATATATATACACAATGGCCGACAAGAAAATGGGACTGTCTTAGGCCCGGTTTTTCCACCTTCAGATAAAGTTCCAGGTAACTATCTGACAGATAAGGTTATTTGTAACTTCATCTGCTGCATAAATGTCATCCCGTCTTTCAATACAAATGTATCTATCGAATAGTTATCTAACGGATAATGAGACTGACGTATTGACATTTATTCAGCAGATGAAGTTACAAATAACATTATCTGTCAGATAGTTACCTGGAACTTTATCTGAAGGTGGAAAAACCGGGCCTTAATGTTGTATTTTAAAGGCTGATAAAAAATTATTAACAGTTTTATTAGAAAACTATAAGTAATGTCAGCATAACAAATATTTTTTTTACTAATTAAACAGGCTGCAATAATAAATAATGCCCATTTGAATGAAGACTACATAATATCGCATATGAAGTACATAAGTTTTAACACAAATAACACTGGTCAACACAATTTTTGCTGACTTACATCTAAGACTTGTTTCTTACTAATTTGGTGCTGCTGAACTCAAATATCACATCAGTTTTTGAGTATCACATCAGATTTTTGCTCTAAAACAAATACATATTTTCGGCCAAATAATGCTTCTATCTTAAATTTATAAAAATATTCTTAAAATTTTATTTATAGTGAAAGAAAGAAAATGAGAACAGTTTTAATTACATTATAATGCATTAGAGTGTTAAAATAAAAATACAAAATAATTTAAGGATTAAATGGTTGTTTATAAGATCTTCTGGAGTGCACCATTCCCGATAAGTCTCTTTTAATACTCCAACAGTAGTCAGCCATCATGTGAGTATTCTACCTTCCTTGATAACGTCTCTCCATCTCTTTTAAATCATGGAAACGTTCACCCTGTTAATCACTAACATCTCCAAGATTGACAGAAAATTTGTCAAGATGACTGTTTAAAAAATGAAGTTTAACGCTCATGTTGCACCCCAGATGATGATAATTTTCAATAAAATTTTCAACATTCCCAAGAAAATTTTTGATGAGCGCCACGAAAGACTGCCATGCATTCTTCTCCATATAATCCATATGTACAGTGAAATGTGGATCATTCACTAATTTTCTAATTTGTGGTCCGTCAAAAATGCCAGCTTTTAGCTTCTCATTACTGAGACTTTGAAATGTTTGAGATATATATTTGAAACAGTCACCATCTTTGTTCAACGCTTTTACAAACTGCTTCATTAGACCCAGTTTAATATGAAGAAGGGGGAAAATGATTTTTGTTCGCACCACCAAAGGTTCGTGTTACGCCTTACACAAGTACCTTAATGTAAGGCGTTCCAACGAAATATATAGGACAACAAGAACGAAGTTGTAATTAAAGTAGATGTATATCAGAACGTGAAAAGGTGAAAAAAGTCCAAATACAATAGAACAAAAATTTAACGTGATAGGCAAAAACTGTTAATATTTTTGAAATCAGCACCCCAAAATTAGTTAAAAACAAGTATCAGATCTAAGTCAGCAAAAAAAAGTTGAAATTTGTTGACCAGTGTTATTTACATACATTCCCGGTTAAAAGGGCCATCCGCTACACTGTTGTGGCCCATTTATTATAAAATCCAGCATCTACCTGTTTGAAAGAGTGTTTTAAATGTCGCCACAAAGGCTTTAATATTATGCATACATAAAGATTAATAACATTTTATAGTGGACGAGTGTCGAATGGTAATTTGTTGGAGCGTTAAGTTCTTTGTGTCAGTAGTGAGAGGGTAAGCAGGGAACTTTATGGAGTCTTTATACAGCTGTGAACGTGGTTTCCTGTCTTAGCGGCTCCAATAGTTAATTTTAGCCACAGCGTCCGGTTAACAAAACATCGTGCTGCATATGAGCTTCATACGCAAATCTATATATATGGAAAACATTAAACTGAGAAAGTTTAAGACAAATATATGTTTTGGGTTTTGTTCGATTTTAGCATCAACTAACTGAGGTAGGTATTAGTACTTTAGGTACGAGAGGGGTGAAAAAGTTTGCGGAATGAAAAAGTTATCAGAGGGTTTGTGTAAAACTGTGTTCAATTGTATGAGTCATCATTAGTAACTGTACCAAGTTTCAACTTGATTGCTTCATTAAGCCTGGAACAGAATGCACAGCGCGCTACAGCGTCAGCGCGGCGTCATTTGCGACAGCGTTGCGTAGCGCCGTTGAGAATTTTCGCCTGCACACAATGCAATAATTTTTAACGCCGTCAAGTGTCACTTGACAACCTATATCTGTGTTTATACGTGCGCTTTCTTTTATTAAAAGTATAATGGATGATGAAGACTTGTGTGTGATGTTATTTATGTTGTATGCAAGTTATTTATACATACAAACATTTTACCATTCAGTAAAAGCTGAGGTTAGGTGTTCTGCGTCAACGTTCAACGGCGTCAAAAGTTGGAAGTTGACGAACATTCAGTATCACCGGCGGTCGAACGCCGGAGGACGTTGTTCATTCTGTGCACTTGCGTACGACAGCTTGGGTTTAACTTTCTCCTGACAGATAGCGCCGTACGTACGGCGTCAACGCGTCGTAGAACTCGGTGCATTCTGTTTCCCACTTTAGGCTGTTAGATATTGCCGAATAAACAAGTTAAAACATGTAGAGCACCCCAACTAAGGACAAAATTGAGTTTCGCTCCGTTATAAAGTTCCTCACAAAACAAGGAAAAACACCTCAAACCATTTCGGAAGAGATGTCAACGGTTTACGAGGACTGTTGCCCTGGAAAATCCATGATTTACAAATGGCATAGCCTTTTGAGAGTCGATTGAAAACAACTCTCGCTCAGGACGGCCCGCAGAGGCCATTTTTTCAAAAAATATTGAACAAGTTGAAAAACTTGTATTGGAGGATGTCTGTTTGAAGAAAAAGCAGTTTGCAAAAATGATTGGAGTATTATCTACAACTATTTTGAATATTCTCCATCAGTACCTATGGATGTCAAAAGTCAGTGCAAGATGGGTGCCGCGAATGCTCACGCCTTTTAAGAAACGACAGCGTATCGAGTGTTCTTGAGAGTTTTTAAGCCTCTGGAGAGAAAACAAAGATCAAGTTTTCATTACATAACTTCAAAATTATTGCATAAAAAAATTGTTTCTGCATATCGAAACAAATGTCTAAATAACAATTGCCAACGGAGTGGCCGAGCGCATTAAAATGTGCAGTTTGGACTGGTTAAAAACACTCTGGATTGTGCGGTCGGTAGTTCGATTCTCCGTTGGTGATATTATTCGGGCGAGAATAATATGTTTACATTACTCTCATTTCACAATCATTCACCCCTCATCCAGGTGTAGGAGCTCGCCCCCTGGCATCGGCGATTAACCTCCTTGCAGAAATAGGCCGATGTAAAATAAATAAATAAATCTAAATAACGATTTTTTTCTTTTTCATAAGTGCGAACATTTTTATGGAATGTCATCAAAATATGATCAGCAAGATACTAGGCATTTTTAGGGTTTTATAGGTATGACAATCAAAACTCATCAAAACTAATTTTTTTGTTCATCACTTGAATTTTGGGAGGTGAGGACCTTTTTTTTGCTCATCACTTAAATTTTGAGAGGTAAGAACCTTGTTTTCATTTACCAAGGGCGCCAAAACACGGCTCTGCCCCTAGCGCAAGGTTTCCTTACTGCGGCTCTGTATATAATGTACAGTACCTAGACAAAATATTATAACCACTTACAAAAACAACTGTTTATTAAAAATGCCGACATATAATCATATGCTACTTTATTTATTTCTTTAACATATCGTGTATTTATTAAAAGATAAGCTATTTTAAACATCTTCAACTCTGTATTTTTATTCTGAGACTGATTTGCAAGAACAAAAAGTACCGATTTTGTCCTGGCCAGGTAATTCGCCGGATATCAATCCTATCGAAAATGTTTGGAACCTCCTGAAAAGACTTGTTTATGATTTAAATAATACTAATAAACAAGTTTTAATAGATAATATTAAAAAAGTATGGCATGGCTCTCCAGAAATTGAAAATTGTAATAGGGCATGAATTGAGAGTATGCCTCGAAGAATTGCGGCAGTAATAAAAGCAAAGGGGGGCAACACAAAATATTAAAGATATTTTATAAATCTACTAAAATAATTTGAAATAATAAAATACAAAATAAAAATAAAATTGGTGTATTACAATTATGTTGATTTTGTGTAAAACAATGATTTTTTAAAACATCATAAGTGGTTATAATATTTTGTCTAGGTACTGTACATTGATCTAAATCGGAAACGTCCGAGAGATATTTTTGATCAGATTTCGGTAAATAATTTTTGTGTTTTTAACAAAATTAATTATTTTTTAATTCACGGCTTAATTCTGGCTAATAATGTTATGAATTTTTTGTATTTACAATTAAGGTAGTGTGTACCTTTTTTTAATTAAAAATATAATTTTACAGCTGAGAACCGAGTTCATGTATGTAGAGTGTAGTGTGTAGTGTTTAATAGGCTCCGATTGTTATTATACATCATGATTCAACCTATTGTTTGCCGGTCACTATGGTGTAATGGACCACAATTTGGGAAACGCTGTACTATCTTCATCATTGACATGCAAGTTTGCTATAAATCTTGTTTGAAAATATACATTACGGTCCTGGAAGCCCTACCTAGTAACATTGAATACCAGTCAATAATACGACCTAATTGCAAAAAAATTACTTTAAAGCACTTAACTAAATTAGACTTTTATTTGTTTAATAAATCATATATTGAAACGCCATTAACAATTTGATCATTTGACCTAAATTAAAAAACAATTTTAACAAGAGTCTTAAAGCTGTGTTCAAAGCTCTAAAATTAGTTGACTATACACTGTACGTTGTGGATAAAATAGACAGTTTTAACGTTTAATGATAGCGTTCACAGCTATGAAAATTAATGTTGTGACATCTATGTTTTTCAAACCAACTACGATGGAATTAATGCAATTATGTGACTTTTTACGAACCCACCATCAGCGAGGTGATTTCTTACTAAATTTTAATAACAAAATTATAACCGCAACTACAGCAATTCTTTTTCGTTTCACGATTTCCGATTTGTAAAATACAAGTGATGAGCAAAAAAAAAGGTCCTCACTTGCAAAATACAAATGATGAACAAACAAAAAAAAAGGTCTTCACTTTTAAAATACAAGTGAATATCTAAAAAAAGGTCCTCATCTCTACTTTTAAACTTATATCCATATACATATTTACCTAAGACCATGATGATAAAAAATTTAAAAATTTGGTATTTCCATCCTTCTTGGAGGAAGCCCAGGCCACAAACACAAAACTGCTAAATAAACAACAAACTAATTTAAAAAGATTTTTAGAAATTACTATAAGATAGATATGTGAACACAAGTGTCAAAACAAATCAGAACGTTTGTCACTGAACTTGGTTGCCACTGAACTTGTCACTGAACTTGGTTTGCCAGCAAGTTTGTCACTGAAATTATGACGCAAAATGATGAAGTGCGTTTACTGACTGACTGGCCTATAGCTAGGGTGACCAGATTTCAGTGAAGGGAAACCGGGACACAGGAAAAAAAAAAGAAGGTCTTTGTTTCCTCCCAGATCCAAGTGAAGAGCAAAAAAAAAATTTATGTGAAGTGTGAATCTTCACACATTTTTGAGTTTTGCAGGTATTTAGTAACTGAATGATGATTATTTGGAATGCCATAACAAATTTTATGTCAAAATATTTTTTTATGAATTTTAATTCGAATGCCTAATACCATTATTTAAGTTTCTAAATATGTACAGTATTTTATTTATACAGCAAGGTTCAGTAAGATTTTTAAAATTGCGCCTATGGCTTCCATTGGTTGCTTATATTATAAGTCCCGCCCTCTGATTTCGTCAAACAGAATTAAATTATAATTTCAACACTTCCCATTGGTTATTAAATTTACGCTTTTAAAAAATAAATGCAACATTTACCAAAATATAACTAGAATTTTGACAAAATAATTTAAACAAAATAGAAATGCAAAAAAAAAACAGAAAAAAATAAAATTAACAGGATTCGAACTCTGCAACGTTCGCACTGCAATTTACAAAGTGCGTTACGAAACCATCTGAGCTACCAGAGTTTCTTATCTGGAGTGTTACATAGCGAATTAAATATTTAACATATTTTAGTTAAAAACAAAAAAAATGCGTTATTTTCCGAAAACATAATCTGATCAAAAATTCCTGTTGTACTATTCCGGTTCACACCAATGTACATTACTTAGAATTTTTTCAGATTTTTAGTTTAAACCATCTGGGCTACAGGGTGTGGGACAAAAATTTTTTTGCAAAATTTTGGCAAAAATCTCATCAAAATAATTTATTTTGCAAAAATAAAATTTTGATCGTTAATCCACGTACTAAGGGCTTTCATTTGATACCCTACTCAGAATTTTAAAAAAATATATTTTTTTTTGATGAGCACATTTTTGTTTATATTTTTAGGGGGATATGTTTTTTAGATGTTTTAGTATTTTTCCTATGTGTGGGTCAAAGAGTTGTATAAGCATGCCAAATTTCAACTCTCTAGGTTTAGCCGTTTGGCTACAATTTTTACCGAACAGACAGACAGACAGACAGACTGACGACAAAATGACGGTATAAGGGTTTTTTGGTCATACCTACAAAACCCTAAAAAGGTCCTCACCTCTCAGATTCAAAGTGAAGAGCAAAGAGATTCAAAAACCGGGACAATCGGGTGTCCCGAGAACAGTTTTCGGGCCACCGGGACAATTGACCGAAAACCGGGACGGATGGTCACCCTACCTATAGCTAATGTGTATTTGTATGTCTGTCTCATGAAAACAACACATTAACTACAAAGTTTGGTAAACTATCTAAAATCGACAACGCATAGTGCATTAAATTTAGAGCTGTGAACATATGATATGTTACCATATAACAAATTTGTCAGTGACAATCAACAGTGCACAAGTCATATCGTATAGTCTATTAATTTTAGAGTTATGAAAGTAGCTTAACTAACTAAAAAACAGTCTTAACAAGAATCTTATCATTTCTTCAGGGTGTTCTAAGAAATCAGGACAAGGGTACAAGGGTATCTTACAACCGGAAACACATCTGTGAAGCAGATCTAAAAACTTTAAGATTTTATCAGGCGGTCACTTTTGCCTGGTTCTTGGGTCAAGTGTTTATTATGCTACTCGAAATTTCATGGTGAATTATGAAAACTACGTGATATTTTAAGGTTTAGTTTTACATCTGGTCAACATAACAAATTTTACAAATACAGTCTATACAAAAAATTGATGTGAAGTGTGAATTTTCACACATTTCTGGGTTTTGCAGGTATTTAGTAACTGAACGATGATTATTTGGGATGCCAAAACAAATTTTATTTCAAAATATTTTTTTATGAATTTTAATTCGAATGCCTAATACGATTATTTAAGTTTCTAAATATATGCAGTATTTTTTTTTATACAGCAAAGTTCATTAAGATTTTGAAAATTGCACCTATGGCTTCCATTGGTTGCTTACATCATAAGTCCCGCCCTTTGATTCCGTCAAACATAGAATTAAATTATAATTTCAACACTTACCACTGGTTATTAAATTTACGCTTTTAAAAATTAAATGCAACATTTACCAAATATAACTAGAATTTTAACAAAATAATTTAAACAAAATAAGAATACAAAAAAAAAATCAACAGGATTCGAACCCTAGTTTGCAAGTTAACTTATATTATTAAGCGTACGACAAATCCAACCACGCCACGAGAGCTAACGGTCTGGTATGTTACACAACGTATTAAATAGTTAACATATTTTAGTTAAAAACACAAAAAATGCGTTATTTTCCGAAAACATAATCTGATCAAAAATTCCTGTTGTACTATTCCGGTTCACACCAATGTACATTACTTAGAATGTTTTCAGATTTTTAGTTTAAACCATCTGGGCTACAGGGTGTGGGACAAAAATTTTTTTGCACAATTTTGGCAAAAATCGCATCAAAATAATTTATTTTGCAAAAATAAAATTTTGATCGTTAATCCACGTACTAAGGGCTTTCATTTGATACCCTACTCAGAATTTTAAAAAATTTTTTTTTTTTTCGATGAGCACATATTTATTTATATTTTTAGAGTGATATGTTTTTTAGATGTTTTAGTATTTTTCCTATGTGCGGGTCAAAGAGTTGTATAAGCATGCCAAATTTCAACTCTCTAGGTTTAGCCGTTTGGCTACAATTTTTACCGAACAGACAGACAGACAGACAGACAGACGACAAAATGACGGTATAAGGGATTTTTGGTCATACCTACAAAACCCTAAAAATTGATGTGAAGTGTGAATTTTCACACATTGCAGGGTTTCGCAGGTAAAATGAACGATATTTTAAAAATAATTTATTGTCTGTTAATCTAAGAGCTTTAAAAACAAATTTTTATGTTAAAATATTTTTTTGTTAATTTTAATTCGAATACCTAATACCATTATTTATGTTTCTAAATATGTGCAATATTTTTTTATATAACAAGGTTCATTAAGATTTTGAAAATTGCGCCTATGGCTTCCATGGGTTGTTTAAATCATAAGCTCCGTCCCTCTGGTTAATTAAATTTTGACAAATTTTTGACAATGACAATGAAATTATAGCTAAATTGATTTCAAGCCACTTGAAATTTTTATAATGAATAGTTTACACATTATATTAAATAAAAATGATCGTCAGCTGCCGACATAACCGGGTAAAGATCGTCGATTAAAATGCTTAGGCTAATAACCCAAAGTTAGATGCAGCATTCTTTCAATTATATTTTTCATACACAGTTTTTTGACCTGCATATATAATATATATATATATATATATATATATATATATATATATATATATATATATATATATATATATATATATATATATATATATATGTATATATATGTGTGTGTGTATATATATATATATATTAGGGGAACACACTATAGATTAATTGCAATGAATCAACTTTTTTCCTTACCAAAACTAATTATTTTTATAAATTGAGATATTTTAGTGAGTGAACGGTTTTTTGTGTCTTTTGTACCTTTTTGAGTGTGTCAAATGTAATAGTGTCCACGTGTTTATTGTAGCCAGCTGGTCTACACGTGTTCCTAACCATTGAGGGTTGTTTTATTACGTACAGAAGGGACATGGAACTCTACTGTTCACAATATGCCGACAATTTCAGTAGATAGAATACGTGAGGAAAGGAAATAACAAAGTAAAGATTTGATGAACTTGTCCATGGCAAAATTGCAAAAGATGAGCAATCTCAATTATAGGGGAAAAATTTTAAGATCGTAGCGCCACGCGGATTTTTTTGAAACCATTCTAAATCAGATACCACTTGACATTTACTAGTAAATAATAGCGAAAAGTGTATCAAAAAACGACAAAAAATAAATAATTGTTTGGGATTTTCTGATTTTGTGAAGTGATATTACTTGTAAACATCTAAAATACTACATTTTGTGATCTGGTTTTAAGTTATGGCGGTTTTCCATTGTCGATTATTTTAACTATATTGGGGGAAATAATAATTCCCGTGTTGTTTACCAAGGGGTAGAAATCTACAATGCTGGGCATATAATATTGTGTGGAGTCACTGAAAAAAACAGAGAGTTCATAAAGATTTATGCATTATGCCTACAAACTTGTGCATTACAAACCCACACACAATAACAGGAATTTTCAAGATATGCGATAATAAATACAAAATTGAAAATATTTTTTGTAGTCACTATCATTAAAATGTAATGAGCAAACTTTGATATAAGGGCTCACTTTTTTTCCAATTTTTAAATTGTTTATCTAAACATCGCGTCGATTCCTAACCTCTTGTTTTCCCAATTTTGTTTCGAACCGTACGGTGTCTGATATTAGTGGAAACAAATGAAACGATATTTCCGGGTTTCTTCTTTTCAATGAATTGCACATAGGCACACAACAATATGTATTATACATTTTTCAATGATTATAATAAAACTTTAAAAATAAACTTCATACAAAACCAATACACAAAACGAAATGTTATCTGATGTACACAAGTTCATGAAACGCTCACCAGATGGTAGGGTGCTTAGCTGCAAATCCCTATAGGGAAATAAATTTAGGTCGTAGCGCCGCGGTGTTGAATTTTGGAACGTAGGTAGAGGGTACTTAATGTTATTGTTACATAGCAGTGAAAGTGAAATTATAGGAATAAATATGTTTTACAATATTTTGTGAACCTGTTTTACTATTTTATCAACAAGAAAATTAATACAAATGTTTATAAAGCCATATTTTTGCATGACACGTCTTTTGCAAAGTATATTTCCTAACTAGTATAATAACTAGTTAGGTAACAACAAATACAAAAAGTCTTGACCATGTAGGATTTTTATTAAATGAGTTATTTGAATAAAAGCGAAAAGTTGGGGGATGTAAAGTTAATGTCAACATTGTTTCACAGACCCCCGGTAATGGCTACGCGGACCCCAGTTTAAGAACCGCTGCTATACAGGATACCTGGAAAGACACATATAGAACAAGAAGAATAGATGAGGAAGAGGTAAAACAGAATTCTTACTTGTTCTGCAAGGTGAATATTCGTGGAAATCTGTAAAGTCACCCTTGGCAAGAAAACAAGTTCCAACTGGATCTCTTCTATTCAGTGACGTAGAATACCACACGTATCTTGGGGCACAAGCCTGTAACAAAATAATAACATTAAATATAATTGAAATATGAATAATAATAAAAGTATTAATTGTTGAGTTAACGTGAAGTTTAGGATAAGGTAAACTTAAAGAGATTCGTTACTTCACAAATTACTTTATTGTCACTAGACGTACATTTCGGCTACTAAGTAGCCATCTTCAGTAGTTGAATAAGTCTTGTTTTATCTAAAAGCTGTGAATACATTTAAACGGATTGATCAAACGCCTTCATTGATTAAATTCCAACGTTCCAAATGTTGAATCTACTTGAAAATTTAATTTCAATATTAAATTTTTAATAACAACATTTAAGTGATACTTAAATGTATATCTGAAGAGTTATATTTGACCCATATTTGTAACTATAATAGTATATAATCGATTTATCTCGAGTGGAACGAAGCAGAAAATTATTCGTCAGGCCTTCACTAATTCCAATTGAAGAGATTAATATAACAAGTATGTTTTTTTACGGCCAATGCATCTGGCAAACTAATCAGGATTATAAAAAAACATATGTAGTAAAGACGGTTTATGTCTCCAAGTGTTGAAATTTTCATAAAATAAATAAACAGTCGGTTTATGTTCACATATAGGTTCTCCACGCCTAGGTGGTATATAAGGTCTTTATCTAGAATAGTGGGGGAGCAAGAAAGGACAGTCAGAATAGACAAATCAAGGAGCGCAGGGAGATATAAGGAGGTCAGAACTATAAGGGGTACCAAGCTACTTGAAGGGAGAAAGAGGAAGGTCAGGAGGGAAGGTTAGGAGGATTGCGAGGCTAAGGTGCGGGAATGAAGAGAGAGGAAATAGATATTGGAGGAAACAGGAGGATAAGATGTGCAGGATGTGCGGGGAGGAGGAAGAAGATATAGAGCACCTCGCGAAGAGGTGTAGAGAGATGACAGTATGGTCGGGGAGCACATTAGACCTGTTGCACGAAGATGGAAGGGGGAGAGGTGGGCGAGGGAATTAGAGGCAAGAAGGATTGAGATTGGGGAAGGATAACAGGAAGGGGTAAAGGAAGGAAGGGGAAAAGGAAGGAAGGAAGAGACCCGGTGCGAAGCAGAAGGGGAGAAATGGAAGGAAGGACGGAGGCTGAGGTTACCTGGAAATGGGGAGGAAGGAAGGGGGATAGGAGGAGGGGTGAAGAAACGGTTGGAAGGGAAGAGAATTGAATAAAATAAATTAAAGATGGGCGAGAGAACTGGAAGCAAGAAGGAAGGAGATCGGATAGGGAAACCAGAATGAGAATAGGAAGAAAGAGAGGGACACTGGAACAAGAATAAAGAAATGAGAAAAAATATTGTAAATTAGATTATATTGTACGTTATGTATTTTTGATTGTTTTGATTATTTTATTTCTATTTGTAATGGCTAATACCTTGAACGCCGCAAGGCCTAGGGAATAAAGAATATATATATACAAAGCAAATCGCAAAAAAAATCGTTGGGAAAAAATTATCCTATACTCTATCTCTGAAAGACTGATAGTAATAATTCATTTTGTCAGGCAGTTACCAGTAGCGTGCACATTTTAAACACGTTTAAATTGGTTTTGTGTATTTCTATATTACTATTTATCATTTTATTAAACGCACGCCTGTGACCATATTTATCATATCATTAAACACACCCCTGTGACCATATTTTATCTCAAAATTTTAGGGTCAAAACTTTTATGATCTATTGTGTTCTATTGTTGTCTAACCCTAGTTCGTATTCCCATACAATATGTGCGGCACACTCGGTTGTTTTTAACAATATTTCGTTTCGAACTATTCATATTTTGTAGCTTTTGTTTTGCCGTTTCTGTGTGATAAAACAATAACTTTTTACAAATAATAAATTTTATTACTATCAGTATTTCAGAGATAGAGTATAGACATCCAGCATTCTGTTGTCTTCTTTCGCTTATTAAATTCCTACCAAACCCTGAAATGTGTGAAAATTCACTCTTTTTCAATTTTTTTTTGTTTCCGCCTCCTCTTTCGTCGGCTTTTGCTATTATTGTTACTCCTCGGTGCAGAGCCGCAGTAAGGAAAACTTGCGCTAGGGGCAAAACTGTGTTTTGGCGCCCTTGGCAAAAAAAAGGTGGTCCTGACTTCCCAAAATCCAAGTGATGAGCAAGAAAAAGGTCATCACCTCCCAAAATCGAAGAGATGAGAAAAAAAAAAAAAATGTGGCGCCCCTTAGTCAAGCTCGTCGGCGCCCTTTTCCTTAGTGCGCTAGGGGCCGTCGCCCCCTCTGCCCCCCCTTACTGCGGCTCTGCCTCGGTGTAATAATTTTGGCAATACTTGCAAATTATTCGTATTTCAATTATTTAAAAGTCGTGTACTTGTTTATTGGTGATGTGGCTTTTAGGGTTTTGTAGGTATGACCAAAAAACCCTTATACCGTCATTTTGTCGTCTGTCTGTCTGTCTGTCTGTCTGTCTGTCTGTCTGTCTGTCTGTCTGTCTGTTCGGTAAAAATTGTAGCCAAACGGCTAAACCTAGAGAGTTGAAATTTGGCATGCTTATACAACTCTTTGACCCGCACATAGGAAAAATACTAAAACATCTAAAAAACATATCCCCCTAAAAATATACTCAAATATGTGCTCATCGAAAAAAAAAAATATTTTTTTATAATACTGAGTAGGGTATCAAATGAAAGCCCTTGGTACGTGGATTAACGATCAAAATTTTATTTTTGCAAAATAAATTATTTTGAAGCGATTTTTGCCAAAATTGTGCAAAAAATTTTTTGTCCCACACCCTGTAGCTCAGATGGTTTAAACTAAAAATCTGAAAAAATTCTAAGTAATGTACATTGGTGTGAACCGGAATAGTTCAACAGGAATTTTTGATCAGATTAGGTTTTTGGAAAAAAACGCATTTTTTGTGATTTTTGGCTAATAATGTACACAAGTTATAGCTTTGTAACAAGCAACACTCTAACGTGTGTGCTGGTCTAGTGGTATTTGACGCTGACTTTTCTCCCATGTAACCCGATCCGATAGGGATCGAACCCTGGAGAAGAGATTATATATATATTTTTTTTTTTTTTAATTTCTATATTGTTTAAATTATTTTTTCAAAATTCTAATTATATTTTGGCAAATGTTGCATTTAATTTTTAAAAGCGTAAATTTAATAGCCAGTGGAAATTGTTAAAATTTGTTTTCGCATCCAAAATAATCATCATTCACTTACTAAATACCTGCAAAACCCTGAAATGTGTCAAAATTCACACTTCACATCAATTTTTTAAATGTTGATGATATATCCCGTTGGCCGTCCCTGCTAGTGACCGATTGGTTAAGTAAGGTAGCTGACCCTATGTTCCCTTAGATGGCCAATAAGTCAGATAGCATTCCGATGGATGTACGGAGAGTATACACGGTAAAAAGTCGTCTTGTCATTCAACGTGGACAGGCCTCGCTGTATCCTACCAGACCATATCATCTACAATACACATTTGTATTGAATTTGTTAACTTATTGTTCTCCTTATAGGGCGCACCTCACTTTGATCTAAATTTAGTACCAACCAATAATGTTTTTATACTCAACTCTTGAGTCAGAATGAAAGTAATCCGATAAAAAAATATCGTATGCAGATTTAAGATTTCAGATGTATTAATACAAAATTTTATAAAAAAAAAAGAATATGGGAATTACGCGTTTTGCTCAATACCTAATTTGCGGTGAGAGGGTATACCAACTTGATCTGAGGCACCTGTTATTTTTGAGTGAACTACCGTTGAGTTTATTCCGCTAAGTTATTTCACTTGAATTTTGGAGCCAACAATCTGGAGCCCAAAAACAATGTCCCACAAAAATCAAATAGAAAAAGTACAAAAGCTATTTGTAAGAAACCTGACCCTGAAATTAACCGGAACATATCCTTTTCGTATCTCTTATACCCTTTTCACACTAGAACTTTAAAACGAGTGAACTTAAAGTTCACCGATGTTTAACATCGGTATGCTTTCACACTTGATGTTTAAATCTCCGGTGCTGTCATCAGCTACAGTAATTTTGTCCTTAAGTTACCGTCATGAAATTACCAGTTTTGAACTGTCTGCGCAGACGCACATTTTGAATTATTATAAACAAATATGGATATTTCATTGCATTCTACTATAAAGACACTACAATAAAGAATATATTACACCTGTATTAACATGTAAGTCGATACATTTTATCTCAAGTATTGTAGCTCTGTATTTTATTAAACACCTTATTAAAATAAATAATTTTATTATAACAATAAGTATAAACTTCTTATAACGTCGATATAATACAGTATTCTTGTTTATGATAATATAAAATGTTGACAGCACAAATTCAAAGAGTATTTTTTTATAATACAAATTAAGTTGGCAATGCGGACATTGTTTAAGTCGCAGATCTCTGTCTTAAACATCGCTTGTATTTAGACGAGGCCATACGGTTTCACATTAGCGTTTAAAGACACATTCACTTTAACATCCGATCTTAAAGTTCTAGTGTGAAAAGGGTATAAGAAACCTGACCCTGAAATTAACCGGAATATATTTTCGTATCTCTTATGCAAACCAGTTAAAAAACCTAGCTGACAACAATAGCAAGAAACATTAGAATGGAGACGCGACATCTACAATTTGAATTTCGCGTTTAAATTATTTAATAATAATCTAGATGCCCCAGAACTTCTTCTAAATTTAAATATTCGAGTCCCTGACATAAGATTGAGAATTAAAAATGATCACTTTTTCAAAATTTCAGAATCTATGTCACCACTGAACAAAATGCTCAGTTTAGTAAACAAACAAGTCTCTGATAGAGATGTAGATATCTTTTACGACAACCACAGAAAGTTTGTTAATATAAAAATAAATTAGACTAGTTATATTGTATTTTATTGTTTTATTCATTATTAGTATTTGTATATTATTGTTATGATAATTGTATTGTTTTTCCCCCATTACTATGTAACTGGACTTGTGCATTACTGTACAAATCTCTAGAGTCACTGGTTAATTTATACCAGGTCTACAAGTATGAAATGCGGATTTTTTTCAAACTTGCCGCGCTAACAGAGTGTATAGTTCAAAGTTTCAACACATATGGCGTTTTGTCAAGTTATCATTAAGTGTCAAATGCGTATAGGTTATAATTTGAAAAGAAATCATATACTTTTGTTTTACTGTGTTAAAAATGTCAAATTTTGTGCCAAATAAAGAGCATTCGCGGACAGTACTACAGTTTTGTTTTCATTTGAAAAAAACTGCTGCTGAATCATACCGACTGCTTCGAGAAGCTTATGGTGAATATGCTCCATCGCAAGATACGTGTGAACGATGGTTTCGGCGTTTCAAAAGTGGTGACTTTGATCTTAAAGACAAAGAACATGGAAAACCTCCAAAAAAATATGAAGATACAAAATTGGAAACATTGCCACAGGAAGACGATAGTCAATCACAAAAACAACTAGCAGAGCAGTTAGACGTTAGTCAACAAGCTGTTTCCAATCGCCTACGAGAGATGGGTAAGATCCAGAAAGTCGGCAGATGGGTTCCACATGCATTGAATGAGAGGCAGATGGAAAAACGCAAAAACACTTGTGAAATTTTGCTTGCACGATACAAAAGAAAGTCTTTTTTGCATCGTATTACTGGCGATGAAAAATGGATTTATTTTGAAAATCCCAAACGCAAAAAATCATGGGTGAACCCAGGCTCACCATCCACATAAACTGCAAGACCGAATCGCTTTGGCAAAAAGACAATGCTCTGTACTTGGTGGGACCAAAAGGGTGTGGTCTATTATGAATTGTTAAAACCTGGTGAAACAGTTAATACCCAACGCTACTAACAACAACTGATCGAATTGAACCATTCGCTGCTCATAAAACGACCAAAATACGAAAGAAGACAGCACAAGGTAATCTTTCTTCACGATAACGCTCCATCACATAAGGCAAAAGCAGTTTACAACACATTGGAGGAACTCAAGTGGGAAGTGCTACCCCATGCCGCTTACTCACCAGACTTGGCCCCTTCAGATTACCACTTGTTCGCATCAATGGGTCACGCACTTGCCCAGCAGCACTTTTGAAAATGTGAAAGAATGGCTAGATGAATGGATTGCGGGGAAAGGGGAAGAGTTCTACTGGCGAGGTATTCACAAATTGCCTGAAAGATGGGAAAATGTATAACTTCTAATGGAGCATACTTTGAATAAATAAACTTTTACTGTTCTTTTGAGTTTAATGTGTTTTATTTTAAAAAAATCCGCATTTCATACTTGTAGACCTGATATATGTCACAACCCTACTAATGCAGCTCTTCCCGAGCTCTGATCTATTTAAAGTTGCTCTATCAAAAGACAGTACAGCTATGATGATTGTCAATCTTCAAAATTGCATAGAAAAACCAAAATACCTAGTAACTCCTACTACTTAACAGGGCAAGATGAAAATATGAATCCAAAAGACAGCCCTACTAACGGTACTCAAAAGTGAGACAGAGACCATTAAAAATATACAACTAACACCTATGTCTGGAGTCTGTTTTTAACATCAAAACTAAGAAATTGTAAATAGAACTAGCTCTAAAATAAACTGAGGGAACGACCTATGTATGTTATAAAACAGCTCTGTTTCTGCTGGTAAATTTACACTTAGGAGACATAAAAACTAATGGAAAAAATTTATGTTTTATACAACTAAGAGTAGTCTTTTAATGTTATCAACTACTTGACATTATTAATATCTACTCTAGAAATGTTATATGGCATTTCGTAACTTGAGGGCTGGAATGTAATACATATGCATGTTTGATGTGATCTGTTTTAATGATAAGTTCCCGACACCTAAGTGGCTAAGTAATTTGTCAAAGTTTTTGTGACAATTGTCAGGAATTAACAAATTTGTCGTGACAGTTTTAAGGGTTTTGTAGGTATGACTAGAGATGGCAATAAAAATTAATTACTCGATTAATTGATCATTTGATTAATCGAAATGTTTGAAACATCCGAACGAATAGCATCGTTTAATTTTGATGACCATCTTGATTGAACCGTTTTTAGGGTTTTGTAGGTATGACCAAAAAACCCTTATACCGTCATTTTGTCGTCTGTCTGTCTGTCTGTCTGTCTGTCTGTCTGTTCGGTAAAAATTGTAGCCAAACGGCTAAACCTAGAGAGTTAAAATTTGACATGCTTATACAACTCTTCGACCCGCACATAGGAAAAATACTAAAACATCTAAAAAACATATCCACCTAAAAATATAAACAAATATGTGCTCATCGAAAAAAAAAAATATATATATATATTTTTAATTCTGAGTAGGGTATCAAATGAAAGCCCTTAGTACGTGGATTAACGATCAAAATTCTATTTTTGCAAAATAAATTATTTTGACGCTATTTTTGCCAATGTTGTGCAAAAAATTTTTGTCCCACACCCTGTAGCCCAGATGGTTTAATCTAAAAATCTGAAAAAAATCTAAGTAATGTACATTGGTGTGAACCGGAATAGTACAACAGGAGTTTTTGATCAGATTATGTTTTCGGAAAATAACGCATTTTTTGTGTTTTTTTGTTGACGATGCATACAGCTTATACTCATATAACACTCTGGGTTGCTAAGCGTATGGTGGTCTAGTGGCTCCGTTCCGCGCCAACTACACAGATTTGTTATACACTACACATTCGTTCGTTCCTGGATTGTGGAGTGAATTTTATTTTTTCTTTTTTTTCCATTTTTATTTTGTTTAAATTAATTTGTTAAAATTCTAGTTATATTTTAGTAAATTTTGAATTTAATTTTCACGAGCGTAAATGTAATAACCAATTGGAATTATATTTTCATTCTATGTGTCATTTATACGAAACCAGAGGGGCGGAGCGTATGATTTAAGACAACCAATGAAAGCCATAGGCGCAATTTTCAAAATCTTAATGAACCTTGTTATACAAAAAAAATACTGCACTTATTTAGAAACCTAAATAATGATATTAGGTATTCGAATTAAAATTAACAAAAAAAATATTTTAACATAAAATTTGTTTTTAAAGCTCTGAGATTAACAGACGATAAATTATTTTAAAAAGATCGTTCATTTTGCCGTGGTTACTACAAAGCAAAATTTGTCCTACACACTCAGCATGCCGCCTTCACTTATTATATACCTGCGAAACCCTGCAATGTGTGAAAATTCACGCTTCACATCAATTTTTTTTATGGTCGTCAGCTAAGTAATTCCTCCTCAAGTATACCACGTAGTCATGAAAACTTAAAACAAATTATTATAATTTGTTCTTATTACTGAACATTATATTTTATAAGGTTGAGAATCGAATGGCCTGTTTTAAATTCTTGAATTCCACTTAGCCGCCTTATAAAGAGATGTCCAAAATGTAAACAAAAAGTTTCTTTATTGTTTCGTAAAAAACTTGTACCGCTCACAACAAATTTGTCCTCTGTTACCGTGTTCTTGAATCTCTGAAATGTTCCGTGATTTTTATTGTTAGGAAAAAAATTAAAATTTATCACTGTAGAAAGACTGAAAATAGGTACGGATGGTAAGATTTAGGAGGGAAGACTGATATTTTCACTGAGAAGAGCGTAAATATTTTAAATTTTAACTTTACCTGGGAAGACAAGCAAAATATTGAGCTATCAATACACGATAGATATATAAGGTGCGTTTTGTTGGGACTATATTCTCATTCTATTCATTCTACTCATTCGATGATTTGAGGTCGAACGACTGGAATGAATAAAGCCTGTAATACATGATGCGATTTCTCGTTTTGAATCTCGTACGATTTATCGTACGATAATTATTCCTAACGGTATCGGTCACGTGACTATGCGCAATAATCTACTGCGTCGATATCTGTTCATTTCTATACAATATTTTAGGTCTGGAGCATAAATATTGGATGGTTTTCAATATCGTACAAGATCTCGTACGAAAATCCTGTAGTACACGATACAATAATTCTTGTACGATAAATCGTACGAGATTCAAAACGAGAAATCGCATCATGTATTACAGGCTTAAGTGTGGTGGGGATTAAAAGTAATATTTGAATGTAGTTGTTTTCATTTGGTAATAATTTTCAAACGGGCATTATTTATTGTTACAGCTTGTTTAATTAGAAAAAAAAATATTTGTTTATGCAGACATTGTATTACCTCCTATTACTTATAGTTTCCTAAGAAAACGGTTAAATAATTTTTTATCAGCCTTTAAAATACAACATTAAGGCAGTACCATTTTTTATCGGCCAGTGTATGTTTTTTTTTTTAAATTTCATAATCGATTAATCGATTATTTTCTACCAATTTAATCGAAAATCAATTATTTTACCGACCGCCAACATATAAGGGAGGTATTGTGATCATACCGATTTTGACATTTCGTGATTTCGATGGATCTCCACGAATTGAGGTCCCTACATAACGTTTTGACTATTTTTAACATGATGTCTGGCGGTCTGTTTATCTGTCTGTCTGTCTGTCTGTCCGTCCGTCCGTCCGTCCGTCTGTCTGTCTGTGTACACGTGCAGAGCAAATTCGGCTAAAAGGATTTTTATGAAACTTCATATTGAAGCTTTTGACATCAATGGCACGAGTTGATCAATTTTTGGTAAAAATCGGTTGACTAGAAATGGGAGTTTACTCGTGTCGATTTTCAGATTTTTGTGAATATTTAACAACAGAAAAATATTTCGAAAAAAATTATTTAACAAAAGTTGCTACAAAAGTAATAACTAACAACTTTTATTTGAGATATTTTTTGATAAAACGAAAAATAATTTTTTTTTTTCCTAGTATCTATTTTTTCATACTTATATGTAACGTTTCCATGGTCATGATAAATAATATCTCTGTTGGAAAATATTAGGCCAAGTTATTTCCACTCTGCTGCTAGAATGTATTTTATACAAGTACTTTGTGATGGCGGTCGGTCCTGTGGTGGTCACAGCTGATTATATATATATATATATATATATTTAATCAAAGAAATCTGATTTTAAGCAAAAAAATCTGATTTAAAACAAAAAAAACTGATTTAAATAAAAAAATCCCCACAATTTTTTGTCACTTGCTAAAGACCAACAAAACCCTGAAATGTACGAAAATTCACACTAATTTTTTTATTATTATTATTTTTATATCCAATATTATTCACCTGAAAATTTCAGATACTTTTGTTCAACCTATAATAGTGGCTGATTTAGGTCAGTTAAGGCCCCGGGCGCAGTAAGAATATTGGGCCCCTCAATTAGAAAAAAGTGTAAAATTAGGTTTTTGCGGGGCCCTTTAGAGGGCGGGGCCCAGGGCGCGCGCCCGGTGCGCCCGCCGTTAAATCCGCTTCTGACCTACAGTGGGTGGCCAAATTATTAGGGACAGTGCAGATTTTTTGTAATTTTCAAATGAATTTAATGAGGAAATAAGTGGCTTTCGGTCTCGTATTTATTTTTATTCATTAGAGTGCTTTATTTAGAATATAAAACGACATAATTGCTTATTCATAATCATTTATTTTTGTATAAAAAGTGTTAATTTAACAAATTAAGTAAAATCTTAATGTTTTGTAATGCCACCCTTTGCTGCGATTGCGGCTTCCAGGCGTTTGGGCATGCTTTCTATGCAGACTTTTGCGTTGTGTCGGGGTTGTGATGCCACGCTCTAGCGTGGCATCACAACCCCAATCTACAATATAGAAACCCTTATTAGAATAAGGGTTTCTATAAATTGCCGCTTGGTGGTGATGATTTCTTTGGCAATCTCCCACTTTTTAAAATAATAATGATACCAACAACAAGAATATAGAAGAAAAATGATCCTAAAAACAATTTATTTACTCACAAAATGCATTTAAACTTGAAAATTACAGGGGGTGTGTGATGTCCCTAATAATTTGGCCACCTACTGTATAATATTTAACACTTTACTGCCCAAAAAAACAATTAAAAGTAGTAAAATGAAAGTTAAATGCAGGTACTTAACACTTTTTCCAGCGTCCATTGATGGAAATGTATCAATTCACTTAAGAGATTTTAATCTATAACTTGGCTAGCACTGTAATTAAGTCTTACCTTACCTGTCAACAATCCTGCTATATCATTTTATAGAGCTCTTAATATTTTTTTATTTATTGGACTTAATTTTTTTATTGCTATTAATGGGGTAATATTAATACAATTTGTTTTATTATTTTAATGCATTTCGCCTCAATGGCGTTTCAAAAGGGAGTACTGACACACGATTAAATATATAATCATTATCGAAATCATAATATTCGATAATGCTTCCATACAGGCGCACTCCTAGGATATTTTCTTGGGGGGGGGAGGCTCTAAAACTCAAGTGTTCCTTAAAAACAAGTGTTTTTTATACTACCTATTTCATATACGAGGTGTGTAAATTAAGTAACCGGACTGGCAATATTTGGGACACGGGAGGGGTGGCAGGTGATACATCTTCAGTACGAATTTGAACTCGCTAGATTAATTTTGTTGTCCGTAGCGATTTTTTTCGTGAAACAGTTTTTTCTAGTGCGTTCTAAAAATGAGTGACATTCATTTCGAGCAACGATGTGCTATCAGGTTTTGCTTCAGACTTGGGCAATAACTTGGGAAACTTTTGCAAAACTTCAGCAGGCCTACGGAGACAGTGTTTTGTCAAGTACCCAGGTTTTTTGGTGGTTTGAGACATTTTCAGATGGAAGAGAGTTGATTGAAGATGAATCACGTAGTGGAAGGGCTTCATCTTCAAGAACCGATGAAAATGTTGACAGAATCCGGGATCTTGTGCGTTCAGATCGTGGGTTGACAGTCAGAATGATCGGGGAAGAGTTGAATTTGACTCACACTACCATCAGATTTTGACCAATGAATTGGGGATGAGAAAAATCTGCGCAAAAATGAAGGATGGAAATACCATTTTTTTAAATTTTTTAGCATTATGATTTTAGATATATATATACAGTAGGTGGCCAAATTATTAGGGACAGCACACCCCCCCTGTAATTTTCAAGTTTAAATGCATTTTGTGAGAAAATAAATTGTTTTTAAATCATTTTTCTTTTATATTCTTGTTGCTGGTATCATTATTATTTTAAAAAGCGGGAGATCGCCAAAGAAATCATCACCACCAAGCGGCAATTTATAGAAACCCTTATCAGAGAGTGGCATCACAACCCCAATCTCCGACACAACGCAAAAGTCTGCATAGAAAGCATGCCCAAACGCCTGGAAGCCGCAATCGCAGCAAAGGGTGGCATTACAAAATATTAAGATTATACTTAATTTGTTAAATTAACGCTTTTTATACAAAAATAAATGATTATGAATAAGCAATTATGTCGTTTTATATTCTAAATAAAGCACTCTAATGAATAAAAATAAATACGAGACCTAAAGCCACTTATTTCCTCATTAAATTCATTTGAAAGTTACAAAAAATCTGCACTGTCCCTAATAATTTGGCCACCCACTGTATATAGATAGATTTACAAGTAGAGATGAGGAACTTTTTTTTTTGCGCATCACTTGTATTTAACAAGTGGAGACCTTTTTTTTGGTCATTACTTGTATTTCAGAAGCGAGGAGCTTTTTTTTATATCTTCACTTTTTTTTGTGTACCCCCCCCCCCCCAAATTCCTGGGTGCGTCACTGACTGGCGATACCCTTGCAGGTTGTATACCATTATCAAAAATTTGCAGTTTTGATAACAGAATGCACGTTTTATAAATAATATTTTTAATTTTTTAATAACATCTCACAAGTCAGTAATTTATATTTTTTTATCTTTAACTAAAGGTCAAGTTGGTTGTTGGGATTGGTTTATTAGTCGCTATGTTTTTATCAAAGGAGTGTTACAAATGCATCTTGACCTTAAGGTCACGTTACAAGACTCTTTAATTCCTTAGTTCTTTTTTAAAACAAGATTACAAGAAATGCAGTTGCATTTAACAGCTAGAATATATTTCAGAGATAGTGCGTGCGTTGGGCTTAACCAACTGCTACGCTTATCTTTGATATAAATCTACACAAATAAAAAAATATATAAAATGAATATCTCTAAAGAAACAGACAGTCAAATCGGAGATAGTTTCATTCACAAAAAGTGTAGAAGGGGATCAGTTTCGCTACCTTGGTAGCAGTAGCGGTTGGTGAGTAAAATATTTGGGGGGGACACTTTTTGATCCATATATTGCAATGGACAAATCAAGGAGCGCAGGGAGATATAAGGATGTAAGATATAAGGTAATGGTATTCGGTAAAGGAGGAGGGAGAAGAAAGAAGATAAAATGGGAATGGGAATGCAGAGAAATAGAAGAGGTGTAGAGTTTAAAATACCTGGGTTATGTACTAGCGAGGAACAATGGAGCTGAATTACACATAAGGAAAAGAGTAAAGAAGGCAAGGATAGTCATGGGGAAGCTGTGGAGTATAGGAGAGAGGAAGTTTAGTGACGATATTAGATGGATATTGACGCCATAGTGAAGAACATCCTGCTATATGGGGTGGAAATTTGGAGATGGAAGGAATGGGAGAAGGTAGAACGAGTACAGGAGAGGTATTTGAGATGGATCTTAGGGGTAGATAGAACAACACCAGGGTATATTGTAAGAGAGGAACTGAAAAGGGATAAGATGAAACTGGGTACAGAAAGGAGGGCGATTAAGTACGAGGAGAAAGTTAGAATAGAAACAGACAAAAGAATAATGAGGGAATGCTGGGAGGAAAGAGCCAGAAAGGAACAGAAAGGAAGATGGTACGCATGGGGGGAGATGAGAAAGGAGTATTACTGGAGATGCGGAGTGGATGCGACAGAGGTGGAAAGGAGAAGAAAAGACGGGATAAGCGTGATTGAGGAGTTGTGGAGGAGGGATAAGGAAGTGAGGGAGTAAGAAAGGACAGTCAGAATAGACAAATCAAGGAGCGCAGGGAGATATAAGGAGGTCAGAACTATAGGGGTACCAAGATACTTAAAGGGAGAAAGAGGAAGGTCAGAAGGGAGAGTTAGGAGGATTGCGAGGCTAAGGTGCGGGAATGAAGAGAAAGGAAATAGATACTGGAGGAAACAGGAGGATAAGATGTGCAGGATGTGCGGGGAGGATGAAGAAGATATAGAGCACCTCGCGAAGAGGTGTAGAGAGATGACAGTATGGTCGGGGAGCACATTAGACCTGTTGCACGATGGAAGGGGGGAGAGGTGGGCGAGGGAATTAGAGGCAAAAAGGATTGAGATTGGGGAAGGATAACAGGGGGTAAAGGAAGGAAGGAAGAGGCCCGGTGGGAAGCAGAAGGGGAGAAATGGAAGGAAGGAAGGGGGCTGAGGTTACCTGGAAATGGGGAGGAAGGAAGGGCGATAGGAGGAGGGGTGAAGAAATGGTTGAAAAGGAAGAGAATGGAATAAAATAAATTAAAGATGGGCGAGAGAACTGGAAGCAAGAAGGAAGGAGATCGGAGAGGGAAACCAGAATGAGAATAGGAAGAAAGAGAGGGACACTGGAGCAAGAAGAAAGAAATGAGATAAAAATACTGTAAATTGTATGGTTTTGTACGTTATTTATTTTTGATTAATACCCTGAACGCCGCAAGGCCTAGGTAATAAATATCGAATCGAAAATGTACAGAAAAAATTTGTAAAATTACATTTGTTATAGGTTTCCTAATGTAAATTTAACTTTGTCACTTGAAAATAGACGTAAGCTTCATGACTCTTGTTTTCTTTATAAAATTGTTAATTCTTTGATTGATTGCCCTCATTTACTCTGGAAATTTGGCTTACGTGTATCCAATTATTACATAAGATGTAACGAAATTTTTTCTATGTCTGTTAAAAAAACGAATTCCGCTTTTAACTCTCCGATTAACCGAATGTGTCACTTCTATAATTCTATTTTAATGAATAATAATTCTGATGAAGAAGAACCTGACATATTCGGCTATAGTTTGAAGCGTTTTTAACAGGAAATTGTGGCTCAGTTATATAACACATAATTTTTTTTTTTTTTTTTTTTCTTTTTTTGTATTATTTCATATTTATTTCTGTATAATCTTTCTTTTTTCTTTAATATTGCATTTGATCATATATATGTATATATATTTTTGTTTGTTTTTGTATTTTGTACTTGTACATATATGTGTTTATAAATTTAATTAATGTATCGGTCGCCATACTTTCAAGTTTCAAATGGCTCGAATGAAATTTCTCGGTTTGAGAACGTTTGAATTTGAAAACACGGACGGACGGACAGACAGACCGACAGACATCATGCTAAAAATAAACGTTAATAAAATAAACGTCAAAACGTTATGTAGGGACCTAAATTCGTGGAGATCCATCGAAATCTCGAAATGTCAAAATCAGTATGATCACAATACCTCCCTTATATATGTTGACGGTCGGTAAAAATCTGTAGTGCTACGCAAAAAAGTATAATGTAGAACGAACTTCAGAATCGCTTTTTAGAATCTTCGGAACTACAAAGCCGGGTACTTAAAATTGTCATACACGCGGGTCACACAGGTCATTGTGTGACTCTCAGATCATACGTTCGCCATAACTGCTCCAAGGATTCGTTACACACCAGTTAGAAAACACTGCTTAATTCTAAGTTTTTGTGTCAAAAATCCCTGAATCCTGTCCTGGACAGTGACATTCGATTCAGCAGCAGAGCATAGGTCAGATTTTTGTCGAGAGCGGTAGGTTCGTTTGAAAAAGGCCGACAAACTTGTCGGTAGGCTATCTTCGCATCTACAAATAAATTGCATATAAACTAACACACACACACACAGACATCAGCGTGGAAATATGTGTAGTCTAGTGGGAAACCACTAAGCACACTAAAAAGAACACAAATTATAGCGTCAATATTTCCCCATAAAAATATTGGTCTCAAATAGGTTTTGTGAAATTTTATGAAATTACTGCCATTTTTTAAAAGTTCGAGAATCAGAAACGACAAATTGTACTTCCCGGGAATTATAGGTAATCAGTGGCGCAGCCAAGGGAGGGGGGCGACGGACCTGGGCCCCTCCCAGGACCAGCATATTACTCGGCGCTGCTCGGAGAGTTGAAGATAAAATTTGTTAACCACAACAGTAGTTAATTTTTCAATTACATTGTAAACAATATTGGAATTTTTTTTTTTTTCGTATAAATAAACATTTTTTTAAGATTGCCTACTCTTGATAAAGGGACATAATTTTTGTTCAAGTGAAAATACATCACTTTCCAAATATGCCCCAACGAATTATATGAAGGGGAGCGTTGATCCTTTTTACCCCCCTGACACATCGTCTAAAACATTCGCCCAGTCAAATGATAAAACTGTTTTAAACAACTAATTACTCGATTCAGATAAGATAAAGTGGAAATCTGACTTCGGTATAACCTTCAGAATGTAATTTTAAAATGACACCTCAAACGTGAAATAGAGTAGAAATAGTAGAAATATAATAAAGAGAGTAGTTTTGTAGACAATCGCGCTCTTAAAATCGGTATTTGGTTTTATTTTATAGATAAATGTGAATATCAATATCTTCTTAGGTATTTTGGAAATTATGATGTTTTACACACAAAAAGGACTGATATAAGTTGTACTGAACAACAGTGGCGTATTCAGAGGGGGGGGGGCACAAGCCCCCTCTGAAGGTCCAATGAAATGAAAATTTAACAATTTTATCATAATCGTACAGCAAAATAACATGTATTTTACAATAATAATAATAAGCTATATTTTATTATGATTAGTGTTGAAATTAACAGAAAATGCATATTTACATGTTTTTTTTTATGTTTTCGTAGGTATAATCAAAAAATCCTTATTCCGTCACGTGAGTCTGTTCGTCCAGTACAAATTGTGGCCAAGCGGCTGATTTAGAGAACTGAACATAAGTAAGAGAAATATTGAGACTTCAAAAATATATCCCGCGAAAAATATAAATAAATATGTATTTATCGAAGAAAAAATCAAGTGAAAGTTTTTGATACATGGATTAACAATTACATTTTTTTATCAACAAATAATGGAATTATTATTTGATATAATCATCAATATCCAACAGCAGGGGTGTCGAACTGATTTAGGTCGCAGTCTATTTTACATATAAAATGATAAGCAGTGACGGAACTTTAAATATCCCGAAGGGTTTCTTGACATTTTTTTATAAACAGAAAAGGGGAAGAGAGTATATTTTACATTTTTAAATATATTTTTTCCCTAAATAAGCTCAAGTGATTTTGATTACCGCTTCGGGGGCTACAAAAAATGAGGTTGAGGGCCGTATGAGGCCCGCATGCCTTAAATTTGATTCCATTTTATTAACCGTTTACCGGTAATGCAACCCCTAGTATTTATATAACCATTTTGTACAGACGTGTGTAAAAATGTAAATTTTAAAACACTAATAAATATTATTATTCAAATTCTCCCGTGTGCAGTTTTCTCGCTTTCCCGATAAATGTTTCTCGGCATATAAAATTACATATTTTTCTTAGAAACTCTAGTTTGAACTGTAATAATTTTTCATTAGATCGATGTGTTTATTTATTAGCTAATATCCTGAAATGTTATATGGGAAGGTGTGAATCTAGCGATATATTTAAGTGTCAGTAAGAACGCTTTTAGCGATTGGCCTACTTGTTACTAAAATAGATTCATCCGTCACAATTAGATCATGGAGTTTAATCGGGAAGCACATGCAAAAGTTTCTCCTCTTAAACACCGGCACTAGAACTTTTGGCCTAACATACAGTATTGAGCAAAACAAAGGAAACTTCTTGAAAATCCATAAATTTCAATTTATTCATTTAATAATTTAACTTAGAAAAAAATATATTCTAAAAATATTTCCACTATTTCAAAGTATATAGTTTTATTGGTTTATAAAACACGTACAAAGAAAATTCATAAAAAAAATTCATAAAACATTATGATTCTAATAATTTTTGTTTACGAGCAAAACAAAAGAAACTTATTTATTTATAACAATAAGGCCCGGTTTTTCCACCTTCAGATAAAGTTCCAGGTAACTATCTGACAGATAAGGTTATTTGTAACTTCATCTGCTGAGTAAATGTCATCCCTTCTTTCTATACAAATGTATCTATCGGATAGTTATCTAACGGATAATGAGACAGACGTATTGGATTCACTGACTGGTATTGACATTTATTCAGCAGATGAAGTTACAAATAACCTTATCTGTCAGATAGTTACCTGGAACTTTAACTGAAGGTGGAAAGACCGGGCCTAAGTAAAATATAAAATTAATATTTGGTCCAGTAACCTTTGTTTTTTATAACTTCTTGGCATCTATTAGGCATAGACTTTATTAAATTAATAACAACATCTGAGGGTACTGATTCCCAAGCACATTGTATTGCTTCATACATGGCCGCTTTGTTGGTGTATCTTACGCTGTCAATCTTCCGATCTACTATTGCCAATAGATTTTCAATTGGATTGAGATCGGGTGAGTGGGCTGACCAATCTAATACTGGAATCCTATTTGGTTGCAACCACTCAGTTACAATTTTAGATTTATGCGTAGGGTCGTTATCATGTTGGAACCACCACGATAACGTCATATTTTCTTCTGCGTAAGGATAAATGACTTGCTCCAAAATATTTCTATAGTCCACAGCTTTCATTATCTCATCGATGTACTTTTCAGTCGTACCAACACCAATTTTTTAGTTTTTGTTTACAACTTAACTTTTAGTAGTTTATTAAGTTGATAAGAAGTTTATTTAGAACATATAATTAAATATAAACTTAGCACAATTAAACAATATTTATAAATTGGTTTACTATAACCAAATTGTTGTCTGCCATCTGAACCTAAAAAATTTTAAGTTGGCAATGAAAAGTAATAAGAGATGGAAGGTATAAAATATATCACTGTCTCTTATTTTTTTCCCCCACTATATTCTGTGGTATCAAAAGTTGAAATAACGTCAGAGTTGGATAGTATTGAAAAAAGTATAATGTAGAATGGACTTAATAGTTTTGTAATATTTAGTCTATAGATAATGTTCACGTAGTGAACGAAATGTGCATCTAGTATAAAAATAAAATTTTGAAGGAAAGATCTACTTTTTTCTTAATTTCTTGACTTGTATTGAAGAGATGAGGACCTTTTCTTTTGTTCTTCACTTGGATTCGGGAGGTGAGGACCTTTTTGTTTTGCTCTTCACTTGGATTCGGGAGGTGAGGACCTTTTTTTTGTTCTTCACTTATATTTGGAAAGTGACGACCTTTTTTTCTTGCTTTATCTCGCATTGCATTCTTAAGAAAATGGTCACCCTAGGTTAAATGCAATTTTTAATTCTGAACATTTTTCACTGTTACACTTTAGTACTAAAATGTATGTCTAAAAAGATCTTGCTAAATGAAAATTATAACAATGTATTTCCTATGTTCAGTAAAAAGAAGTATGTACCAGATAGGTATATATTCACATACTATAAATTTAAGGACATAAAATTTAATTAAACATCTATTTAGAGATATTACTGTTCATGTGTCGTAAAGCCAAAGTATTAATTTTACGTGGATATCGTAAATATTTTCGATGAAAACAGAATTTAATTTTACCGTATATCAAATTACAATTTAATCAAATGACGTTAATAAAACTTAAGACGTTAAGCCCTCATACCGAATATGTAGGACAGGAACGCACCCAGGGGTGCTTACGGGCTTGAGAACCCCCCCCCCCCCCAACAAGCACAAGTTTTGTTGTTGTTCGATTTGATCATATTTTTTGTTCATATTTAGTGATGTTTTCACATTACTAAATATGATTATCCACCATTTTTAAGATGGAAGCAGGAAAAAGGACATTTGCTTTCATGATTTCATCTCCAGAATTTGGAATTTTGAAGTGTTTTCAAGAAAAAAAAAATGTCATTTCAGAAAATTATGACAGTACGCAATTGTCCATAAGTAACGTGTATGTTGAAATTTATCAAAATCTCATTAATTCAATTACATAATATGAATGGAAAATACTTATGAATGAAAAGTTATTCCTTTAGTCTTGGAATTTTGTGTTCTTGATCGTCCATATGAAGTACAGCTAACCATTTTAACAAGATGCAAAGATGCCAAATTTCAGGTTAAATGCGTTTTTTATATTTATTATAAAATAACTAAAAATTATTTTAGCCTTTGTATAGCCTACTACAGCGTTTCTCAACCGGGGGTCCGCGAAGTCATATAAAATCAAAGCATGAAATTATAATAGAAAAACGCTCAATTTTGCAAGATATATTCAAAAATATATGACATTTATATTCATTCAAATATACCTTTTAAACTTAAATAAAATAAATTATACTTATTTTGACAACTAATTTACACTAATTAAAACGGTTCGCGTTGGAGGTACTTCAAGTACTTTCAAGTAGGTACGACTTGAACTCGCAATATTTTTTGTTATGCTCCGAGCTACTGTTAGCTAAAGAGTAAGGATGCGAAAGTGTTCAAAATGGAAAGCAACTTGGAACAATGGAACACTTGTAAATAAAAATACTTGCAAGCCATTATAGGTAATCGTAACAGATATTAAAAACATGTTTATGTAAAGGTTGTTTTTTTTTCAAAAGTTTTATCCAATTATACCCAACACGCCATACGTTCCTATATAAAAAATCGAAGTTGTCCTTGATATCCTGTACTTCCGGTTTATTCCGAAAATTTAAATACTACCATCCAATTATTTGGGTAAACTCTGGTCACCAAATTTTTTTCCCAACTTGCTCACACATCGACACCTTAGCCCTCCAATACCCGGGGGGCGACACCTTGGCCTTCCAAATGAACCCGTAAATAAAAAAATTAACCTGTATAAAATTCTCGAGAGATAACTCCATTATACTTCCAATAGTAATTTTCATCCCTTTCTGAGATCTCAGAATTATCATTGATAGTCCAAAAGTCATCCTATTATCACCTCTGTCCTCCCATTTTACCATATAGGCCATGTCTCCAACGTTATACCTCATCTTCAATAATAAAAAAATAGTGTATTGGGCCCGGTAGTTCAATTTCAACCACCTGTATACTATTGAAAAAATATTAATATATGTGCATATTCTCATAAAGAATTATTTTAAGCGATTCTGTTCCTTATTTATTAATTGTTAATGACTATATTCCTTAATGAGCTTTATCAGGATTAACCATCTTGATATGTAGTGATACGTGATTTTTGCAAGTGGCGTCTTCATTTTTTTCTGACGTTTTTAGTTATTTTTAAGTGATAAAAGTGCAGAAAATATTTGAAATAGTGTGTTATAGTGTAGACTTTAGTGTTTGGACTCTATGCAGACCAAAATTGGAGCGACTGGAAAGGTATTTGTAGAAATTTTTGTTAATTTTATAATGTAAGTCATTGTTATGTAGAATGTGCTCCTATGGACAATATAGAAACACATACATGCATACACTATTGGCTACAACTAGAGAAACAAAACTAGTTTTTAAATAATTTTCATAAATCCCGATTATTGACTAAATGAATATTGAATTATATTGGTATAGCAACAACAATTTATAAGTTAGAACCTGCTCTTAAAAATATTTGTTGTACTGGTAAATAAAATAATTATATATATATATATATATATATATATATATATACATATATATATATATATATAGGGGGGCCGCAGACAATATTTAAGCTATTTTGGGGGGTCCCATGCCAGAAAAGGTTGAGAAACACTGGCCTACTATATAGATTAATCAGACAGAAACTATAGCTGAATACATGTTTCTAACCCCTTCCTAACACCCTGTTATCTACACCAATGTCCACAACTAAAAAACTAAAAACAAAACCGTATATAAATCATCTTTTATGAATAGCAATATTTAAAAAATCTTATTAATCCTCATTTCTTTAATTGTAAGATGAAATGACATTGGTGTTATATATGGGTTTTGGAACCTCGAGAAAGATATAAATTACAATCAGCAAATGGAGCTAAGTGACTGAGACAGTGAGCCACTTATTGTATCACATTGCACTTTTCAAACACGATATTAATGTTTTATTGATAATAGTTTATTATTAATTGTTATAATTAATAATAAAACTGATATAATTCAGAATCTACTATTATATTGTACAAGTGTTGGTATGTATGTTCTATTCAACTTCTGGTGTATCTTCATTTTTCCGGTAACGCGGAGAGAGGAAAATGAACCGCCGTCTTATCCGGGTGATATTTTTTTAGTGCCAAGGCTTAATTTTATTTCGACAGGGGGTACTGACTAATTTTTATTGATAAAAATCATGCATTGATCGGCACGGACAGGTTTTATCAGACGATAATTCAAAAATATTCTTAAATACAAGACGGCCGGTCCAGAATATTTACGACGAGAATCAAAGTGTTAAATGGTAATAATGGTGCGAGATAATATTTTGAGGTATCAGAAAACATTTTTCAAAGAATGTGGGCCATTATTTGAGTATTTTGAGGCAAAAATATGCTTACAAGGTTTCAAAATGAGACAGTTGTCAAATTGTTTGCATTTTAAAATGGGACGAGATTTCACATTTTGAACGTGTTTCTGGACAGAAGAATACTAATTAAGGATTTAAGGTGAAGTAACAATAAAGTTTAAGACATTTTCAGGTCGAATTTCCATAAAATAGTGTTAAAAAAGATTTATATATATTAAAAATTTCAGGGTTAATGAAAGTGTTAAGTGGTGATAATGGTTCAAGATAGCTTTTTTGACGTGCGAGATAATATTTTGAAGCATCGGAAAATATTTTTCAAAGGATCTTGGCCATAATTGGATCATTTTGAGACAAAAATATGCTTACAAGATTTCAAAAGGTGACATCTGTCAAATTTTTTTCAATTTAATATGTGACGAGATTTCACATTTTGAACGTATTTCTTGACAGAAGAAAACTAATTAAGTATGTAAGGTGAATTAACGATAAAACTTAGGACTTTTGCAGGGGGAATTTCCATAAAATAGTGTTAAAAAAAGATGAGCGACGAGTTTTATAATCGACAAGTGCGACAAAATGCCTTATTATATTAAAACCTATCGCAGTAAAACGAGTCGCGAAGCGACGAGTTTTAACAACGTAGGGGAGAAGACCGGCGTAGCCGGGCTGAGGCCCCTAGTTAAATACATATCCAACTATAAAGAATTTATCTTCTTCTCTATATATATAAAAGAGGAAAATTTTTTGTTTGTTTGTTCGCTATACATTCCTAGGCCATTTAACCAATTTAGACCAAATTTTGCACAGTTGCTTTTTAGGACCCTGCGGAACAAATGGTGCAAAAATGAATCGGTTTTTAAATGATGTACATATTTTTAGGGCCTACGGACGGAAATAAGTCGGAAAAAATCTTGCTTGCGGAACATTAAAATCATTACGACGGCTGAACTGTAATACCCTTTTCACACTAGAACTTTATGATCGGATGTTAAAGTGAATGTATCTTTAAACGCTAATGTGAAACCGTACGGCCTCGTCTAAATACAAGCGATGTTTAAGACAGAGATCTGCGTCTTAAACATCGTCCGCATTGCCAACTTAATTTCTATTATAAAAAAATACTCCTTGAATTTGTGCTGTCAACATTTTATATTATCATAAAGAAGAATACTGTATTATATCGACGTTATAAGAAGTTTATACTTGTTGTTATAGTAAAATTATTTATTTTAATAATGTGTTTAATAAAATACAGAGCTACAATAATTGAGATAAAATGTATCGACTTACATGTTAATACAGGTGTAATATATTCTTTACTGTAGTGTCTTTATTGTAGAATGAAATGAAATATGCATATTTGTTTATAATAATTCAAAATGTGCGTCTGCGCAGACAGTTCAAAACTGGTAATTTCATGACGGTAACTTAAGGACAAAATTACTGTAGCTGATGACAGCACCGGAGATTTAAACATCAAGTGTGAAAGCATACCGATCTTAAACATCTGTGAACTTTAAGTTCACTCGTCTTAAAGATCTAATGTGCAAAGGGTGTAAGAGATATATCGAAAATATATATGACGTACTTTAAAGGTTTAATATTTTTACAAAAAAGTCCAGAAGAACATATATCGCAGGTCAATAACTCACAATTATCATTTATAAGTTTTCATTTTCGTCGAAAATTATAACTCTCAGTTTGCTGTGGAATATCGACGTTACTTTTAAAGATTTACGAAGAAAAATTACTTTAATGGCAAAAGTATTTACTAACGAATAAAGCTCTTTGACCCATGTACTTATTGTTTATAGATCAGAAGTAATCACAGAAAGAACATCATAGTAAATAAATTAATCTGATGCGTCTATCGGTAGACATTACGCTGGTCAGTCTGGTTGTTAGGCAGTAGAGCGGGTTGCCGGCCGGTTAAAAATACTGCTGGTTCAAAAATTCAAGTTATGCTTAGTTAAAATAAATTTTAAATTGTGGTTTTTTTATTTGTATTATTATGCGTAGAACAAATAAGATTTGTTTTCTTAACACTTTTTAATGTATATTTTTTTCTGTTAAAATAGTTCTGTTTATATAGGAAATATTTTAAGTTTTTTAGTACCAGTTTTAACCCAGAAATACCCCTAAGAAAGAAAATTTTGAGATACCATGTCTATATTTGAATCCTGGTTCTACTATATTGTACCAAATTTCGTTAAAATACGTCCAGCCGTTTTTAAAAACAGATATAACCTCCAATTTTATTAATTACTATATTATTATAGCAATTCATTTTTCTATTTTTATTTAAATATACCTAAAATAATATTTGTATTCGATTTTATTGTTATTTATTAACTATAATACAAATACCCATCACCTTAAATTTTATATAAATCAATATAAAATTTCCTTAGGTTTTTATTTATAATTTATTCAGTAGAACTGTCTTGAAATAAATATCTATTATCACTGCCCAACAATTTTTTTTTATCTTGGTGCCGGAAAAGTAAGAACTGATTTTGGATATTTTTGATGTGCATATTCCAAGACTCTTTTTCGTAGCAGCTCTAGTTTTTGTGATACAGACTAATTGATTTTAGTTTTTTATCTAAAAACGGTAAACTTCCTCCTTGGACAGCAAAGTGGATATACAAAATATCCTTGCTTTTTATGTCTTTAGGACAGCAGAGCTAAGGATCAGCACTGGGTTAACAGAAATTGGGTGATTTCCATTAAGAAATTTCATAATTCAAGAAAAACCAAACGTTGTCAACGAACCTTTGGTTGCGGGAGAGAAAATTATATTTCCACCCTTGCATATCAAGTTTGGGCTTATGTAGCAATTTTTGAAGGCTTTAAATCGGAGTTTGTGTAGGCTACTTGACACGTAAATTTCCTGGAATTAACTTGAAAAACTTAAATCCAGAATATTTGATGGTCCTCAGATAAGGCAACCTACTGAAGATCCACAATCCAATCCAACCGCATCAATGAACGAGATTGAAACTAATTCTTGGTGTTCATTTATTCAAGTAGTACAAAATTTTCTTGGAAATCATGAGGCAGAGAATTAGTGGAAAATATGCTTTCCAACTTTAATATTCTCGGTTGTATTATGACCACTTACCAGAAAACCTAAGTGATTTTAGTGAAGAACCGGGGGAAAGATTCCATTAGGACATAAAACTATGGAAGATAGATATCAAGGATAAGATAGCCACATGATGGCCTACTACTGTTGGAGTCTTCATAAAAACTGTTCTGGTAAACTCCATGCTAGAAAGTCGTACAAAAGAACATTTTTAAGGGCTAAGTGATGAATGTATATTTATCTACTTTGTGAATCAATACCTTATATTGTCTCTTTTGTGTTTGTAACTGGCAGTTGGAGCAAATAGTAATAGTAATAACGTGAAAAATACACAAATTAAGAAATAAGATATTTTATTGTAAAAGAGGCCAATATAGCGTATCTCAAATACTAGATCTGATAGACCAAATCTGACGGCTATTTTGGATTCTGTGCTCAAAAATTACCTAGAGATAGGGATGGGAACGATATATCGATATTTCGCAAATATCGCTACAAAATATCGATAATATTGTATATTTTTTACATTTAAATATATGCTGTTCACTTTTGTAAAAACAAACTATAGGCTATTCCAAATCTTTAGGCGGAAGTAGATTTTGAAATCTAGTAATTTTTATTTATTAATTCGGATTTTTGGTTATTTTGTTTAAGCTTTGTAAATCATACTCACATTGCAAATTCTAGATTAAATTGATTGTCATTATAAAATGTCCTTTTCATTGCATTTAAATTTTTTGTCATTCATAATAAAAATTTCCCATTTATTTATTTTTTTGTCTTCAAAATATGATTAAAAATATATTTGACATTTGTCATTCGTTTCCATGGTTTTACTGTTGGAATTTTAAATTTTCACATACCAAAACTGAAACATGAAATAACCCAAGCAATGTCCCTTTTCGTGACAACCCAAAATAACGAAATTTCCATTTAGTTCGGCCTAATCGTTTGGAATCACCTGTAAGACGAAATTTTGATTTCAGTAATTTGCACCTTTGAAATTGTATGTCATGTTGGTATTAAAACATTATAAAAAATGTCACATTCTTAAAAATGATCATAACCAATAAATCTAAAGTCGGTTTTACAGGGTAAGGAATATTTTTAATTTAAAGTCCGTAATTCACTATAAAAGTAACCAAAAAATATCTGGTTTGTCCTTACAAAAGTGAACAGCATATATTTTTATTTAATTATGAGAGTTAACTAGGAAAATATTAGAAAGATGGTTGGTAGCTGGGTGAGTACCAACTGTAATGTGATTGTCTGTCAAGTGGCGACTTCTTTTCCCGCCAAGCCAACAAAAAAAACTGTAATTTATATATCTTACATGTTACGGGTTAGTTATTTCGATATATCGAAAATATCGATATTTTTACTTCGATATATATCGAATATCGATATCACACTGACGATATATCGAATCGCGCATATATCGATATTCAAAAATAAATTCCCATCCCTACCTAGAGACAGTTAAAAACTCGCAGGCACCAAAATGTCTGTTGGGCTGTGTTATGAAAATAGTCAATAAAAATATTTAAAAACGTGCAGCATGTATATTAATTCTGTATGCTAGTTTGAACTACGCATACGTATGACGTATTCCCTCTCACGCTCTGATTGGTCACAAGTTACGAGACAATCTTTACTTTAATAAACTTGAGGTTGGTCATTGATTTTTCATTATTGTAATTTGGAGGTAATAGCCACAGATATGTACTTTATTTGGCCAACAATTGTTTTAGGAGTGTTTTAGAGTTTTCCTGATGTCATCTGTAATGGTCGTTGACCTTTGCAATGTCGTTGTTGATACGTGTGTTGAATTGCAGATCTGTGATGACTGCAAGTGGAATTATGGCAAAAAATACCAGTTCTCAATAGCTGTAATACGGGCAATACGGTAACTGACTACTGTCTACCAACCTGACATCAGCCTCTCTTCCCAGGAATACTCACAAACAACATCAATACTACTTTTCAATCAAATCTTCATTTTTATAAATCAATGAAAAGAAATTTTCAGAAAATTGCAGGCCATTTTACGAGGGTTGCCTTTTATATTCCAGGATTGCGCTAAACTGTGCTGCCATCCATAGATAAAGAAGGAAATAGATGCGAAACTGCCTTTATATTTTTTGAAACCAAATTAGCGCTGTAGTTGTTGGGTTATGGAACTAAAATTGGTAGGGGAGGAAAGGGTTGGTTTTTCGCGGGTATTTTAAATGCTTCAGTGGATATAGTTGTAAGCATAATTAAATGTTATTATTAAATGAAATAATTTTTATGATTTATTTTGTCTATTTTTAATATTATTAACGACAACAATATTAAAAATAGACAAAATAAATCATAACAATTGTATCATTTAATAATAACATTTAATTATGTTTACAATTAAGAACAAGCAGTTAGGAATTATACAGAAACAGAAAAACAATAACTAGCAGAAATAATTATTTATTAAGTAGACTAACATATAACATAATATTTTCTAATAATTAATATTTATGAACACTTCCATGGACAAGCCATCCAATTTTGGATTTCCAATGTTCTTCATCCACGTTGTATACAATTCTGGAGCCACACGTGTCTTCGGGTTTGGAAAGCGATATCTTGTAGGTTCACTACTATCACACCCCAAAACAAAGCATTTAACACCCATTTTCCGAATTAAACAATGAAATTACAAAATTACAGAAGACGATTTTGACACTAATTACAGATTTTGACGCTAATGACAGAAGCCGTAACAGGCAACATCCTGTCATGCACGTAGCTATAGCGACTGGCAGCGACTGGGGCGCTATTCGTGTTGGGTTATGGAACGTAATATGGTTTTCGTTTTGCCATTAGAGTTTCACCCCCCTGCTGCCATCTGGCAACTGAAGCTTCTATCGTAAAGTTTGACATTTTGACTTGTGTTTTGACGTACCAGCGCTATTTGTGTTGTACAGTCTGTTCCAAACGGTTAAGCGGAACTAAATTTTGCAATCTAGTTACTTTCATCGTTTAAATCGTGCTTTTCGACCGTTTTGTTTAAGCTTTGTAAATCATACTTACAATAAACATTTTTGGTTAAGGTTAATATCATTTTAAAATGTCATTTTCTTTATATTTTGATTTTTTGTGTCATTTTTAATACAAATTTCCCATTTATTTATTTTTTTGTCATTAAAATATATTAAAAAAATAATTTAATTTTGACATAAGTCATTCGTTTCCATGGTTTCATTGTTGTAATTTTAAATTTTGACATTCCAACGTGAAAAATGAAATAACCCAAGAAATGTCCCTTGTCGTGACAACCTAAAAGAACGAAATTCCCATTTAGTTCCGCCTAAGCGTTTGAAACAGACTGTATACAGTAACTGGAAAAAAAATCATCTCGGCTAAAAATTGAATTAAATCGTAAACATTTTCGAGCGATTATCTTTTACAACTTTCGACGTGGATTAACCCAACAACAGTGCATCGATGAACTTAATTCGACTTTTGGCGATGAAGCACCATCAAGGACTACTGTTTATTGATTCGGTTATAGAAAAGAATTTGTAAACAAAGGTGGTGTCTGATGACTGAATTTTAGTATGAAATGTCCATAGTTCAAAATGACATACATCTTAGGCAGCAGTCTGACTGATCGAGCGCCGTCGTGTAACGTAGCGTCGAGTCGTGTAGTGTCGTTTAAAAATTTAAAAGCTGGTCTGACTGATCAAGTACTGTCGAGTATTATCGATCATTCAGTGTCAAGTAAATTTGTTTCTCACTTGTCAAATAGTGCATATTCCAACCTAAAATAATACTATCAAACAGTTAATACTAATTAGCGAGTCCATTTTACTCTATATTGTAATTTTGTTTTTTTTTTTTTTGACGTTCCAAATGTCAAATAATATATGGTTGAGCGTCGAGCGTCGTGTGAAATTCAAACCGGTTTGAAATACAAACAACTTGATGCTACTTGATAGCAAACGATGGTTCAGTGCGACTCATGCCCTTAGTTAACGTGTGTTTGAAATTTGCTCGACAGCAAACGATCGACAGCACTCGATCAGTCAGACCGCGGCCTAACATACGCACCTAGAGCCATCTACAGACAACAGAGATTTTCAATTCAACGTCTTATTATTAATTAAATAGAAGTCTGAACCTATTCAGACTTGTGACTTAAAATCTATTATTATAATAGTTATATACGTATAGAGAGAATCGAAAGAACTTTGTCGATTGTCCATTATTAACATAATTTGTCTTACCACTATTGGTTTATCTGGTCCTCCACTGTTTACTGTCGCTCCAAACCATTGATTCGATTTCATATCGATTTGTTTTCCACTCGAATCCATGTGATTGCCTGTAATAAAAAAATATATATTAACAACAATAATAGCATATTATGGTTATAAAATCCAGCTTGTAGTCTTAATAAGTGATGTCTTTGGCTGTCTGAAAGCCTTGCTTAAGGGTGCGCACAACCGTACAGTTTCTTATACAAGACTAACAACCTGAAATAAAATTAGTAACAATCTATATATCAAAATTTTCAGCGAATTTTTATCTATCTAATAGGATATTTTAAATTGTAAAAAGAACTGTCATGTAATTGTAAATAAACAAATTGCGTTATAGACGCCATCTTGTAAACCTTTCGACGAATTTTTGTGTACCATGCGGCAAATTGTAGCTAAAGCTCCATTCTACAAATATTTTGGAGATAATTTGTTTTATTGTGAAAATTACTTATAGTTACTGTACTTAGTAATCTATTTTTGCCGCCACCTCGAATCTGCCGCGGTTTTTAATATATGTGCTGCGGATAAAAATGATTTATTTTATGTAAAGAATACTTGTACCAAGTGGTATTTCATTATCATCAAGTATAATATTTTTCGACGAAGGCTCTAAACAATCATGTCGAAAAAAATATTGACGTATTATTTGAACATTTCTACACAAAACTATATAAATATAAAAATTATTTGAAAACCAGAAATATATTTAAAAAATTACAGAACATTGTTGTGTGATACCTATTATTAAGTCATTGAACAATAACATTTTTACAATAATTTTTTCTACAATCAAAAATATCCTATTAGATAGATAAAAATTCTGTGCAAAATTTGATGTATAGATTGTCACTAATTTTATTTCAGATTGTTAGTTTTGTATAAGAAACTAATAATCTCTGGGGGTTGTACGTAGCGTTAAGACGAAAGGGGATATGATTATCGCCAATCTTCTGCTAACTGATCTGTAGAATTCAGAAGGAAGTAACACGCGGGTCTTTCTGCATTGCCTACATTTGGAGGGCCAGTGGGCACCAGGAAATATTTAGAGATCACACTTTTTTACTGACCGCCAACATATACAAGGGAGGTATTGTGATCAAACCGATTTTGACATTTCGAGATTTCGATGGAACTCCACGAAATGAGGTCCCTACATAACGTTTTGACTATTTTTAGCATGATGTCTGTCGGTCTGTTTGTCCGTCCGTCCGTCTGTCCGTCCGTCTGTCCGTCCGTCTGTCCGTCCGTCTGTCTGTCTGTCTGTGTACACGTGCAGAGCAAATTCAGCTAGAAGGATTTTTATGAAACTTCATATTTAAGCTCTTGACATCAATGGCACAAATTGATCAACTTTCGGTAAAAATCGATTGACTAAAAATGGGAGTTTACTCGTGTCGATTTTAAGATATTTGCGAATATTTAGCAACAGAAAAATATTTCGAACAAATTTATTTAACAAAAGTGGCTATAAATGCAATAACAACTTTTATATGAGATATTTTTTGATAAAACGAAAAAATTTTGAAAAAAGTCTCAATTTTTTCATACTTATATGTAACGTTTCCATGGTCATGATAAATAATATCTTTGTTAGAAAATATTAAGCCAAGTTATTTCTACTGTGCTGCTAGAATGTATTTTATACAAGTACTTTATGATGGCGGTTGGTCCTGTGGTGGCCACAGCTAATTTTTTTGATATTTTTATAAATACATTTTTTTAAATGTGTTGATTTTGATTTTGCATTAGTAAATCATGTTTACAATTTAATAAAAAGAGTTTTTTAATATTTTTAAATAATATATACATAATTTGGGCAATAATAAGCTTATATCTGATATCATTTTCGAGAATTAAACATTTTCGGATAAACATTGGCCCGAGGGCCAAAAAGACATTCACATTATGATAATAATTATTCCCATTATAGTATTTTTTATTTGAAGTAAAAATATTTATTAAATGTATATTTTTTAATATTTTAATGCACAAAAAAAATCGTTTTAAAGCACACTATAAATAAAATATTGCACAATTTTAAATTTTTGTTTTAAATAGATATATTTATTTAGGTCCAGTTTTTCCACCTTCAGATAAACTTCCAGGTAACTATCTGACAGATAAGGTTATTTGTAACTTCATCTGCTCGGTAAATGTCATCCCTTCTTTCTATACAAATGTATCTATCGGGTAGTTATCTAACAGATAATGAGACGTATTGGATTCACTGACTGGTATTAACATTTATTCAGCAGATGAAGTTACAAATAACCTTATCTGTTAGATAGTTACCTGGAACTTTATCTGAAGGTGGAAAGACTGGGCCTTAATGTTAAATATTTTTTATTTTAATGCACAAAGTATTAATTTTAGTGCATATATCTATTTAAATAATTCCCAGTTAAATCATACCCTTTTAAAAATAGAGTCGGGAGCAGTTTATTTTTCTGCCGACCCCCCATGCTACGAAATCCTGATATGTGTAACACTTCAAATTATGTATTATTATTATTTTTTTTTTTTTTTATGTAATATCAATAATTTTGATTTTACAATTACATAGTTCTGTTCGTGTTTCTATTTTTACACAATTTAATAAAATTCCAGAAAAATAATGATAATCTAATGAAGTATTACGCAATTCGGAATTACAGGTTGCCGGTGGGCGTTAATAAATTAGCTAGCCCACGGTATCAATTCGGATGTCCGTCCATTCATAAAAAGAGAACACACAATCGTTGGGTAAACACGTATGATAAAAAATTAAATATGCATGCTCGCATGTGGGCATGTCTGTGTGTCCTAAACTATTCTAACACATTAATTTGATTGTATGTATGTATGTAGGTATATTTGTATAAGTGGATCTATGTATGAATGTGTTTAAAGTGTATGTATGTACACTACCGCTCAAAAGTTTGGAAGCAGTTAATTTTTTTTCGAAAAATTGAAAATAATGTCAATATATATTGACATTAACATCAGAAATCGATTTTTATGATATATTTTCTTCATTTTTAACAAGTCAATATACTTTTATATGTTTTTAATCGAATTTGTACGATATAACTATTTTTATTTATGTTTAAATGGGTTCATTATACATTAAAAAGGCAACAAGAAACCATCAGTAATCAAAACAGGAAACGTAGTGGGAGACCCAAAATTACAACAAAAGCCTAAGATCAATTTATAAAAGTAACATCAAAGCGAAATCGTCTCCTCCAGCCTCCCAAATAGGGGATAGGCATGATTTTTTTAATTTTTTTTTATTATATTCCTCTTGTTGCATATAAACATAAAAAACAGTTTTTAATTTTATTTTTGTAATTTGAAGGCTTAAAAAAATCATAAATGTATGTAGCGCGCGAAAACGACGTGTGACGTCATACCCCTTCTAACTGACGCATGACACTACTAGCTTACCGGCGTACATATGTAGTCTGTTGTGAACTTATTTGTTTGTATAACTTTTATAGGTCATGTAAAGTTAGAGTGATTTTAATTAAAATAAAGTTTAATTCTATAAAAACAATTTATACATGCACCGAATTAAATTTTATATTAAAATAGATAACTTATATTGCAGTATTTCAATTATGCCTCTAACGTTTTGTAACTTCATGTAAACAATGTAGTAAAATTCTGACATCTAAATTACATAAATATTTACATTTTACAGAGTTGCAGCGTTTGTTTACATAAAGTTATAGAATATAAATTAAAAATTACTTTGACACCACGTATTTCTTCAGCACTGTAGCATTCATTATTTTTCATATATTCCATGAGCATAAATGCATCAATGTTGGGTAAATTATCACTCTGAGCCCTAACAAAATCTTTATCTGCCATTTTAATAATAAATGCGTGAAAAATTGTTTAAAAATAAATACAAAACTCTCGAACAATACAATACACACACGTGTAAAGATTATGTTGTAGCTGTATCTGTGATGTGAAACCCCTATCGTTTGACGTCATACTCAGTCGTTTTACTCGGCAACCTTCGCTCCGTGGTCGGCTTATTTCAAATTTACAATATTTTAATTCAAAAATTTGGCTATAATATTAATTAAAATGTAATTTTTGTTTTGTTAGATGACATAACTAACATTAACATATCAAAATAATGTAGTTTTAAGGAAATACAAATTTTATGCGTATCCCCTATTGCAGCGAAATTAAATGAAATTCGTCCAAGTAAAGTGTCAGTTTCAACAGTTAAAAGACGACTGTACTCTGCCGGTCTCCGAGGATGTGTAGCAGCTAAAAAACCGAAATTAACAAAACAACATAAGAAAAACAGGTTGGTTTGGGCTAAAACTCATAGAGATTGGACACTTGAAGAATGGAAAAATGTATTCTGGACGGACGAATCCAAATTTCAAATTTTCGGTTCTAACAGAAGAGTATTTGTCCGACGATCTAAGAACGAAAGGGCTTTACCAGAGTGTACAGTGCCAACAATTAAACATTGTGGAGGTAACGTAATGGTTTGGGGATGTTTCGGGAATAATAAGACAGGAAAATTAGTAAAAATAGATGGCAAACTTAACAAAAAAGGATATTTACAAATTTTGCAGGATCACGCTTTGCCTTCTGGAAATGAAATTATTGGACCAAATTTCATATTTCAACAGGATAATGATCCGAAACATGCATCTAATTGTGTATGTCCTATTTGAATGAGAAAAAACAAGAAAAACTTATAGAAATTATGGTATGGCCATCCGAATCACCTGATTTGTCACCAATTGAGCTAGTTTGGGACGAGTTGGATAGAAGAGTTAAAAGTAGATCTCCATGTAGTGCTACACAGATGTGGGAGTATCTGCATACACAATGGTACCCATTAGATAGCGAATATTTTGCTAAATTAATAAATAGAAGGCCCCAAATTTGCGCAGCTGTGATTAAAAATAAAGGTGGACAATTTGATGAATCAAAAATATAAATAAAGCTTTTGTGTAATTAAGACAATATTGACAGATTATAGTTGGTAAAAGTTTAATTTAATGTAATTGTTAATTATATATATATAATTAAATAACTTAAATGCTGACTTAGGTTTGATTCAATGGACAGAACTGCTGGTAGGTGATGATATTAATCCTATTGTAAACAAATTTTATAATATACTTTATGATATTATCAACAAACACGTTCCCCTTAAAAAATGTAGATGTCAATCGTTTCCGTGTTGGTATAAATCTTCTACTATAAAAATCTTTAATGAAAAAAATAAATTCCATAAAAAATGGAAATTGTATAATCAAATCTCGGACTATACTTCGTTTTCTATATTGAGACGACGTTTAAAACTTGCTATTAATAAAGATTACCAGGACTGGATCAATCTTACTGAAAATAGTATAGTTAAGGAACCAAAAAAATTTTGGTCATTTATATCGTCCAAAAAACAAAAATCGAATATTCCTAAAACGATAAATTATGGCAATGTCTCGGCAAGTGATATAAATGGAATATGTAAACTCTTCAGTAATTATTTTCAGTCTACTTTTGAACCGAGGTTAGTTATAAAAAACAAAAAATACCAAGGAGAATCAACTAATAATATAAACTTAGTTTCTATTAGCCAAGGTACTATTCTAAACAAGTTAAACCTTATTGATATTAATAAAGGTGGCGGTGTTGATAACATTCCAGCACTATTTGTGAAAAATTGTTCAACCACATTGTGTGAGCCATTATGCATAATATTCAACAAATCCTTGAAAGATGGCATTTTCCCCGATGTATGGAAAAAAGCCTTAATAACACCGATTCATAAACACGGTTCTCTTAATGAAGTAACGAATTACAGACCAATTTCAAAATTAAACACCTTTGCCAAAATTTTCGAAAGCATTGTGACAGACTTCCTGTCTGAAAACCTTAAACATTTAATTATACCTCAACAACATGGTTTCTGTAATCAACGCTCTACTTTAACTAATCTAGTCCCCTTTACAGAATTTATCAGTTCCACTCTTGACGTCTCTGGACAGGTTGATGTTGTGTACACCGATTTTCAAAAAGCTTTCGATAAAATTAATCAGGATCTCCTAATAGATAAATTGATTGGAATTGGAATACATGGCAACTTGTTAAGATGGCTTACTAGCTACATCAGAAATAGATCCCAGGCTGTGGCAATAAATGGTAGCATATCAGATTTTATAACAATTACTTCCGGTGTGCCACAGGGATCTCATTTGGGCCCGCTTCTCTTTATAACTTATATAAATAACATCTACACAGCCATAAAATTTTCACACTTTCTTTTATTCGCGGACGACCTTAAAATTTTTAAAAAGATTTCCTGTGTTCAGGATTGTGAAGAGCTTAATAAAGATTTAAAAGAATTTTACAAGTATTGCTCTGCAAACCACCTTCATCTTAATCTAGAAAAATGCAATAGTATCACTTTTACTAGGAAACGGCTACCAATCAAATTTACGTATCAGTTAAATAATACACCTTTGACTGAAGTAAATATTATTAAAGATCTTGGAATCTATTTTGACAGTAAATTCAAATTTGATCACCATATTGAAAAAACAACCAAATCAGCATTCAAGCAACTTGGTTTTATCATGCGTTCTTGTAAGCATTTCACAAAGCCAAAAAGCATAACAATATTATATAAATCCTTAGTCTGTAGTAAATTGGAATATAATTCTATAATCTGGAACCCACAATATGCCACATACATTAACAAGATTGAAAATATCCAAAGACGTTTTGTAAGGTATTTGGATTACAAATTTCACACAAATGATATGAATCATTCGTATCTTGGTCGTTTAGATAGATATAATCTAAATACCCTGGAAAAACGAAGAACTAAATTAGAGATGAACTTTGTTTATAAAATTGTAAATGGTATGATTGATTCAACAGACATTCTGGGTCTTATTAATTTTAATGTACCAGCATTAAATCTGAGGCAAGTAAATACCTTTTATACACCCAACTCTCAAACCAACATTCGACAAAATTCACCTCTCAATAGAATAATGTTCACTTTCAATTCTTGTTTTAACAACAGCGACATATTTTTCTTATCGTTTTTTGCATTCAAAAAAAAAGTCGATTCTTATTTAACGACTAGATTTTTTTCCATACGTTAACTTATACTAAACTGATATTTATTTAAAACTGTTACTTATATTATTTTCTTTCTTTTTGTAAAATACAGTTAAAATATTTTTTATTTTGTATCAATGTAATATTTTATGCACACTTTTTATTATTTTGTATTCTGTGGAGGTCTATAGGAACTTCGTTCTGTTTGACCACCCAAAAATAAATAAATAAATAAATAAATAAATAAATAAATATTGTGAATAAAGCTTTCAAATTATTTTTTCTCTATGTATTTTTAACAAAAACTCGACTGCTTCCAAACTTTTGAGCGGTAGTGTATGTCTGTATTTCTGTGTGTCTGTGGATGTGTGTGTGAGCGTATAGTCCATACACTTTCCCAAACTAGCTGCGAGTTATTTGTCATTATAATGTTTGGGCGTCTAATTTATGCAGAGATACATTCTTATATGTTGTAGGTATGCCTTATTAACACATCCAACAAATAGGAAATAAAACAAACATGCATTACATACACGTGAAGATTAAAAGTTACTTAATACCTGTTTAGGTATTCCAATCAATTAATAAATTTATTTAACAGTATAAACAAACAGATTCCCTCTTAACGTTTCGACCATATTGGCTACTCACAATCAAAAAATTCTGGAATCTCTTTTGTTTTTTATAAAAAATTCTAATATAAGAATATGAATATAATTTATAACGTTATGTATATTTTATTGTATGATATGTAAAAAAAAAACTGTCTGGACTAGAGATGGGTCGTTCATGAACGAACCGGCTCACTGAGCCGACTCAGTACACTGACCGAAGTGACACGGTTCACCAAATTGAAATGAGCCGGCTCACGGCTCACTGTATAGTTTCAAAGATACGATTGGTCGGGCGATTGTGAGCAGTGACCGGAGTGATTCGGATCTGGATCGATGTCATGTTGAACTTCGCAAGAACTCGGCGTGTAATGTATTATCATAAAGTGTATTATTTATTGTCATCAATTTGTAGGGCAGTTTATTTGAAACTAATAGGCTTAGTCTGTATTTTCTTACAACCATACTATATAAAAATATTAAAAATATTGCCCAAATCCCAGATGTCCGATTTATAAGGGCAATAAACATCGCCATAAACTTAACACATCTGGTTTAAAATACAGTAGTTACATAAAGTGAATTGTTTGTTTCAAAAATGTTAGATAAGAACCGGGGCTAAGCGACGTTCTACCTACGAGCGAACGACCGACAACTGACCCGGTCCAAGAAAGAGCCGGGTCTAAGAAAGAGCCGGCTCTAAGCGACGTCTACCTACAAGCGAACGACCGACAACTGACCGGGTTAAGCGACGTTCTACCTACGAGCGAACGACCGACAACTGACCCGGTCTAAGAAAGAGCCGGCTCTAAGCGACGTCTACCTACAAGCGAACGACCGACAACTGACCGGCTCTAAGCGACGTTCTACCTACGAACTAACGACCGACCTGTGTCTCGAAAACATGTTTACTTAACCGGATCACTGAGCCGGATCAATGAACCGGCTCAACAAACTGAACGACCTCCACTGATCCGGTTCCGTAAACTGAGCCGAAATTCCCATCTCTAGTCACAACCATTCCTTTAGAGGATCGGAGAACAGTCAATGCTGAATGGTATACAACAATTTGTTTGCCAGAATCGACAAAATCAGAAAAAACAACCACAAACCTCGCATCATTCTTCATCATGATACTGCAAGCTTCCACACAACACGTTACAATTGATTATTTGAAAGAGAAAAACATTGAATTAATGTCTCGTTGCCCGTATACACCTGATTTATCCCCTAACGACTTTGTTCCCCAATGTCAAACAAAAAATGTGTGGACAGCGATTTTCATCACCTCAAGAAGCTGTTGAAGCCTTCGAAAACCATGTTTTTGAGATATCAACTTCAGAATGAAAAAAACGTTCCGAGAATTGGTTTGAACGCATGTAAAATTGTATAAATCTTAAAGGCGAATATTTTAAAAAGCAATAAAACAGTTTGTTCCAAAAATAAATTTTTCTTTCTTAGTTTTTGTAAAGCCGCATTCAGACCTCTTTAAATTAATAAGTTATAGACTGTTCGTTGTGTCGCTCTGAGTTATGCTTTAATGCATTCTTTTAACGTTTCATGTACCGTTCACATCTGCTATAAATTAGTACGTTACGAATAGATATCCATCTGTGAATTTTGAAACCAACTATTTAGCTTCGTAAAATATTTTATATGTATTATCGTTCTTATAATTCTGTTGTCTTAGATTTTAACTACCTAATTACCTAAATTGATCATATTTACTGTCCGTCTTTGTAATTTTGAGCAAGATTTGTTAATGATGACATTATGTTAGGTTATGTAAAGGCATTCGATAACTACGGTGTCACTGATAGAATGCGATAGACAATGTGTTTATATGTCTGTCTCATTAAAATATCTCACTAACTATAAGTTTAGAAAATTATGCACAATCCACAACAAACAGCGTATTAAATTTGGAGGTCTGAACGGTTGCACGTCTTATCATATGACAAACTTGCTGGTGACAGTGAACAGTCCATAAGGTACAGTGCATAAGCTATTGATTTAAGAGCTCTGAATGCGGCTTTAAAACCTAAAAGGTAGCCATTGTATTTGTTAACAGAAATATTGAGTGTCAATTTTTTGCCGGATAGTTTATTACTTTACTATACTTATTTATTTCTATTACAAACATGAATGTATTATTAATTTAAATTAAATCAAATTTGTGGTTTTGATATATTTGTTTATCAAACCACAATACAAACACCGACTCATATTGTGGTTAGCCGAATAAGGAAGATACAATATTAGAATATTTCTAATTCGAATTCAGAATCATTAATCAAGACCTTATATAGCAATGGCAGTATACGAGCCGTTCTGCAATTCCAAGTATAATAGTCCTATTCATTGGAAGGATGTGGACACCCCTGATAGCTATGCTCCACTGGACACCACTTATATTTGTACAGGAAATGTTAATAAACCAGTGATTCTTAACAGTTTATATAAATGTTCCTTTTTTGACAAGATTTATATTAACCCTGCATGAATTTTTATTTTTGGCTGAAATAATTCATGAGCATTAGGAATTGGTTCTTACTGATAAAAAAATTAATTAAAAAAATATATTTAAAATATTAATTATAATTTTTATGAAAAAATAATAATTAAAATAATAATTTAGGGTTTGTGCCATACAAGGAACATTATGATTCTACATTATGTTACAAAAGAAAATGATTCCGTATTATTTGCTCGTCAATTGCTAGGTGTTCTTCATTAGGGATTAAAAGCAGTCGCCCTCGAATTTTTGAAAGAAAAGGTCGTATCTTCTAGTTGTCCTTTCTCAATAAATTCAGAGTTATCGTTGAATTGCAAATTCCGCTTGATACTGTCAAATCTATTGCAGCCCATTAGTTGAAATACTGCAGGATCCATTGCTGTGTATGTGGCATATATGAACATTCATGAGGTAACGTTCTGATTCAGTTTTAAAAGTAAAATAAAAAATATAAATCGGAATGTGCCATATATGGCACATTATGCGGTAAAGGGTTAGACTCTGCGTTGTGTCGCTCTGAGTTATGCTTTAATGCATTCTTTTAACGTTCCATGTACCGTTCACATCTGTTATAAATTAGTACGTTACGAATAGCCCTCCATCTGTGAATTTTGAAACCAACTATTTAGCTTCGTAAAATGTTAAAAACTATGCGGTAAAGGGTTAAGAAATATTTTTAGTTATTAGTATATAGGACGATGCACCTGTACACAGACGATTGAGAAACACTGTTCTATACGAAGATGTTTTTCTTCTGTCTTGCACGATAGCGCGCCCGCTCACAATGCTGCAAATGTGCACCAATTTTGATCCCAGAATGTGTAGTTCGTTGATTAAAATTTTATTAGGATTATAAAAAATCAGCTGTGGCCACCACAGGACCGACCGCCATCATAAAGTACTTATATAAATTACATTCTAGCAGCAGAGTAGAAATAACTTGACCTAATATTTTCTAACTGAGATATTATTTATCATGACCATGGAAACGTTACATATAAATATAAAAAAATTGAGACTTGGAAAAAATTTTACAGAAATTATTCGAAATTTTTCGTTTTATCAAAAAACGTCTCAAATAAAAGTTATTAGTTATTGCTTTTATAGCAACTTTTATTTAATAATTTTTTTCGAGATATTTTTTGTTGTGAAATATTCGCAAATATCTTAAAATCGACACGAGTAAACTGCCGTTTTTAGTCAACCGATTTTTATCAAAAGTTGATCAACTCGTGCCATTGATGGCAGAAGCTTAAATATGAAGTTTCATAAAAATCCTTTCAGCCGAATTTGCTCTGCACGTATACACAGACAGACAGACAGACGGACAAACGGACAGACGGACAGACAGACAGGCGGACGGACAGACAGACCGACAGACATCATGTTAAAAATAGTCAAAACGTTATGTAGGGACCTCAATTCGTGGAGATCCATCGAAATCTCGAAACGTCAAAATTGTTATGATCACAATACCTCCCTTATATATGTTGGCGGTCGGTAAATATTAAAAAAATTCATGCTTTCCTAGTTTTTGAGCTAGAATCGATTTGGGTATTTTTTTGCCTATAATTCCAAAACTTTTATGATGTCTGTTGGTCTGTCTGGCACGAGTTTACTCGTGTCGATATTAAGATTTTCGCGAATATTTAGCAACAGAAAAATATTTCGAAAAAATTTATTAAACAAAAGTTGCTATAAATGTAATAACTAACAACTTTTATTTAAAACATTTTTTGATAAAACGAAAAATTCGATTTTTTTTTAAGTATCTATTTTTCATACTTATATGTAACGTTTCCATGGTCATGATAAATAGTATCTCTGTTAGAAAATATTAGGCCAAGTTATTTCTACTCTGCTGCTGTATAGAATGTATTTTATGCAAGTACTTTGTGATGGCGGTTGGTCCTGTGGTGGCCACAGCTGAGTTTTTTACAAATAATTTAAATTATGTCATTAAGAAAAAATTGTGTAATCTCAAAACGCTTTAAACGATTAAACCCCTCCGAGTTGGGTCGGAATTAAGCGATACTATTGGTAGCATCGCTTAATTTTTATAACCTTTTAGATCTAACCACCTTAAGGCGGCGTCGGTCAAGTAAATCATACCCAAATATACAATATGAGCCTGTCGAACAAACATGAACGAAATAAATCGTCTGGTAAAACTTATTAGTAAAGTCATAAGAGCTAATATCCAAAGATGCGCTAGCAATTTTATCTAAATAAAGCACTAACAAATGCCTTGGATGTTTTCTCAGTTTGTCCATCTCAAGATATAATTTATTTGTTAGTTAAAGTAATTAATAATTATATTTAATTGGTCATTAGTTGTATGTCATGGGTGCAGATGGAGCGCAAGTATTTGATAGCTATTATCTTTTAAATTAAATTACAGCACTTTATTAACGGAGTTATTTTATAACTAACCGGTTATAACGCGCATTACTACGCCAATTGACAACAAACCGACGTAGACTTTGTTTTGGTCAGACGTGAGTCCGAGAAAATTGGAGTGTATGGGCAATCGATGCGTCGCTCACGGTCATAAGTTTGTATTACCGCACTAAAAAGAAGTTGGGGCAGAGAAAGGAATAACGGCTGAGCGCCGGGCTTTATATAACCTTATAACAGAAGGGTACAGTTTTCTGGTCTTGCGTAGAACGCCAAAAATATTATTTATATAAAATTATTCATTGTTCATCATTCATTTTGTGATTAATATTAATTTATATTAATAAAATTGTAGGCTACGAGATGTGTAAATTAAGTAACCGGACTGATTTTTTATTTATTTATTTTTTTATTCGAATAGAATTACAATTCAATATTGTCTCCCTCAAAATATCTTCCTTAGGAAGCTATACAGCGCTGGAGACGATTCTTCCAATCCTCATAGCAGTGCTGGAACTCGGATACTGGAATAGTTTTCAGCTGGTCGGTTACGGACGTTTGAATGTTCGAGTGTTCCAAAATGACGTCCCTTGAGGTGATTTTTCAATCTTGGGAAGAGGAAAAAGTCACAAGGACTCAAGTCAGACGAATAAGGAGGCTGAGGAGCCACAGGAATATTTTTACTGGCCAAAAACTCGTTTATTGAAATTGCTGTTTGACAAGGCGCATTGTTTCATCCCCAATTCATTGGTCAAAATCTGATGAACGGTAGTGTGAGTCAAATTCAACTCTTCCTCGATCATTCTGACTGTCAACCGACGATCTGAACGCACAAGATTCCGGATTCTATCGACATTTTCTTCGGTTATTGAAAATAAAGGCCTTCAGCTGCGTGATTCATCTTCAATCAACTCTGTTCCTTCTGAAAATGCCTTAAACCACCAAAAAACCTGGGTCCTTGACAAAACACTGTCTCCGTAGGCCTGCTGAAGTTTTGCAAAAGTTTCCGTTGCACTGTGTCCAAGTCTGAAGCAAAACCTGATAGCACACCGTTGCTCGAAATGAATGTCACTCATTTTTAGAACGCACTAGAAAAAATGTTTCATGAACAAAATTGCTACGGACAACAAAATTACTCTAGCGAGTTCAAACTCGTACTGAAGGCGTATCACATGTTCACCTGCCACCTCTTCAAGTCCCGCATCTCAAATGTTGCCAGATCAAACGCTATGTTGCCAGTCCGGTTACTTAATTTACACACCTCGTTTGTGTTTTTAAATCAACTACTGCGGCTTCGTAAATGTTAAATATCTATAATCGTTTTCCTAATTCTGCTGTCCTAGATTTTTACTAACTAAACCTAACCTAATTACCTAAATTGATCATATTTACTGTTCGTCTTTGTAATTTTTGGCGAGATTTTTTTTAATTGGTGCGATGACATTTTGTTAGAATATATAAAGGCATACAATGTAAACGTTCTCTATGATGTAGACTGAGATAGCCAATGTGTTTATATGTCTGTCTCATTAAAACAAGTCACTAACTATAAGTTTGGAAAACTATCGATAATTGACAACGTATAACGTATTAAATTTAGAATTCTGAACAGTTGCTCGTGTTATAGTCCGTACCAAATTAGTTTTGAAGATCGCAATAAAATAATAAAAGTTAGGGAACTCATAAAATTACAATAGAAGTGATATAACTAGGCGTATCAACCCATAGCCGTAGGGATTAGTTTTTCACATTATGCATCTTACTTAAAGGATTAACAAAAACGAGTATACTTATTTATAGTTAGTACTTACACGTATGTATGCGCCACTGACCGTTGACTGTTCGACAACGTGGTTGTAAACATGAACTCTAGTTCTTTTGTAGTTTAACAATGTGATTATAGCTATACGGGATAATTGTTTTATGCCGTATAACTATAATCACATCACATAATCTTCAAAACTAATATGGTATGTTCTATACCAGCGTTTCTCAACCGGGGGGCCGCGGCCCCAAGAGGGGCCGTAAAGGTTTCGTCGGGGGGCCGCGAAGTCATACAAGATCGAAACATGAAAATATAATAAAAATGCACTCAATCTTACAAGATATAAATTTTATTCATATTTATAAATACGAGTATCTTATATTGATATTCATAAAAATATACCTTTCACAACATAAATAAAATAAATATTCTATTTATTTTTATACTTAATATACGTATTTTGACTAATTTAAACTACAGGCTATTTCAAATGTTTAAGTTGTCACTAGCTAACTTTATAATGAGTAAATGGGCTTTTACTAAACAAAATGATCAAAATATTCATTTAATCGATAAAAATTACTAGATTTGAAAATCTAGTTCCGTTTTAACAAAAGAAACAGACTATAAGTAGATTATATCAATGTCAAATAAATTGTATGTGTCGGTTAATGGGTTCGCGTTAGAGGTACTTCAAGTGTTTTTAAGTTGTGCTTTGAAGTAGGTACGATTTGAAAGTGCAATATTTGTTATTATATATTTTTTTAATTGCTCTCCGAACTACAGGTAACTCAAGAGTAAGGATGCGAATGTGTTTAAATTAAAATGGAAGGCACTTTGAGCATTTGTAAATAAAAATACTTTACTTTCAAGTCGTTATAGGGAATATAATCGTCCTTTAAAAATATCACAGTTTTTTGTGTCAACCGTAAAAGATATTAAAAAATGTTTAAGGAAAAGTTGTTGAAAAGCTCTATCCAAAGATATCCAATATGATATACGTTCCCATTTAAAAATTCGAAATTGTCCTTGATGTCCTGAAATTCCGTTTTTTTTCCGGAAAATTTCAATACTACCATTCAATTTTGTGGATAAATTTTAGTTCAAAATTTTTGATGTGTGAGTGGCGTGTGAGCAACGTCGCCTTTTCGAACAAACTTGTGTTCCCATCCATGTTATCTTGATACACCATATATATATGTTAGCGAAAATATAATTATGCAACATTTACCCTAATTAACGATCATGTTGTGCTATATCGTTGCTAAGCACATTGTTTTATGTAAATAAAATAGTAGAAAATATATAATATGATGTGCGATATATATATATAGGGGGGCCGCAGACAATCTTTATGTAATTTGGGGGGTCCCAGGCCATAAAAGGTTGAGAAGCACTGTTCTATACCATATGATAAACTTGTAGTGACAATCAACAGTGCACAAGTCATAGCCTATAGTCGACTAATTTAAGAGCTCTGAATGCAGCTTTACCCTCTTATACAAGGTGAAATTTTCTAAATGAGATTTGAACCCTTATTACTGTACTCCGTACGCAACTGTGTTTCCACGAAGTCACGCAATTCTATGTATATAATATGATATATTATATTTATAATATTTCAATGTCAGTGACTCAAAGATGTAACACTACACGGATGCGAGACTGTTATAAATAAGACTAGCGTATGAAAAGAGAAACACATGTAGGATGTGCAGCAAAACAACGATCTGTAAAAAATATTAAACACATTTTACTAAAAATAGATTGTAACAAAATACCTACATATGTAAATATTTACATAAGTATTTCATTTAATGGAGAAATTATGGATTTTTTTATAGAAGATACTTGAAAGTATCAGTAGTAATAAAGGTGTCATGCAGGGCTGCCAAACTTCCGGATTTCGAAGGGAATTTCCCGATTTTTAAACTAGAATCCCGACTGCCGATACACAGTCTGTAATTCTAGATTTGCACAGAAAATTCCAATATCTAAATAAAGATATTATTATTATTATTACGATTTTGAAATAAAAATAAAAACACACAAGGGCATCGATTATCACTGCCCAACAAAATATTTTTTTTTATCTTGGTGCCGGAAAAGTAAGAACTGATTTTGGATATTTTTGATGTGCTGATTCCAAAAATACCTGACTCTTTTTCGTAGCAGCTCTAGTTTTTGAGATACAGACTAATTGATTTTAGTTTATCTAAAAACGGTAAACTTCCTCCTTGAACAGCAAAGTGGATATACAAAATATCCTTGTCTTTTATGTCATTGGGACAGCAGAGCTAAGGATCAGCACTGGGTTAACAGAAATTGGGTGATTTCCATTAAGAAATGTCATAATTCAAGAAAAACAAAACGTTGTCAACGAACCTTTGGTTGAGAGAGAGAAAATTATATTTCCACCCTTGCATATCAAGTTTGGGCTTATGTAGCAATTTTTGAAGGCTTTAAATCGAGATGGACTTTGTGTAGGCTACTTGACACGTAAGTTTCCTGGGATTAAACTGAAAGCCAGAATATTTGATGGTCCTCAGATAAGGCAACCTACTGAAGATCCACAATCCAATCCAACCGCATCAATGAACGAGATTGAATCTAATTCTTGGTGTTCATTTATTCAAGTAATACAAAATTTTCTTAGAAATCATAAGGCAGAGAATTAGTAGAAAATATGCTTTCCAAATTGAATATTTTCGGTTGTATTATGACCAATTACCAGAAAACCTAGGTGATTTTAGTGAAGAACCGGGGGAAAGATTCCATCAGGACATAAAACTATGGAAGATAGATATCAAGGAAGATAAGATAGCCACATGATGGCCTACTACTGTTGGAGTCTTCAGAAAGACTGTTCTGGTAAACTCCATGATAGAAAGTCGTACAAAAAAACATTTTTAAGTGATAAGTGATGAATGTATATTTATCTACTTTGTGAAATAAATACCTTACTTTGTCTCTTTTGTGTTTGTAACTGGCAGCTGGAGCAAATAGTAACAGTAATAACGTGAAAAATGCACAAGTTAAGAAATAAGATATTTTATTGTAAAAGAGGCCAATATAGCGTATCTCAAAAACTAGATCTGATAGACCAAATCTGACGGCTATTTTGGATTCTGTGCCCAAAAATTACCTAGAGACAGTTAAAAAATCGCAGGCACCAAAATGTCTGTTTGGGCTGTATTATATACCATGAGTTCAAATTACATAAGGGTTGGCTATAGAAAAATAAAATAATGTCTACTGCAAGCCTTATATAACAATTTAAACTTATGACAACAACAGTAGTGATGGCAGTTAAATAATTCTAAAGCTTGCTGTTGACATTACTTTTATTTTTCATAACCAACCCTTATGTAATTTCGTTTTGAACTCAAGATTTAATAAAGTTAGTGAAAAGAGCGACCGAGGAACTTTTGTAATGTCAAGTTTGCCTGTAATTTTTTTTTTTCTAGAAGTCCCACCGTAATGTAAGCTTCAGTAACGATCGGGCGGTGTTTTTGTCCGAAAGTGAACAAAAATATAACAGTGTTCCTAGGCCGGGCGATTTTCGGAATAGCGGCAAGCGATCCCTACGCTTGCCGGTATATCGGTAAACCCCGGTGAAATTTGCCTATATCACTTTTGACCGCCGGCGTATAGACTGCTTGTCAAGACCTGACAAACCCTATAATAATAATAATAATAATAATATAATTTAGTGACTATGTTAACTATGATAACAGAGATATATTTTGAAAAAAATTATTTAACAAAAGTTGCTATAAAAGCAATAACAAACAACTTTTATTTGAGATATTTATTTTTTTGATAAAGCAGCATAAATTAAACTAGTACTTTGTAATGGCGGTCGGTCCTGTGGTGGCAACAGCTGATTTTTTTGTCTTGTGTTTGTCATAATTTGAATATGTTTTAAAATTATTTTATCCTAATACTTGGACCGCACTGAGTGTTTCAGAGACAAGGATTAAGGAGTGTTTAATAACAAGATCATGTGTGTAGGTGAAGATGACTTAATCTTTTTAGTGGATAAATCTGAGAATTATTTGATCATACATATGAATCATTTTTAAAACAATGTTGTCATAACTTGCATGCTGCATGATGACAAAAATCACGATAGATAAAACTATTATTTATCAGTATAACGCACGTGCCTATAAAAGCATCCTTAGTTATGTTGGAGATTTCGTTTTATTAATAAAATAGTTACAAATATCTAGTAAAACAATGAATAATACAAAAAGTTTTAATTTAACAAGGACGTGGCTGTCTCCACAGCTTGTATGGAACATAATAATGTTGTTTGTAATCGTCCCCTGCGATAAAGTTTTACCTTATTAATGTGCGGAGTCTTATAGGAATTCCCTCCTTTTGCTAGCATGGTTGTTTCTTACAAGTTTGCAATGTTAGAAAAACATTATCAAGGTTTTGTATGTTTAATGCATTAAATACATTTTGTACGCATTCAATCAGTTCGTCGATTGTATTCGGTGAAGCTGTATGTTGTAAGGATTATATAGAATTGAAAAATACATTAAAATCTGGACTATTTGGCGGTTGTGATTTAAGTCGATTTGAAACTTCTTCCTTGCAATTCAACACAATTTTGATCAAAATTCGCCATTTTGTTAGAACAGCGGGTGTCACTTTAATTTATCTAAGATACAAGATTTTTTTTCTGTGAATTACTTATGGCATATGCAAAACTGTTTGGGTGCTATTTGTTTATTAATAGCTTAGCAACCACTTATTTAGAAATAAAAACAAAAAAGCTCAAGATAATATAATGTATCATTTTCATGCTGGTGTTGGAAGCGTGGAACAAAAAATTCAACCAATAGGATCGCTCTATTTTGAAAAAAACCGTATCATGGTGTCGTAGGCGCGGTGTTACAAGCGCGGTGTCGCAAGTTCAGAAATTTCAACTCTAGCGCTGGCCGCACCGTCGAAACCATAGAAACAGATATATTTTTTCGGAATGGTGAGATCTTTAGCGAGACTTATATTAATTTACTAAAAAATAAAATAAAAAAACGTAAATTGATGTAGCGAAATAGTGACTTTTACAATGCTGTCGGCAGTCATAAAGTTTATTATTATGGATTCGGTGTCAAATATCTGGTCTGCAGAAATGTCATGCAGTGGGTACACTAATAATACACAGCAGGGGCCAACAGAATCTTCATTCTAAACTGTGATGTCAAGTAAAAAAGATTGTGTATTAAATTCTTTTCTTGTAATTGAAGTAACTGTCTGTGTTTTTTGTGTCTCATTTTTTGCAACAAGGTAAAATAATCTCCCTGTTGCCTTCTGTTTCTATGTATATATGGGACGTACCCACCATCGCTTTTCTTCATATCGCAATAAGTCTAAATATGCATAAAAAAGAGCTAGACGTCTCCTACGATTTGATGATATATTTAATGAAATTGAATAACCGTTTACTCCAAATAATTGTATAAACTTTTAGGTTAGATTTGGGTTAGATACAAATGTTGTCAAAACCGAAAACGCGCACTTATCACGCTTCCAACCCCACTATGAAATTCGAACGTAAATATAACACCACGCCTCTCACCCCTGTCGCGCCTTTTACACTACCATGAAAATGATGCATTACTTTCGTTAATCTCACAACTTTTACCGACCGCCAACATATATAAGGGAGGTATTGTGATCATACCAATTTTGACATTTCGAGATTTCGATGGATCGCCACGAATTGAGGTCCCTACATAACGTTTTGACTATTTTTAGCATGATGTCTGTCGGTCTGTCTGTCTGTCGGTCCGTCTGTCTGTCTGTCTGTCTGTCTGTCTGTCTGTCTGTCTGTCTGTCTTTCTGTCTGTCTGTCTTTCTGTCTGTCTGTCTGTCTGTCTGTCTGTCTGTCTGTCTGTCCGTCCGTCCGTTTGTCTGTCTGTGTACACGTGCAGAGCAAATTCGGCTAATAGGATTTTTATGAAACTTCATATTTAACTAGTAGTTCATAGTTGACTAGATATAGGAGTTTACTTGTGTCGATTTTAAGATTTTTGCGAATATTTAACAGGAAATATGTAGAAAAAAATTATTTAACAAAAGTTGCTATAAAATCAATAAGTAAACAACTTTTATTTGAGACATTTCTCGACAAAAAGAAAAAAATTTGAAAAATTTTTTAAATTTTTTTCTCTTTATCTATTTTGTCATACTTATGTGTAACGTTTCCATGGTAATGATAAATAATATATCTGTTAGAAAATATTGGGCCAAGTTATTTCTACTCTGCGGTCGGTCCTGTGGTGGCCACAGCTGATTTTTTTAACTAATGTTCTCCCTACGTCAGAAAATATGGTCTGACTGAGGGAGAATTTGATATGACTGAATACTAATATTTTTCAGGATTGGACATGTTTAGTATTTTCCAGTAATGGTCAAGGAATATTAACATATGTTTATAAAATACATGTAGATATTAGGTATACTCCGGGTATATTTGTATATGTTGGTAGTATTGAATCTACATACAATAGTGCAGTGAAACACGCAAGTAAAACGATATGTCCGTGCTTAGCTCTTAAGAAACGTCAACCACAGATTTAAGATTTTAAAACCGCAGGATATGGTATGTTGCATAAGATATAAGGATTGCTTACGTTCAAATGATACTGTAAAAACAGTGCTGTACATGAGGGGTTGTCAGAGGGATACCCCATCCATTTGCCTGACAAATTACCATAGGCTGACCAGATTTTTTTTACAGAAAAAGAGTATACTAAAAAAAAGGTTACACTCCAAAAATTCAAATAATGAGCAAAAAACATAGGTCCTCATTCAAAAATACTAGTGACGAGCAAACAAAAAAAAGGTCTTCACTCCCAAAATGGAAGTGATGAGCAAAAAAAAAAGATCCTTACTCCCAAAATAGAAGTGATGAGCAAAAAAAAAAAGGTTACACTCCAAAAATTCAAATAATGAGCAAAAAACAGAGGTCCTCATTCAAAATACTAGTGACGAGCAAACAAAAAAAAGGTCTTCACTCCCAAAATGGAAGTGATGAGCAAAAAAAAGGTCCTCACTCCCAAAATAGAAGTGATGAGCAAAAACAAAAAAGGTTACACTCCAAAAATTCAAATAATGAGCAAAAAACAGAGGTCCTCATTCAAAATACTAGTGACGAGCAAACAAAAAAAAGGTCTTCACTCCCAAAATGGAAGTGATGAGCAAAAAAAAAGGTCCTCACTCCCAAAATAGAAGTGATGAGCAAAAACAAAAAAGGTTACACTCCAAAAATTCAAATAATGAGCAAAAAACAGAGGTCCTCATTCAAAAATACTAGTGACGAGCAAACAAAAAAAAGGTCTTCACTCCCAAAATGGAAGTGATGAGCAAAAAAAAGGTCCTCACTCCCAAAATAGAAGTGATGAGCAAAAACAAAAAAGGTTACACTCCAAAAATTCAAATAATGAGCAAAAAACAGAGGTCCTCATTCAAAAATACTAGTGACGAGCAAACAAAAAAAAGGTCTTCACTCCCAAAATGGAAGTGATGAGCAAAAAAAAAGGTCCTCACTCCCAAAATAGAAGTGATGAGCAAAAAAAAGGTTACACTCCAAAAATTCAAATAATGAGCAAAAAACAGAGGTCCTCATTCAAAAATACTAGTGACGAGCAAACAAAAAAAAGGTCTTCACTCCCAAAATGGAAGTGATGGGCAAAAAAAAGGTCCTCACTTCTAAAATAGAAGTGGTAAAAACAAGTGACCAACAAAAAAAGAGTATATTCAGGGTTTTTTTTAATAAAAAGTAAGAGTATAGAAAATATTACTCAAAAAAGAGTATAATACTCTAAAAAAAGTACGTCTGGTCACCCAAGTTACCAGAGTTGCCCCCCTTATGGATAATTTTTGAGAAAATAAAATGTATAGGACATTTTAACTTGCAACTTTATTGATACGAGGTGTGTAAATTAAGTAAACGGACTGGCAACATAGCGTTTGATCTGGCAACATTTAGGACTCGGGACTTAGAGGAGCAGCAGGTGAACATATGATACCCCTTCAGTACGAGTTTGAACTCGATAGAGTAATTTTTTTGTCCGTAGCGATTTTTTTCGTGAAACAGTTTTTTCTAGTGCGTTCTAAAAATGAGTGACAGCCATTTCGAGCAACGGTATGCTATCAGGTTTTGCTTCAGACATAGGCACAGTGCAACGGAAACTTTTGCAAAACTTCAGCAGGCCTACGGAGACAGTGGTTTGTCAAGGACCCAGGTTTTTTGGTGATTTAAGGCATTTTCAAAAGGAAGAGAGTTGATTGAAGATGAATCACGCAGCGGAAGGCCTACATCTTCAAGAACCGATGAAAATGTCGACAGAATCCGGGATCTTGTGCGTTCAGATCGTCGGTTGACAGTCAGAATAATCGGGGAAGAGTTGAATTTGACTCATACTACCGTTCATCAGATTTTGACAATGAATTGGGGATGAGAAAAATCTGCGCAAAAATATTTCCAAAAAACCTTACACAGGAATTTCAATAAATGAGTTTTTAAACAGTAAAAAATGTTCCAAAAAACCTTTCACAGGACTAGTTTTTGGCCAGTAAAAACATTCCTGTGGCTCTTCAGCCTACTTATTCACCTGACTTGAGTCCTTGTGACTTTTCCCTCTTCCCAAGATTGAGAAATCACCTCAAGAGACGTCATTTTGGGACACTCGAAAACATTCAAACGTCTATAACCGACCAGCTAAAAGCTATTTCAGTATCCGAGTTCCAGCACTGCTATGAGTATTGGAAGAACCGTCTCCAGCGCTGTGTGGCTTCCCAAGGAAGTTATTTTGAGGGAGACAATATTGAATTGTAATTCTATTCGAATATATTTTTTTAAAACAGTCTGGTTACTTGTTTTACACACCAGCAGAATTCAAGTTATAATATTTTTGCGTTAATTAAAGCGAAAATTACATTTTTCATAAATTCGAAAAATTGACCAATTTTGCGGCGCTCTAGCAGCGAAACTGTTCAACCCACAAAAAAATCTATCTAAGCTAAATTATAGATAATTTATTCCTCTTTAATTCAGTATAGATTATTTTTTTTTCGTATTTTGCAACAGAACAGAGATATTTGCCAAATAACATTTTATTGCACGTTTTTCGATATTTTTTTCGAAGATCGGACAAATATAAGTCGGAAAATGCGACCTCGAAAACAGCACCTCAAACCTATTCATCCCACCAAAACTCCTATAAAACTTTCTTTCAAAAACTAAGTATTTCCTGGACTAAATCCTAAACGAATTACTTACCATTGTTGTCGAAAGGTATATACTGGCAAGAATCGTCTCTGTCTGTCTGACATCTGTATACGGCTCCACCTTGGACTACATTAGGTTGCCTCGTCATTGACTCTGGAGCTCCTACAATAGTCCTGGAATAAAAACAAAAATTAGATGTGAACAGAAAATTGGTGAATGAGGCCGTCGAGTAAAAGTTTATGAGGACCCAACAAAAAATAAAAAATTCAAGTGAGGACGGAGGAGTAGAAATTCTTAAATTTCAAGTGATGACGAAGGCGAGTTAGTAATTACTGTGGAGACTCCTTTAAACTCGAGTCCACTGGCAGGCACACTCTAGGTCAGTGGTTCCCAACCTTTTTTGTGGTGAGCACCCCTTTGAATGTGAAAATAAGCTCCCGCACCCCCATAAAAAATGTGTTCAGATTTTTTCAGTTGAGTCATATTTATATGTCAAATTGGTCAAAATAAAAAGTGAACAGCAAAAAAAAAAGGAAATCGCATGAATATTTCTTTAAAATTGATCAAATTAATTGATGTAGCATTCAGCGGTTCTTAACCTTAATAAAATTAGAAAGAAAATATACTTATTGAAAAATAATTTTTTATTATTATTTATTACAAAAAAAAAAAAATAATAGTAATACAAGATCTGTCAATAATACAAATAATACAATTATACAATAATACAAATAATACAAAAAAATATGTAATACACAAGGTTATTATGTACCACACAAAATACATTTTCTTGGAGGTTAAGATTCCTAAAAAAATCCGGAACTCTAAAAATAAAAATTGTTCAATTGTGGAAACTAAATGCGCTCAAAATTCCGATGACGTCAAACGTCAAAATGAAGATTCGAGTGTTAAAAAAATCTAGACTATTTAAAATTTAAATAAACTAGATTTTTTATATAAATTTTATAAATTTCTATAAATTGTCTCGCACCCCTCAAAATGCTTTCTCGCACCCTTGGGGGTGCCGGCAACCCCGATTGGGAACCACTGCTATGTCAACACCGAACCATTTCATTAAATTAGCAAACTATTTAATACATATATATATATACTGATTTTATAAAGTATATGTATTCTTTTTGTACAACCTCATAAGATTTCAGAATCAAATAAGTCATATCCGGTAAGATAATTAGTAATAAAGATGTCTACAGACGATCGAAAAACGCACTGAACCATATAAAATATTAGGGGGAGATACTAGATTATATACCGCTTCTGAATGATGGGGGAAGTAATGTGATTAGCGTCAATATCTCCCCTAATCATTGCTATGATAATAAACCAATAAATTTTTCATTAATTTGTTACAGTTAAAGATCAAATCTCCCCTATTGAAAATAGCTTCAAAAAGTTTCCTTTAATTTCTCCGAAATTCTTAAATGGATAAGCATTTGTATTAAATTGTTTCAAACTATTGTTTTATATCCTTTATTAACTAATAAATGATTAAATATTTAACTCTGAAGAAATTATACAATTTATAAGAAAGAAAGTAGGATACATACACCAGGATACATAGTGAGAGAGGTAATGAAGATGGAAAAGCTGAGAGTGGGAGCCAGGGCGAGGGCGGCGAATTATGAGGAGAAAATCAGAAGGGACGAAAGCAGGAAGAACAAAAGGGTAAACTCTCAGAATGGGGAGAGACAAGGAAAGAGTACTTTTGGAGATGTGGAATGGACATAAGGAAAGCTTAGCGAAAGAGAAACGGAAGAAGAAACATAGTAGAAGAATTGAGAAGGAGAGATAAGGAGGTACATGAGTAGGAAAGAACAGAAAGAATAGACAATTCAAGGAATGTGAAAAGGTATAGAGAGATTAGGACGGTGGGAATACCAAAATATTTTAAAGGGAAAAGAGGAAAAGCAGGGGGCAGAGTTAGGAGGATTGCAAGATTAACATGTGGTAACGAAGAACGGAGCAACAGATACTGGACAAAACCAGAGAACAGGATATGCAGAATGTGCAAGGAGGAGGAAGAATCCTTAGAACATTTAACGAAAAGATGTAGATGACAACATGGGAGGAAGAGATAAAGGAGTTGTTGAGTGAATAAGGCAAGGGAGAAATATGGGTGAGAGAACTCGAGGAAAGAAGGAAGGAAGGCGTAGAGGTAAACAGGACTGAGAACAGGAATAAAGAGAGGGGCAACGGAGGAGGAAAGAAGATATGGAAGAGAAGCGAATAAGTATTAATAATGTGATTTTTTGTAAAATAAGGTATTAATTAACTTTGTAATTATATTCAATGAATATTTATGATGTAATTGTTCATGAGTGGTATCTCCCCTCATTTATTATAATAGATTTAACCCAGCACGCCGAAAGGCCTATGGCTAATAAAGAATATATATATGTATATAAAGCGTGTTCCACATTATACAATTCTCATCAAATTTTCATACTTATTTCTTTGACTAGAACTTGTACTAGAAATAAATCAGTGAAATTGTACAGTGTAGAACACTTTATGTAGTCAAGGTCAACTTTATTCAAAACTAGATTTGACCCAACTTTCGCAACTCGGTGCATACGCAGTAGACACTTTTAACAATAGTACCAACATTAAAATTACGCTTGTAATTATTTTGTATTACCACGTGTTTAATAGTGTTTTGTTGATCATTGGTTTGAATAAGCGAATATATAAATTGTGTTTTGTATGTAAATCAGTAATTTTACAAATCTAATAGCTAGGTTATAAACACTTGACAAGATATGAATTATATTTTTATGTTGGTACTTTAAATGAACTGAAATACGTGTAAGAATTTCATTCTCTACCAAAAAATTGAAAAATAAATTGTATTAAAACTTTGACAACTTCTAGTTCAAAGAAAAAAGTTTAGAAAATTGATGAATAAGTATAATGTAGAACACGCTTAAGAAAGAAAGTTATTGGGCGATTTTCAGTTCTATATCTTAAAGAGAGATTTATGGAAGCAGTAGCGTTATTGAGGGTTGGAAAATACAAATTTGCCCAATTGGTTCATTTATAGGTTCCATAATTCTTATTGGCTCTTAGTGAATACGATCATAGAAGAAATAAACAAGAGCCGATGAGCACAATCTTTGCCATAGTTTATCGATGTCATCTGTCCATTTTACATGTGTTTTCCAGACTTTGCAGTAATTTCTTATAAACATAATTGTTATATTAGTTACAATTAACTAGAATCATAGACTTAGAAATGAGTTTTTAGTATAAAGCAGGTCATACAGTCCCACATATATTGACGTCAGACGCCCGCGTTTCTTGAGTTTTTCATCAGATCACCTTATTAGGACAGAGCTGTTGATAAATACAACTTTGCGTGGTATCCACACAGAATTACCACAACTCACAATAACATTTTGGAGAAATGCGATTGAGCAATCCAACAAATGGCACCGGTTTTTTTATGAATAGAACTCAAATAAAACGGCCCACCACTTGTATACTAGGTGTATGACACCTTGATATCTGTCAGCAGTTATCTGTTTAGTAATAAAAGGCATAACGTAGTGTACATAGTGTCATCTAACAATCACATTGTGATATTTGTTTAGCTACCAGTACCCAAAGAAGAAGAAGAAATCTTTTTAATATTCGACCTATTTTATACTTTATACATTCGACTAATTTAAAGTAATTATTATAACCATATTCTACTATGACAAATACGAAATAATTTAATAAATTATTTTTTAGTTAGAGATTTTTTACAAAATAACATTTCCTTCTGATTGAGCAAGGAACCTTAAAAGCCTTAGAAAATGTCGTTAAAAAACTGAAGTTCACTCGGCCCTCGACATTAGCGAGAATATTTTTGTCAATACCCTGTTCGAAATATAGAAATAGTAATAAAATCATGTAAAAGATTGAAGTTGCTACCTTATTAGCTGTCGCATAAATTTAACGGCTCAACAGCCAACAAACGACGAGAGTTCGACAAAATGTTCACGTGAACATTGCATAATTACTACTTCTCGATTCCGAACAGAGTATACATGTTTTTTTTTTTTCATTGCATCCCTTCATCGGAAAGTCACGCCACAAAACCCTGAAATGTGTGAAAATTCTCACTGCACATCAATTTTTAGGGTTTTGTAGGTATGACCAAAAAACCCTTATACCGTCATTTTGTCGTGTAAAAATTGTAGCCAAACGGCTAAACCTAGAGAGTTGAAATTTGACATGCTTATACAACTCGTTGACCCGCACATAGGAAAAATACCAAAACATCTAAAAAGCATATCCCCCTAAAAATAAAAACAAATATGTGCTCATCGAAAAACAAAATATATTTTTTTAATTCTGAGTAGAGTATCAAATGAAAGCCCGTAGTACGTGGATTAACGATCAAAATTTTATTTTTGAAAAATAAATTATTTTGATGCGATTTTTGCCAAAATTGTGCAAAAAAAATTGCCCCACACCCTGTAGCCCATATGGTTTAACAAAAAATCTGAAAAAAATCTAAGTAATGTACATTTGTGTGAACCAGAACAACAGTACAACAGGAATTTTTGATCAGGTTATATTTTCGGAAAATAACGCATTTTTTGTGTTTTTAACTAAAATATGTAAAATATTTAATCCGCTATTTAACGCAGTAAACGAATAAACGTCCGTAGTCCAGTGGTAACGTTATCGCTTCGTAATTTGCAAACTACTGTCCGATTCCCGTCAATTTTTATTTTTTCTGTTTTTTTTTTTGCATTTTTATTTTTTTCAAATTATTTTGTCAAAATTCTAGTTTTATTTTGGCAAATATTGCATTTAATTTTTAAAAGCGTAAATTTAATAACTAGTGGGAAGTATTGAAATTATAATTTAATTCTATTTTTGAATGTATACGAAATCAGAGGGGCGGAATTTATGACTTAAACAACAAATGGAAGCCGTAGGCGTAATTTTCAAAATATTAATGAACCTTGCTGTATAAAAAAATACTGCAAATATTTAGAAACCCAAATAATGGTATTAGGCATTCGAATTAAAATTAATAAAAAAACATTTTAACATAAAATTTGTTTTGGCATCCCAAATAATTATCTATCACTTAGTAAATACCTGCGAAACCCTGAAATGTGTGAAAATTCACACTGCACATCAATTTTTATAATTAGTTTTGAATAGTTCATTAATCGAGGAGTAAATCTGTATATTAATTTATAGGTTACATTTATGATACAATATATAAAGTAAAATAATTAATAATATTAATAAATATATACAGGGTGTGTCTAAGAATTCGCAGTGTACGACAGGTTATAACGCAGATGTTATAAGTTTAATACAAAATAATAAAAGTACTTTGAATTATTAGTGTATTAATTTTATTCCGTATATGAGAAATGTCTTGCAAAACACACGCTTCCGTCCAGATGGCCTTTTAACAGTAAATAACGTGCACTTGGATCAACGGCCTCGCTAACACACCCTTTTCATCACTAATCTTCCCTTTACTATCAAAAAAATTACTACGCAATGTGATTTTTCGCATAAGAGGTTTATTCGATAAGTTCGCTACGTATCATGTGTACGAGGTCTATTCAAAAAGTATCGCGAATTTTGAATTTCCGCGGTTTACGTATTTCGATTTTTTTTGTGGCGTTATGTTGGTACTCATGTCTCTCACTTATGCCGACAAGTTCGGCCATTTTGAATGTTCAGTTAATTTTTGACAGTTGCTTTGCTTGCACGTGTTTTGGCTCGTCTTCGATTTTTGCTTATTCCAAAAAATGGATCAAAGAATCTGTATCAAATTTTGTGTGAAAAACAAAATTAAGTGCGCGGACGCATTCCGAATGTTGTCTGTGGCATATGGTGAAGCTACCTTGGACCGAAGCAACGTTTATCGGTGGTACAAAATGTTCTCAGAGGGCCGAGAAGATATGAAAGACGAAGAGCGTGCCGGACGCCCGAGCACGTCAACAACAGACGAAAACATTGATGAAGTGAAGAAAATAGTATTGGCCAATCGTCTAATCACCGTTAGAGAAGTTGCTGAGGACCTAAACATATCGATTGGCTCGTGCCATTCGATTTTTACCAATGATTTGGGCATGAGACGGGTCGCCGCGAAATTCGTACCAAAATTCGTCGTGTTTTTTGGCCAAAAACAACACAGTAATAATGCCGCGGACACCGTATTCCCCAGATCTGGCCCCCTGTGACTTTTTCTTGTTCCCGAAACTGAAGAGGCCCATGAAAGGACGACGCTACGCTACGAGTGAGGAGATAAAGACGGCTTCGAAGGAGGAGCTGAACAAGTTCACAAAAAATTATTTTTTCAAGTGCTTCGAGGTTTGGAAAAAACGTTGGCACAAGTGTATAATAACTGGTGGGGATTACTTTGAAGGGGACAAAATAGATATTCATGAATAAATAAATAATTTTTGAAAAAACACAAAATTCGCGATACTTTTTGAACAGACCTCGTATATGATGCGGTAGAGAAAATAGAAATCTTAAGCAAAATATCTCGAAGTGTCCTCTTTCCACTTACATGATGCAGGGCCAGCTCAAGGGTACCTGAGGCACTCCCCCCACATATATTTTTTTAAATAATTTTTTTGATAATTAAATAGAGAAATATTTGTAAATATGCGTGATATTCAAAATAAAGTGTGGTGGTAATTTTTAAACTAATAAAACTTTTAATGCAATAACATTGGCACAGTGGCGGATCTACATACGGGCTAATAGGGCTTAAGCCCTGGGCTCCAGATCCGCAAGGGGCCTCCAAACTCTCGGACAGATACCTATTATATTCTATACCAAGGCTTATAAGAGAAAAGATCAAAACAAAAATATTACTTTAAAAAACAACACAAAAAAATTAAAAATACAAATTTACTAATATTTATTAAAAATTAACATAAGTGCCAGCTAATAAAAAAATAATATCCAACATTAAAACGTGATTAATTTTTATCACTTATCACCTCAAGGAACGATCTGTAACTAAAACGTTAGTTAAAATTATTCTAATAATTTTTTGCTAAACACAACCCACACCAGCCCAAAGGTACAGCTTGAAACTAAGGTACTAGCTGGAAACCCGTGCTTTGCTACAATATATTGATGGTCTCATTGGCGTAAAATCCGCAGTTTGTTTTTAAACTTGTGTATGGGTAACTTTTGTAAGCAAAAACCTAGTCGATATCTCATCTGCTCTAAGAAATATTGAGGAATCCGTGAAAAAACATTTAATCCTTTTCACCACATAGGGGTCGAACTTGAAAAAATCCTTTCTTAGTGGGTTCTTACGTTATACTGAGGAATGCACTCTCCAAATTTCTAATTTCTAACAAAAAAAAATTTACCCTTTAGGAGTAAAATTTAAGAAAACAGTCAAAACACTATCGCAAGATTTTAAAAAGTCACCTAAATGCCAGAAAGTAATTTTATACCTCAAGAAGTACAGAAGATACGAAGGGTTTCTCCTGAATTTCATGTATCTGTGTCAAGGGACGCTCTATCGAATAAAAAAATACCAATTTTTTTCGTGGCACTCATCAAAAATTTTCTTGGGAATAAGAAAGCCGAAAACTATGTGGAGGTCTTTGAAAATTTGATTGAAAATTATCATCATCTGGGGTGCAACATGAGCGTGAAACATTTTTTAAACAGTCATCTTGACAAATTTCCTGTCAATCTTGGAGATGTTCGTGATGAACAGGGTGAATGTTTCCATCAGGATTTAAAAGAGATGGAGAGACGTTATCCAGGAAGGTGGGATACTCACATGATGGCTGACTACTGTTGGAGTATTAAAAGAGACTTATCAGAAATGGTGCACTCCAGAAGATCTTACAAACGACCATTTAATCCTTAAATTATTTTGTATTTTTATTTTAACACTCCAATGCATTAAAATGTAATTAAAACGATTCTCATTTTCTTTCTTTCACTATAAATAAAATTTTAAGAATATTTTCTAATTATTTAGTCCTTATTGTTCGCCAAATTTGTACCAATTACAGTATCGACGTCTAAAATTAAACGATAGAAGCATTATTTGACCGAAAATATGTATTTGTTGTAGAGCATAAATCTGATGTGATATTTGAGTTCAGCAGCAACAAATTAGTAAGAAAAAAGTCTTAGATGTAAGTCAGCAAAAATTGTGTTGACCAGTGTTATTCGAGCATGTTCAATAAACAATTTAACCCCAAATAAAGACAAACTCTATTCCACAATTGACCATGCATTTGTTAGTCATATTTCTTATTAATTGTTGTGGGTGTATTTATTTATTTATTTTACTAAAAAGAATCCTTGTTTTTATGAATCATTTTTTTACGAAAATGACCCATTCTTATTTTTATCATGTAAAGTTGGCTAATTGCCCAAATCCTGACTCAACTGTAACATTTATTCATATAAACCGCAATAATAAAGAAGTTGGTGTTTTTTTCGCTATCCGTTTTGTAAGTTCAGGGATTGGCTCCCAAAATTTCGACACTAAATACTAAAAATAATTATTGGGTTTTCTAGTATATAATTCTTGCCCATCTGATCAAAACTTAATGAATACAAGTGAACTATTTTGATATGGTCGCCTAAAAAATATTTTGTTCTATAAGCAGTTGTCCCCCAAATTAAAAAAATTTATGTGAAGTGTGAATTTTCACACATTTCAGGGTTTCGCAGGTATTTAGTAGGTGAAGGATGATTATTTGGGATGCGAAAACAAATTTTATGTTAACATATTTTTTTTTGTTTATTTTAATTCGAATGCCTAATACCATTATTTAGGTTCAGGCGCGCACACAAGGGGGTGGTCCTCGGGTCCAGACCCCCCCCCCCCGAAATACAAAAATCATATACTTATTTAATACAAACTAAGCAAAAGAAAATAAAAAATCACATTTTTATTAATAAAAATTAAATTATAATCAAAATTAAAATATATATGACCCCACTCCTCTGCGTAAAAAAAAAACAATAATATATTTGTATTATTTTACGGACATTTTTTCGAAATGGACCCTCCCAGATTAATTTTCTGTGTGCCCGCCTGTTTAAGTTTTTAAATATGTGCAGTATTTTTTTATATAGCAAGGTTCATTAAGATTTTGAAAATTGCGCCTATGGCTTCCATTTGTTGTTTTAAGTCATAACTCCGCCCCTCTAATTTCGTGTATTCAATTTCAACAATTTCCACTGGTTATTAAATTTACGCTTTTAAAATTAAATGCAACATTTGCCCAAATATAACTAGAATTTTGAAAAATTAAAAGTAAACAAAATAAAAATGCAAAAAAGACAGAAAAAATAAAATTGCCTGGAGAGTGGAGCGAACTTTAGTTTGCAAATTAGAACGCGATCATGCTAGGCATTACACTATCAAAGCATGGTAGTTCACTGTCTTTGATAAGTTATTAAATATTTTACTTGGTCACGCAAAAAAACACAAAAAATGCCTTATTTTCCGAAAACATAATCTGATCAAAAATTCCTGTTGTACTATTCCGGTTCACACAAAAGTACATTACTTAGAATTTTTTCAGATTTTTAGTTTAAACCATCTGGGCTACAGGGTGTGGAACAAAATTTTATTTCGTAAAAATAACATTTTAATCGTTAATTCACGTACTAAGGGCTTTCATTTGATATCCTACTAGAATTTAAAAAAAATATTTTTGTTTTCGATTAGCAGATATTTGTTTATATTTTTAGGGGGATATGTTTTTTAGATTTTTTTTGTATTTTGATGTATTTTTCCTACGTGCGGGTCAAAGAGTTGTATAAGCATGCCAAATTTCAACTCCCTAGGTTTAGCCGTTTGGCTACAATTTTTACCGAACAGACAGACAGACAGATAGACAGACAGACGACAAAATGACTATAAGGGTTTTTCGGTCATACCTACAAAACCCTAAAAATGTCTCAAATAAAAGTTATTGCTTTTATAGTAACTTTTGTTAAATAAATTTTTTCGTAATATTTCTCTGTTGTGAAATATTCACAAAAATCTTAAAATCTACACGAGTAAACTGCCATTTCTAGTTAACCGATTTTTACCATAAACTGATCAGCTCGTGCCATTGATGTCAAAAGCTTAAATATGAAATTTCATAAAAATCCTTTTAGCCGAATTTGCTCTGCACGTGTACACGGACCGACAGACAGACCGACCGACAGACAGACAGACAGACAGACAGACAAACCTACAGACAAACCGACAGACATCATGCTAAAAATAGTTAAAACGTTATGTAGGGACCTCAATTCGTGGAGATCCATCGAAATCTCGAAATGTCAAAATCGGTATCACAATACCTCCCTTACATATGTTGACGGTCGGTAAAAAGGAAACTGACCCACCAAAAAACATATTTGTCCACATTAAAAATGTTAAAAAATGTACACTTATTTTTTACAAAATAGCAACACATATCTTTTCAAGGAAATTCAACGAAACAAACTGAACAAATAACAACATTTCTCTATTTTTACCCACCAATTTCCATAAAACCCGAGGTCAAATGGGTTCAAAATAATAATTTAGGTCAAAAGGCATAAAGGTATAAGTTCATTTTTAAATTTTTTCCCAGTTACAAGTATGAAAAAGATGTAAATCTAGCATATGTTATTTTCAATGTCAAGTTAAACTAAATGTTGACTTTCGCTGTTACATCATAGTATTGCAAATTAAATAACTTACACAAATACAAAACCTGTTGGAAAGAGTTCTGATCGCGCATATATTAGTGTTTCAAAGATGTGTTTTAGTTGTTTATCTGCCAATTTTAAAAATATATCATTGACACAATTTTACAAATAAACTTTTGGTTAGTTATAATTTTTGGAACAAATTTGTTTTGATTAATGTAAAGTTCTCCTAATTGGTGCAGAGATGATTGACTTGCACAAAACTTTTGAGTTTTTCTCTGATTTAATATTGCTTGCCCTTTTGTCAAAAGAAAGTTATAACATATTTAAAGTCTTTTAATTATAGGCATGCTGTATGAAAACGCGGAAAATCATATTTTTTTATTACAAGATCACATGACCGTTTGAGCCCTTTGGGACCCTCCGAATCGCATGCATATATTTAAAAGACTTTAAATTTGTTATAACTTTCTTTTGACAAAAGGGCAAGCAATATTAAATCAGAGAAAAGCACAAAAATTTTGTGTTTAAGTGGAAATGCAATTTTCCCTATGACCGGAAAGCGTGCAGGGGTTTAGTACCATCCCTTTTTTGTTGTCACAGGGTAAATATTCTCTCCTCCAAAAGGCATGCTGTATGAAATCGGAGACTAAAAACTGTCATGAGCTCCCGGTCTATGAAGCTGATAAATCTAGTGTAGTATTACTAAATATGAAAAATATTTAGGTTTTAATATTGCTACAAAAAAGTCCGAAAACTATAGGGAGATCAAAAAAACATATCGCGGGAAAAATAGAAACAAATATGTATTTAATAAAAAAATAAATATTTTTTTTTCTTCTAATTTTGAGTGGCACATCAAATGGAACCTAATAATGCGTCAACAAACAAATTTTATTTTTGAAAAATCATTTTATTTATGAGATTTTCGTCAAAAATATGTCAAAAAACTTTTGTCCCCCACCCTATCTACCAGAGAGGTTAATCTAAAAATCTGAAAAAAAAAATATCCACAATGAACAATGATACGAAATACGAACTGAAATAGTTCAACAGGAATTTTTGATCAGATTAGTTTTTCGAAAAATATCGTTTTTTGTGTCGTGGATAAAAAAAAATATGTTTTAAAATTTATTGTGTGGTATCAAAAGAAAGCTCTTAAGACGTAGATTAAGGAACGAAAGGTCGTTTTTTTAATTCTTTTCGTTTAACACGATTTTGATAAAAAATATGCGAAAACAGTTCTTTCCCGCACCCTTTTACCCAAAGGGGTTTAAATAAAAATCTGCGAAAATTATAAGTAATGTACATTGATCTGAGTCAAAAACATACAAGCAGTGACGGACTTTCGCCTTAGACAAAAAAGACATTTGTCTTGGGCCCGTAATTTTCAAGGGCCCGGATTTGGGAGTTGAGGACCTTTTTTTTTGGTCTTCACTTGGATTTGGAAGGTGAGGACCTTTTTTTTTCTTTTTGCTCTTCACTTGGATTTGGGAGGTGAGGACCTTTTTTTTCTTTTTGCTCTTCACTTGGATTTGGGAGGTGAGGACCATTTTTTTCTTTTTGCTCTTCACTTGGATTTGGAAGGTAAGGACCTTTTTTTTTTGCTCTTCACTTGGATTTGGGAGGTGAGGACCTTTTTTTTCTTTTTGCTCTTCACTTGGATTTGGGAGGTAAGGACCTTTTTTTTTTTGCTCTTCACTTGGATTTGGGAGGTGAGGACCTTTTTTTTCTTTTTGCTCTTCACTTGGATTTGGGAGGTAAGGACCTTTTTTTTTTTGCTCTTCACTTGGATTTGGGAGGTGAGGACCTTTTTTTGTTTTTTGAAAAAACATAGGTTGAGGGCCCGTAAATCAAAAATGTCTTGGGCCCGGCGAAGGCTTAACCCGCCACTGCATACAAGAGGAATTTTTGATGCTTTAGTTTTTGAAAAATATTGCAGTTTTTGTGTTTATGATAAAATTTATTATTTTTTTAATTCATGGCTAAGTAATGGCTAATAATGTTATGGGTTTTTTGTATTTATGGCTAAGATAGTCTGTGTCTTTTTTACCGACCGCCAACATATATAAGGGAGGTATTGTGATCATACCGATTTTGACATTTCGAGATTTCGATGGATCTCCACGAATTGAGGTCCCTAAATAACGATTTGACTATTTTTGGCATGGGTCTGTCTGTCCGTCCGTCCGTCCGTCTGTCTGTCTACACGTGCAGAGCAAATTCGGCTAAAAGGATTTTTATGATACATCATATTTAAGCCTTTGATATCAATGGTTGGAGTTGATCAACTTTTGGTAAAAATCGGTTGACTAGAAATGGGAGTTTACTCATGTCGATTTTAAGATTTTTGCGAATATTTAACAACAAAAAAAATATTTCGAAAAAATTTATTTAACAAAAGTTGCTATAAAAGCAATAACTAACAACTTTTATTTGAGACATTTTTTGATAAAACGAAAAATGTTTGAAAAATGTTTCGAAATTTTTTCGAAGTATCTATTTTTTCCTTATATGTAACGTTTCCATGGTTATGATAAATAACATCTCTGTTAGAAAATATTAGGTCAAGTTATTTCTACTCTGCTGCTAGAATGTATTTTATACAAGTACTTTATGATGGCGGTCGGTTCTGTGGTGGCCACAGCCGATTTTTTAAAATTTAAAATATAATAATTTTTTTTAACTGCTGAGAACGAGTTTGTGTGTGTAGACTCTAAGCATATGAACACCACACTACGCTCTTCACTGTAGAGTGTATTGTGGTGGCAAGTTATTTAAATTTTGTTTAAATAAATTAAATGAAAGCTCTAAGTACTCAAATAACAAATATAAATGATTATAAGAAAACTGTTGATTTTGATGTGATAATAGAATCTTACACTTATTAAATACCTACAAAATTCTGAAATGTGTGAAAATTAACACTTTTTTTAGACATTATAACCCCACTTCAAAGAAAATTATAAGTTCTGTTTTGTTAATTTACTAATGACCGGTTGCTAAAGTAAGAATTATCCCTAACTCGAGTTAAAATCATTTGTTTTTGTATGTTTTAAGATATGAAAACAAATGATTTTAACTTGAGTTAGAGAAAACTCTTAACGTTAGCAACACGCCATAAAACATTGATTTATTTATTCTTACTCAGATATCTTAGTTTTTGTTTTACTCTGTGCCCAACAAAATTCCCACAAGACCTTAAAATATTTTGTAACAGAGCAAAGAGTATGAGAATGAAATAAAATCATCTGTTTCGTCTGATTTACTAGTTTGTTTGCCTGAAACTTTTTTTCCTCTCGTAACTGCAACCTCAACATTGTTTCCTTCTTTAGGTTCTTGCGTAGTTTTTTTATTTTCTTCTGCCGGTTTATCAGTTTCTTCTTCTTTTTCTTTAACTGTTTCTTTGGTCACCAATTCCTCTACTATGTTATCTTTTAGTTCTTTACCTACTTGCATTGCCTATTAATCATTTTCATCATCTTATTTGATAATCTGGATTATCTTCTCGTTTTTCTCAGTCACGAACATTTTATCAGTCTGCTGTTTTTTCTTCGAAATTGGTCTTGGACCAACCTCCGTTGATTTCTCTATAATTATAGTTTAAATATATTTGTGAAACCACGAAAAATCATATTGGCAGACGTATCGCAGGGGAAATTTAGTGGTTAAATTATGTCAGCGAAATCCTTCAATATTTGTGATGGCACATTTAAGCGTATACTAATTAAATCATTTAGTAATTGGTATGTAAATATAGCTAAGAACATTAATCTTGATACACCTGTTAAAAGTATAGGCACATGATTCAGGTGTAAGTTATTTTTAACATCTTAAGACGGGGGCGTGCAGGAGAAGTAAATATAGATATAGAAACGGAGACTCACCGGATTCGAACCGGCTAGATTTCAATTAGAAACTTAAGGGACAATTTCCAAATTGGAGACCTCTACTCTAAGCAGAGCTAGCAAAGAAATGTAGAGGCAGAGCCGCAGTAAGGGGGGGCGACGGCCCCTAGCGCACTAAGGAAAAGGGCGCTGACGAGCTTGACTAAGAGGCGCCATATTGCGAAGGTGAGGACCTTTTTTTTGCTCATCACTTGGACTTTGAGAAGCGAGGACCTTTTTTTTGCTCATCACTTAGATTTTGGGAGGTGAGAACCTTGTTTTTGCTTATCACATATTTATTTGCCAAGGACGCCAAAACACGGTTTTGCCCCTAGCGCAAGTTTTCCTTATTGCGGCTCTGAGTAGAGGACTTTGTTCAATATTGGACCAATATGAATGTCTGAAGAAGAAGTTTTTTTAACGGTTTTATTACGCAAGTCCGGATATTTTCTAATTAAAGTTCATATATGTAAAACATCTATTAGCATTTGTCTTAATTAATACATTTGTCAGCTTGGACAGAGCGAGTTAGTGGGTAGTTAATTCGTATTAAAAGCAAGATTATGACCTTGACATGCATTTCAGACTAAAGCTGCTAAACTACTTTTGATTCAACACAGTATTACACTTTAATATATACACATGTTTCATTATCCACCAAAAAAATACTAGAATTAATCTTGAAATATATACGAGTAGTCATCGACTAACGCTATCCCACTTACGCCTATTATTATTTCACTACTATAAATGATTTATTCCTCTTTGATACATTAAAATGAATAAACTACACATTATTTTAAGATTTGAAAGATATTTAGAGCAGAAGAAAATGTTACTAAACACAGGAAAATCTAAAATAATTGAATTCAGGAAGGGTGGCGGAAGAGAGAAGAAAGAAAACTGGAAATAGAAAGACCAAGATACAGTGGCGCAGCCAGGATTTTGTCTTAGGGAGGGCCGAATCAAATTTCCAGGATACGCGGGCCGCATACGGCCCTCAACCTCATTTTTTATGGCCCCTGAAGTGGTAATCAAAATCACTTGAGCTTATTTAGGGGAAAAATATATTTAAAAATGTAAAATATACTCTCTTCCCCTTTTCTGTTTATAAAAAAATGTCTGGAAACTTCGGGATATTTAAAGTTCCGTCACTGCTTATCATTTTGTATGTAAAATAGACTGCGACCCAAATCAGTTCGACACCCCTGCTGTTGGATATTGATGTTTATATCAAATAATAATTCCATTATTTGTTGATAAAAAATGCAATTGTTAATCCGTGTATCAAAAACTTTCACTTGATTTTTTCTTCGATAAATATATATTTATTTATATTTTTCGCGGGATATATTTTTGAAATCTCAATATTTCTCTTACTTATGTTCAGTTCTCTAAATCAGCCGCTTGGCCACAATTTGTACCGAACGAACAGACTCCTGTGACGGAATAAGGATTTCTTGATTATACCTACGAAAACCTAAAAATAACATGTAAATATGTATTTTCTGTTAATTTCAACACTAATCATAATAAAATATAGCTTATTATTATTGTAAAATACATAAGTTATTTTGCTGTACGATTATGATAAATTTGTTAAAATAAGAACACTCGGTTTATTGTTTCAAAAATCAGACGATAATTCAAAAATATTCTTAATACAAGACGGCCGGTCCAGAATATTTACAGCGAGAATCAAAGTGTTAAATGGTAATAATGGTTCAGGATAGCTTTTTGGACGTGCGAGATAATATTTCGAGGTATCAGAAAACATTTTTCAAAGAATGTGGGCTATTATTTGAGCATTTTGAGGCAAAAATATGCTTACAAGGTTTCAAAAGGAGACAGCTGTCAAATTTTTTGCATTTTAAAATGGGACGAGATTTCACATTTTGAATGTGTTTCTTGACAGAAGAATACTAATTAAGGATTTAAGGCGAATTAAAGATAAAGTTTAAGACATTTGCAGGGCGAATTTCCATAAAATAGTGCTAAAAAAAGATTTATATATATTAAAAATTTCAGGGTTAATCAAAGTGTTAAGTGATGATAATGGTTCAAGATAGCTTTTTTGACGTGCGAGATAATATTTTGAGGCATCAGAAAACATTTTTCAAAGAATCTGGGCCATTATTGGATCATTTTGAGGTAAAAATATGCTTACAAGATTTCAAAATGTGACAACTGTCAAATTTGTTGCAATTTAAAATGTGACAAGATTTCACATTTTGAACGTATTTCTTGACAGAAGAAAAGTATTTAAGGTGAATTAACGATAAAACTTAAGACATTTGCAGGGGAAATTTCTATAAAATAGTGTTAAAAAAAGATGAGCGACGAATTTTATAATCAACAAGTGCGACAAAATGCCTTATTATATTAAAACAGTCGGGAAGCAATGAGTTTTAACAACTTAGGGGAGAAGACCGGCGTAGCCGGGCTGAGGCCCCTAGTTATTTAATATATTGATACGTATTTCGACTTACAAAGTCATCTTCAGAATAAATAAATTGCATACATAATTGAAATATATACCAACAGGTAGGTACAACAAACAAGATAATAATGAATGAACAACTAGAACTCATTAGTTCTCCGCTTCTAACACCTTTTTAATCCTTTAGGTTTTCCCTTTATTTTTTTATTTTTCCCGGATCGTATTCTATGAATACGATTCGGAGTTAAAACGGATTACGAAGTTGCAAAAAATAAAATATATTTTTAATTTCAAAAGAAGACATATACTACCTTAGCCAAAAATACAAAAAATCTTGAACATTATTAACCATAATTTAGCCAGGAATTGAAAAAAATAATTAGTTTTGTCATTAATACAAAAACTGCAATATTTTCCAAAAAGGCAATTTGATCAAAAATTTTTTCATGGAAATTCACCATAGTTATATTCACCATTTTAACATTTTGACCAATTTTGACTATTAATCTTGCGATTTACTTATTATTTAGAATTAAATCTCTAGAGGTTATATTTGTTTTGTCGATAACCATGTATTTGGTCTTAAAATTCTTTTATTATTTACTTCTTATTAGTATTAATTCCTAAAGTAAACATAGGGAATTTTGTTCTTAATTTATGGGGTGTCCAGTATTCACGAGAAAAGGTGACAAATGTTTATATACAGGGTATTCCCAAATCCGCGCACAATAGGTGTTTATTTACTTTACGACATAAATAGGATTTTACAGATAATAATTAAAGTACAAAATAAACAAAATATTATCATTATTATCGCTGTTCACCACAATATATCATAACAATAACTATTTTAACAATATTTATGTAGAACAAGCATCCCCATTCTTAAGTCACTAAGGATTATTTACATATTTTTACTAACAGCCTAATGAATTTGTTAAACTCAAACTCATCCTCAAGTGATTTTTTTTTGTATATCTGCTCTCCCTTAAAGTGATTTTTAGATTTTTTGTCCCCCTGCCCCCAGCTTATTTTCTAATTTTTTACCTCCTCCGCTCTCAAGTATTTTTACCGACCGCCAACATATATAATACCCTTTTCACACTAGAACTTTAAGATCGGATGCTAAAGTGAATGTATCTTTAAACGCTGATGTGAAACCGTATGGCCTCGTCTAAATACAAGCGATGTTTAAGACAGAGATCTGCGTCTTAAACATCGTCCGCATTACCAACATAATTTCTATTATAAAAAAATACTCTTTGAATTTGTGTTGTCAACATTTTATATTATCATAAACAAGAATACTGTATTATATCGACGTTATAAGAAGTTTATACTTATTGTTATAATAAAATTATTTATTTTAATAATGTGTTTAATAAAATACAGAGCTACAATAATTGCGATAAAATATATCGACTTACATGTTAATACAGGTGTAATATATTCTTTATTGTAGTGTTTTTATTGTAGAATGAAATATCCATATTTGTTTATAATAATTCAAAATGTGCGTCTGCGCAGACAGTTCAAAACTGGTAATTTCATGACGGTAACTTAAGGACAAAATTACTGTAGCTGATGACAGCACCAGAGATTTAAACATCAAGTGTGAAAGTATACCGATCTTAAACATCGGTGAACTTTAAGTTCACTCGTCTTAAAGTTCTAGTGTGAAATGGGTATAAGGGAGGTATTGTGATCATACCGATTTTGACATTTCGACATTTCCATGAATCTCCACGAATTGAGGTCCCTACATAACGTTTTGACTATTTTTAGCATGATGTCTGTCGGTCTGTCTGTCTGTCCGTCCGTCTGTCTATCTGTCTGTCTGTCTGTCGGTCCGTGTACACGTGCAGAGCAAATTCCGCTGAAAGGATTTTTATGAAACTTCATATTTAAGCTTTTGACATCAAGCACGAGTTTATCAACTTTTGGTAAAAATCGGTTAACTAGAAATAGGAGTTTCAAAAATTTCAAAAATCCCACAGATTATTAGGTATTTTAGAAGATTGTTTCTGAAAGAAAATACCATTTTCAGATGGAGGCTATAATATTTGCATATTTTTTTATTGGATAACATGTTTAAAACATGAGTTAGTGAGAGATTATGGCTAGTTGGCTGTTGGTCGTATTCCATCAGGTTTAATTCAATATTTATAACTGCGTCGAGTTGTATGAGTCAAGCTTTATTTTAAGATTCACGAATACGGCCATACATCTTATTTTAGATCATAGACGTATCACTACGCAGAGATTATATGTGAACAAAAACAATAGTACCGCAAATAATGCTGTAAAACGATTCACGGTAAGTTCATCGAAAATCAATTCATCGAAAATCAATTCATCGAAAATCAATTCATCGAATATCAATTCATCGAAAATCAATTCATCGAAAATCAGTTCATCGAAAATCAATTCATCGAAAATCAATTCATCGAATGATCAATTCATCGAATGATCAATTCATCGAAAAAAAATATTTTGTAAATATTTGAGAGGAATGCCGAGGGGATCGGAAAGCCAAAAAACAGTGGTCAATAAAAGTTGACAGACTACACTTATTAAATAGCTATCATACTTGGTCTATTAATAATTTTTAAATTTTCCATTCAGAAAATACGCCAGGTAAAAGATACCTGTTGGATTATTTTGAAATCGAACAGGGCTCCTTAGATCAGAAAAATCCGGTTAATGGGATCATAAATGGACTTAATACACCCATTCTTAAAGGATTATAAAAATGGTATTTCCCCATCTGTTAAGTCTTAAGGGTTTTATGTTATGTACATAGTTTTACTATTCATATTTACTATACCACACATGATTTGTTCAATGTACGGTGATTCTAAACAGGTGGCATTGTTATGTTAGTGTGAGTTTGTTTTGTCATTAAACTAGATGATGGGTAGCTCGCTTCGCTCGGCTTCTTCTAACCTAACCCTTACTAACCTAACCTAAGATAGTGTTTTGACATTAAACTAGAAGATGGGTAGCTCGCTTCGCTCGGCTTCTTCTAACAAAACCCTTACTAACCTAACCTAGCCTAAAATAGTGCTCTGTCCTTAAACTAGAAGATGGGTAACTCGCTCCGCTCGGTTTTAGAATTTTACTAACTAAACCTAACCTAATTAGCTTGTTTTTAGGCGCATAGTACTTTATTTTCCCCCATATTAGCCCAGTTAAAATGCGTATCATTGTGTATGAATTTATAAAAATTATTTGCGTCCAATTGCCCATAACCTGTCTTATTAAACCTTAAAAACAAAACATTTATTTCTTTTATTATATAAGTTTTCTTATTATATTTCTTTATTTATATTCAAACATTATGTCAATTTATTTACCTTTTTTTAAACCATATAAAAAAAATTTACGCAATTATTTCTTAGTCTGTCTACTTTTATTGACCACTGCTCTTTTGACTTTCCGATCACTTCGGCATTCCTCTCAAATATTTACAAAATATTTTTTTTTCGATGAATTGATCATTCGATGAATTGATCATTCGATGAATTGATTTTCGATGAATTGATTTTCGATGAATTGATTTTCGATGAATTGATTTTCGATGAATTGATTTTCGATGAATTGATATTCGATGAATTGATTTTCGATGAACTCGTCGGTTACCGTTATATACACCTGAAGTTTGATTTTTTGCTATAAATATAAAAATATCGTTTAATTTTTTAATTTTCTACTTGTTTTAATTTATTTTTTCTTCGAAAGGAATGTTTCTTCGTTCTAAATAAATTTTTGATACATTCATTTTTGATGTGAAGTGAATTATTTCAATATTTTAGTTTTAGAGTGTCCCCCGTAACTACCCTAATATTCATCAAATTAAAAAAATGCATAGAACAAATAATATTTGTTTTCTTATAAACAATTTTTAATGTATATTTTTCTGTTAAGATAGTTCTGTTTATATAGGAAATATTTTAAGTTTTTTAGTACCAGTTTATCCCAGAAAATTTTGAGATACCATGCCTGTATTTGATCCTGGTTCTACTCTATTGTACCAAATTTCGTTAAAATACGTCCAGCCGTTTTTAAAAACAGATGTACCCTCCAATTTTATTATTTACTATATTATCATAGCAATTTGTTCTTCTAATTTTATTTAAATATACCTAAAATTATATTTGTATTCGATTTTATATGTTATTTATTAACTATAATACAAATACACATCACCTTAAATTTTATGTAAAGCAGTATAAAATTTTCTTAGATTTTTATTTATAATTTATTCAGTAGAAGTGTCTTGAAATAAATATCTATTATGAAAATAGTCAATAAACAGATTTAAAAACGTGCAACATTTATATTAATTTTGTATGCTAGTTTGAACTACGCATACATGTGACGTATTCCCTCGCACGCTCTGATTGGTCACAAGTTACGAGACAACCTCTACTTTAATAATCTTGACCGTTCACAGCTCTAAATTTAATAGACTCTGAGTTACTGACTGCCGACAGTTTTCCAAATTTTGTAGTTAAATCGCTCTTTTAATGAGAGAGATATAAATACAGATTAGCTATGTCACTTTACATAACCTAAAAAATACTATCGCACAAATTTCAACAAATTTCGAAAAATGGTGAAACGAAAAAGAATTGCTATAGCTGCAGCTGTAATTTTGTTCTTAAAATTTAGTAATAAATCACTATCTCGCTGATGGGGGTTCGTAAAAAGTCACATAAATGCATTTATTCCTTCGTAGTTGGTTTGAAAAAAACATAGATGTCACAACATTCGTTACGCATTAATTTTCATAGCTGTGAACGCTGTCATTAAATGTTAAAAGTACCCCTCCCTTTCTACGGAAAAAAATTTACGGGCGCTTATATACTCTGCTATGAATATCAGAAAAAAATTTGCCAATTAACATTACACAAATTGATGGCGTTTCCTTCAGAGGCCTCTCGCGCCCCTATCAGTTGCCCCGATGCCAGGGCGTTGCTACGGCTCTGAATGATAGTATTATTTAAAATATCCATGATTCAAGCATTTGATGATATCTCTGTTGTGTTAGACTTCTATGGTTCGAACTCATATATCTACTATGTTGGTTCTTGCACAACCTTCATACAGAAATAACTTAGTCGGCGCCGAGTTAACTTTCTTTCTGTCTTTTCAGAGATCTGATCACTCACAATATAGTTCACTTTGTAATATCACTTGCGAATACCATCCATACATCTCTAGATTCTACAAGTCCAAGTCTCTAGAAATCTCTAGAAGTCCAAGTTAAGTGTTAATTTCTACAGATAGTTACCGATGTTCGATATTTCTTAGACATCAATGTTTCCAAACGAACTATCGGTGTTTTTGACCCCGATTTTTTCCTCGATTTATTCACTAAAAAATAAAATATGTACGAAAAATTACGGTTGGCTCCCTACTGGTTAACCCAAAAAACCCTACCGGGGTTATGGTAACCCAAAAGACCCTACCGGGGAATGTATAGAAAGGAAATAGAGACAATTAAGTACATGCTGGGGGAATGCGGAGATATCACCAAGAGAGGAGGTCGAGCGAAAATGGAGGAATATATACATGGACGAAGGATGTAATAGCTAAATGGAAGGACATTAAAGAAAAAGAAATCAAGAGAAGGAAATGCTAGAGTACGAGGGCTACCTTTTAAGCTTTTACAAAAACTAAGAAAGATTTTTTTTTTTTTGCAACGAAGTGTTTTATTGCTTTTCAAAATATTCGCCTTAAGATTTATACACTTTTGTATGCGTTTGCGTTTAAACCAATTCTCGAAACATATTTTCCACTCTAAAGTTGGTATCTCAAAAACACGCTTTTCGAAGGCTTCAACAGCTTCTTGAGGTGATAAAAATCACTGTCCACGCATTTCTTGTTTGACATTGGGGAAAAAAAAAAGTCGTTAGGGGATGAATCAGGTGAATACGGGCAATGAGACATCAATTTCATGTTTTTTTCCTTCAAATAATCAATTGTTTGACTTGCTGTGTGGGAGCTTGCATTGTCATGATGAAGAATGATGCGACGTTTTTGGTTGTTTTTCCTGATTTTGTCTTCTGGCAAACAAATTGTTGTATACCATTCAGTATTAACTGTTCTCTGATCCTCTAAAGGAATGGTTGCGACATGTCCAGTACAACCGAAAAAATAAGCATCATTTTCTTGGAAATGCTTCGTGAACAAACAACTTTTGTGGGTTTCGGTTCATCTTGGAAGACCCAAACAGTGGATTGTTGCTTAGTTTCCGGTTCATATAAATAAATCCAAGTTTCGTCACCTGTAATGATGTTGTATACGGATTTTGCAGTGCCTAGGTTGAATTTTCTTAGCATTCCCTTACACCAATCAACACGAGCCTTTTTTTGAGCTTCGGTCAAATTATGTGGAATCCATCGGGAACAGATCTTTTTCACAGCTAAATGTTCATGCAAAATCGAATGTATTGCAGTCTGCGATATGCCAAATAATGCCTCTATCTCCCAGTAAGTCACATGCCGATCTTCTTCAATCATTTTGCGCACAATCACAACCGATTTTGGTGGACCTTCACGAGATTCATCACTGACGGACGCACGACCACGACGAAATTCTGCAAACTAATTGTAAACAGTCTTTTCTGATGGTGCTTTATTTCCAAAAGTTGAATAAAGCGAATCTATGCATTGTTGTTGAGTTAGGCCTTTACTAAAATCGTAAAAAATCATTCAACGAAAACCTTCACGAGTAATATCCATTTTTTCACAAATTTATTTTTTTTAAACGCTCACTGTCAAAAACTCGGTTATTTTATAAGCTGCCACTGATTTCACAATAACAAATGTCAAATTTTACGATTTAGTAATGACACATTTCAATATTGCCATCTAGTGGTCGTTTGTAAAGACATAAAAGGTAACCCTCGTATTTGGGGAACTATGGGGAGAGGTTCCTATAAACCAAGTATCTCACTTATTATTTACTTAACATTGATGTACATGAAAATACATACAAAATAATGGTTTAGACAGACCCCTGTTGAACAACATTTTTTTTGTGGACCCCATCCCAACCCTAGGCATTTTACATCGTTCTTGATACTTAATTTCTGGCTCAGTAATCTAAGGCACTACATTATAATAAATATTGGTAAAAATATATCGCTGGTTATTTTAATAAATGGTCTAGCGCATTTATAGAGATGAACATTTTTATTAGCATTATGAATAAAAAATCTAAAATGAATAAAAATAGTGGTAAAAAGAATTAGAAAAGTTACAAATCAAATACGTTAAGCTCATACAAACATTTCTTGTTCAAATATTAGTCAAAATAGATTTTATTATAATATGTTTTCTGTAAATAAATTGCAGTTGAATAAAAATAATTAAATTTTTACTAATTATTGTTTAGTTATGTCAATAACTAGTTAGATAACAACATATACAAAAAGTCTTGACCATGTAGGATTTTTATTAAATGATTTATTTGAATAAAAGCGAAAAGTTGGGGGATGTAAAGCTAATGTCAAAATTGTTTCGCGGACCACAGTTTAAGAACCGTTGGTTTAGAATAAAAAAACGATTATTTTGTGTTTTGAAATTACAAAATACTGGAACTCCAGCTTTTTATTAATATTTAATCCGGGTCTGTAGTTAGCAAATTTTAAAAATCTATAAAAGTTTAAAATGTAGCCAAGTATGCAATATGAGTTATGGCGTTATTTGATTCTCTATAAGGACATACGTGTATGAAATATCGAATTTCAGACCAACATGTGGCTTCCCATTGCAAAAAATAGTGAATACTTTTTAATAAAATGTTATTAATTACAAAAAAATGCTACATAAGCATCTGGATTATTTCATCTATTTTATAAATATTTCACTTTTCCGTTATTTATTTTTAAATTTATAAACAGAATTATAAAATTTTGGAATAATACGTCAATTTCAATTTAAATAGTTTTCTGTGTTTATCAAAAGTTTATTTAATAAATTACTAAATATTTTCAAAAATATGCCTTCATATTTTACTCCTTCTTGAAAAAAATTCACGGGCGGCCATGGTTGTACTGTTTCACGTGTTTGTCTACATGCTCAGCAACTCAAGACACTTGAACAATTTTTTTTATCAAACCTGCTATTATAAATTAAATGATTACTTCTATCTCATTTAATATCAAAGATAAATTCTAAGAATTGTTATTTATTTGCCATTTTTTATTTTCAATTAGTGAATTAAAGTTTTCAAAACACAGACTCATAAATTTATTTGTACTTGACACTGCTAATATTAATTCTCGGGGTCAAAATGTAATCATTTTGATAACTCTGATGTCATAATGCAATTAAATACTTTATAGAATTTAAATATTTATTTATTACATTTATTTATTAGCTGAGGTACCTACACTTTGAAGATAATGAAATGGAAAGGTTAGTTAGTTAAAATTTTTGGCGCACAGCAACGAAGGCTATTTGCGCCTCAGTTCAGACTAGATTATATTGTCACTTACATTTTTGTTAAAGTAAATAATAAGTGAGATATTTCGAGCTATTTAATTTATTCTTAAAATAATACTTCCTTTGGACATCAACAGACAGTGTGACAGTTTTTGGGATATCATAATTTAGCGGAAACTCCTAATCTCGAACAGATAAAAACACTCTTTACTTTTGTTATGAATAATATTAATTAATGCAACGCATATATCAAATATCGGAGGCGTTTTAAATGCCAAATCCAAATTTTACACTAGAAGTAGATTTATGGTGATGGGTATAAACGCTACAGCCCTTCTAAAATTAAATTAATTTAGGCATTAAAAATGATTGGTAACATCATTGAGTGGTAAAACGTAATTCAGCTACAGTTCGGCCTGTTGCATAAATTTGGAATATTATTTTTTTTATTTTAGCATAACCTTAAACCAGTGGCGAAGGGACACCTCCGCTAGACTTGCCCTCCCATAAAAAAAAATAATACTAAAAAAAATACATAAAAAAAAAAAAAAAAATTTTTTTTAAAAAATTTAAAAGAAGATTTAGGTAAATCTTCAAAAATACATCATATTATTTCCTATATAAATTTTTGTAAAAGGCTTGGTTTACTAGTTACGAATTTTTTAAAATTTTAAAGTTTAATAACTTCCGTTTCCGGTTTCGGATTTTAATAAAAAACAATGGGGTTCTTCCCAATTATTAGGAGAATTTTTTAGTACCAGAACGAACTCTTTAAGGTAAACCGTTTTTGAGTTATCGTGTATACACACAGACACACAGACACACACACACATACACACACACACACATACGGACGGCACTTCGAAAATAGTTTTTTTGGATTCCCTGGACCATGAAACGTGGTCATCAGTCAAAATCTCGACATCGAAAATTTTCGCGATTACAATACTTGCCCCTTATATATTAAGGTCGGGCAAGTAAAAACCTTAAAATTCAGCCCTCTAGACAAGATATAATTCGGCGCTCCAAAGCAAGACCAAATTCGGCGCTCCTAAGCCAGACATAATTCGGCGCTCCTAAGCCAGACATAATTCGACGCTCCTAGGCAAAATATAATTCGGCGCTCCAAAGCAAGACCAAATTCGGCGCACTTAAGCCAGACATAATTCGGCGCTCCTAGGCAAAATATAATTCGGCGCTCCAAGGCAAGACTAATTTGGTGCCCGTATGCAAGACAATTCAGCATATAAATATAATTTAATGGAGGTACAAGAAAAATAGTAAAACAGAACTTTTACATGCTAAACATAAGTAGATAAAAATCAAAATTTTATGGATTTCAGGCCCTTTATACCAGATTACTTTTATATCAAATTTTTGGATTTTTAAAAAAAATAATATAATTTCAAATATAAATTATTGAAATAACGTGAAGTTAAAAATAAGGTAAACTTAAAGAGATTCTTTACTTCACATATTTGTAGAGATCAGTTTTTGTGTATATATAATTTCGATAACTTGTAATTTTTTCTCAGTTTTATTCAGCTACTGAAGAAGGCTACTTTATAGCCAAAATTTACATCTAGTGACAATAAAATAATTTGTGAAGTAAAAAATCTCTAAGTTTACCATATAATTTCAAGTTGGATTTAAGAAAAAAGTAGATCTTTCCTTCAAAATTTTATTTTTATTCTAGATGTACATTTCGTTCACCACGTGAACATCATCAGTAGACTAAATTATACAAAAATATTTACAGTGAAATGTACATCTTGAATAAAAATAAAATTTTAAAGGAAAGATCTATTTTTTTCTTAATTTCAAACCCTTCAATTTCAACAATTTAATATTTTTATTCAAGTTGGATATTACTTCAAAATGAAATGCAATTATTTGAACAAACCAAAATATTCAATTCTTATGAAGAAAACTCTTTCATTCTCCAAGATACCTGGAAAGAACTGCCACAAGTGACCAGTGGCGCACCCAGGAATTTTTGTTGGGGTGGGCCAGGAAAACAAAATTATTTAAATTATGAATAAGGTTCACACTTCTAAATTTCAAGTGATGATCTAAAAAAAATCAGCTGTGGCCACCACAGGACCGACCGTCATCGTAAAGTACTTGTATAAAATACATTCTAGCAGCAGAGTAGAAATAACATGGCCTAATATTTTAAGTATAAAAAAATTGAGACTTAGAAAAAATTTCGAAAAATTTTTCAAAATTTTTTCATTTTATCAAAAAACGTCTCAAATAAAAGTTATTAGTTATTGCATATATTGCATATAAATACATTTTTTCGAAATATTTTTCTGTTGCTAAATATTCGCAAAAATCTTAAAATCGACACGAGTAAACTCCTATTTCTAGTCAAACGATTTTTACCAGAAGTTGATCAACTCGTGCCATTGATGGCAGAAGCTTAAATATGAAGTTTCATAAAAATCCTTTTAGCCGAATTTGCTCTGCACGTGTACACAGACAGACAGACGGACGGACAGACAGACCGACAGACATCATGCTAAAAATAGTCAAAACGTTATGTAGGGACCTCAATTAGTGGAGACCCATCGAAATCTCGAAATGTCAAAATAGGTATGATCACAATACCTCCCTTATATATGTTGGCGGTCGGTAAAAATAATATAATTTCAAATTGGATATTAATTCAAAATGCAATTTTCTGAACAAAATAAAATATTTGATTCTCTTATGAAGAAAGGAAACCTGTCCAAGGGAATTTTTTCATCTCTTAAATATAACTGGAAGGAACTGACACAAGTGACAATGTATTTTAGATGACAGTTCCTAAAATTAAATTAAAAATAGTACTTACCATGCTGAATCTCTATCTTTATGTGTAGCAACACTAAATCCAAACATAGACCTTGCTTCACCCCTTTGCATCACATAATTAAATGTGTCTAAATTGAACCCTCTACACCCCACAAAAACACAACACAAAATTAAAAAATATTTAAATTCACACATCTTGTAGCACCAAATCACAAAAAGCTGCCAAAAAAACACTTAAACTAAAAAACTAAGTTTTTAGATTTTCGTAAAATTCGTAAATTCAAATATCATTTCGTATAGTCTCCCGCGTTTACTAGTTCAAGTTTGATTATGGACTGAGTTGATTTTAAATGGATTTAGGTGGGAAAGTTCGTCTGCGATTGTAAGGACATCTGTTAGTTATTAAAATATGGTCTTCAAGTCCATTAACGACGATAGAGCCGTCATCTCTTGGCAGTTACGCTTACTAAGAATAACTTGGCAGGCTTAATCCATTCAAGTCTATGGACAGAGTCGCTATCTCGTGGCAGTTGTTTGAGTCTGGTAACGTTGATAGAAGCGCTTTCTCTTAGCTTTCAAATGAACTAAGACTAGGTTGAATCAGTGATACCCAAACTTTTTATGTTCGATGCGCTCCTATGTGTGGCCATATAAACTGTAGCCGCCATGTTTATTCCAGATTTGTATTGGGTTATATGGAATAAATGTTAATATATCCTAATATATTATAATATTTCTTAAATTTTTAATAGTTTTAAGTATTTATGTGAATATCAATTTATTGTTAAGAAAAAACATGTATATGATTCAACATTTATTAAGATAAATATTAAAATGCCTACCGATGAAGGTATTTTTTTGAAAGGTTTGCATAAAAAGAAAAGAAATGAAAAAAATTCTTAAAAAAGGACATGAAAGGAAATAAAAGAGATATGTTTTTATTATTTTATAATTTTATTTGAGGACCTATAAAAACTAAAACATTTTTTTTATAAAAGTCTATAATTTTATAAAAACGGGAGATACATTTTAATTTGAATATTTTAAATTTAAGAAAACAAGTTCAAACAGGACATTAGAATTAGAATAAAAAGATAGGGAAAAAATGATAAGGTTCTATAAAAATTAGAGAACCCAACATTTCTCTAATTTTTGGGAAAACGCATGTTTATAGATAAAAAAAAAAAAAAAATAGGATATTTTCATATTAAAAAAGAATAAGCAGAACGTGTTATATACCCTGAGTTCAAAAAGAAATTTCATAAGAGTTGGCTATAGAAAAATAAAATAATGTATACTACAAGCTTTATGTAACAATAAATAACTTATGACAACAAGAGTGATTTAATTAATTCAGACAGTAAATTAATTCTAAATCTTTCTGTTGACATTACTTTTATTTTCCATAGCCAACCCTTATGCAATTTCTTTTTGAACTCATGGTATAAATGATATATTAATAAAGAAAACTGATGTATATATTATCAATTATGCATTTATTCAACTAAAATTATGGTCAGGTGAAAAATTAAATTAAATCAGCATGGAATAACATTAAAATTAATGAAAGTAAATACTTCTTATAATTGTGAAGCCATCCATTGATTTACTGGCATAATTTTTTTTTATGTTCATTTAGCCTTTTTTTTTCCCTGCAATTTTAAACCTAAACATAACAAAACGTTTCATTATTTTTAATTTTAATTTGTGACAATTTAAAATATGTGCACTGTTTACATTATCTACATTACTCATTACTCATCACAAACACAACAATATTCACTATTAAACGTCTAAATATACGTATATTATTTGAAAATATCACTTAAATCTGTTGAAACACAAGCTAAACACATGTAAACCATATATAATCTGTAACAAATTTGGAAGAAACATGGCGGACTTCAGCTCGACCAATAGAAAATGAGACCATCGTATTGCCACACTGTCTTTATACAGTCACTGTAAGTGACACCAGACGGACAAAATTTGAACTAGTGGAACAAGTAACTGTTTATTGTTTACAAGTCACTACCTTGTGTTATTTGCATCGCGTTAAAACTTTAATGTTGCAGTTTGTTTGTAAAATCAACTTTTGATAGCAACTATTATTCTTTTTACCGACTGCCAACATATATAATACCCTTTTCACACTAGAACTTTAAGACGAGTGAACTTAAAGTTCACCGATGTTTAACATCGGTATGCTTTCGCACTTGATGTTTAAATCTCTGGTGCTGCCATCAGCTACAGTAATTTTGTCCTTAAGTTACCGTCATGAAATTACCAGTTTTGAACAGTCTGCGCAGACACACATTTTGAATTATTATAAACAAATATGGATATTTTATTTCATTCTACAATAAAGACACTACAATAAAGAATATATTACACCTGTATTAACATGTAAGTCGATACATTTTATCTCAATTATTGTAGCTCTGTATTTTATTAAACACATTATTAAAATAAATAATTTTATTATAATAATAAGTATAAACTCCTTATAACGTCGATATAATACAGTATTCTTGTTTATGATAATACAAAATGTTGACAGCACAAATTCAATGAGTATTTTTTTATAATAAAAATTAAGTTAGCAATACGGACGATGTTTAAGACGCAGATCTCTGTCTTAAACATCGCTTGTATTTAGACGAGGCCATACGTTTTCACATTAGCGTTTAAAGATACATTCACTTTAACATCCGATCTTAAAGTTCTAGTGTGAAAAGGGTATTAGTTAGACCAATGTTTTAATTTGCGGCGCCACGGAAAAATCCCGATACATTAAGGGCGCCGAGAACCGAAAAAAATTGGGAACCACTGAGCTATACTATCTACGGTTGAGACGAGAAAACAGACGAGAACAAAAGTTTTTAGAAAACATTTATTTATTAAAATTAATTATTAACAATAATAACATTATTATACTAGAACTACTTAGGGACAGGTTTGGTCCAAGACGTAATAATTTCATCACTATTTAAAACTTGTTGGTCCAAAATCTAAACCAGAGGTACTCAACTCTTGGCCCTGTGGGACACTTATGGCCTGCAGAACTCGTATATATTAGAGATGAGTCGTTCATGAACGAACCGGCTCAGTACACTGACCGAAGTGACAAGGTTCACCAAATTGAAATGAGCCGGCTCACGGCTCACTGCATAGTTTCAAGTTTCAAGGATACGATTGGTCGGGCGATTGTGAGCAGTGACCGGAGTGATTCGGATCTGGATCGATGTCATGTTGAATTTCGCGAGAACTCGGCTTGTAATGTATTATCATAAAGTGTATTTTGTCATCAATTTGTAGGGCAGTTTATTTGAAACTAATAGGTTTAGTCTGTATTTTCTTACAACCATACTATATAAAAATATTAAAAATATTGCCCAAATCCCAGATGTCCGATTTATAAGGGCAATAAACATCGCCATAAACTTAACACATCTGGTTTCAAATACAGTAGCTCCATAAAGTGAATTGTTTGTTTACTATTAACCCGGCAAAAATGTTAGATAATTCACTTCTATAGATTTTTATTTATTTAACTTGTTCATATAATGCAAGAGCGATGTTTTACCTACCTGCATATTGCAAACCAACAACCGTATTGAACGAACGACCGACAACTGACCGACCTGTGTCTCGGGAACATGTTTACAGTTCATATAATGCAAGAGCCGAGGCTAAGCGACGTTCTACCTACGAACGAACGACCGACCTGTGTCTCGGAAACATGTTTACTTAGCCGGATTACTGAGCCGGATCAATGAACCGGCTCAGCAAACTGAACGACCTCCACTGATCCGGGTCTGCAAACTGAGCCGAAATTCCCATCTCTAGTATATATGGCCCGCAAACGCGAAGTTGTCTATTGATGGACTTCGTATAAAGGCGCGCACACAAAAAATATTAGGGGAGTCCACTTGGAAAAAATAAAAGATAATACAGTAGGGAAGCTTATATACAGTGAGATCATTAATTCCTGAGCGTTATAATAAGTAAACAAGGAGTTTAAAGATATCAAAACTGTATTCTAATTCACAGCTGAAACTCGCAACTTTACAAAGAACTAATTAGATTACTTCGTTGACCCGAACTCACCCGAGGAACAACGATAATCCATTGCGAACTTCATATTTGTTATTAACTTAATTATTCGTTTAATAATTAATTGGTATAAGGTAATAAAAATCGAATCTACACCTATGTGTACATTAGGGATGGGAAAAAAACATCGATGTATCGAAAACATCGATGTTTGTTTTAAAAACATCGATGTTTTTACCATCGATGGTCAGCTGGCGATAGTATCGATAAAACATCGATGTCTACTACCGATGTCGATGTTTAAACTTTGGAATTCAGAAACTACCGTTAGAGGCGCTGGAATCTTAAAAATTTAATTTTTATTAAAATTAGTACACAAAATAAAAGCGCCATCTATTGCGATATAACAATACTAATAGGGTTAGTTTATATTCTTCTTAGCAGTTAGCAGAATACGAAAAAATAAGAAGAAACTTCTAATTTTTGCAAACAATGCGAACGACCAACGCCGCCAACACACTTTTTCTTTTTGAGTCTTGTTGACACTTTCCCAGTTGTTATTCCTCCAATCCCTGGATTTTTGTAAGTTGTCATTAGCTATTTTTTTATATATTGAAGTTGGCTTTTCCTGAACAAAATGATCAAAATATTCAATTAATCGGTAAAAGTAACTAGAATTGAAAATCTAGTTCCGCCTAAACCAAAGGAACAGACTTTATTTCAATTTAAAAAAGTATAAAAATAATTGTGTATGACAGTGTTATTTTTATGTTAAATAATATTAAATTAATATTAAGATTACTATATCAGTATTGTAATAAAATCCAATATTTCATTTTAGAAATGTAAAAATAGTAAAGTCTGTTCCTTTGGTTTAGGCGGAACTAGATTTTCAATTTCAAGTTACTTTTACCGATTGATTGAAGCTTTTGATCATTTTGTTCAGGAAAAGTCAACTTCAATATATAAAAAAATATCTAATGACAAATTACAAAAATGAAAATTGCGGTTAGTTCCGCCTAATCGTTTGGAATAGACTGTAGGTACAAATTAGGATTATTATATTAAGTATAATAATATTAATGTGAAATTAATTACTATTAAAAAGGAATATTTCTATTTCAAAATCTAATAAATGCTTTTTGTGTATTATGTGTTACTTTTTTCGTATTTTATCTTTATATTATTAAATAAAACCTATATAATATAAATAAATAGCTTTTTTTAATATTAATAAAACATCGATGTTTCCGATACATCGATGTTTTTCCTTCGATATTTTTTCAATATCGATAGTAAGCGACGATGTTAACATCGATGTTAAACATCGATGTATTACCTTCGATGTACAACCCTAGCGTACATGTGCTTGGAAATAAGTTTGATAACTAAATGTTTCTGTTAAGTATTACATAACGTTCACGAATTAATAATCGCACTGTATTCATTAAATTTTAATCGTAATTTGATTTATACATTAATAAAATAAATTTATGTTAATTTTGAGTTGTTTAATTATTTAGTTTTTATTAAATAAGTATGTTTTCTTCGGTCTTGGGAGGGGTCTGGACTCAAACTCCTTGTGTGCACACTTGTATTAATTTTCAAATTGGTCCTCAACTTGCAAAAGGTTGAAACACCCCTGATTTAAGACTTGGTAGCAGCGGCGGTCGGTGAAGCATTTTTGGGAGGGCAATCAGCATGATCGGACATGCTCGTGCTTTTTCGTTGCTATACTACTATTGAGCGATATAGTACGAGCTTGTCTGATCTTACCAATTGCCCTCCCAAACATGCTTCACCGGCCGCCGTTGCCTGGTAGCCTAAAATTTATACCATCATTCTTCTGCAGACGAATCAGAAAAATTTTCAGAACTTTGGTCAGATTTTTCAAATAAATTATGTTTTTTAAAATCTGGTTCTTTAGTTTTAGGTTCTGATATTTTAGGCTCCATTGAAGCACCTAATTTTGAACCCACTTCAATTTTATGTTCCAAATTTTTTAGTATTTGGTCTTTTTTCTCTATGTTCTGAACATCCTTTACGTCTGTCTTTTGGATGTTTTTTTGGCCCCCCAAACGAACCCCTAATTTTTTGACACGAACTGATTTTTCAGAAAAAACACTTTCAGTATCCGATTTATCATATTTAGAAATTTCGGAAATTATACTTTCTCCATCTGATGAATTTGGGTAGTGAGATTTATCAGAATATTCGCTATTGTCCAAATTTTTTTTGAGGGGTGCTTTAAATTTTGAGGTATTTTTGAGACGGCGGAGCCCTAAAGCTTTTGTTTTTTTGATTATTTGAGTGTTTTGGGAAGTTGAAGCCGAGGAATTTTTTTGAGGCGCAATTTTTTTTAGTTCCTCGTAACTTTTTTGGGGTATAAAGGTTTTTATTTCTTCATCAGTAGAAGTCAAAGGCTTTTGCGACTTTCGTTTTTTGGGAGAATTTTTTTGAGGGGAGATATTTATTTTTGGGGAACCTTTGGAACCCAATTTTTTTTGTCCCTTTTGAATTTTTGGAGTTTCCATTTCATCTTCAGAAGAGTAAATACTTTGAGATCGTTTTTTGGGCAACTTCCTTTGAGGAGACAATTTTTTCTTTGGGGAATCCAAATTTCTTCGCGCTTTTTGAATTTTTAGAGTCTCTAATTCTTCATCAGATGAAATATTTAGAGATTTATTTTTTTTGGGTGACTCTTTCTGAGAATTTTTTTTGGGCGACTCTTTTTGAGAATATTTCTTTGAAAATTCTTTGGAACCCAATGTTTTTTGAGCCTTTTGACTTCTGGGGATCTCTATCTCAGAATCAGAAGAGCTCAATATTTTTTGAGATTTACTTTTTTCAGGTGTCTTTTTTTGAGAGGAATTTTTCCTTGAAAATTCTTTGGAGCTCAAATTTTTTTGCCCCTTTTGAATAGGTACCTCAGTTTCAGAATCAGATGAAGACATAATTTTTTGCGATTTTCTCTTTTTGGGAGACTTTATTTTTTCTTGAGATAGACGTTCTTTTAATATTTGTTCCGCAGTTTTTCTTTTTTTAGTAATATTTCTGACAAATTTATCATTTTCTGATGAACTAAGAGACCGTTTTATAAAAGAATTTTTTTCTGAATTTTTGAGACCATCAAAAATTTCTTCCATATCTTGAATATTAAGACTTGATTTTTTGAATTTATCAAAAATGTTATCAATATCATCAGAATCTTTTGAGTTTTTTGAGTTTTTCAAATTTGAGTTTTCACTGTTTTTTATAATTTCAAGACTTTCGGAATTTTTTGGCAGTTTTAAAATTTGAGTTGTTTTATCAAAATCTGTAGACATAGTCAAAATTATTGAGTTTGAGTTGTCTGATTTTGAGTTTTGAGTTTTTGAATTTTTATCACTTTTTTCAGACAATTTTTGAAGATTATCTAACTGACTTGAGACACTGTCTGACATTGACATTTCTGAATCCTTTTGAGCATTTTGAGTTAAGTTTTCTTGGGAAAATTTCTTTTGAGAAATTATTTTTGGCTCCTTTTGAGTAAAAGGAAAATCTAGATCTTCGGTGTTAATTTTTTCGCTACCAAATTTGGTTGAACCTGATTTTGAGCTAGTTTCAAAAGTTTTTGAGCTATTTTTTAATTTATTTTGATAACTTTCTTCTGGTAGATTTTGAGTCAAAGGATAGTCAATGTCTTGTGTGGTATCATCAAGTTTTGAGTCACTTTCTGAGATTCTTTTTTGAGCAAATTTTCCCAGTTTTTGAGTTATAGAGTAGTCTTCAGTAGTTGACTCATTTCTATCTAATTTTGGTATTTCAGAATTTTGAGCACCCAATTTTGAACTCGATTTTTTAGGTTCCATTTTGGAGCCTGCATTTAAGTCGTCTGAATTTTCGAATTCTGAGTCACATTTTGAGGTATCATTTTCTGAGTCAATTTTTGAGATATCTAAATTTGTTTCCAAGGTGGAATCAGCTTTTGATGCACCCAATTTTGAACTTGTTGAGACACTTAAATCAAAATCCATTTTTGAGTTTTCCAAATTTAAATCAGAGGTTAAAGACCCTGATTTTGTTATATTAAATTTTGAACCAGTTTCTAATTCGTTCATTTTTGAGTCAGCTTTGGAGGTACTCAATTTTGAGCCCATTTTGGTCTTATTCAATTTTTCATCAGATTTGTACATATTAAAATTTTCGTCAAATTGAGACGTACTCAATTTTGAGTCAGTTTTTGTGGTACTCAATTTTGAGTCCATTTTAGACTTACTCAATTTTCCATCAGTTTTGGACATATTCAATTTTTTGTCAGTGTCAGAAATACTCAATTTTGAGTCAGCTTTAGGCGTACTCAATTTTGAGTCAGGTTTGGAGGTACTCAATTTTGAGCCAGCTTTGGGAGTACTCAATTTAGCGTCAGTTTTAGACGTACTCAATTCTTCATCAGTTTCCGTCTCACTCAATTTTGAGTGTCTTTTTAAGGCACCCAATTTTGAGTATCTTTTAGAGGAACCCAATTTTGAGCCTCTTTTGGAGGTACCCAATTTGGAATTCCTTTTTGAGGAACCTAATTTTGAAGCACCCAAAACTGAATCAATTTTTAAGGCTCCTTTTGAACCTTTTTTAGTGGAGACTAATTTTGAACTTAATTTTTTAGATTTTTCAAATTCTCCAAAACTATTTTCATCGCTTGAATCTTTCGAAATAAATGTTAATGAAGAATCGGAATTCGATTCACTCGAGTCCGAATCCGAATTTTCTTCCGATTTCTTCGTAATTTTTTTAAGAGCCTTTTTTGGGCAAAATTCATCACTACTCGAAGAAACATCATACTTAGTTTGTTTGCGATTTTTTGATTTTTTTGTTCGTTTTTTCGAAGTTTTTGCTTCGAGATCTGAATCATCTGAACTTATTAGAGGAGTACGTATTCCATTTTTCCAACGAGATAGGAAACTCCATGTTTCCAATCTTTGAGCAAGATCTAATTCTAATGCTTCCTCTGCTTGGCGTTTGGAAATTTGAAGTCTATGGCCGAATTTGGAAAGGATTTTTTTGGAACACTTCTTCTCCATATTAGGATTAGTGCGGTATGGTAGAATGTTTTTAGGAGTTAACCAAAATCTGGTGACTTGGTCAGAATCGAAAAACACTACATGGTAATAAGTCTGTGGAAAAATAAATATTGTTAGGGAATTTAATCAGGAGGCGTTGGAAATGATAGATAGAAAGTTGACAGAAGATACGGGGATGGGATGAAAAATGTTGCGAACTTCTAGGCGTAGATGGCGCTGGTAAAACTTGATATATGATATTATGTTCACATACAGTGGCGCACCCAGGAATTTTTGTTGGGGGGGGGGGCGGAAGACAAAATTATTTAAATTATGAATAAGGTTTACTATTCTAAATTGATGATCTAAAAAAAAAGGTCCTCGCTTCGGAAATACAAAGTGATGACCTAAAAAAAAAGTCCTCACTTCTAAAATACAAGTGACGACCTAAAAAAAAGATCCTAATCTCTATTTTAAAAATTTTCTAGTGTGTTTGTGTGTTTTTATTTTTATTTCCTTCATACTTGGGGGGGCACCGCCCCTCCCCCCTTGGTGCGCCATTGGTCACATATTAGTATATTTTCAGTAATATTTTATTAAGTTCTGACATTAAAGCTGCGTTCAGAGTTCTTTAAATTAGTTGACTGTTCATTGTGCGCTATGGATTTATTATCTATTATCGTTTTCTTAATTCTGCTGTCCTAGATTTTTACTTACCACCAACATATATAAGGGAGGTATTGTGATCATACCGATTTTGAGATTTCGAGATTTCGATGGATCTCCACGAATTGAGGTCTCTACATAACGTTTTGACTGTCGGTCTGTCTGTCCGTCTGTTTGTCTGTCTGTCTGTATTTCCGTCCGTCTGTCTGTGTACACGTGCAAAGCAAATTCGGCTGAAAGGATTTTTATGAAAATTCATATTTAAGCTTTTGACATCGAGGGCACGAGTAATTTTGTCAACAATACAGAAACTGCAATGCATCCCAAAAATGAAATCTGATCAAAAATTCCTTTCGTACGTTTTCGGCTCAGATCAATGTACATTACTTAGAATTTTAGGTATTTAGTTTAAACTCTTTGGTTTAAAGGTGGCGGGACAGTATTTTTTTTTAGTACATTTTTGGTTCAAATCTTGTTAAAATAAATCAATTTTAAAAAGTTACTTGCTGTTCCTTTTCTACATCTTCAACGCATTTTCTTGATACCACACAATAAATTTAATAAATATATAATTTTTTCAATGACACAAAAAATATTTTCGGTATATATATATACCAATATTTTTCGATAAACTAATCTGATCAAAAATTCTTGTTGAACTATTCCGGTTGCCATTGTACATTATTGAGATTGTTTTCAGATTTTTAAGTCAATCCCTCTGGGAAATAGGGTGGGGCACAAAAGATTATTAAGATATTTTTGGTGAAATTCCGAAAAAATAATAATAATAATAATAATAATTTTGTAAAAATAAAACTTTGTTTATCCACGCATTAAGAGGTTCCATAATTCATCCCGACCTCGTGTAAAGCAAAATAAATAAATACTTACAGGGATATCAGAATATCCATCCAACCAATAATACTGCTCTGTATCGGGGTCGTCATCTACCATAGCTGGCCACCAAGGGTACCCAGGAACCCTGCCCCAAACTACAGAACCGCAAGTGAAAAGATTATGAATCAGGTCTTCTTCTTCAATTACTCCAGGACCACGTTCTTGTTTCGTGCAAGAATTAAACTCAGGATCTAAGGAAATGGAAAAAAAACTAGTCAAGGAAGTCTGGTTAAGGACAATATAAAATTTTATCACGTGACCATGTCGGGAAGATAATACTTTGGATGTTGTAGGACATATGGCCATATGCATCGCTTGCTTGTAAAGTATGAGGGGGGCGCACCATTTTTATCGTTATAAATATTAATGAAATTATTATGGTTTTGAATTTTGAAAAGATGAATGCGGGTAAGCTGTTCCATCTTTCAAAATTCGAAATATTCCCAGAATGAATTGGGCACTAAGTTTTAAATTTTTTCCAAGCATATTTGAAATAATGTAAAGTCTATTCCAAACGATTAGGTGGAACTAGATTTTCAAATCTAGTAATTTTTTCAGATTGATTAAAACTTTTGATCATTTTGTTCAGGAAAAGCCAACTCCAATAAATAAAAAAATAGCTAATGACAACTTACAAAAATGAAAATTCCACCTAATCGTTTGGAATAGCCTGTATTTCAAATAATTTAAATGTATTTGTAATACAAGACTTCGAAATACTAAGAAATATTTGAAATAAAATATTTAAAATAATAGGTAAAATTTATAAATAATGTATTTCAAATAATTATATTAAATATAAGCAGTTCACTTTTGTAAGAACAAACTAGATCTGGTTATTTTGGTGATTTTTATAGTGTATTACTGACTTTTAAAAATTTGGTTATATTGTAAAAAAGGCTTTACAGTTTTGGGTTATGTTTGTATTATTTTAGGTTAGTATTATATTTACAAAATATTTAAGATGTCACTATTCAAAATGAAATATAACAAATGATATTTTTTTAAATGACATGTTTATAATCTGACTTTACAAATTATTTTTCTTTAATACCAACATGACATATAGTTTCAAAGGTGCAAACTGTTGAAAACAAAATTTCTTCTTAGTTTTTCTTTAGTAATTCTTTCTTTAGTTTGTTCTTACAAAAGTGAACGGCTTATACTAAAATATATTTCTATAAGAACAAACTAAGAGGTTTTGTTTTCAATAGTTTGCACCTTTGAAACTGTATGTCATGTTGGTATTAAAAAATTATAAAAAATGTTGTTTTTCTTAACAATTGTCAGAACCAATAAATCTAAAGTCGATTTTACAGCGTGAGGAATATTTTTAATTGACATTTAAAGTCCGTATTATACTTTAAAAGTAACCAAAATAACTAGATCTAGTTTGTCTTTACAAAAGTGAACAGCTTATAATAAAAATATTTGAAATAATTTGAAAATATTTTAAATAATGTATTTCAAATAATTTAAATACATACAAGTATTATTTTAAATACTAGAACATATTTGAAATAATATATTTCTAATAATTTAAATACATTTTAAATTCAAGAATTATTTGAAATGCCTACTAGAAATATTTGAAATAATAAAGAAATATTTAAAATACCAGAAAAATATTTAAAATACTGGGAAAATATTTTAAATACTTCTAAAGTATTTCAAATACTGACATTTTTAGAAAACAAATTTCAAATACAAATACCACAGAGAAAGTATTTGCAAATCTAAATATCAAAATCTTTTTTTTTAAGTATTTGAAGTGTAATATTTCAAATACCAGAAATTTATTGAAATACTTTTTCAAATATTTCCATCTTGATAAAGGGTACCTATATACATAGGGCCATTGTTATTTATACTTGGATAACAAGCTTAATAAAACACTTTCACTTAAATTTCTACCTGTACAATTTTTCTTACCTGGGTTCATATGGCAGTACCAGAACTCTGGAAGTTCTGTCGGGTCTTTGGTGTTTTCCAGCCATCTCCATTTGTCACACCGATCGCATTGGACCCAGAGTCCAACGATTCTTCTCTTCTGGAGCCATTTCAGTCGATCCTTATGTCTAATATGCTTGTCCGGATAACTCAGCGAAGGTTCTTGGAGATCCAAAGAATACGATTCGTTCAAGGACTCAGAATTGGTTTCTTTACAGTAGTCTAATGCATCCTAAGGAGAATAATAAAGGGATAGGTGTTTTAGAACGGAACATACTTAGGAAAATTGATATCATATAATATAGACACTGTATGCTTTATGCCTAACCCCCCCCCCCCCATACACTACGATGCAGGCAGCGATGCAAAGCAGCGATGCAAGGCATCGAGTAACGAATGACGCGATGTAAGCGTCATTGTGTGTACAGCGGTCTCTGTGATGCCACATCACCGGTATTGTGAGACGATGCACGCATCGGCATCACGACAGTGTTGGAGAGCCCGTATGCCACCTCACTGATGCCGACTGCATGTTTCAACATGTGTAGGCTTGAATCAATATTTGTTTACAGTTCTAGAGCGAATTTTATTTAATTTATTTTAGGTATTGAAAATGACGGTCATTCATTCTTAAATAATAGGGGATACGCATAAAATTGATATTTCCTTAAAACTACATTTTTTTGATATGTTAATGTTAGTTATGTCACCTAACAAAACAAAAATCACATTTTAATTAATATTACAGCCAAATTTTGTAATTAAAATATTGTAAATTTGAAATAAACCGACCACAGCGCGAAGGTTGCCGAGTAAATACGACTGAGCATGACGTCAAACCCCAGACAGCCCAGACTACAACATAATCTTTACTTGTGTATATTGTATTGTTCGAGAGTTTTGTATTTGTTTTTAAACAATTTTTCACACATTTATTATTAAAATGGCAGATAAAGATTTTGTTCGGGCTCAGAGTGATAATTTACCCAACAGTGATGCATTTATGCTCATGGAATATATGAAAAATAATGAATGCTACAGTGCTGAAGAAATACGTGGTGTCAAAACAGACTTGTAAGTAAACCATTTATGTATTCTATAACTTTATGAAAACAAACGCTGCAACTCTGTAAAATGTTAATATTTATGTATTTTAGATGTCAGAATTTTAGTACATTGTTTACATGAAATTACAAAACGTTAGAAGCATAATTGAAATACTGCAATATAGGTTATATATTTTAATATAAAATTTAATTCGATAAACATGTATAAATTGTTTTTATAGAATTAAACTTTATTTTAATTAAAATCTCTCTAACTTTACACAACCTATAAAAGTTATACAAGCAAATAAGTTCACGACAGACTGTGTAGGCTGTACGCTGTAGACTGGGTAGGCTGTACGCAGTACACTTAAGTAGGGTATGACGTCACACGTGGTTTTCGCGCGCTACATACATTTATGATTTTTTTAAGCCTTCAAATTAAAAAAAAAATGCAAGACTGTTTTTTATGTTTATATACAACAAGAGGAATATAATAACAAAAAAATTTTAAAATCATGCCTATCCCCTATTGTAATAATCTTTTGGTTCATTTATTCTTAATTCACTCAATAACCGGCAATTAAAATATAAATTTTTATCTGATGCCGTGAATATATATACCTCATAGTGTTGGGGGTTTTAGCATTGTTTGTTATGAAGCCAAGATCCTGCGGAGACGGAAGGGGGATTTGCCCCCGTTTAACATAATACAGCATAAGAAAACAAAACATTACATAAAAAGATATAATAAAAAAAATGTTTACCTGAAGAGTCTTATTTTCTAAATCCTTCGATATCTTCTTCTTCGAAACCTTCTTTTCCTTAGACCCCTTCTTCTTTTTATCCGATTGAGAAAATTTTTCTTTACGTTTAACAATAGTAGGTTCCTTAAACTCACTCGACAAATCTTTCGAAACCTTTTTAGTATCAATTTTTTCTTTTTTCAAACTTTTCAATATTTTTTCCTTATATTTCATCAATTTTTCCAACTTCCAAGACTGTTGATTTTGCGAAGATAATTCTTCATATTTAGCACTAATTTTTTCTAATTTCCCTTGTTCTTTACGATTATTTTGTTCGATCAAAAAATTTTGTTTCGAAAATTTTGAAACATTTGTTTTCGAACAAAATTCATTTATATTTTTTAATCGATTTTCAAGTTCATTTAAATTTATTTCTTTTGATTGTTCGGGTAACTTCTGACTGTTCTCTAAAGAAGCCCCTTCAATAGGCTCATCGATATTTCTTTCCGGTGATTTTGCAATAGATGGTGAACCATCTTCCGGAATACTTTTTTGAGATGGGTTTATCACCGCATTAAATAAAGACTCATACTGCGAATTAGTAAGTGAAATTTCGGTTTTCTTCGACTTTTTTGGGTTATTTTTAATTTTTGAGACTTCTTTGACCTCATTTGAGGTGTTTTGCTCCTTAATAGGAGGCTTAAATCCTTTCTAAACCGACAAAAAAAATTAATACGCCATTTTGAGCAGTGCAAAATTAAAACTGATTATTATATTAATTTAATAATTACAAAATAATTACTACAATTTACTTTACAAACTTAAAATAATTGCTTAGACATGAATTTACAAAAAAATTACTTATAATAATTAATATTTCAACAATGAAAATTTTTTCAACAAAGTCGCGACAATACAAAATTTTTAAAATGGAATAATTTTTATATTAAAAGACGCACAATGAAAATAATTATATCAAATTAAAGAATATTCTTACCTTAACTGCTGCCATTAATATTATTGTTAAATATTAAAAGATTACTGAGATATTTGATAAATATAAATTTAATACTCAACACTATACCCTCCAAGATTAAAACATAAGTCAAATCAAAGCTAGTATTATTGAAAGCAGGTTTCAACAAAATTTAATCTTTTATAAAAACAACCCAAAAAATTAATTTAATACTTAAAAATAAGAAAATTAATAATCAGTTGTTTAGTTTTGAATTATTTTATTTAATTAAAATTGTAAATATGTTTTTAGTTACATTTTTGATACTGCGCGAATCGTCTGAAATTAATTTTATTTTGAAATTATTTATAAAGTTAATTTTAGGTATTTAAATATTAAATTTGTAATATTTTAATTATTTTTTATCAGTATTAAGTGTTAAAATTGTTTAATAATACTGGAAATTATGTATTTTGTGGTTTAAATACCAAGTTTCTTTTATATTTGTTCGTGTGTTATCGTGTAAACTCGTCTTTAACAAGAGGAAACGAAAATGGCGTCTACATACAGCGATCAACTGCAGTATAAGACAAATCGTTGTGTAGTATACAAGTGTATAGATTTTACGTGTGTTATTAATCAATATATACATTTTGGAAAGTTCAAATGTGTTCAAAATATCAGAGGACATCACAAAATACATCAAATATGTAAGTTAATGTACATATATTTGGTATTTTGATAGATATTTGATTGTAAATTTCTATTTTGCTAGCCATTTGCTCTGTACATATGTACTTCTGCGCATGAGCCCTGTGGGGTTTTATAAACAATAAAAAAATTGTAAAAATTATTTTAATTTATTACTTTACCTGTATTTATTAATTTATTTTATTGACATTTCATGTCATATATCATTTTTAAGGTTAATATGTATGTCTAAAACATGTTTTAGTTAAATTTTTTGTGAAACATTTTTAAAATTTTAAAATTGACGCATTATTTATTACTATTAAAAAATATTTTAATATCTCAGGTTTTAAATCTTTCTTGCGAAATAAAATATTTTAATTTCAAATATTAATTATGGCTTATATATTTTATTTATATAGTTTTCAATAATTTTTAAGAACTTTATTTTATGAATAATAAATTGTTTATGTACTATTGTTCTCTTTGTGGGTACTCTAGGTCCAGAGTTTTGTTCTTATTAACAAGTTATCCACCATCTTTTGTCTTTCCAGGTATGTTTTGTGATAATTGAACAAAAAAAATATTGTTTTAAAATTTTATTGCTAAAAAAATATTTTAAATTAATACAAGCATATTTGTTGTGGTCTTTTGCAGCAGCTACACAACGTTGTCAAGGTCTTTTTCACTTTTGAAAGCACTTTTAGTCGCTTTTAGGGCTATTAGATCAATTTGCAAATCTTTCCTATAGAACGCTTAGTTAACGTTGGCCAACGCATTCAATACGTTTGCGAACGTCATTTCTTATTACACAGATTAGAGTATTCGTATTTCACATGTGCCCCCCCCCGTGATGGTTTTACACTTTTGCCGCCCTTAAGTATTTTACTTTTTGTTGATTCCTCACATACAGTAAAAAAAAATTACTACAAAAATTAACTAAAAAGTAATCTCATTAAAAATTTCAAGCGTATTGTTCCGGTGCACATTGTGCATTATCCCGATTTTTTAAGTTTAAACCATCCCCTCTGTCATGGTGGGGGGTCAAGTTTTTTTTATACATATGTAGCGTTTTTTTTTTTTTTTATTAAAATTTTGTTTATATTTCCACGTATCAAGAAGTCTTACCCCACTCAATTTTTTATTATTTATTATTTTTTTTAACAGACATTTTTACCGTTTTTTTTTAAATAAAATTTTGTTAATTAATCCACGTGTCAAGACTTTTTCACCCCACTTATTTTTATTTATTTATTTATTTTACTTATTTTATTTATTTATTTATTTATTTATTTATTTTATTTATTTATTTTATTTATTTTATTTATTTTATTTATTTTATTTATTTTATTTATTTTATTTATTTTATTTATTTATTTTATTTTATAAACTTTTTTTTAAATAAAATTTTTAAAATTTCTACGTATCAAAAAGTTTTCTAACCCCTCTCAAATTTTATTATTATTTTTTGATAAACACGTATTTTTTTTAAATAAAATTTAAAATTTTCACCTATCAAGAATTTTCCTACCCCACTTAATTTTTAATTATAATTTTTTTAGATTTTTTTAAAACTATATTATGTTCATTAATTCACGCATCAATAGCTTTGTTACCCCACTCATAATTTTTACTTATTTATTTATTATTATTATTATTTTTTTTTTTGATAAACACGTTTTTTTAAATTAAATTTTGTAAATGTTCCGCGTATCAAGAATTTTCCACTCAATTTTTAATTATTATTTTTTTAGCATTTTTTTTTCTCTTTTTTTAATAATTTATTTCAGTGACCTTTATGCTAGCCCAGCCAAATTAAATATTGTAAATGTTCCGCGTATCAAAAATTTGGCCTCCCCACTCAATTTTTAATTATTTTTTTTTTTTCGATCTGACGCATTTTTGGTATTTAAAAAAAAATAAAATTATGTTCATTATTTCACGTATCAAGAGAGTTATTGTTATTATTTTTTTTTATAAACCCTTTTTTTAAAATAAAATATTGTAAATTATCCAAGTATCAAGTTTTGTTACCCCACTCATAATTTTAGTTATTTATTATATTTTATTTTGTTTTTTTGATATTATCTGTCTCATTTTGTAATACGTAACTAACAGGTAAAGTTCATTTTTACTTGCCCGACCTTAATATATAAGGGGCAAGTATTGTAATCGCGAAAATTTTCGATGTCGAGATTTTGACGGATGACCACGTTTCATGGTCCAGGGAATCCAAAAAACCTATTTTCGAAGTGCCGTCCGTATGTGTGTGTGTGTGTGTGTGTGTGTGTGTGTGTGTGTGTGTGTGTGTGTGTGTGTGTGTGTGTGTGTGTGTGTGTGTGTGTGTGTGTGTGTGTGTGTGTGTGTGTGTGTGTGTGTGTGTGTGTGTGTGTGTGTGTGTGTGTGTGTGTGTGTGTGTGTGTGTGTGTGTGTGTGTGTGTGTGTGTGTGTGTGTGTGTGTGTGTGTGTGTGTGTGTGTGTGTGTGTGTGTGTGTGTGTGTGTGTGTGTGTGTGTGTGTGTGTGTGTGTGTGTGTGTGTGTGTGTGTGTGTGTGTGTGTGTGTGTGTGTGTGTGTGTGTGTGTGTGTGTGTGTGTGTGTGTGTGTGTGTGTGTGTGTGTGTGTGTGTGTGTGTGTGTGTGTGTGTGTGTGTGTGTGTGTGTGTGTGTGTGTGTGTGTGTGTGTGTGTGTGTGTGTGTGTGTGTGTGTGTGTGTGTGTGTGTGTGTGTGTGTGTGTGTGTGTGTGTGTGTGTGTGTGTGTGTGTGTGTGTGTGTGTGTGTGTGTGTGTGTGTGTGTGTGTGTGTGTGTGTGTGTGTGTGTGTGTGTGTGTGTGTGTGTGTGTGTGTGTGTGTGTGTGTGTGTGTGTGTGTGTGTGTGTGTGTGTGTGTGTGTGTGTGTGTGTGTGTGTGTGTGTGTGTGTGTGTGTGTGTGTGTGTGTGTGTGTGTGTGTGTGTGTGTGTGTGTGTGTGTGTGTGTGTGTGTGTGTGTGTGTGTGTGTGTGTGTGTGTGTGTGTGTGTGTGTATACACGATAACTCAAAAACGGTTTAACTTAAAGAGTTCGTTCTGGTTCTAAAAAATTCTCCTATTAAATAGGAAGAACCCTATTGTTTTTTATGAAAATCGGTTGACTAGAAATGGGAGTTTACTCGTGTCGATTTTAATATTTTTGCGAATATTTAGCAACAGAAAAATATTTCGAAAAAATTTATTGAACAAAAGTTACTATAAATGCAATAACTAATAACTTTTATTTGAGACGTTTTTTGATAAACCGAAAAATTTCGAAATTTTTTTGTAAATTATTTAAAATTTTTCCAAGTCTCAATTTTTTCATACTTATATGTAACGTTTCCATGGTCATGATAATTAATTCGTAACTAGTAAAGCAAGCCTTGGACAAAAATTTGTATAGAACATAATTTGATGTAATTTTGAAGATTTATCTAAATATTTAAAAAAAATTTTTTTTTTTAGTTTACATTTTTTTTTTAAATATTTTTTTTATGGGAGGGCAAGTCTAGCGGAGGTTTCCTTTCGCCACTGGTTTATGTTGTATATTGATAATACATTTATAATATTATCGTAGTATTGGTTCACCCGGATACGCCAAAGTCTGTTTACACCACAACAGTCTCCAAAGTAACCAGATCTAGTTTCGTATTACCAATTGAGATAGTCTTTATACACTTTTTTTTTAAAATAAGTATAATCCGTCTCATTTTGTAATACGAAACTAGATCTGGTTACTTTGGTGACTGTTGTGGTGTAAACAGACTTTGGCGTATCCGTGTGAACCAATACTATGATAATATTATAAATGTATTGTCAATATACAACATAAAAAATTAACTTTTCCTGTTAGTTCCGTATTACAAAATGAGACAGACAATATTGTAAATTTTCAACGTATCAAAAATTTTGCTACCCCGTTCCATTAATCTCCATATCCGTTAATCCATTGCAGTCTTTTTCCTTAGTTTGCCTCCTTGATTTTTGAATTCGTCTTCCCAACTGATTCTCTGCCTTCCTCTGCGCCTTTTTTTAAACATTGGAAACCAATTTGTTGATTCTGTGGTCCATCTGTTGTCTTCTCTTCGAATTGTGTGTCGTGCCCATTTAGATTTTATTTTCCTTGCTTCCTGTCTTTAAATACAGTGAATTTATTTTTTAATGCAACATGTACTATGTCATTACCATGGATACAGTTTTTGACAGCAATATAAATCGTGTTCATTTTCATTTGCAACATAGACAATTAGTGTGTATACTTTTACTCATTGCTGATTTAAAAATTAATCAACATGTATACAGATGAAGAAAAAGTAATGATGGTAACTTGGTATAACTCCCAAATGAGTTTCTGCTCTATTTAGTGCAACTTATCCAGATCGGCCAATACCAAATCCCTCTACAATTTCAAGACTATGGTCTATTCGCGACTGAAACTAACGTTGGCGGCGCTGCGTACAACAGCTTATGGCGGCCGAGAAGCGTATATGTCAGAAGTTTTTTCTTAATATTTATCAGTTCAAACAATATTTCGGCAAAAAAGCACTGTATTTAAGTCACTATATTTTAAAATACTTTTTAATTCACATAAACTGCAGCACAATATGCTACAAGTATTATCCAAATATACGCTTCTGTTTAATTTAGCCAGTCACCACCAGATGTCTCACTGTTATTTCCAGTCGCGAATTTCAAAGTAGAAAAAAGTAGATAGCGCTGCGAACCGAGTACGATTTACACTGGACAAATACAGTATAGCGGAAAATTTAAAATAAGTTACAACTAGGGCATGGGCGTAGTAACTGGGTTCGCAAGTGATTTTTTTTTAAATATGAAAATGGTTAATAGGATATTGAAATAAACAAGGCAGATGTTAAATACACTTATTTATACGACATAAATTCAGTTTAATGGGAAATTTGAAACATTTTAAAAATGATGTACTACAGTCTGTTCCAAACGGTTAAGCGGAACCAAATGGGAATTTAGTTCTTTTAGGTTGTCATGAGAAGGGACCTTGCTTGGGTTATTTCATTTTTCACGTTGGGATGTTAAAATTTAAAATTCCAACAATGAAACCATGGAAACGAATGACATATGTCAAAATTAAATATTTTTTTTAGATATTTTAATGACAAAAAAATAAATAAATGGGAAATTTGTATTAAGAATGACACAAAAAATCAAAATATAAAGAAAATGACATTTTAAAATGATATTAACCTTAGCCAAAAAATGTTTATTGTAAGTATGATTTACAAAGCTTAAACAAAACGGCCGAAAGGCACGATTTAAACGATGAAAGTAACTAGATTGCAAAATCTAGTCCCGCTTAACCGTTTGGAACAGACTGTATATATAACAAGAAAGATTTTCTAAAATAGTTTAAATAAAGCAATAAAACAAACAATATATCTTCAGACCTAAAGTTTCTTATTTAAATAATTATTGTAAATAAAAATTAAAAATATATGTAGGTCTAAAAATTATATCAATAACTTCTTCTTTGGGCACAATCAGCTGGGCTGTCTTTTGGCCTCACATTAGTCCTCCCTCTTGATCTCTTAATTGTCAAGTGTCAAAAAATATTTATATGTCAGATAACCTAAATAATATATAACTGCGTAAAAACAAATTACATGGAGAATGTTCTCCATAAAATCTACGCCAAAAATATAAATAAAAGTCTAAATATGTAAATAATAACAAAATATATGAAAAAAGTAAAATAATATAAATAATATATATTATTTATTATATTTCCAATGTACGACACTGAACATCTGTCAACTTGGACTAAAAACAATATTTTAACAGTGTAATAGGGATGACGATCTAAACCAATCCGAAGCAAGGACAAACAGCTCCTATCTTCTTACACACATTTTTCTACTTTGAAATAGACCATAGTTAATAAATTTCATCGCGAAGGATGTCTTAAGTCAAAACATAATAAAAAAATCAGCTGTGGCCACCACAGGACCGACCGCCATCGTAAAGTACTTATATAAAATACATTCTAGCAGCAGAGTAGAAATAACTTGGCCTAATATTTTCTAACAGAGATATTATTTATCATGACCATGGAAAAAAATTGAGACTTATACAGACAGACAGACGGACGGACAGACAGACGGACGGACAGACAGACCGACAGACATCATGCTAAAAATAGTCAAAACGTTATGTAGGGACCTCAATTCGTGGAGATCCATGAAATCTCGAAATGTCGAAATCGGTATGATCACAATACCTCCCTTATATATGTTGGCGGTCGGTAAAAATAGTTATAGATTATTAAAAAAATAGTGTAAATTTAATGTAAATACAAATTCTACGCATCTATTGTAAAACTTCAGAACTGACGTCATCAAGATGACTTACCACCAGGTGATTGTAATCTATAACAATATTTGAAATATTATTATTTATCGTTTTATTTACTCCAACTTATAAATAACATTCTAATTATAGAGACGAGTTGGGTGAGGCGCAAATAGCCATTATTGCTGAGCGCAAAACATTTTAACTATCGTATTTAAAAAAAAAGTACAAAAAACAAGTCAAAATAAATTAATAATAAAATACAAGGTGTCTCAAAAGAAATTTTATATTTAGTGGATCGATTAAAAAAAAAGTAAGCCGTATATAGAAAAAATGTTTATTAATTATTAAAATACACTTTTTGGGGATTTATTTCTTAAAAATAATATCGTCTAAATGTAGACCCTCGCGTTCTCGGCACTCATTTAATCGAACAGTAAAATTACTTATGACGTCTCGGCAGGTGGACTCAGGGATGGCTGCCATTTCGTGACGGATATTTTCTTTCAAATGCGCCAGTGAAGTCGGTTTATTGGCGTAAACTTTAGATTTAAGATAACCCCATAGGAAAAAGTCCATAGGGGTTAAATCTGGACTGCGTGGAGACCAATTTATGTCACCTCTCCGGGAGATCAATTTGCCTGAGAAAATTTCACGAACACGTGGCAGAGACATATTGGACGTGTGTGAAGTTGCTCCGTCCTGTTGGAACCATGTTCTTTGGTTATAGCCAGGAAAGTTTTGCAGTTCAGGTACCAAGAAGTTGTCTAACATCTCCACATAACGCTCTGAATTCACGGTAACTGCACGCCCCATTTCGTCTTCAAAAAAGTAAGGGCCGATAATTCCTCGCGCCGACATCGCAGCCCATACGGTCACTTTAGGCGAATGTAGGGGTTTCTGATGTTTGCGTTTCGGATTCGTTGCGCTCCAGTAGCGGCAGTTCTGCTTATTTACGTGGCCATTAAGATGAAAATGAGCTTCATCCGAAAACAAAATGTTGGTAAACGTCGTAAATCACCTGATTTACGAAATTATCCTCTGACTGGCATCTTGGGGCTTTAATTCTTGCACCAATTGAATTTTGTAGGGGTGCAGCTTTAGGTCTTTGTGCATAATGCGATGTAATGATGATCTATGCACATTTAAAGCACTTGCGCTCTTCCGAATTGAAAGGTTCGGGTCGTCACGAACAGACTGATTAACATTCTCCACGTTTTCTACCGTTCTTGATGACCTAGGTCGCCCGGATTTTGATTTATCCAGCGTTGTACCAGTCTCTTCAAACTTTTTAACCCAATGTCGAATGAGAGGAATGCTTGGCGCATCATTTAAGTGGCGAAAACCTCGAATACTGCAGAATTTTCTACGCGCTACAGTCGCCGAATCACCGTTTTTGTAAAACTCTCGCACGCATAACGCGCGGTCTGCTCCCGAGAAACGCTCCATAGCGATTGAATTCCCAAGAGCCAGGCTACCGATTGACATAACCCCCGCGCCCCTCGGATACGTTGCGTTCACGCAGTAAGCTAAATAAATATAAAATTTCTTTTGAGACACCTTGTACTAGATAAATATGCCTAGTACGACGACTAATTGAAATGGCGTGATACGGCAAGTGGAAGCTGATAGTTTATAAATTTCCATAGACAGCGCCACTGTTCCGGTCACATTGCGTTTGCGCATTAATGCGCAATCACAAAAATTCAATTTATTTTTGTACATATCTCGTACCTACAGATAATTTTATTATATATTTCTTTTACAGATTGCGATGCCTGAGAAGCCAATAAAGATGGAAAATCCAGAAGGCCCCCCTCCAAAACGCACACGAAAAGATTCCGAAAAATCATTTCGTCGTACGTGTAGTTTTTCGAAAAAGAAAGACAAATTCGGTCGTAAGAGATCACAATCATTTACGGGTGGAAATGGGAAGTTTTGCACCCCTTATAAATGTCGGAAAAGGCCTATGCTCCCTACGAAATTTCTCTTAGGAGGAAATATTTGCGATCCTTTGAATTTAAATAGTCTGCAAGATGAAGAAATCAACAGGACTGTGAATGCAATTACTCCGAAAAGTAGCCCCGTTCCGACTCCACCCCAAAGGAGAGGACATATAGAGGTGCGTGGAACTTTTTTATATATCCTGGTTTATTTTTTAGCTGTTTTACTACTACTGGGTATAGGGCCTCGCGGGTGAACCGGAATAGTACAACAGGAATCTCTATACAGGGTGTTTACGGTCTTCTTTATACCCTTTTCACACTAGAACTTTAAGACGAGTGAACTTAAAGTTCCCCGATGTTTAACATCGGTATGTTTTCACACTTGATATTTAAATCTCTGGTGCTGTCATCAGCTACAGTAATTTTGTCCTTAAGTTACCGTAATGAAATTACCAGTTTTGAACTGTCTGCGCAGACGCACATTTTGAATTATTATAAACAAATATGGATATTTCATTTCATTCTACAATAAAGACACTACAATAAAGAATATATTACACCTGTATTAACATGTAAGTCGATACATTTTATCTCAATTATTGTAGCTCTGTATTTTATTAAACACATTATTAAAATAAATAATTTTATTTTAACAATAAGTATAAACTTCTTATAACGTCGATATAATACAGTATTCTTGTTTATGATAATATAAAATGTTGACAGCACAAATTCAAGGAGTATTTTTTTATAATAGAAATTAAGTTGGCAATGCGGACGAAGTTTAAGACGCAGATCTCTGTCTTAAACATCGCTTGTAATGGGTGTTTTTTTTAGAAGTATAGAACTTTAAATTGCAATAAAACAACGATGGATTATTCGATTGACATGAATTTTTTTTTATTCGAAAGATAATCTTGTGGCATTACATTTTAAATATGATTTCTGGCATATGACCGCCACGGCTGGCTCGGATGTAGTCCAATCTGGACGTCCAATTTTCGATGACTTTTTCCAACATTTGTGGCCGTATATCGGCAATAACACGGCGAATGTTGTCTTCCAAATGGTCAAGCGTTTGTGGCTTATCCGCATAGACCAATGACTTTACATAGCCCCACAGAAAGTAGTCCAGCGGTGTTAAATCACAAGATCTTGGAGGCCAATTCACAGGTCCAAAACGTGAAATTAGGCGGTCACCAAACGTGTCTTTCAATAAATCGATTGTGGCACGAGCTGTGTGACATGTTGCGCCGTCTTGTTGGTATGATTTAATGTAATGCCACAAGATTATCTTTCGAATAAAAAAAAATTCATGTCAATCGAATAATCCATCGTTGTTTTATTGCAATTTAAAGTTCTATACCTCTAAAAAAAACACCCGTTGTTTAGACGAGGCCATACGGTTTCACATTAGCGTTTAAAGACACATTCACTTTAACATCCGATCTTAAAGTTCTAGTGTGTAAAGGGTATATGTTGGACTCAACAATGACCGATGGCGGCGCTGTGATCGCAGTAAAACAGCTGATTGAAACGAATAATGTGAAAGTTGTCATCTGACTAATTGCCAAAGCAGCAAAGGCCAAAAAAAAAAAAAAAAAATTGTCCTCATTTGTTTACATGTTAAATCTTCGATTTACAATGAATAATAAACAGCTGTTGTTACTAAATCATTTTAATTTTTTAAGTGCAACAGCTTCTTCTAAGTGTGTAGTTGAAGGAGAGGAGTTGTTAAACGCCGGTCGTGTTATACGGAATTTCAGAAAAAAATGATGAACATGTTGACATATGTGGGTTATGTTTACAAACAAGCAGTGTAAAATCCCCACCTCACAAACTCACCGGAAAATTAAAACTGCAAGATAACCTGCACCTGTAAACCGTAATCTTTGTTAGAAACTCGCTGCCCAAAAATAATAATCATAAACGAAAGCTAACACTTCAGTGAAGCTGTATCAGAAAATCTACGTACAATATTTGAGACCGCATGCATTCATCCTGTATTAAAGTTACACGGGTAGATATTTATTTATGCTCGAAAAGGATTTTTATAATTGAGTATTTCTTATTTGTTGAATATTTTTAATAAATACTAGTTTGTTAAATATTAACACGTTCGCGGACAGTATGGCTATAGCCGTCGAAATTTTTTCCTAGCTTCAGGTCATGACGGTCTAAACCGTCCTACTTTTTTATTCAAATATACAAATGACGGCTGTGGCAGGTTTTAATTCCATTTAAGTATATGAAAACTAGTATAAACTGTCCTATCAGGAACATACGAAACACAGTAAATGTCCTATTATAAACAAAAATCTAAAAAAGTGACATTTTGGGTACATCTCATTGTACAAAACTGTCCGCGAACGTGTTTAATTAGTTAACAATGTTGATGCAATCTGTAGCTTTTGAATGCTTTTAGCACACTCTCACTCTTTTTCCCGTATTTATAGCATTTTCCCATGCTTTTTTACCTATTTATCTATTCCACAACACCAAATATATTTATTATTTTCATAAATTGTTTTTCATTTGGAAAAAATGGAAGTGAATGTTTCTCTCACTTCTTTTCCTAGAGTGACAACCAAATACACAGCAGTTTGTGTTATGACAACTCATTATAACACAAAATAATATATAAAAGAATAATAGTTGCTATCAAAAGTTAATGTTACAAACAAACTGCAACATTAAAGTTTAAACGCGGTACAAACAATATGAGGTAGCAACTAGTAATAAACAGTTACTCGTTCTACTAGTTCAAATTCTGTCCGCTTAGCGTCACTTCATAGCGCTGTTGAACCCAATTAATATTTTTGTCTATAATTCTTAATTATTATTTTTTTGTCTTCTAGGTAATAATACCTCCAAATATACATGATCCTCTAAACTTGATTGATTGTACCAATGATGAAGAGTATGAACAGCAGTTGACTTCACCGTACAAGAAAGGTGGTAAGAGACGTAAAAAGAAGAAACGGACTTCATCGGCTACCACCGAAGTATCGGATGCTGATATTTCTGAAAGTTGTTCTGAAGCACAGACTCCGGACAAAAGTGCTGATTCTGCTAAAATTCCAGAAATTGACAGTTCAACATCTGAAGACACACCACCTGCTAAGGTAAGAAAAATTGTCAGGTTTAGTACGTTTACATTCATCTATTTAATGAATGTAATATTTGTACGCTGTCACTTATATCGAAATGAAATGAAAATATAAGAATAAGAACAGAATAGAAACAAATAAACTATTCTAATAGGCTAAATAGTCCTACAAAGGACTGATGTGATCCAAAAATATTATCAAAGAAAAGAAAATAAAAATAAGTTGAATATAACCTAAAAACTATGCAGTACACACAAAATCAAATAAGAAAATATGTAACTAAATACAAAACTGGGTAAGTGTTTACAACATCCCACTTCACACTTGCGCATACGTCAAACACATGTCATTTGTTTAATATACAGAGATTCTAAACAAGTGGGACTGTGCAGAACTTTTATTTATGTCATTAAACTAGAAGATGGGTAGCTCGCTTCGCTCGGCTTCTTCTAACCAAACACTTACTAACCTAACCTAGGATAGTGTTTTGTCATTAAACTAGAAGATGGTTAGCTCGCTTCTAGAAACCATTGTTTTAGAGCCACTGACAATTCTTGATTTATTTAGTGTAGTCGTTATGTGCTGCCATCTGTATAAAGTTTGAAGGGGGATATTGTAAACATTTGCCCAAAACTGCTAAATAAACAACAAACTAAATAAAAAAGGTTTTTAGAAATTACTATAAGTTAGATATTTGAACATCAAATTTGAATATCAAAACACAACAGACGTATTATTAAATGACAAATGTAAACATCGTTTTATTCACGGATACCAATAAAAATGTCCCTATATTAAATAAACACTTTTAAAATTTGTAAATCTTCAAAATGACTATCGAACACAAACTAAATATGACTTCAAAAGGTATGTTTTGGTAAAATAAAAGAGTAAAGAGCAATATTAGTCTATAATTCAAAAGAAAAAAAAAAAAAAAAAAATCGATTTAGTTATTTTTTCGCCACTAAGTTTGAATTATTGTTATTATTGCAATGTATTATTTTTTTCTCTTCTAGGTGGCAAAAGTTACCAAAGACCTAAAATTAGAACTATCACCTCAAAAAGACAAAAAACGTAAAAGTTTTGACTCAAAAGATGGTATTAAAAAGATCAGAAGACTTGATTCTATGGACAAGATTGTTAGTCCAGTGGTACCACAACCAGGTGCTTGGGTTAAAAGAAATGTACAATTTAATAGAAGTAACTCAACAGTACAGAGAACACATTTTAGAACCACTGGAAACAAAAATGGTGCACAGGAAAAAGAGCCCCAATTTAAAATTAAAAATAAGCAATATCAATACGGAAATTATAATAGGTAAGAAATTTTTATTTATTTAAAAATTAGTGTCGCTCTGTATCTTTTGTTTTTATGTTTTAGATTTTTAGGGTTTTGTAGGTATGACCAAAAAACACTTATACCGTCATTTTGTAGTAGGGTATCAAATGAAAGCCCTTGGTACGTGGATTAACGATCAAATTTTTATTTTTGCAAAATAAATTATTTTGATTTTTGCCAAAATTGTGCAAGAAAATTTTGTACAACACCCAGGCCCAGATGGTTTAAACTAAAAATCTGAAAAAATTCTAAGTAATGTACATTGGTGTGAACCGGAATAGTACAACAGGAATTTTTGATCAGATTACGTTCTTGGAAAAAAACGCATTTTTTGTGATTTTTTGCTAATAATGTACACAAGTTATAGCTTTGTAACACGCTACAATGGAACGTGTATGCTGGTGTAGTGGTTTTGACATTGGTATTTCACCCAAGTAACTCGATCCGAAAGGGATCGAACCCTGCGAGAAGAGACAATATTATTTTTTGTTTTTTTTTTTTTTAATTTTTATATTGTTTAAATTATTTTTTCAAAATTCTAGTTATATTTTGGCAAATGTTGCATTTAATTTTTAAAAGCGTAACATTTAATAACCAGTGGAAATTGTTTAAATTATAATTTAATTCCGTTTCAATGTACACGAAATCAGAGGGGCGGAACTTATAACAACCAATGGAAGCCATAGGCGCAATTTTTAAAATTCTTAATGAACCTTGCTATATAAAAAAAAAAATACTGCACATATTTAGAAACCTAAATAGTGGTATTAGGCGTTCGAATTAAAATTAACAAAAAAAATATTTTAATATAAAATTTGTTTTGGCATCCCAAATAATCATCATTCACTTACTAAATACCTGCAAAACCCTGAAATGTGTGAAAATTCACACTTTACATCAATTTTTTATTGCTTGTCTACGATAAGCAATATATACAAATATTAAACATGTGCGAACTCCTCATAAAATTTAACTCGACCCTTCTTCTCTTATTTCTTAGTTTATCTGTGACATATATCTCCACGATATATTATTACCAAACATTACCTAACATATTTTTAACTTTAGGTACTATGGTTATAGAAATCCACATCATGATGTAGATCCAAGACTAAAATGTTTTGCCCAATATCGTTATCTATTCTTCGGAAAAGATATTTTAGATATCGGTTGTAATATTGGTCATATCACGTTAACGGTAGCAAGAGATTTTGGTGCGAAAAGTATAGTTGGACTTGACATAGATAAGAAACTCATAGGTATTGCTCGGAAGAATGTGAGGCATTACGTAAACTGTTCGGATTCACCAAGAAATGACCAGGAGACTGTGAATGATACTAGGGGAGATAAATTCTTTCCGATCTCTATGCCGATATTGTATGGACCTGTCGATGTTCCAGGGATACGTTCGGAGAACAAAGGAAAGGGATTTCCTGATAATGTAACCTTTGTACAGGTAAGATCTGTTTTTATTATAACATTTGTTCGTTGAAGCATTTTTCAAAAGAAATTTTTTGTCGGAACTTTGAAAAAAGTACCAAAAAATATTCTTAAATATTCGTAAATATCTCTGTTGCTGTTCTTGGGGGGTCTACAAAATATTTTAGGCTAGTTGGGGTGATTCGAGTATAAAAAGGTTAAGAACCGCTGGTATACACGACAGATGGCCTAGATAATAATTAATTGGACACCTACAAACAACGTAGGAGAGGAAGATTCGTTCATGGAAGAACTAATAAATAAGAGGCGTTCATGAAGAGCAGAGATAGACCAGGCCATGGAGCCCAGCAAGAGTTCATATACACACCTGTATTGAAAGTGAAAGATCGGAAATCCCTTCGTAAAATATTTATTATCTATTTCTATCGATTTCATAATTCTGCTGTCCTAGATTTTTACTAACTAAACCTAACCTAACTACCTAACTTGATAGTCGGGTGTATTCTATAAGAAATGCGTTAAAATTAGCGTCAGGTTAATATTTTTATTTTAACTCCATATCTATCGTCATTATCCAAAAATGCTATTCTGTAAGAGCATTTGTTAAGGTAAGCGTTAATACAATATTTGTTAACGCGAGGCGCTAACTCACCCTGTAGAGAGGCTAATATTAACTGCATGCGCATGCGCTGTTACGTTGAATTTTAACAGGAGTATTTATTTACTCAAATGCCAAGAGAATCTTAACCTAATATTTCGGTGTTGAATTAAATATTCAGTTGCGAAATTTATTTTAAAAATGGAACAGAAATATTTGGTCCTGTGATACTCATTATAACTGGTTTCCACAGTGTATTAAAAAAATTATAACTTTATTCAACTTTTGTTTAGTCAATTTATATACTACATTGTATTATAAAAGTTTATCTAATTTTTTAATAATATGTGAATTATATGTTCATTCTATTTTTAAAAAAGTGTTCGGTGATATTAATTATTAAATTTGATTTATTACGCTATTTCTACCCTGGAATAACACTGTTGTGATCGTCATTATCAATCTCATCAATTGTTTCTTCAAATAATACACCATTAAAATGTACTGCGATATTTTGAACACGGCGGAGGCATAAGTGAAGTTTTGTAGCTTTCAGAGGATTATAATTTTAAGTTCTGTGTCTCAACAAAAACCAAAACTGCTCTCCAATACTCCATTTACTTCCTTTCTATACAATTACTTGAACTTGCGTCTGGGTTACTTGTATAACAAAAATTATGAAGCGTCATTCTTATCTCTACTGTAAATAATTCACTTTAAAAAGTAATAGAAAGTTGATTAATACTCCTACTGTCTTGTGTTTTATTATTATTTTTTTAAATAACATGACATTTACTTAAATAGGATCAGCCATTTTTGCAAACTAAACACTAGCGTTAACTTTTAAAGCCACCGTTTCGGTAGGCGCTTATTGTAGAACGTTAACAGGCTATTTTAACGCCGCCGCGCTATAATATTAACACATATATGTTTAGCGAATAGCATTTAGGTTAAAAATGGTGTTAAAAAAATTAACGTCAGTTTCTGACGCTAAGATTTTAACATCATGCTTAGAGAATAGACCCGAGTATTTACTAAAGTTTATTACACTATTTTTAATGGGCTTATGTTTGGGGGGAAATAAAGTATTGTATACCTAAAAACTAAGTAATTAGGTAAGGTTTAGTTAGTAAAAATGTAGGACAGCAGAATTAGAAAAATTAGAAAAACGATAATAGATAATAAACATTTTATGAAAGGGATTTCCAATCTTTCACTGGAAAGTTACACATCTCATCTCAAATCTCATTGTATGCTCTAGAAAATATCAAAAACTTTTTTTAAAAATTAATTTTGTTGAAAATGGAATGGTCGGAAATTCGCACTATTATGAAGTATGAGTTCTTACGTGGAACCACGGCATCGCAGACCGCGCGAAACATTAATAATGTATTTGGCTCTAGTGTTACTACGCAGCAAACAATATCAAATTGGTACGCCAAATTTCGTACAGGTAAGTTAAAAACCAACAAAAAAAAACTGGCTCATCGATCACAGCAGAAATATACTGCAACCAACTGGATGAAATGATGCATAAACTTAAAGAAAAACAGCCTAGATTGGTCAACAGATCGACTTCCTATCTTATTGCATGATAACACTAGACCACACACTGCACAAAGGACTGTGGTAAACCTACAGGAATTGGAGTTGGAACTTCTTCATTGTCCTCCATCTTCTAGCCCCCACTGACTACCACTTCCGCAATTTGGACAACTTTTTAATAGGAAAACAGTTAATTCCGACAATGGTGTAAAACTGGCCTTCCAGGAATTCATTTACTCACGTCCGCCAGGGTTTTATAGCACCGGCCTGAACAACCTGCCACTTAAATGGCAAAAGTGTATAGACAATATGGGTGCATACTTTAATGAATAAAATAATTCCTTATATTTGTAAGTTATCAACCAACTTTGATTTTTTTTCTACAAATTTCATCCTTGACGACCTAATACTTCATTCTAAGTATACAGCCTAGTTCTGGTGGACTCATACAGAACATTAACTATCGGTTGGGTAATTTTTCCGTTTCATTTTTATGTATATTGTTGTTAATTTTGTGTTTCTTTTCCAGGGAAATTATGTTTTACCTGATGATACTTTACTTGCAACAGATCAAACCCAGTTCGATATTATATTATGTTTGTCGGTTACGAAGTGGATGCATTTAAATTGGGGAGATGCTGGGATTAAACAAGCTTTTAAAAGAATGTACGCCCAGTTAAGACCAGGCGGGAAACTTATCCTAGAACCGCAGAACTTTGCGAGTTATAAACATAAGAAAACACTCACGGTAAGTTACTAAAATTACATCATTTTAAAGTAATTTCAAGTCAGAAGTAAGTTTCTAGAAAATTAATCAAAATTTGATTAACAATTCTGTACCTGTCTACCTACTAGGGTTGTACATCGAAGGCAAAACATCGATGTTTAACATCGATGTTAACATCAGCACCTTACTATCGATGTTGAAAAAACATCAAAGGAAAAACATCGATGTTTCCGATACATCAATGTTTTATTAATATTAAAAAAAGCTATTTATTTATATTATATAGATTTTATTTAATAATGTAAAGATAAAATACGAAAAAAAGTAACTTATAATACACAAAAAGTTTTATTAGATTTTTAAATAGAAATATTCTTTTTTAATAGTAATTAATTTCACATTAACATTACCCAATATAATAATCATAATTTGTTCTTACTATTTTTACATTTCTAAAATGAAATATTGCATTTTATTATAATACTAATATAGTAGACTTAATGTTAATTTTATATTATTTAATATAAAAATAACATACTATCATACACTTTTTTTTCACTTTTTTAAGTTGAAATACGTATTACATTTTTTATAACACTAACATAGCAATCCTAATATTAATTTCACACTAACATTACTATTTAATAATCCTAATAATAGTTTTATTAATAGATAAATTATAATTATATTTCCCAATACTGTAATTCCAGGGATTGGAGTAATAACAATTGGGAAAGTGTCAACAAGACTCAAAAAGCAACAAGTTTGTTGGCGTCTTGGTCGTTGCATTGTTTGCAAAAATTAGTTAAAAATTAGTAAAAAAGTTTCTTCTTATTTTTTTCTTTAAAGTCTCTTAAGTTAACATCGGCGCTTAGTATCGATGTTGAAAAAACATCGAAGGAAAAACATCGATGTTTTATTAATATTAAAAAAAGCTATTTATTTATATTATGTAGGTTTTATTTAATAATGTAAAGATAAAATACGAAAAAAGTAACACATAATACACAAAAAGCATTTATTAGATTTTGAAATAGAAATATTCCTTGTTAATAGTAATTAATTTCACATTAATATAATAATCCTAATTTGTACCTACAGTCTATTCCAAACGATTAGGCGGAACTAACCGCAATTTTCATTTTTGTAATTTGTCATTAGATATTTTTTTATATATTGAAGTTGACTTTTCCTGAACAAAATGATCAAACTCTTCAATCAATCGGTAAACGTAACTAGAATTGAAAATCTAGTTCCGCCTAAACCAAAGGAACAGACCTTACTATTTTTACATTTCTAAAATGAAATATTGCATTTTATTACAATACTAATATAGTAATCTTAATGTTAATTTTATATTATTTAACATAAAAATAACACTGTCATACACAATTATTTTTATACTTTTTTAAGTTGCAATAAAGTCTGTTCCTTTGGTTTAGGCGGAACTAGATTTTCAATTCTAGTTACTTTTACAGATTAATTGAAGCTTTTGATCATTTTGTTCAGGAAAAGACAAATTCAATATATAAAAAAATAGCTAATGACAACTTACAAAAATCCAGGGATTGGAGGAATAACAACTGGGAAAGTTTCAACAAGACTCAAAAAGAAAAAGTGTGTTGGCGTCTTGGGTCGTTCGCATTGTTTGCAAAAATTAGAAGTTTCTTCTTATTTTTTCGTATACTGCTAACTGCTAAGAAGAATAAGAACTAACACTATTAGTATTGTTATGTCACAATAAATGGCGCTTATATTTTGTGTACTAATTTTAATAAAAATTAAATTTTTAAGATTCCAGCGCCTCTAGCTAGGTAGTTTCTGAATTTCAAAGTTTAAACATCGACATCGGTAGTAGACATCGATGTTTTATCGATACTATCGCCAGCCGACCATCGATGGTAAAAACATCGATGTTTTTAAAACAAACATCGATGTTTTCGATACATCGATGTTTTTTTCCCATCCCTACTGCTAACTGCTAAAAAGAATAAGAACTAACACTATTAGTATTGTTATATCACAATAGATGGCGCTTATATTTTGTGTACTAATATTAATAAAAATTAAAATTCTAAGATTCCAGCGCTCTAGCGGTATTTTCCGAATTTCATCGCCATACGTCATACACGTTCTGTCTGACGAGTTATGTGTGATGGGCTTATACGGGACATTAACCTAAATTTGTATTCACCATTTAGAATCGAAAATTAAATTTTAAAATATTTTTTTTTCTTACAGGAAACAATCTACAAGAACTACAATTCCATAGAATTTTTCCCAGAAAAATTCACCCAATATCTTCTGTCTTCAGAAGTTGGTTTTGCAAAATCCGAAATAATGGGTCATCCACATCATTTTTCAAAAGGTTTCCAGAGACCCATCCAAATATTCACCAAGAGTGACTTAAGTCCATCACAGAGTCAACGTAGTTATATAGCCACGCCTTCTTATATAACGGCATCGTGTTCAGCCACGCCCAGTTCAACCACGCCCAGTTCTGCCACACCCTTTTATGCACCGAGCACAGTAACAAGTAGAAAAAGTAAAGTATACAGTTTAGCAAGTCCATCTTATGAAGATGAAGATAAAAGTGAAATTAAGAAGGATAAAATTGAATTGGAAGAAGATAAAAATAAAGTTTGTGAAAATGTTATTAAAAAAGATGAGAATTTAGAAGAAATTGATTGTAAAAATCAAGATGTTTCGGAAAAGACAGATATTTCAAGAAATAATGGTAAAATTTCAACACAATTGGTTGAAAATTTTAACACAATCCCTTGTAAATTACACAGTATTGATACAGTATCACAGAACAAATGTAATGACACAATTTTGGACAATACTTAAATTTTGAAATTTTTTTAAAATGGTTATTAACGCCGGGAATTTTTTGTAAATAATTTTTCATTGTTTTTCTTTTTGTATATTTTGTGTTACTTTGAATAAATATGTTTTTCTTTAGTTAATTTATTTATTTGTATTTAATTTTATTTATTAGAATTTTAATACAAATTATGACTATCCCACTAACACCTGCCTCTGAGATACAGTATTGGCCATAAAGATTGCAACTTTTAACATTTTTCAAATTTTAATAATAATATTGGAAAATAAATACTCTTAGTTCTATAATTTAATCATATTTTGTCTGTTACATCAATCAATAGACAAATAATCTGACTTGCAGATTAATAATAAATTATTTCTTCATTTTTGCTTGGACAAAAATATTGCAACTACTTGAATTTTCTTGTTATATGCAGGTTTTATCCATAAATAATATGTTGTGCACAAGTAATATTTCAGTTTACATTTGCCAATCATGGGTCGTAGTAAAACTGTTTCAAGTGAAATTAGAAACTTAATAATTTCTGGTTTTAAAGACGGGCTGCTGCAAAATGAGATTTCACAAAATTTAAATGTTCATAAATCGACTGTGTCGCTAATTATAAAACGATTTCGAGAAGAAGGTACGTTTGAAGTTTCAAAAATCCTAGGACGGCCACGAAAAATTACAAAACGAACTGATAAAAAAAATATTTATCTACCAGTAACCCCTTTCTGTCATCGGAGAAAATTTTGGGCCTTTTGCCACCAATGGATCAAGAAAACATCTCAACAAGAACTATTCGCAGAAGATTAGTTAGTGAGGGTCTTTTTAGTCGCCGTCCTGCTAAAAAATCACTTCTATCCAAAAAGAATGGGAAGGCCCGATTAGAATTTGCTAAAAATCATATTGACTGGACTGTGGATCAATGGAAAAAAGTTATTTTTAGTGATGAATCTAAGTTCAATTTGTTTAAACGTGATGGTATAAGTTACGTTAGGGGAGGCCTGCTAATAAAAGATTAGTTCTAAAATACACCTTGCCAACAGTTAAACATGGCGGAGGTGGTGTGATGGTATGGGGCTGTTTCTCGGGGTATGGTATGGGTCCTCTATACCACATTGAAGGAATAATGGATCGATTTAAATATAAAGACATCCTTCAGAATGTTATTGAACCTTATTCTGATGAGTTCATGCCTTTAAAACATATTTTTCACCATGATAATTATCCAAAACATTCTTCAAAAATTAACGTAATGACTTGGCCGTCACAGTCACCCGATTTATATCCAATAGAAAACCTTTGGGAGATTGTCGACAGAAAGATTAGAAACAAAACGCATTCAAATATTGAAGATTTGTTTAAAGCTTTGCAGGGTGCCTGGTCTAATATTGATAATGAAATGATCACGAAATTATTAGAATCAATGCCGAAAAGATATCGGGAAGTTATAAATACTGGTGGTTACTATACAAAATATTAAAAATGATCTGTTAATAATAATTCATTTTCTTAATTAATAAAAAAAGAGATTTTTTAAGAGTAGTTGCTATCTTTATGTCCATGTAAAAATATTAATACTACAAAAAAAAAAAAAAATAGAATTAACTTTTAAAATTAAATTTTTTACTATAATATATGTAGAGGATTGTTAAAGGTAAGAATTACATTTTTTAATTTTAAAAATATTGAATAGAATAAAAATAAAAGAGGATTATCAAAAGTTGCTATTTTTATGGCCAATACTGTACGTCGACTTTATTTTAGCCTTCTACGAGGGCTACCTTTTTTTTTACAAAAACTAAAAGAGAAATTTTTTTTTGGATCAAACTGTTCTACTGCTTTAAAAATATTCGCCTTTAAGATTTATACACTTTTGCATGCGTTCAAAACAATTCTCGAAACATTATTTCCACTCTGAAGTTGGTATCTCAAAAACATGGTTTTCGAAGGCTTCAATAGCTTCTTGAGGTGATGAAAATCGCTGTTCACGCATTTTTTGTTTGACATTGGGGTACAAAAAAAGTAGGAGATAAATCAGGTGAATACGGGCAATGAGACATTAATTTTATGTTTTTCTCCTTTAAATAATCAATTGTTTGACGTGCTGTGTGGAAGCTTGCATTGTCATGAAGAATAATGTTTGGAGAATAGCCTTTATATACATTTTTACCTTAGTATAATAATTCGAAACCTAGTGTACACCAATAATGGGATATGTCTTTTTTATTTATTTATTTATTTTATTTTTTTTTTTTTCAACTTACATGTTAGCAATTCTTTTTGTTTTGCCTTCAACTTAATTTTTACAATTTTTTATTTATTTAATTTTGTTTGAAAAAGTTGAATACGCTTAAAAACAATTTTTAGAAAATTTTTAAAAATATATAATATATATTAATAGATTTCAAAAGGTGCCCTATATAAGAAATTTTGATAAAAAATTTGGAAAAATAGATTAAAATACTTAGATACTTCTAAAAATACAAAACTAATATTTATTTTTAATGTTAAATCCACCACAAGGCTAAAAAAATGTAATGTGAAATTACCAACTGCCAGTTCAACTGTGCATGGAATTGGAACACCATAAAACCTTCAATATACAACGATCAAGGAAAATTATTAATAAATAAACGTAATTAAAAATTATAATAAACTTATCAGATGACAAGTTGTGTGTATCGAGATTCATAAGCAGAGTGAAAGTAGGAAACCTTTTGTAACAGCCTTTTGAAATTTATACTGGGGTCAAACAAGGAGATGTCACCTCACCTTTGCTGTTTAACATCGTGCTGGAGATGGTGTTCTTTTTTCCCTTCCATTTCTCGCCTTCTGCCTCCCACTGGGCCTCTTCCTTCCTTCGTTTACCCCTTCCTGTTATCCTTCCCCAATCTCAATCCTTCTTGCATCTAATTCCTTCGCCCACCTCTCCCCCCTTCCATCTTCGTGCAACAGGTCTAATGTGCTCCCCGACCATACTGTCATCTCTCTACACCTTTTCGCGAGGTGCTCTATATCTTCTTCCTCCTCCCTGCACATCTTATCCTCCAGTATCTATTTCCTCTCTCTTCATTCCCGCACTTTAGCCTCGCAATCCTCCTAACTCTCCCTCCTGACCTTCCTCTTTCTCCCTTCAAGTAGCTTGGTACCCCTATAGTTCTGACCTCCTTATATCTCCCTGCGCTCCTTGATTTGTCTATTCTGACTGTCTTTTCTTGCTCCCCCACTTCCTTATCCCTCCTCCACAACTCCTCAATCACGATTATCCCGTCTTTTCTTCTCCTTTCCACCTCTGCCGCATCTCATCAGTAATACTCCTTTCTCATCTCCCCCCATGCGTACTCTCTGGCTCTTTCGTCCCAGCATTCCCTCATTATTCTTTTGTCTGTTTCTATTCTTACTTTCTCCTCGTACTTAACCGCCCTCCTTCCTGTACCCACTTTCATCTTATCCCTTTTCAGTTCCTCTCTTACAATATACCCTGGTGTTGTTCTATCTACCTAGAAATACCAACTAACATCAAGGTAGAGATCTTCAAAAAAGTGAAAGAGTACCAATTTTGTCATACGCCTCAGAATCCTGGACTACTACAGAGACGCATAGGTCTAAAATAAGAAGCTCCGAAATGAGATTTTTAAGGAAAATCGAAGGTAAAACAAAATTGGACAGAATAAGAAATTAAGTATTTAGAGAAATATACAAATAGAGATTTATAGTAGGCACAAAACCAGTAGAGACTATAATAGAAGAAGGACAGCTAAGATGGCTGGGACATATACACAGAATGAGTGAAGATAAAATAGTAAAAAGAGTTTATGAAGCAAGAACAGTGAAGAAAGTTAGACCAGGAAGACCGAGACAAACCTGGCAACAAGAAACAAAAGAAGCTGCAACGAAGAGAGGAGTAAAGTGGGAGGAGATAAGAAAATATACAAAGGACAGAACACGATGGAAAGAAGTATGGAGAACAACACCAGAAAAGTAACTCGACTATAGCCTTACACCACAAGGTAGAAAGGCTTCAGGATTAAGTAAGTAAGGTTGAAGATGTAATATACCAAACTGACCTTACATTGACATTGACATTGACATTGATGTCGAAGCTCGTAAAGTAGGACTCATCATAAGTAATGAAAAAACCAAGTATCTCATTGCCAACAGAGTGGCCGAGCGCATTAAATCGTGCAGTTTGGACTGGTGAAACAGTATGGATTGTGTGGTTGGTGGTTCGATTCTCCGTAGGTGATATTATTCGGGCGAGATTAATATGTTTACATGACTCTCATTTCACAATCATTCACCCCTCATCCAGGTGTAGGAGCTCGTCCCCTGGCATTGGCGATTAGCCTCGTTGCAGAAATAGGCCGATGTAAAATAAATAAATTAAAAAAAAAGAAAAATGTATGTCATTGTTAGTAGACGCAGTCATGATAACACGACCAACATAAAATGGCAATATTTTTGAGATTAATCGAACTAGATATCACTAGAATTTAATTTGCACCGAAAATAAAATTTCTGTTAATCTTGCGTCCGAATTTCAGTGAGAGGGAGTTTATCCAAAAATCTTTCTTGATAATTTTATTGAATCAATATGAATTATACAAGTACGAGGGAGGTTTCCAAAGTTCTGGGAATTTAGCTATAATTTTTATTATTTTGTTAATTTTCGTTAATATTACAATGTAGTTTTTCAACATAATCTCCATTTAACTGAATACATTTATCCCAACGATAAACTAATTTTTTTAAGCCATCCTCAAAGAACTTTCCTATTGAGTTTCTGTTCTGGTCCCAACAGCCTTGGCACCCAGCGCGGCGAAATCTTGCTAACGCCCAAACAATCATGCAAGATGTCATGAACTTGTCGTGTACCTATCCCTAGGCGCACACTAATTTGACGAATAGTCATTCGCCTGTCCTCTTTCAGTAGGTCTTCGACGGCAGTAATGTTTCTTTCATTTACCGACGTGCTTGGGCGCCCACTGCGTGGATAGTCTTCTAGTGATGTTCTACCGGTTTTAAAACGATCGATCCACCGATAAACAGTACTTTTGGATTCTGCAGACTCACCAAATACTCCTTGCAGACGCTGAATAATTTCTGATGTTTTCACACCTTCTTTCCATAAAAAGAAAATTATTGCTCTTTGAGATTTTGCTGCGTCTTCCATGGTTACAAAAACAGTGCTATGAAAACGCGTCTATATCAGTCGAACACCTAAATCAGACTAAACAATATTACACTAGATAGTTGCATAAACATGTCAAGACTTGTCTGGCACCAATAACATTGCCTATAAGTTCTGCGTAGTTTAATTATAGTATAATTCCCAGAATTTAGGAAACATCCCTCGTATATCAATATTTTTAAAAGAAGTATCTAAGTATTTTTAATCATAAATTTAGAAAAACATTTTTACTCTTTGATATATACAGGGTGTTGCAGTTATCACTTTACGCTTATGTCAGTATATTACACGTGATTTTGATCCACTCTGTATATAACAAAAAAAATATCAGGACCGTATTTTGCCAAAATTGCACAAAATCATTAAAATGTGTAAAATATTTAAATTATAAAATTGATTTATTGACTTAACAAATTGAATAACAAATGCAGAACTGGGAAAAATAACTGGCCAAATATACATAAATTTTCAAAGGCAATTAGCCATCGTTTTTGTGCGCCAAAAATTTTAACTAACAAATTTACAAATAAAAATAATATGGTTGATTAAGGAACACTCTTCGAAAGGTTCTGAAGTGAGCCATGCACTAATATAAAATCCACAGGGTAGTAGAAGATGAGGACGATCCATCAACACGCGTCGATCAATATTGCCAGAGATAAATGCATGGAGTTCTCAAAACCAAGACCAAAGACTCTACAATAACATCACTGACAGGTCAATAGTTTAAGGTTGTTTTAAATTATACCTCTCAGTACACTTTCAAACTTCTGACGTCATTCAAACTTTTAAAACTTATTTTTGAAGTAAAAATTGATGTGAAATGTGAATTTTCTCACATTGTTTTTTTTTTTTTCTATTTAACCGTTTTAGTTGATGCGGTCCTGAACCTTAATAATAATGTCTGTCTGTCCGTGTCTTTTTCAATTTGAAATATTTTTAAAATTAAAATATTAAAAAACACAAAAAAATTTTTTGAAAAGATTTTCAATTTTTTAAATGAAAGAGTGATTATATCCAGTATTTTTAGGGCACAAATATATAGCTGTAATCAAAAAATTAATAAAAACATATATAAGAAAATAAAATAGTTTTTTATTACCAAATGTTGTCTCCTCCTTCTTTCCTTTACCCCTTCCTGTTATCCTTCCCCAATCTCCATCCTTCTTGCCTCTAATTCCCTCGCCCACCTCTCCCCCCTTCCATCTTCTTGCAACAGGTCTAATGTGCTCCCCGACCATACTGTCATCTCTCTACACCTCTTCGCGAGGTGCTCTATATCTTCCTCCTCCCCGCACATCCTGCACATCTTTTCCTCATGTCTCCTCCAATATCTATTTCCTCTCTCTTCATTCCCGCACCTTAGCCTCGCAATCCTCCTAACTCTCCCTCCTGACCTTCCTCTTTCTCCTTTCAAGTAGCTTGGTACCCCTATAGTTTTGACCTCCTTATATCTCCCTGCGCTCCTTGATTTGTCTATGCTGACTGTCCTTTCTTGCTCCCCCACTTCCTTATCCCTCCTCCACAACTCCTCAATCAAGCTTATCCCGACTTTTCTTCTCCTTTCCACCTCTGTCGCATCCACTCCGCATCTCCAGTAATACTCCTTTCTCATCTCCCCCCATGCGTACCATCTTCCTTTCTGTTCCTCTCTGGCTCTTCCCAGCATTACCTTATTATTTTTTTGTCTGGTTCTATTCTAACTTTCTCCTCGTACTTAACCGCCCTCCTTCCTGTACCCACTTTCATCTTATCCCTTTTCAGTTCCTCTCTTACAATATACCCTGGTGTTGTTCTATCTACCCTTAAAATCCATCTCAAATACCTCTCCTGTACTCGTTCTACCTTCTCCCATTCCTTCCATCCCCAAATTTCCAGCCCATGTAGCAGGATGTTTTTCACCACGGCGTCAAACAACCTCAATCTCCATCTAATATCGTCGTTAATCCTCTCTTCTATACTCCACAGCTTCCCCATCACTATCCTTGCCTTCTTTACTCTTTCCCTTATGTGTAGTTCAGCCCCATTGTTCCTCGCTAGTACATAACCTAGGTATTTTATACTCTTCACCTCTTCTATTTCTCTGCCACCCCATTCCCATTTTATCTTCTTTCTTCTTCCTCCTCCTTTACCGAAATCCATTACCTTAGTCTTACTTAAACAGTACTAGAGCGCCTAGTACAATATTTGACCACCAAACTGCGTATCCGAGCGTGTCAGTTCTCAATTGATTTTTTTTTGAAAATTATATGAAATCAAATTTCAAATTGATTAAATAAATTATCATTGTTCGTCGTTAGAAAAGTTTTGTATGCATCTCGGGTGCGTTAATCTATCAAATTATCATCACTCAAAACCATGATGCCCCCCCCCACCTGGGTGCGGGCCAGATGTACACACCTCACACGAAAACTCATTGACGCTAGCACATTTCATCCTTTTATACACTAGATTTTCACACAAAACACACCAGTACACATTTTTTTATAATTTTATTTTTAAATATTTAAATACAATATATAATTACAATTTTTTAAAACTAAGTTAAGCTAAAAATTCCAAGACATGACCTGCATATCTCAGGAAAAATTAAACATTTTCTCAAAAGTGCATATTATTTCTTATAATTTGCAGTGTTTTTGCAATTTTTAACTATTTTTTGAGCAATTTTCTCAAAATAATCTCCAAATAACGATCACCACAAAAAGTATATTTTTAAAAATTTATGTATATTATGTTCACTTTTGTAAGAATGGACCAAATCAGGTTATTTTGGTTACTTAGAGTGTTTTACTGACTTAAAATGTCATTTAAAAAAATTCTTCGCCAAAGTCGGTTTACACCACAGTCACCAAAGTAACCAGATCTAGTTTCGTATTACAAATTGAGACGGATTTTATAAGCAGTTCAGTTTTGTAAGAACAAACTAAGAGGAAATTTTGTTTTCAACAGTTTGCACCTTTGAAACTATATGTCATGTTGGTATTACAGAAAAATAGTTTTAAAAGTTAGATTATAAATATGTCATTTAAAAAAATATCATTTGTCATATTTCATTTTGAATAGTGATATCTTACATATAATACTAACCTAAAATAATACAAACATAACCCAAAATTGTAAAGCCTTTTTTACAATATAACCAAGTTTCTAAAAGTCAGTAGTACACTGTAAAAATCACCAAAATAACCAGATCTAGTTTGTCCTTACAAAAGTGAACAGCTTATATGACCCCCTAAAAACCCTTATAACGTCACTCATGTGTCTGTCTGTCTGTACGGTAGAAATTGTAGCTAAAAGTCAGTAGTACACTATAAAAATCACCAAAATAACCAGATCTATACAGTTTGTTCTTACAAAAGTGAACTGCTTATATAAAGAGCTTAGATTTTTCTTTTATAAAATGAGATAAATGAAAATATTTTGAGAAAAACCTCAAAAAACTATTCGTGTATTTATGTTTTAATTTACTTTTTAACATTTTTAGTGCCATATCGAGATATTAAAATAATATTTAGAAAAAATCGTAAGACTTTATGAAAAATTTTGATATTTCTTCGACGATATTATTTTTATTATTGACAGTACTGAAGATGTAATTTAAAAATTGATGTGAAGTGTGAATTTTCACACATTCCAGGGTTTTTTAGGTATTTAATAAGTGTAAGAAGCCTCTAGAAGTGTCTAGAAATATTTGTTCTATAATCACATCAAAATCAATAGTTTTTTCATAACCATTTTTATTCGTTATTTGAGTACTAAGAGCTTTCATTTAATTTAAACTAAATTTAAATAATTTGCGAAAATTTGGTCACAATAAAATTTAAATTAAAAAATCCTAGCGTTTTTTTCTGCATTTGCTTCGTAAAGTCTTTATTAAATTAATAAGAAATATATTGATAAATGAATTCACTTTTTTTTATTTCAAAAGCGTAAACATATTGCACAATTTCAAAATATATTGGTAAAAGGCTTATTTTTTTCCAATATCAGAAACGTGTTTCTCACTATTGATTAAGTGTTATTTGATTTATAAGTATTTTATTACAAGATATCATTTATTCCTCTTTGATAACTTAAAAACACAAAAAGAAGCTTTTATTTAAATTTTTAAACTATATTTAAATAATTTACGAAAATTTTGTCACAATAAAATTTAAATTAAAAAATCCTAGCGATTTTTTCAGCATTTGTTTCTTATCTAAGTCTTCATTAAATTAATTAAAAATATATTGATTTATGAATTATTTTTTTTAAAATTTCAATCGCGTATTTCTCACTATTAACAATGTGTTATTTGATTTATAAGTATCTAACTACTGTAAATAATTTATACCCTTTTAATAAATTAAGAACAAAAAACTGAAATAATTCAAACAATAGTTGAATTTTGACGTATAAAAAATAGTAAGTGGAGCTTACACACATGAACTCAATTCTCAGCTGTTAAATTTGTTTTATTATATTTTTAATCTCAAAAGAAGACATACAGTGGGTGGCCAAATTATTAGGGACAGCACCCCCCCCCTGGAATTTTCAAGTTTAAATGCATTTTGTGAGAAAATAAATTGTTTTTAAATCATTTTTCTTCTATATTCTTGTTGCTGGTATCAATATTATTTTAAAAAGCGGGAGATCGCCAAAGAAATCATCACCACCAAGCGGCAATTGATAGAAACCCTTATCAGAGAGTGGCATCACAACCCCAATCTTCGACACAACGCAAAAGTCTGCATAGAAAGCATGCCCAAACGCCTGGAAGCCGCAATCGCAGCAAAGGGTGGCATTACAAAATATTAAGATTTTACTTAATTTGTTAAATTAACACTTTTTATACAAAAATAAATGATTATGAATAAGCAATTATGTCGTTTTATATTCTAAATAAAGCACTCTAATGAATAAAAATAAATACGAGACCCAAAGCCACTTATTTCCTCATTAAATTCATTTGAAAATTACAGAAAATCTGCACTGTCCCTAATAATTTGGCCACCCACTGTACCTTAGCCATAAATATATATCCATAACATTATTAGCCATACATTAGCCATGAATTAAAGAAATTATTATTTTTTAAACACTAAAACTATAATATTTTCCAAAAACGAAATATCAAAAATTTCTTTCGTACGTTCAGTGGCGTAGCGTGATATTCCTGCGCCCGGGGACAACCAGCAGGGCATTTGGCGCCCTTATGCAAGATTTAATGAAGCGCCCCCAGAGAGGGAAAGTGAAGACCTAAAAAAAATAGGTTTTCACTTCTAAATATCAAGTGAAGACCTAAAAACAAAAAGGTTCTTCCTTCTAAATTTTAAGTGAAACCTGAAAAAAAGGTCTTCATTTCTAAATTCCAAATCGTTCTTAATTTCGGCGCCCCCTGAATGCCGGCGCCCAGGTAATTTGTCCCCCCTGCCCCCCATCGCTTCGCCATTGCGTACGTTTCCTGTTCAGATCAACCTACATTACTTAGAATTTTTTCAGATTTTTATTTGAACACCTTTGCATTAAATAGTGTGGGACAGTAATTTATTTAGTACATTTTTTGAAAAAAAATTGTTAAAACACTGGAATTTTAAAAACTACTTTTCCGTTCCTGCATCTACATCTTAAGAGCTTTCTTATGATACCACACAATAAATTTTTAAAAATTTTTTCAACGACACAAAAATTTTACATTTTTTGAAAAAATAATCTGATTAAAAATATTGAACTAATCCGGTTTCCATCAGTGTAGATTATTGAGATTTATATTCAAATTTTTAGATCAACGCTCAAATTAATCTTAATTTTTTTTTCTAAATATTATTTCGTCTTTTTCTCGACATGTTTTATGATTTAACAAAACTTGTTAAGTTTCTATACAAAATTTTAGACTTATAAGTACAATTATAGTTAATCTATTGGCAGTAGTACTTATTTTGACTATTTTGTAGTCAAAATTTGACTTATACTCTATCTTATCCAGGCTAGGTTCTATGAAAATTAGTTTTATTTTACTATTTATGGCATATGCAGAGAAATAAAAATTACAAAAAAAAACACAAATTTAGTCAATAGAAGTCCAAATATATTTTATGCATTTGTGAATGACACGGTGCGCAAATAGCCTTCGTTGCTGTCCGCAAAAAAAACTGAATATTACTTGTTTTTTATTTTAAATAATTTATGGTTCACATTCATAACTACAACATATTTGTATTACATTGTTTTTTCGTTTTATATATTATTTCTCTGCACATGTATAATTTACCCTTTTGATTTTTCAAAATAAGGTTTTCTTTCTTAAGGGTTCAATTTTATTTTTAAGTGCTTGAGGTATAATATTTTAGAACGTTTTAGAAGTTATTTATTTATTTATTATTTTTTTTGACAAATTATTTGTAAATTAACACATTATACTTAAGATCTTAAAAAAAAAAAAAAATAGGAGATACGCATAAAATTTGTATTTCCTTAAAACTACATTATTTTGATATGTTAATGTTAGTTATGTCACCTAACAAAACAAAAATTACATTTTAATTAATATTATAGCCAAATTTTTTAATTAAAATATTGTAAATTTGAAATAAGCCGACCACGGAGCGAAAGTTTGCCGAGTAAAACGACTGAGTATGACGTCAAACGATAGGGGTTTCACATCACAGATACAGCTACAACATAATCATTACACGTGTTTGTATTGTATTGTTCGAGAGTTTTGTATTTGTTTTTAAGCAATTTTTCAGGCATTTATTATTTTAAAATGGCAGATAAAGATTTTGTTAGGGCTCAGAGTGATAATTTACCCAACATTGATGCATTTATGCTCATGGAATATATGAAAAATAATGAATGCTACAGTGCTGACGAAATACGTGGTGTCAAAGTAATTTTTATTTTATATTCTATAACTTTATGTAAACAAACGCTGCAACTCTGTAAAATATTAAAATTTATGTAATTTAGATGTCAGAATTTTACTACATTGTTTACATGAAGTTACAAAACGTTAGAGGCATAATTGAAATACTGCAATATAAGTTATCTATTTTAATATAAAATTTAATTCGGTAAACATGTATAAATTGTTTTTATAGAATTAAACTTTATTTTAACTAAAATCACTCTAACTTTACATAACCTATGAAAGTTATACAAACAAATAAGTTCAGAACAGACTATGTACGCCGGTAAGCTTGTAGTGTCATGCGTCAGTTAGAAGGGGTGACGTCACACGTCGTTTTCGCGCGCAACATACATTTATGATTTTTTTAAGCCTTCAAATTACAAAAAAAATAAATAAAAACTGTTTTTTATGTTTATATTTAACAAGAGGAATATAATAAAAAATAAAAAAAAAATCATGCCTATCCCCTATTATGCAGACAATTTCAAAATTTACAATCTTACACAAATTTTAAAAACTAAATTTTAAATTTCATTTTATACAAAATGAGTTTTAGATAGCCATAATTTTAAATTGTATAGAAAAGATCTAAAATTTCCAAAATTTCAAATTCCTTAAAAAAATATTCCACAAATTTAATTGGTATCGAAAAGATTTTTTTTTCCGAAAAGAAAAGATCTAAATCTCTTCTTACAGAAAAAAATTACAATATTTCCGAAATTTTAAATTGTACAAAAAATTTCTTTCAAACTGCTTGAAAAAAAAAAAAATCAAATGTAGAGAAAATTTTTACAGAAATTCTACAAAAAGATTCAGATTGTACAGAAATTATCTAAAATTTCAATTTATACAGAAATGGTCTAAAATTTCCATTTCTATACAAATAGTCTAAAATTGAAATTGTATAAAACAGATCTAAAATTTTAAATTGCACAGAAAAGATCTCAAATTTCAAATTGTACAGAATAAATCTAAAATTTCTAAAATTAAAAATTGTACAGTAATTCAAATTTTACAGAAAAGATCTGAAATATTCAAACTGTGCAGAAAAAATTATAATTTTTAGTATTTCAGAAATTCAATTTGTACGGGAAATATTCAAAATTTCAGAAATTCTAATTGTACAGGAAATCTTCAAAAAATCCAAATTACCAAATTATTCAGCAATCGTCAAAATTTCAAATGGTATATAAATATTATTATTAACAGTATTTTATCGTTAACATTAATTTGTAATTTCTTATAACTTTTATAAATATTTTTTCTTATATTTAACTTCTATTTGATATGTGACATTATTCTAGCATTATCAAATTGTCGATTATAATATATTCTTACATTAACTATTAGGGAAGTACTTAATTGCCACGTTTTTAGATAAAAATAATAACTATTTTGAAAAGTTTTAAGAGTGACTCCAAAACAGACTTCATAATATCCAACAATACAATTTTATTATGAAGACAGTGACCCTCAAACTTTTTTTTACTATTGAATTAACATAACTTTTCACGTAGTAATGTGTTTGTCATTATGTTTGATTATTTATATTTTTTCTTTTAAGAATTAAAAAAAAGAACAAGAATAGAATTCAGATTTGCTTCTGAGTAGTCTCGAATTAAAAAATATAATAAGAACTAGTGTCCCAATATGTTCCACATAAAACAACGAATGTGAACAAACTAAAACGAATGCAACAAAGCATGCAAGAAATATACTATTAAGAAGCAGAAAATATGGCGTAGTAACTCGCGTATTCATCTAATGATCTTCAGAGAAAACGAACACAAACGAATGGAAACAAATATCAACAAATTGAAACGAAGACAAATAAACAAACAAGAAATATTTTATCATAATAAGATTTTATAGTCATATTTATGCATAAATTACGGCGCAGTAACTCGCGTACACAGTTAATGAAATTTAGAAAACACAAACCCGAACGAACGACAACAAATTGTAACGAACGTCAACAAACTGAAACTAAGACAAACAAGGAAATATACTAATGAGAATTTTCATATTTGGGCCATATTTGGGCAGAAAATTTGGTGGTTACTTGCGTAGGTACACAGTTAATAAACTTAAGAGAATAGAAGCACGAACGAAAGATAAAAAATCAGCTGTAGCCATCACAAAGTACTTGTTTAAAAAAGGAAAAATATAATGTTTGGTCCGTAATGACCTAAAACTATTAGGGAAAATTTTGAAACTTTTTGTAATTTTAAAAATTTATATCTCGAAAAAGGTAAGAAATAGAGACTTGAGGTTTGAATTTTTGGAATTCTCACACCTTGTTTTGTCTAGAAAAAATTAATGTTTGATCCGTAATGACCTAAAACTATTAGGGAAGATTTTGATTTTAATGGAATTAAAAAAAAAACTTATCTCAAAAAAGGTAAGAGATAGAGACTTGAGGTTTAAATTTTTGGAATTCTCACATCTTATTTTGTCTAGAAAAAATTAATGTTTGGTCCGTAATGACCTAAAACTATTAGGGAAAATTTTGATTTTAATGGAATTTAAAAAAAAACTTATCTCAAAAAAGGATAGAGATAGAGACTTGAGGTTTAAATTTTTGGAATTCTCACACCTTGTTTTGTCTAGAAAAAATTAATGTTTGGTCCGTAATGACCTAAAACTATTAGGGAAAATTTTGATTTTAATGGAATTTAAAAAAAAAACTTATCTCAAAAAAGGTAAGAGATAGAGACTTGAGGTTTAAATTTTTGGAATTCTCACACCTTGTTTTGTCTAGAAAAAATTAATGTTTGGTCCATAATGACCTAAAACTATTAGGGAAAATTTTGATTTTAATGGAATTTAAAAAAAAAAACTTATCTCAAAAAAGGATAGAGATAGAGACTTGAGGTTTAAATTTTTGGAATTCTCACATCTTATTTTGTCTAGAAAAAATTAATGTTTGGTCCGTAATGACCTAAAACTACTAGGGAAAATTTTGGTTTTAATGGAATTTAAAAAAAAACTTATCTCAAAAAAGGATAGATATAGAGACTTGAGGTTTAAATTTTTGGAATTCTCACATCTTATTTTGTCTAGAAAAAATTAATGTTTGGTCCGTAATGACCTAAAACTATTAGGGAAAATTTTGATTTTAATCGAATTTAAAAAAAAACTTATCTCAAAAAAGGATAGATATAGAGACTTGAGGTTTAAATTTTTGGAATTCTCACATCTTATTTTGTCTAGAAAAAATTAATGTTTGGTCCGTAATGACCTAAAACTATTAGGGAAAATTTTGATTTTAATGGAATTTAAAAAAAACTTATCTCAAAAAAGGTAAGAGATAGAGACTTGAGGTTTAAATTTTTGGAATTCTCACATCTTATTTTGCCTAGAAAAAATTAATGTTTGGTCCGTAATAACCTAAAACTATTAGGGTATTAATTTTTTTTTCGTTTTATCAAAAAATGTCTCAAATAAAATTTGATAGTTATTGCTTTTATAGCAACTTTTGTTAAATATTTTTTTTCGAAATACAGTGGTACCTTGACTTGAGTGTCCCAACTAAAGAGTTTTTCGAGATACGAGCCGTCTTTTGGCCGATGTTTTGCTTTGAGTTGAGAGCTAAAATTCGAATTACGAGCGGAGGAGGTTATCTGTACAAGTGAGATGAACGAAATGTTGGGAATGTGGGAGAATGTTCCAGACTTTATTCAAAAGAAACACCAGAATAAGTTACAACTGGACGTTCGACGACGCTATTTAATGACACTTGCCGAACTCATTTCAGAAACATTATGAAAGAGAGGATGAAACAGACCGGATTGGACAGGTTTTTATCGAAAACCCTGCAGATGAAAGTGAAGAAAGCGTGGCGAAAAGGACAAAAATCAGCGAATAAGATTCAGTTATGTAGTTCAACCTTTCTCCTCCACCTCTGTCAGTATCTTCAAGTCGTCTGTCTTCTTTACCTTGATGTATAGAATACTTAATCAGTTTACTGCAGTAATTCTATTGTATTGCGCTTTTATACAATATTCCTTATTTATAAACACAATTTTCTTATCTAAAAACATGTAACAAAAAAAAAATGCGGTGTGTTTTGAGGGCCCGGAACGTATTAATGGCTTTTCAATTCATTCCAATGGGGAAAATTTATTTGACATACGAGTAATTTGAGTTACGAGCTCCGTCACGGAACGAATTAAACTCGTAAGTCAAGGCACCACTGTATTTCTCTTGTGAAATATTCGCAAAAATCTTAAAACCGACACGAGTAAACTCTCATTTCTAGTCAACAGATTTTTACCAAAAGTTGATCAACTCGTACCATTTTATGCTGTGTTTACAAACACAATATAGCTTTCGAAGTTGATAGAAACGTCACAAATACGAAAAATTGTAGTACAAGGTGTCTCAAAAGAAATTTTATATTTATTTAGCTTACTGCGTGAACGCAACGTATCCGAGGGGCGCGGGGGTTATGCCAATCGGTAGCCTGGCTCTTGGGAATTAAGTCGCTATGGAGCGTTTCTCGAGAGCAGACCGCGCGTTATGCGTGCGAGAGTTTTACAGAAACGGTGATTCGGCGACTGAAGCGCGTAGAAAATTCTGCAGTATTTGAGGTTTTCGCCACTTAAATGATGCGCCAAGCATTCCTCTCATTCGACATTGGGTTAAAAAGTTTGAAGAGACTGGTACAACGCTGGATAAATCAAAATCCGGGCGACCTAGGTCATCAAGAACGGTAGAAAACGTGGAGAATGTTAATCAGTCTGTTCGTGCCGACCCGAACCTTTCAATTCGGAAGCGCGCAAGTGCTTTAAATGTGCATAGATCATCATTACATCGCATTATGCACAAAGACCTAAAGCTGCACCCTTACAAAATTCAATTGGTGCAAGAATTAAATCCCCAAGATGCCAGTCAGAGGCTTAATTTCGTAAATCAGGTGATTGAGCGATTTTCAACGTTTACCAACATTTTGTTTTCGGATGAAGCTCATTTTCATCTTAATGGCCACGTAAATAAGCAGAACTGCCGCTACTGGAGTGCAACGAATCTGAAACGCAAACATCAGAAACCCCTACATTCGCCTAAAGTGACCGTATGGGCTGCGATGTCGGCGCGAGGAATTATCGGCCCTTACTTTTTTGAAGACGAAAGGGGGCGTGCAGTTACAGTGAATTCAGAGCGTTATGTGGAGATGTTAGACAACTTCTTGGTACCTGAACTGCAAAACTTTCCTGGCTATAACCAAAGAACATGGTTCCAACAGGACGGAGCAACTTCACACACGTCCTAGTATGTCTCTGCCACGTGTTCGTGAAATTTTCTCAGGCAAATTGATCTCCCGGAGAGGTGACATAAATTGGCCTCCACGCAGTCCAGATTTAACCCCTATGGACTTTTTCCTATGGGGTTATCTTAAATCTAAAGTTTACGCCAATAAACCGACTTCACTGGCGCATTTGAAAGAAAATATCCGTCACGAAATGGCAGCCATCCCATGGAGTCCACCTGCCGAGACGTCATAAGTAATTTTACTGTTCGATTAAATGAGTGCCGAGAACACGAGGGTCTACATTTAAACGATATTATTTTTAAGAAATAAATCCCCAAAAAGTGTATTTTAATAATTAATTAACATTTTTTCTATATACGGCTCACTTTTTTTTTAATCGATCCACTAAATATAAAATTTCTTTTGAGACACCTTGTACTTTTCCCGCCGTTCCTTCTTTTATTTTCCGTCATACACCATATGATCGATCTTAAATCCCCGAACACATAGAGCGCACTCTAAATACACCCTCGACTGCAAAATTAATACAATCGGGTATACTCTGAGCGTCAAATCGAACAAGTTTGAGTGTACAGAACGTGCTCGGAGTATTCGGTATTATGTACCCTAAAAGGAAAATTCGAGTAAAAATATCTAATATTTGAAGTCGTACAACGAGCACCGTTCGAATGTTTATATAGAAATTCTGTAAGTCTGACGAAATTTTCCACCAAACGGATGGTGTTTGACCTCTGTAAGCCTCAGCCATAGCTGAGGCTTAATAATTATCACTTAAGACGGCCGCTATACACCAAGTGTACGGCTGTTTCCATATTTTGCTTAAAATTTGGGCACCGTATACCTATGCGTACGACCTTTAAAGTTTTTCAAGTTATTTGGAGTCTGTAAAACCGTTGCATAAAGTTAAGCGTCCGTGCTCGACCATTGTAAAGTTACCGTTTATTTTTGGTCGGGAACGAACAAGCAAACAAATAAAACTCTAATAAAAATTTCTATCTTTGTAGATAATATAACGCGTTAAACTGCACACCCATTTTGGTTCTTGAAACTCTTATTTTAAAAGAACAAATCTGAATTCTTTTCCTGCTGATAACCATTTACTATTCACTATTATTTCTACTCATCTCTACAATTATCACTTCTTTCAGTAGTCTGTACACTGGCCGTTTACGCCGTATGACTAGATTTGGTGGTACACTAAGAAGACACTCCCAGAGGACATTCTGCGTCACTAAGGAGGACAGCTACTGTGCCTACGGCGAAACCTCAAGCACTTCGAAAGACTCCACGTCTGATTCTTCGCTTATATATTCAATTTTATCAATACCATTTTCGGGTACCACTGACCATGGTCGTAGCTGTGAAGTCAACACGAAGGCAGGTTCCCTAAAATAAATAAAAATAGTTTTATACTTTTCGTTCACAATAATATCATTGTTACAATAAAACAGTTTAACAATAGAAGCTAAACGCTATTCTAAATGTTTAGGCGGAACTATCT